>CM061223.1:18597945-19295445 GCA_030844895.1 Ambrosia x helenae
CCAGACTGACCCTGCACGACATTATCTGACGGACCCTGCCCGACATTATATGACGGACCCTACTCGACATTATATGACGGACCCTGCCCGACATTATATGACGGACCTTGCCCGACATTATATGACGGACCCTGTGTAACAACCGGCAAAAATAAGGTAATTCCGTACAAATTAATTAATACATGATTAACGTAATTAAATGCAATTATGTGTGATTTAATTATCAAGGCCTTAGGAGATAGCAATTTCCAAATAATGCATAGGAATGCATACGTTTAATGGTAAAACATGATTGGATCATGTGCGAATAAACTATCTGGTATGGACGTTGGCAATTACTCGGTAATAATTAAATAAACGAAAAGGATCCCGGACACCCAGGATATAAAATAAAGGGTATTTTCACAAAATATAATGAGTTTTGGAACTCCAAAACCATAAGTGGAAACGTCTCATACAAATCTCCCGGTAACGAATAAAGTGCGCGTACCGCACCCGATACGCGTATAACTCATAATTTCACCCGGCAAAAGCCTAAATAACCAATCAACGCTTAAATTAGACTATATTTAAGGGTTATTAAAGGTATTTTTAATGTCCGAATAACGCGCGATTAAATCTCGAAAAATACCCGAACGACACCCGAACGATGAGGGATCAAGCTTAACATAATAATGGTAAATACTTAGTGTGGTGGACCCCACCTAAACCCTTAAAAGGGGCCGGCCTAAAGGCCATCATGCATGATCTTTTCCTTGCTTTGTCCAAGTATCCTACATATATCTAAAAGGTGATCATGTAAGAAAGCATGCATGGAAGGATTGTGTGTAAGACTAGGAAGTACAAAAGCATGCTCTAGATTGCTTTTGTGTCAAAAAAATCGGCCCTTAGGCCATATAAATCCAAGACACCATCAAGTAATTATACACTAGTATACACATGCTTGGATAAAAATCTAGTATAAGATCATGGATGATTACAAAGATTTAGCCAAGATTTACAAATAACCTCTCCCACTCTCTCCCTACCTCACGGCACACACACACTTCACACACCCATCTAAGATCATTTTTGTACTTCTTAAGATCTCTTAAATCTTTGGGAAGATTACATGCAATCCATGGAAGATTACATGTGATAGCACTATATAAACATGTGTTAGATACTTGGAGAAACAACAAAAAAAAATCTTCCTCTTCTTTCTCCTTGTGGCCGTAGACTTCACCCATCCCCCATACATATTTCTTTCAAGTTTTTACATCTCCAAATCACTCAAAACAATCCATCATCCAAACCCCTATTGTGTGTTTCAAGCTTGGAGCTTAACCATTAAGGAAGAACACACTAAACCCCTCTCAAAATCCAAGGTTTTGTCTTCCCTAGCCTTGTGCTAGTAGTAAGCTTCTAACCTTGTTTTGATTATTAATATTCATGTATGTGTTCTTAGAAGCAAGTTGTACATGAAGGGTTTAAAATGTGGTTTGAAACATAATCTTTAATAGGTTTTACACGAGTAAAATAAATGATTAAAGAAATGTGAATGAATCATGGATTTGATGATGATAAAGTAGTGTTCTTGAAAATGTATAAAATCTACACATACACTAAGTAGGATGATGATTTGATTAAGATTTATAGAATAAACTTGAATGTGTTAAAAGGTAACTTTAATCATCTTAAAATGATCATCTAAGACATAATAAATGATGGAACATGTTAGAAGGTCATGAATAAAGAAGTTGAAAAATTAAAGTTTACTTACTTAGAAGAATGATATTTTGATATAATGGACAAATACATAAAACACACATACAAGTAGCCTTATATACGAAATATAAGACTAATAAAAGTGTTTTGATACAAAAATAACTTACCAATAAAAAGATGAATCTTCAAAGTCCACTATCTTGAGTGAAAAATGCTAACTTTGGAAGTTAGAGTGGAAAAATGCAACATTTGAAAGTTAAGGGACTAATATTGTAACTTTGAAAGTTAGAGGACTAAAATGAACATTTTAGAAACTATTAGCCCAAAAGTGCAATAATGGAAAGTTTGGTGTCAAAAGTATAAGTAATAATTCTCCAAGGTTGATTTTGTAAATACTAGTAGATATACTTGGGTATTTTTGTATAAAAAGTATATTTTTATAAAAGTGAAAGTTATAAAAATATGGATTGTATTAACATAAGGATTTTTATAAAATAGAGATTTTATAAAAATGTTAAACAAAAATTAAAACTTGGGAAACTTATACAAAAATGAATACTTTTATATAAATGGGAATATAAAAGTATTGGAAACATTTTTGTAGTTAAGTTAACAAGTTGGGTTAAAAATACATAAGTATTTTAAACCTTCCAAGTAACACGTGTTAGGAGGAAGAAATATGAATAATATTTCTATAAAACACATGTTGGGAAAAACTTGGAAAAATTAATTATTCGAGCTAAGATATCGAACTAAGACGCGTTAACGAACCGTACACGGACAAAACATGAGAAAAATGCCATTGCGGCAAGATGAGAAAATATATATTTTTAGGAAGTAAAATATATATATATACATCATGGGTGAAAACTAATAAACACTTTCCTAAGTGTTGAAGGAATTATTCGTGGGAGAAAAACATAACGTAAATAAGTAAGACGTTAAACAAACGTATATACTTAACAAGAAAAATTACACATTTATATATATGTACGCTCGTATCGGCAAAATTCTAGTATATCTACTTAATGGGAAAGTAGATATGTGGGAAGGAAAACAAGACGAGTAGACAAAGATATATATATGTGTATGCCGTGCCGACAAGATCCTAGTATAGTTATTTGAATGGGAAAATAAATATACGGTATGGTGAGTTGAATCGGGTGTTGAGAATATACAATCGAACGACAAGATCTTAGCATATTTGTTTAAATGGGAAAACAAATGTGCGGCAAAGTGAGTCGGGTCGAGTGTTGAAATATATATTATATCGAGCGATGCGATCTTAAGTATAATTATTTAAATGGGAAAATAATTATACGTTAAGTGAAGTCGAGTCGATAATAATAAGGTACAAGTTAAGGAAATATTAACAAGAGTAATATATAACTTGTAACACAAAGAGGTAATCTAACGCCAACGAAACCTAGGATACGCGCTTAATTAAACGGGATTTGGAATAACTTGTGGTCGGGAGTTGGGTGTACAACTTGCCAAGGCACATGCACTATAGGGATAGTGACTTATACGTCTAGGACGTTTGTAGGTGCGAGACCCTTTTTGCTATCTGCTTAGTGAGCCGGACAGTGTTTCAGGTGAGTTTCACGGCCCCATTTTAAACTATTTTTACGTTTTCGGGGGAAAGATATGTTAGGGAAAATGTTTGACGGAATTATTACTTGAGGTGTGACCGCCACTCGGGGTTGAGTCCTCGCCTCTATAATCATTTATTCAGGGAAATGAAACCGGTGGAATATTGAATAGTACTATTGGTGCCTGACAAGGCCCACCCCTAATCGATAGCGTCGATTATGCATTAGTGTATGCCTGGGGTGCATATATTCTGAACTTAAGTCGTAGGATACCGAGTAACGACTTGGAGCGGGGCATATTTATTATACGTCTTGGTTTGATTATAGTCTCAAGTAGAATTATAGGAATTTGCAACTCCTATATATTGTCATAACATGGTATTTCCCAAGGATTCAAGTTTTGGAAACTAAAAACCTGTGAACTCACCAATATATTTATATTGACGAAATTTTAAACATATCTTTCAGGTAATTAGATGAAGGCAATCTGGGCAAGCTGGGTCATGGAATCCTCCGATGCGGCGTTAAATATTTTGCGGGGTTTCACCTTTATTTCCCAAGGCTATGGGATATATTTGAGAAACCTCTACATGTGTGTTATAAACAATTTACTTTTTATGTAATGTTTCGAACAAGATTTGACGCCTAAATAAATGACCCATTTTCTTAAATTACTTGTGATTTGCGTTAACCTTGACTTTATGCTCTTGAACCGTCGCGCCACGTGTTTCCGCCGTTGTCGTGGTGTGACAGAAAGTGGTATCAGAGCCAAGGTTATAGCGAACTAGAGTATTTTTTCTTTAAAAACTAGACTATAACCGGATTTGGTTCAAAGATAAATTTTTCAAAAGAATATATAAAGGTGCTAAACGCAATAAAGTAATTTTTCAAGAAGCATTGGGCATGAGGAGATTCCGACCGAGCTAGCCATGGGTATCATTATGCATTAACGTGGTATTAGAGGTTAGGAAGGATACTGATAATGTACGCCTTAACTATCTAATTTAAAATAATTCATATATATATATGTACGGTTCTTTTGCCAGGAATGTCGGACGCTGGAAGTATAGCGCCAAGTTATGATAGTAGTCTACAGATCATTCCCGCACCTCCGCCTGAGCCAGTTGAGCTGGTTGTACTCGACGCGGAAGAAGACGACGTAGAGATGGACGTCGCAGGAGGGTCAGACGACGATTCCGACGAGACGGATCCTAGCGAGGATCCTGACTAGGCCCCCGCAGGGGATGGCGCGGCCGCCGTGGTCGACGCACCGCAGGCCGACCCACCTATTGTACCCCTACCCGCCGCACCCTTAGCCCCACGCCCCATCCGAGCCGTCAGGGACTTCCCTGAAGGCTGCGCCGGTCCGTCACGACCTGTCCCAGCCCAGTCGGAGACAACAGAGTCTCAGTTCGATAGACAGGCTCACGTTGATCATGAGCCAGCACCCGTACCGCACATCCACATTCCTCCAGGCATGAGGCTCATGCCGATCTCCCGTGGGAGGAACGGGTGGATATCCGATGACTCGGACGACGAGTCAGTGGCCTCGGTAGAGCACATGCTAGTGCTTGAGATCCTAGCCGCCCAGGAGGAGCCAGTGGCTCCAATGATGGAGGACGCCCCCGCTGACCCCGTAGCCCCACCTGCATCACTTGAGCCCGCACCTCAGGAGGGGCCAGCCACAGCAGCACTCGTCCTAGAGGGTAGCCCCGCCGGTAGCTCTGAGCTACGCAGGGCAGGTATGGCAGCTTTCGCCACCGCGAGCCCTCCTACCCCCACCGTAGTGGTGTCCACCCCAGAATGGGCCACTATTTCAGATCCCCTATTGGCCCCTTGGCCGAGCTTGCAGCACCACCCACCCTAGCTATGACACTACCGATCCCCACCTTGCCCAGCATGCCACCTGCACCGTATCCTCTGGGTGCAGGGGACCCCTACCTGATACCACCACACTTTACCCCCAGACCACAGGGATTTGCCCCGTTATTTTCTCACATACCGATACCAGCCCCCTTTGGCCCATCCCAGCCAGTTCATCCCGACATACCCGGACCATCCCAGCCTCACAGGATGACACCCCTATCCGGACCAGCATGGTCCACTGCTATCTCCCTGGAGCGAGACTTCCAGACCCTCGCCGACACGGTGCAGCGCACCGTGAACCAGGTAGAGCAACAGACTCGCTTGATGTGGACACGGATGATCGATGCTCGAGATGCTTTAGCACACTATGCTGAGGAGTTGTTGAGCATGGATGCACAGTGTGGGATTACCGGTGATGCGCATTTTGCGCATCGACAGTTTTTATATGAGCGCATCATGGCGATTAGTATGACTATCAGTATGCACGCACCACAGTATCAGTTCCCGCCGCCACCGCCACAGTAGGGATGCATCAGGGACGCATGGAAGAATCACCTGCATATGTATATAGTAGCAGCAGTATGGTAGTATAGCACGGGTTATGACACTCGTTTGCATTTTGCCTAGCCGTACGGGTATGACGGCATATGATATGATGTTTTATTTATTTCAGAACGATGTATTGTATAAGGGATGTTATTCCCCATTTTGTTATTATAAACAAGCATTGTACTCGTACTATTGAAATTAATGAAAAATCTTATTATTATGATGGTGAAATATGTTGTTGTCTTCAATTATTATTGCTTACTCTATATATTGTGATTTGTGTGGTTGTGTGGTGATGTTGTATTGATTATCATTTATTCTGTATGGTGTGTTGGTATGTTGTGTGATGACATGGTGTTGACTATTGTGTTCATATTCTGGGTTGTTATTTATGCTTTATATTGTATAAATGTTTGCCAAATTAACCTTTGATAATTATTATTGAAGAAAAATGGCACCAGCCACCAGAAGCAACAGTGGCGCAGACGGACTGCCCACTACACCAGCTGAACTTGAAACCATGATCTCGGAGCGCATAGCCCGAGCGATCGCGGAGCATGAAGCCGCCCGCTCCGAACGATCACGTGACTTAACGGGGAGCGACCGACGAGAAACCTCTCCCAATGGTAAGAAGGTTTAAAAAAATAATTGAAAGCAATGGGAGAATATCCTAAAACTCCTATCCCATAATAACATTCTACTTTATTAATGCAGAAACGGCCTCGCGAGAGCGTGGCTGCACTTTCAAAGCCTTCTTAGACTGTAAGCCGATCAACTTCAGCGGCACAGAAGGATCTGTTGGCCTGGTCAAGTGGTTTGAAAAGACCGAGGCAATAATCCGTATCAGTGGGTGTACCCCTCGTCAGTCGGTCATGTACTCCACCAACTTGTTTTTAGATCAAGCACTAACCTGGTGGAACGGCCAAGTGCAGTCATTGGGTGACGATACTGCTTACTCCCTATCATGGGAGGAACTGAAAGAACTCATGATCGCCGAGTACCGCCCGGCAAGTGAGGTGCAGAAACTGGAAACAGAATTCTGGAACCTTACTATGATAGGAGCAGACGTAACTGGCTACACGTCCCAATTTCATGATCTCGCCAGACTAGTGCCTCGTTTGGTCACACCCGAAAACAACAAGATAGAGCGATATTTGTTCGGATTAGCACCGCAAATACGCAGCATGGTCACTGCTTCCAAACCCACGACCATGCGCGCAGCTATTGATCTTGCGCTAAGCCTCACTGAAGATGCTATTCGCATGGGTACTTTGATCCGACAAGTTTCGGGACTGAAAATTTCTGAGGCTAGCAGTGTGGAAGGCAAGAATCAGGGGACAAGTTCAGCAGTGGTGACGAATGATCAGGGGAACAAGCCGAGATTTGGGAAACGTAAACGGGAGGAAGGAAAGAGGGATAGAGCATCGGGTAGCTCGAACAAGAAAGGGAAAGGGTATGTTGCCACGGGACGTGGTAATGGCGGTAAACAGGGTAATCAGGGAAGAAATAATGGGATAACTTGTGGAAAGTGCCACCGCTCAGGGCACAAGACTGAAGACTGCCGGTCAGGAGCACCGAAGAACGGAGGGGCTAGACCATGCTTCGCATGCGGGTCACTGGACCATTGGAAAAAGGATTGCCCCAAGGTCAACAACCAAGCCCGCGGGCGGGCATTTGTGATTGGAGCCGGTGATGCACGACAAGACCCCAACGTGGTCACTGGTACGTTTCCTCTTAATGGTCATTATGCCTCTGTATTATTTGATACCGGTGCTGACTTTAGCTTCGTATCCATTGAGTTTAAAAGACTACTTGGATTAAAAACTAGTAAACTAGATACACCCTACTCCATAGAACTGGCTAATGGTAAAACTATTGAAACGAGAGAAGTAGCGAGGGATTGTAAATTAGAACTCTGTGGGCACGAGTTTGGGATTGATCTTTTGCCAGTCGTGTTGGGAAGTTTCGACATAGTTGTCGGCATGGACTGGTTGTCCGTGCATCATGCCGTCGTGATTTGCAACGATAAAGTCATTCAAGTCCCCCTCGCAAGCGGCGAAACTCTCTCAATTCAAGGGGAAAGGCACGGGGCGCCGCTAAGGATTATTTCAAGCATGAAGGCTCGTAAGTGCCTAAGAAAAGGGCTTGTCGCATTCTTGGCACACGTAGTGGACAAGAAGGCCGACGAGCGAAAGTTGGAGGACATTCCAGTAGCTAGAGATTTTCCGGATGTATTCCCAGAAGATTTTCCGGGGTTGCCGCCACCTCGACAAGTCGAGTTCCGCATCGACCTCGTTCCTGGAGCTGCTCATGTGGCACGATCGCCATACCGCCTAGCTCCATCAGAGATGCAGGAACTGTCCAGCCAACTACAAGAATTATTGGACAAAGGTTTTATAAGACCGAGTTTCTCACCTTGGGGAGCTCCCGTCTTATTCGTAAAGAAGAAGGATGGCACATTCCGCATGTGCATTGACTATCGAGAGCTGAACAAGCTAACCATCAAGAACCGCTATCCTCTCCCCAGGATCGACGATTTATTTGATCAGCTCCAAGGATCTAGCTATTACTCCAAAATCGATCTGAGGTCTGGCTATCACCAGTTGCGTATACAAGAAGAGGATGTACCAAAGACGGCCTTCAGAACCCGGTATGGGCACTATGAATTTTTGGTAATGCCGTTCGGCTTAACCAACGTACCAGCGGTTTTCATGGACCTAATGAACCGCGTGTGTAAGCCATACCTGGATAAATTCGTCATTGTTTTCATTGACGATATTTTGATCTATTCACGCACCAAAGAAGACCACGAGAATCACCTTCGATTAATCCTTGAAGTATTACGCAAAGAGAAGCTCTACGCTAAATTCTCAAAGTGCGACTTTTGGATTCGGGAAGTTCACTTTCTAGGCCACGTGGTGAACGAGAAGGGCATACACGTCGATCCCGCCAAGATCGAGGCAATTAAAAATTGGGAATCCCCTCGAACTCCTACCGAAGTACGACAATTTCTTGGCCTTGCGGGTTATTACAGAAGGTTCATCGAGAACTTTTCAAAGATAGCACAAGCTTTAACCATGTTAACCCAAAAGGATAAGAAATTCGAGTGGACGGAAAAGCAAGAGGCAGCATTCCAACTATTAAAAGACAAGTTATGTGGCGCTCCGATACTGTCACTCCCCGATGGTACGGAGGACTTTGTGGTTTACTGTGATGCCTCACATCAAGGCTTGGGTTGTGTATTAATGCAGCGAGAAAAAGTAATAGCATATGCTTCCAGGCAGCTGAAAATCCATGAGAAGAACTACACTACACACGATTTGGAATTAGGTGCAGTGGTATTCGCTCTCAAGATATGGAGGCACTATTTGTACGGAACCAAGTGCACGATTTTCACTGATCATAAGAGTTTGCAACACATCTTTGATCAGAAGGATTTAAACATGCGACAACGGCGATGGGTCGAATTATTAAACGATTACGATTGTGAGATAAAGTACCATCCCGGTAAGGCGAACGTTGTGGCCGACGCCTTGAGTCGCAAGGAACGGGTTAAACCGTTGCGTGTCCGAGCTTTGGGTCTGACTATCCACACGAATCTGACTGATCGAATTCGTGAAGCTCAAGTTAACGCCCTTAAACCCGAGAATGTCAAAGGTGAAAGATTACGAAAGATGATTGATTCACTGGAACCAAAGGCGGACCAGACCCTGTATTTCATGAATAGAATTTGGGTTCCAGTGTACGGGGGATTGCGTGAGCTAGTATTGGTCGAAGCTAACAGTTCTAGATATTCGGTTCACCCTGGTGCAGACAAGATGTTCCACGATCTGAAAGAACTTTATTGGTGGCCGAATTTCAAAAGAGACATAGCGGCATATGTTGCGCGATGTTTGACTTGCGCAAAGGTCAAGGCTGAGCATCAGAGACCTTCCGGTTTGCTTCAGCAGCCGGAAATACCGGAATGGAAATGGGAACGGATTACCATGGATTTCATCACCAAGTTACCCAAGACGACAAGCGGCCATGACATGATCTGGGTAATCGTTGATCGATTGACAAAATCTGCACACTTCCTCCCGATTCGCGAAACGGACAAGTTGGAGAAACTGACCCGTTTGTACATTAAGGAAGTGGTGTCTAAGCATGGTGTACCTGTTTCTATCATCTCCGATCGAGATAGTCGTTTCACTTCAAGATTTTGGGAAAGTTTAAATGAAGCCCTCGGTACTCGCCTCGATATGAGTACCGCATATCACCCCCAAACGGATGGTCAAAGTGAACGAACCATCCAGACCTTGGAAGATATGTTGCGGGCATGCGCAATTGATTTCGGAGGTAATTGGGATACGCACTTGCCATTGGTAGAATTTTCCTATAACAACAGTTATCATACGAGCATTCAAGCTGCATCGTTTGAAGCTCTATATGGACGCAAGTGTCGATCTCCGTTATGTTGGGCTGAAGTTGGAGAAAAACAACTCACCGGGCCCGAAATTGTTCAAGAGACGACGGACAAGGTCTTTTTGATAAAGGAACGCCTCAAAGCGGCCCGTGACCGTCAGAAAAGCTATGCTGATAAGAGGCGAAAGCCCTTAGAGTTTCAAGTCGGAGACAGAGTCCTACTAAAGGTGTCACCTTGGAAAGGTGTCGCGCGCTTTGAAAAGCGCGGAAAGCTGAACCCACGATATGTTGGACCATTCGAAGTCTTGTCCAGGGTAGGCACAGTGGCATACAAGCTCAAGTTACCTCAAGAGCTTAGTGGAATAAACGACACGTTTCACGTGTCAAATTTGAAAAAGTGCCTATTCGACGAAACTCTCATCATCCCAGCAGACGAAATCCAAATTGACGACAAGTTACATTTTGTTGAAGAACCAATCGAGGTAACCGATTGGAAGGTCCAAAAACTAAGGCGCAGCAAGATCAGATTGGTCAAAGTGCGCTGGAATGCCAAGCGTGGACCGGAGTTCACGTGGGAAAGGCTGGACCGGATGAAGCAAAAATATCCCGCCCTATTCGAGAAGACACCTGTACCGGAGAACTCGAAGTGAATTCCGGGACGGAATTCTCTTAACGGGGGGAGAATGTAACAACCGGCAAAAATAAGGTAATTCCGTACAAATTAATTAATACATGATTAACGTAATTAAATGCAATTATGTGTGATTTAATTATCAAGGCCTTAGGAGATAGCAATTTCCAAATAATGCATAGGAATGCATACGTTTAATGGTAAAACATGATTGGATCATGTGCGAATAAACTATCCGGTATGGACGTTGGCAATTACCCGGTAATAATTAAATAAACGAAAAGGATCCCGGACACCCAGGATATAAAATAAAGGGTATTTTCACAAAATATAATGAGTTTTGGAACTCCAAAACCATAAGTGGAAACGTCTCATACAAATCTCCCGGTAACGAATAAAGTGCGCGTACCGCACCCGATACGCGTATAACTCATAATTTCACCCGGCAAAAGCCTAAATAACCAATCAACGCTTAAATTAGACTATATTTAAGGGTTATTAAAGGTATTTTTAATGTCCGAATAACGCGCGATTAAATCCCGAAAAATACCCGAACGACACCCGAACGACGAGGGATCAAGCTTAACATAATAATGGTAAATACTTAGTGTGGTGGACCCCACCTAAACCCTTAAAAGGGGCCGGCCTAAAGGCCATCATGCATGATCTTTTCCTTGCTTTGTCCAAGTATCCTACATATATCCAAAAGGTGATCATGTAAGAAAGCATGCATGGAAGGATTGTGTGTAAGACTAGGAAGTACAAAAGCATGCTCTAGATTGCTTTTGTGTCAAAAAAAATCGGCCCTTAGGCCATATAAATCCAAGACACCATCAAGTAATTATACACTAGTATACACATGCTTGGATAAAAATCTAGTATAAGATCATGGATGATTACAAAGATTTAGCCAAGATTTACAAATAACCTCTCCCACTCTCTCCCTACCTCACGGCACACACACACTTCACACACCCATCTAAGATCATTTTTGTACTTCTTAAGATCTCTTAAATCTTTGGGAAGATTACATGCAATCCATGGAAGATTACATGTGATAGCACTATATAAACATGTGTTAGATACTTGGAGAAACAACAAAAAAAATCTTCCTCTTCTTTCTCCTTGTGGCCGTAGACTTCACCATCCCCCATACATATTTCTTTCAAGTTTTTACATCTCCAAATCACTCAAAACAATCCATCATCCAAACCCCTATTGTGTGTTTCAAGCTTGGAGCTTAACTATTAAGGAAGAACACACTAAACTCCTCTCAAAATCCAAGGTTTTGTCTTCCCTAGCCTTGTGCTAGTAGTAAGCTTCTAACCTTGTTTTGATTATTAATATTCATGTATGTGTTCTTAGAAGCAAGTTGTACATGAAGGGTTTAAAATGTGGTTTGAAACATAATCTTTAATAGGTTTTACACGAGTAAAATAAATGATTAAAGATATGTGAATGAATCATGGATTTGATGATGATAAAGTAGTGTTCTTGAAAATGTATAAAATCTACACATACACTAAGTAGGATGATGATTTGATTAAGATTTATAGAATAAACTTGAATGTGTTAAAAGGTAACTTTAATCATCTTAAAATGATCATCTAAGACATAATAAATGATGGAACATGTTAGAAGGTCATGAATAAAGAAGTTGAAAAATTAAAGTTTACTTACTTAGAAGAATGATATTTTGATATAATGGACAAATACATAAAACACACATACAAGTAGCCTTATATACGAAATATAAGACTAATAAAAGTGTTTTGATACAAAAATAACTTACCAATAAAAAATGAATCTTCAAAGTCCACTATCTTGAGTGAAAAATGCTAACTTTGGAAGTTAGAGTGGAAAAATGCAACATTTGAAAGTTAAGGGACTAATATTGTAACTTTGAAAGTTAGAGGACTAAAATGAACATTTTAGAAACTATTAGCCCAAAAGTGCAATAATGGAAAGTTTGGTGTCAAAAGTATAAGTAATAATTCTCCAAGGTTGATTTGGTAAATACTAGTAGATATACTTGGGTATTTTTGTATAAAAAGTATATTTTTATAAAAGTGAAAGTTATAAAAATATGGATTGTATTAACATAAGGATTTTTATAAAATAGAGATTTTATAAAAATGTTAAACAAAAATTAAAACTTGGGAAACTTATACAAAAATGAATACTTTTATATAAATGGGAATATAAAAGTATTGGAAACATTTTTGTAGTTAAGTTAACAAGTTGGGTTAAAAATACATAAGTATTTTAAACCTTCCAAGTAACATGTGTTAGGAGGAAGAAATATGAATAATATTTCTATAAAACACATGTTGGGAAAAACTTGGAAAAATTAATTATTCGAGCTAAGATATCGAACTAAGACGCGTTAACGAACCGTACACGGACAAAACATGAGAAAAATGCCATTGCGGCAAGATGAGAAAATATATATTTTTAGGAAGTAAAATATATATATACATCATGGGTGAAAACTAATAAACAGTTTCCTAAGCGTTGAAGGAATTATTCGTGGGAGAAAAACATAACGTAAATAAGTAAGACGTTAAACAAACGTATATACTTAACAAGAAAAATTACACATTTATATATATGTACGCTCGTCTCGGCAAAATTCTAGTATATCTACTTAATGGGAAAGTAGATATGTGGGAAGGAAAACAAGACGAGTAGACAAAGATATATATATGTGTATGCCGTGCCGACAAGATCCTAGTATAGTTATTTGAATGGGAAAATAAATATACGGTATGGTGAGTTGAATCGGGTGTTGAGAATATACAATCGAACGACAAGATCTTAGCATATTTGTTTAAATGGGAAAACAAATGTGCGGCAAAGTGAGTCGGGTCGAGTGTTGAAATATATATTATATCGAGCGATGCGATCTTAAGTATAATTATTTAAATGGGAAAATAATTATACGTTAAGTGAAGTCGAGTCGATAATAATAAGGTACAAGTTAAGGAAATATTAACAAGAGTAATATATAACTTGTAACACAAAGAGGTAATCTAACGCCAACGAAACCTAGGATACGCGCTTAATTAAACGGGATTTGGAATAACTTGTGGTCGGGAGTTGGGTGTACAACTTGCCAAGGCACATGCACTATAGGGATAGTGACTTATACGTCTAGGACGTTTGTAGGTGCGAGACCCTTTTTGCTATCTGCTTAGTGAGCCGGACAGTGTTTCAGGTGAGTTTCACGGCCCCATTTTAAACTATTTTTACGTTTTCGGGGGAAAGATATGTTAGGGAAAATGTTTGACGGAATTATTACTTGAGGTGTGACCGCCACTCGGGGTTGAGTCCTCGCCTCTATAATCATTTATTCAGGGAAATGAAACCGGTGGAATATTGAATAGTACTATTGGTGCCTGACAAGGCCCACCCCTAATCGATAGCGTCGATTATGCATTAGTGTATGCCTGGGGTGCATATATTCTGAACTTAAGTCGTAGGATACCGAGTAACGACTTGGAGCGGGCATATTTATTATACGTCTTGGTTTGATTATAGTCTCAAGTAGAATTATAGGAATTTGCAACTCCTATATATTGTCATAACATGGTATTTCCCAAGGATTCAAGTTTTGGAAACTAAAAACCTGTGAACTCACCAATATATTTATATTGACGAAATTTTAAACATATCTTTCAGGTAATTAGATGAAGGCAATCTGGGCAAGCTGGGTCATGGAATCCTCCGATGCGGCGTTAAATATTTTGCGGGGTTTCACCTTTATTTCCCAAGGCTATGGGATATATTTGAGAAACCTCTACATGTGTGTTATAAACAATTTACTTTTTATGTAATGTTTCGAACAAGATTTGACGCCTAAATAAATGACCCATTTTCTTAAATTACTTGTGATTTGCGTTAACCTTGACTTTATGCTCTTGAACCGTCGCGCCACGTGTTTCCGCCGTTGTCGTGGTGTGACACCCTGCCCGACATTATACGACAACCCCTCCTCGACATTATATGAATTAGAGTCGTAAGAATCACCGAAAATTAAGTCGTAACACGACATGTTTCTATATATTGTGGACAAAGAATTGAAATCGAACGAGTTTATAATGAAATCGAATGAATTTCCAATGAATTTATAGCCAAAATCTGATGGGACCAGGCGCCTCGCTTAGGCCTAAGCGAGGCGCCTGGGTAATTAATTCGAGAGAGTTTCAGGCTTAACGGTTAATTAGGGTTAATCAAACTCTCAGCCGCCTCGCTTAGGCCTAAGCGAGGCGTCTGGAATAATAGGTTTCAGAGGAATCTGCAGCTTTATGTCTAATCAGGCAGTCAGACGCCTCGCTTAGGCCAAAGCGAGGCGCCTGACTGCCTGATTAGACATAAAGCTTCAGATTCCTGAAACCTATTATTCCAGACGCCTCGCTTAGGCCTAAGCGAGGCGCCTGGCTTAGGGGGTTTAATTAGAAGTTTGGGGGGTTTAATTAGAACGACCCTTTTCTTTTTGTAACACAGTGGAGTTGTTATAGGCTTATGGCTAAGTAGTCCAACAAATCTGAGTACACGAATCTATCTATTATAATATATATAAAAGAATTGAACATTGCTCACGTGGCGTGCAATGGTGCCTTCAACCTCTCCATGAAACTGCCACGTGGCATCATAATTGAAAGATTTTAGTGTTTTTGAATTATTTCTTTTTTTAATTAAATTGAGTTATTTTAGGAAAAAGAAATTTAAAAATAAATTTAAAATTTTCTCTCTCATATTTTCTCCCATAATTTTTAAACGTTTATATCTTTTATATACGGGATTTTTTAAAGAAAAAAATTACACCAAATTAACGAGCGTTTTATTATCTTTCCAACGAGTACCATAGTGCTATATGAAAAACGGAGAAAAAATCGACTATTTTTTGTGGGGTTTCGTTCATACAGGAAAAAAACACACAAAGTGTTCATGTTATTCATTAATCATGTTTTTTCTTTTAAACCAGGTTCTTATCTACGATGTTGAAAATCAACCCAATCGCCATGTTTTCATTGGAATTTTACTAGGTATACTTCATCAAGAGAAGATAGGAGAAAGAATCGCGCAACACTGCAACACATGGTGTCAGCTTATAACAATGTTATTTTTTTATTTATTTAATTACAAGAGTAATAATTATTACTATTAGTATTATTAGAATGGTTATATTTTTCAACCCCGGGATGCTCCCAGGAAGAACTGATAGTTGCTGGCCTAGCGTTCAATGGTGGCCTCAACCATCTCTTGATTATGCCACGTGGCATAATGAGATGCAATGGTTACAACTTCCAACTTAAGTGTTTGTTTAGTTGATTAGGTTAGGAATTATAAGAGCCATTAGAATGTGAGAAATTAGAGAGATCTGATGAGTTTTTGAATAGTTTTAGCTTACATAAGTGATTCTTTAGATGATTACTGATTAGGTTTTAGATTAGGGAATATGAGTTATTACTGATTAGAATAATATGAACATGCAATGATTGAGAGATTTTGTGGTTAGTTACTTTGAGCCATTTGCAATAGGTTATCACGTAAAATTAGATTTTTCAACCCGGGACCCTCCCTGGGTAATCAGCTAGTTAATATATATAAAAGAATTGAACATTGCTGACGTGGCGTGCAATGGTGCCTTCAACCTCTCCATGAAACTGTCACGTGGCATCATAATTGAAAGATTTTAGTGTTTTTGAATTATTTCCTTTTTTAATTAAAAAAAAGATAAACAAAAAACCCTAAATTTATCTCTCTATCTCTCAATTCTCAATTACTAAAATTAAATTTAGTTATTTTAGGAAAAAAGAATTTAAAAACAAATTTAAATTTTTTTCTCTTATTCTCCCATAATTTTTAAACGTTAATATCTTTTATATTCGAGATTTTTAAATAAAAAAATTACACCAAATTAACAAGCGTTTTATTATCTTTCCAACGAGTACCATAGTGCTATATAAAAAACAGAGAAAAAAACGACTATTTTTTGTGGGGTTATGTTCATACAAAAAAAAAAAAAACACAAACTGTTCAGGTTATTCATTAATCATGTTTTTTCTTTTAAACCAGGTTCTTATGTACGATGTTGGAATTCAGCCCAAACGCCATGCTATCATTGGAATTTTACTCTTCTAAAGATCAATATGTATACTTCATCAAGAGAAGGTTGGAGAAATAATCGCGCAACACTGCAACACATTGTGCACTGCAACACATGGTGTCACCTTATAGCAAGGTTATTTTTTTATTTATTTAATTACAAGAGTAATAATTATTACTATTAGTATTAGTATTATTAGAATGGTTATTTTTTTCAACCCCCATCATGAATCCTACATCTATATAAGTCAAAGTCAAATTATAACATATTTTAAATTACGTGAAGATGATTATATGTTGAAGGTTATCCTTTTAATAGTATATTATGTTTAATATGGTTTATGCTTTTTATTTTTTTAACTTTTTAAATAAATGTTTTTTTAACTAAGATTGATTATGTTTATGTTATTTACTCTTTTCGTGATTTGAGTTTTCATCTTTTATCATTTTTTATGATTTTTTATTAAATCATATTAAATTTTTCAACCCCGGGACCTTCCCGGGGTAATCAGCTAGTACTAACGATATTTTAAAAATAATCTAAGATCTAAAAGTAGTCCATTAATATGAGTCTTTTTATTTTTTTAAACGGGTAAATTTTTATCACCCATGATATTTGAATCCTTCACCATTTGGATAGGTAAAGCGTTATCCAACACCTTGATACCATTAAGCCAAAGGCTCTGTGTTTTTTATTTATTACCTTAAACGGTGACGAATGCAAAACTATTTGTTTTTGGTTGGAGGTTTTATAAACTTGAGAATCATTTATTATCGAGTAAGAGCTAGTAGCTAGTTATAGAGAAGTGTAAACTCTATGATCAAATACAAATACACACGGGTAATCATTGATCACACAAACAATATAACAGTTGTTCTAAAAATCTAAAACAAAAAAAATTAACTTTTTACCCTGACATTCGACATTGATGCTTACTAGTACATCCACCCATGTTCGAAAGCAAAGATAGTTGCTAGTAATTTTTTTTGGGTAAACAATCATAGGGGGTGTTAAACTGTAAATCGTTCTATTAGAGCTTCCATAGTGTGAAGTTTGATTGTTTGAATGAGGTGCAAAACAAGCGGACGGACCAAAAACAAACCACCGCCATATTGTAGGAGGCATCCAAAAGGAGGTCCGTTTGGTATACCGGACGAGTTTGGTTTGATACACGTGGGCCTAATGTTTTACTTTATGAAAAAAATTAAAAAAATGTTTTTTTTTGTGTGTGTAGTATAAATTAAATAGAAAGAAAACTAGGTGATGGGGGAGGTTTGAAAGGGTTTATGGTTATAGAAAAAAATGAATTCGGAAGCGTTGTGGTCTAAAATGGTTTGAAATGATATGAAATAGTTATGTGTCAGTTTAAAATTACAAATCACCCTCACAATTGTGGGTGCTCTTACATTGACATTTAACATGGAGCACATAATGCTTGCCAAGCGTTTTTATTACTTTGTCAGATCAAGCATACTTCTTAAACAGCCAGACATCGTATCTCATAGCCAACTCACATAATTTGTACCACTACAATAATAGCAAGAACTCATTTCCATATATTCTTACAACCATAAAACCAAATAAAAAGCGTATATTATGAACAAATACATAGTGAAAGAAAAATAGGAAATCGTAGGAAGGGCATCAAACGGACTCCGATTGAACTCATTCAAGCGGCATTGGAATCGTCTTATCGAACCCTACGACGTTAGTTTTTAGGTCTTTGTTTTTTGGGGTTTTAGCTTGTAGTTTTTACAATATGCGTTATATCATTGTGTCTTTTTCTTATTTTCATATTGTGTCAATTTTTCAATTCATTGTGTCTTTTTTCTTCAGCATTGTGTTATATTTTTTGACACTGTGTTATATTTTGTGGCTCATTGTGTCGTATTTTATGATCTATTGTGTTTTTTGTATCCTTCTCACCCTTCTCATTTTTATAGCCTTTGTAGAATAACTCAACCCTATAATTATAATCTATACATATAATAAACCAAAGCCATTTTAATGACATGGCACTCAAAGAGGGTATTCTCTTCATTGAGTGTGCCATGTGTCATCCTATGTGTCAAGGACTTTATTTTAAAAAAATAATAATTTAAAATTTAAAAACAAAATTGGATTTTTATCTCTAATGTTTTCTCCCTATAACTTTTAAACGTGAATATCTTTTATATACGAGATTTTTTAAAGAAAAAAATTACACCAAATTAACGAGCGTTTTATTATCTTTCCAACGGGTACCATAGTGCTATATAAAAAACGGAGAAAAAAACGACTATTTTTTTGTGTGGTTTTGTTCATACAGGAAAAAAACACAAAGTGTTCAGGTTATTCATTAATCATGTATAGGCAAGTCATTAGTTATGTTCAAACCAGTAAATATGATTTTTATTTACAACATGTGTTAGCATTGGAGTTGTACATTGTTTTAGGTTAGATTTTAATATTAGAGTTATATAGTGTTTAAGGTTATGCACTAACATTGAAGATACATTGTTAATTGTTTTAGGTTAAATGCTACCCGAAGCTTTCCTGCATGTAACTGTAAAACGCATCAGTCTATTTTAGGTGTAAAATTGATATTTCAAATTAGATTTCTCAACCCGGGACGCTCCCAGGATATATTAGTTTAAAAAAAATTGTGGGTTTAGGTCGGGTCTGAGATTAGGTGATACCCGACCCAATTACCGTTTTTTTTATATTAGAATATGATAACTTATGACAGAGATTTGTTTAAAATAATAATAATAATATTTATTAATCATATATTGGCAAGTCATTAATTATGTTGTCATATTAGATATTTTATTATGTCATATTAGATATTTCAACCTGGGACGCTCTCCAACAGGTAATTGCTATGTTTTCTTTTTCTACCATATTCTGAAATAGCTCAAATCATATTGTATAAAGTTAAAGACCTTTGACTGAATGTATTGGTGCTAAACAATCTTTGTCTCCTTGAAGTGCTTGGGATCTTAATATTCTGTTTTAGGTGTTGATGTTGTAAGATGAAATGGATATTTTGGTATATTTTTTTTAAAGTATCTAATGTAAGTTGATACATAGATGTCATTTTTATAGTTTAGATACTTCTAATTTTATTCACTTTACTTAGATATCTCAACCCGGGACGCCCCGGGGTATAAGCTAGTAAACCCATAAAACAAAAGCTATTGATTTGATGTGCCGATACAAGTCAAACAAAACAGCTAAAATAACATAAAACACCACTTAGATAGGTTAATAAATAATTAAAGTTAAAGAAACATCGTAGACATTATAACCCAGTTTTATTTTAGTAATTAAATATTTTGAGATGAAAATTTTGGGTTTAAACCCGGTTCTATTCTAGTAATTAAATATTTAGTTTTCAAATGGCACAAATTCCAGAACATCCCAACTACCATCAACAAAACCCTAAGATTCTTTTTTTCTGTTTTCACCCGCTGAAACTCCCATCCTCGGGTTAGGAGTTCCGGTCTTTGCCTTTAAAGACAAAATTAAGAATAGGTTAAAGTGGTTTTTTTGGTGGAGGTGACCAAGAAATGGACGCCGATGAAAACATGGATGGTGAAGAAGTTCAGCACGCGGGGTTGCAGATTGTTGAAGCTAGGATGACACCGAGGTAAGCTTTAGGATTGATGGTCTGAGGTAAGCTTAAGGTTTTGTTGATGGTAGTTAGGATGTTCTGGAATTTGTGTCATTTTAGGTTATGGTCTGGCACCTTTGCTACGCAACGGAATAATACAACTATGACATTCATTGGTTCTGAACACCTTTAGTAAGCCTTCTAAGGTATCCAATTCCATAGATTCACCTAATCAAAAAAAGTCAATATGACTTTTTATTATGCATTTTGTACTTGAGGACTATCATTTGTGTTCTAGTAAATGAAAATAGATATATTGTGGTGTTACTATATAAGGACTTCGAAGTTTGTTATAAAAAGGTTACATTAATTTACACACCAAAAATTATAACTGACGTCAATGGGATTAGTGATGTTGGAAGAGTTGTTGAATAAGAATGGGATTAGGTTTTCGTATTCGAAGATGTCGAAATTCAGCGTTTTTTGATCTGGGAAGTTGCCAGAAATCAAGTAAAGTTTTTTTTTTTTTTTTTTTTTTTTAGAATTGAATGAATGTATGGTTATCGTTGAGTTTTGTTGATGATGGTTTATTGTTGCTCATTAGTTTTGGTTTTACATGTGTTTCTAAAGAGGTTTTCTTGATTTCAAAAGTTATAATTAAACTATAAAAAAAGATGAATACTAGTTGGTTCTTGTTTAATGATTATTTGAACTCAACACCTAGCCCTAATATCTCTAGGTTTGATATACTTGTGATAACCTACACCCTTCACTTTTCATAAATGTGCATAATTGGTTCCTCAACTATTTCAAAATTTTCATTTTTAACCCTCGTATTTTAATAGGACCAAAATTCATAATTTAATAAAACTTATAATTTTTATAAGTAAAAGTATGCACGTTTTATACTCACATCTACACCCGAACACGTATGTTTCAGACCTTGATACTCAAAGCCTTAATTTTCGGTCCTAAAACCAACTTAGAAACAGAAGGAAACAAGTCCGAAACTTAAAATTGATTAAATTAGAAAAAAAATGATTTTTTTTTGCTCTCGCGGTCCGCGGAGACAGTCAAACAGTCAAAGTCCCAGTCAAAGTCCTAGTCAAATTCCTAGTCAAAGTCCTAGTCAAATTCCTAGTCAAAGTCATAGTCAAAGTCCTAGTCAAATTCCTAGTCAAAATCCTAGTCAAATAGTCAATTCATCTTAAAACCTTACTTTATTGTGTTGACCAATTTTAAAGCTTAATTGAATCCAAAACTAGTATAAAAACCCACCTATGACCCATTACACTTTGCACCTCTAAATCGATTGTTTCAATTCGATTAAACTCTCCCTCATACCTTTCTTCTAGAGTATATTACTTCTACATTTGAAGCTTTGATTATAAGCTCTTGTAATTGGCGAATTGGAAGCTTGATATTTTTCCTATTCGGTTTCTTTTCTTCTAAATTGGACTAGTTTCGTTGTTGAGTCTTTGGATTGCTCGCATTTTCACGCTCGCTTAGTCATCTAGTCATTTGGCGAAAGTGAGTATTTTCTATCCCCTTTTTGTCTTTATTCACTTTTGGGGTGTTACATGTACACTTATACAAATTACAAATACAAATACAAGTTCACATTTTTACAATACAATTCTAGTACTATGTGCATTTGCTTACACACGTGCTTTATGCTTAAGACATTAAATGTAGAATACATTTGTACTTAGTGAAATCATTAACATTGGATAGCGCTATTGGATTGACAACCCACCTAGGTGATTCTCCCCATTTTTCATCGGAGAATCCATGGTCATTGTTAAGTTATTATCCATTTATTGGATAAGTACACCGCCGTTCATTTTAGTACATTTATACAGTCACAGGATTGATTTTGCTCATTTGTATGATACATAGTTTACATAAATGCACTGTAGCTTGCACTTGAGTTGTATAACATTTTTCCAACTTACTATATGTATTAAAAACTAGGAATGCTCACCAACATTTCATATGTTGATAAAACTTATTTTGTACATGTTTCAGGTGCAGTTTGATCTTAGTTCCATAGCATTGGATTTTAGTGCTTGCTTTTAATAATTTATTTCAAATTTCATGTTTTGTTCAGACTTATGTATTTTTCCCATTTCATCCATGTAAGACAATTAAAATTATTCAATAATATATTTACATTTTAGTACCATGTGCTTTTGAACAATCGTCACTACGTGACACCTCGATGATTCCGTCATCGGTTGGAGTGTTACAATACTTGTGAACTCGAAGCGTATGTAGTTGTTCTGCATAAACGGCTGAGAACATGGAATACACTAGTGGATCCAAAATCCCATACACAATTTTCTCAAAACAAGATGAAGCATAACAAGTTACAGTACACACAATGTTTTCAAAACAACCACAAAACCAAAAGATGAAGCCATAAAACCAAATTAAAAGAAGTATAAAAAGTATAGTACAAAAGCTGTTGATCTAATGTGCTGGAAAGGTCAAATAAAAACCTAAATTAAACATAAAACACCACTGGAAAGTTGGATAATAAACTAAATTTAAACCCAAAGTTTTCATATCAAACCACTTTTTCAGATATTTCCTTGTTGGCGCTGCTCCATCAACTCACCCAAAAGCTGTTGCGTTACTTCAATAACCACGTCTTCATATTGGTCCCAACCTTGCTAACCTTTTGAAACCTGATTTCACTTTATTCCTAAAGGCTAGAGAGGCAACAACCCTATAGCAAAGATTGCTTGAGGAGTTGAGATCTCCCTCCAGATGCCCAACAATGGGATGTTCAGCTGTTGATTTGATTTGGTGGGCATCCGGAGGGAGATATCAACCCCTCAAGCAATCCTTGCTTTAGGGGTTGTTGCCGGTTTAGCCTTTAGGGATATTCAACACATAGATGTTGGGGGTCAAAATAGTTGTCGAAGGTTGGGCCCAAGATGAAGACGCTGTTATTGAAGCAATGCAGTAGCTTTTGGGTGAGTTGATGGAGCAGCGTCAACAAGGAAATGTCTGAAAAAGTGGTTTGATACGAAAACTTTGGGTTTAATTTTAGTTTTTTATTTAAATTTTACCAGCTTCAACTGCCCATTGATCAACTTGACTGTTGACCAGATCTGACCGTCTGGCTGTGTTGACTCGGGTTTGACCGAGTTGACTTGATTATACCAAATCTGACCCCGATCTACCAAAACGAACCCAAGATCTAGAGCCACTAGTTGATTTCCACGGCTCAATCGAACACCATCTAAACCAAAATGGACCACTCTCGAAAACCTAACATTAAACCATAACAAAAGTCAAAAACAACAAACTATTCAAACCAACAAAAGCAGCATCAAGCTTTCCTAACCTGGATCTGGAGTATACGCGCTACCAAAAAAGACATGCACCCATTGGACCACCCAAGCACAATCCCGTCTATATCGGCCATCACAGCCCTACCATTACGTCGTCATCATCTACAATACAACCACCAACCACCGTCTTTGTCAACTCAAACCACCACCGTGATGCGCCACCAAAACCATCACAGCTCCACTCAAAATGACCACATAGTACCAGTGGTGGATCCACCATAAACTAATAGCAATAGTGTAAAAACTCATGGTTTCATTCACTTATTATCCACAAATTCACTAATACAAAGAATACTCAACGATTACAAACAATGCTCTCAACAAACTCTAAACCCAACCCACCAAATCATCGACAAATGATCTGTAATTACACCAAACAATAACATAAATCTAACTAACAAGAACTTGTTTACAGTGAACTTTGGAGAGAATGATACGAGAGAAAAATAATCGAAAAAATAAAAGTGATCTAATGTATGAGAGAGATAACCAAGCCTTTTAAACTTCCTGTCACACCACTTCTTACGAGGAAAATTGAACGATCAGGATTAGAGTGTTTAAACAAGATTAACAGGTGAAATGTATTTGTGTTAGACCCACCGTAGTGGCCGTGTTATTGGGCGTTTTTTTTAACATAGCGCCCGGAACACTATAGCAGGGGCGCGAGAGGGCATTTGTGGTGTCAGGCGTGATAATCTTAATGCGCGTGACAAATTTTGAGGGCCAATCCAATGTTGCCACGTGGACGAGGGGGGGGGGGGGGGGGAAGAAACGGTCAAATTTTTTTGACCGTTGGCAATTTAATATTTTTGAACGGTAACTTATTTTTGTTTTATAGATTATATATGTACACACAATATACACATATAACACAAACTAAAAAAACACACACTACAACACAAACAAACCTACTAAAACACAAATATGTTTCCATATGGTTCACCGTTTGGGGTCCCGTCTCTCCCGGGTTCGAGGCCAAACACTACTCAACTGCCACCCACTTGGGGTGAATTTGACGCGAACACAATGGGATACGCTCAACTTCTAGGCATGTCGGGTCAATATTGTCACACCCTCAAATTTCCACTGCGGGGTTTATACCGCGAGGCGCGTGACATACCAGGATCCCGTAGCCATAAGTCACAGGAACGAACTCTAAATGCCCAAACCATTTAGTTCGTTTTCAAAAACCAAGTTTAGTTAAGCTGCGGAAGCGTAAACCAATTTAAACCTTTTAAAACCATGCGCAAAACAACGCACCCAAATTAAAACCATACGAAAGCATAATATATAATTTATGTGTATGCCCGAGAGCCCAAATGCAGTGAAGTGTACAGTGCTTTCTAATCCTGGCACCGGAAGCTAACTACCTGCAAAAGCATGTAAATCGTGGGTCAACAAACAATGTTGGTGAGTTCACTAAGTAAAGTAGGTGAGTAAGTAAAAGCGTAGGTTTCCCAAACCATGTAACCAAATGAAAGTGTCGGTCTCACAGACCACATAACAATAAGTAAGAACGTCGGCCTCCTTGGCCACAAGTAAACAGCTAATTCATATGCCAGGGGTAGCTAGCCCACTCATGATAACTAAAACCGGCGAATACCGAACTACTAATGAACAAGTTCCCATAACCGGGAGAAAAGTGCCTTGCGTCATTGCCCATCAACAATGACTATGTTTGAAGCTAATAGTTCACATCCGTGCTCCCAGCACGATGTGAGGTTTGTTAGACCTAATAGCGCTATCAACTAATTAACCCGCTTGCCCAACCGGCAATTGATTCGGTATTTTGAAGGACTTAAACGATGTGTTTGGTTTAGTTCATCAAGGACATATATATGAATTAGTAAAAATAGATTCACCACGTGAACCATGCACCCCATACCCGGGATGTGTAAAAGTAGTCCCGAACCGGACTAGAAACGTTAAGTAGTTGTCTCAACCCGAGACGCATGCTTTTGAGAAAAGAGTAGTGAAACTCACCTTATCGCGTAAGCAAAGAATCCGAACAGCAAGTATTATATGCTACCGACACCCTAATAACAGTGTCACTACGTGAGTATAGGCGTAACATCATTACACCATATAACTCGTTTGTCCAAGGCGTTTTAATATTCAAAAGTGTGTATGCGACGCCTAGTGATTCTACATGTAATAGTAAACCCTACGGACTCGTTGGTGAATGAGTTGGTTATAATTAGTTTCTACAGCCCGTATGCGTCGTAAACATGTGTACTTCCGTTATATGTCAATTTTAGATCACCTAAGACCTCAAGTAATCACATAAGCACATAATACACAATCTGTGTTTTCAGGACAGATTGTGCGCCATCAAACTGAATTTTCTTTGGGATTCACTTGGCAATACCTATTTTTGTTTTGTCTTAATTCCAAACACAAAAATTATAAAAATTCGTACAACACAGCAGTATTCAGAAAATTTCCTCAACAGGTCAGTTTAGTAGGAAAATTCTTAAAAATTGTGTATTCATCCAAACGAGATGAATCCACTTGGAAAAGCTCTATTTTTCCAGTATTGACCTACTGTAAAAATTTCATAACCTAACTCCTTGTAAATCTCAAGTTATGACCATTTAAAGTTAGCCCAATTTACAAATCCGAAAATCTGATATGACCCTAATCATTTAAAATTCCAAAAACGACTCATCCGACGTCCAAAATACATGATTTTACCCATTATGAAAAGCTAAGACCAGGTGTGACCTAACCATGCCAAGAAAACACTAAAATTATTATGTTAGAGCCGTGTTACAGCTCCTACAAATTTGACTAACCATTCTGTCCAGATTTTAGTTTCGCCTAAATCATACTTTAATCGCCTACCGTGTGCACAAAAACTATTAACATTCATCAATCATCAACACAGAACATTCCTAATACCTATTTCATCAGATTCTATGATTAAACATGTCAAGATCAAAGCTTTAAGAATCAAAACACCAATTACTTGCGCAACAAGTATCCTACGATGTTACTAAGCGTTTATGAGTATGTTTAATCCATTTAATCTTCAAAAAGATTCATGCTTTAATGTTTTATAAACCCATTCAGACCTGGACAAACTTATTATATGATTTTTATTAATGAAAGCACAAGATAGAAACATAAGAAATCGTAAAATATACCCTTAGCTCTCCCAATCGATCAATCGCGCGCCTTGGAGCCTCCCAATTGATGATCTTGAGCCTTAGCAGAGGTTGTTTGAGTGAAATATTCGTGTGGGGCAGTAAGGGGGCGATTAGGGTTGAGTATGGGGGTTGCATGGGAGTTAAGGATGCTTAAATATAAGTTTGAGGCGGTTTAGACCCGTCAGGTCTCATTGAGCGGCCGCTCGGTGCCTGTGAGCGGCCGCTCACAGGACCGGGTGGCGCGCTCTTGCCTCGTTTCGTCTCCCGACGCGTTATCCTTCGGCGTTTTCGTTATTTCAGACCGTAACAAGTGTAACCCCATGCATTAAGACCCTAATCAACCTCATGCTCCACTTTTAATGATTTCTATTAACGTGTTCGGTTTAGGTTCACATAATCACGTATGGTTTTCACATAAGTTTGTCAGGTATCACCGAGACACATAAGTTTATTTTTCACCAACGTCCGAGGTTCACTAATCATGCAATCACACATTGACTCACAACCATGCACGTATGTCTTATTTAACTAACCCTAGTTAAGTATAATGCAAGGAAATGTAACTAGAGTTTAGTTAAAGTGAGAACCTGAATTTTCGGGGTATCACAAATATTTTTAAGGGTTTCCGCCAAACATGAACCTAAACTATGTCCAACCTTCTCAACAGGAGCCCGAGGTCGTGCCTGAAACTCAAGGCGAACCCAACCAACCACGTGAACCCGAGGGTTCTCAACGGAGGGGGGGGGAGGCGCGAGACGCTCCCACCGAATAAAAGATCCTAACGCGCCTCGTCAAAAAAAGAAACAAGAACGGTGGGAAAAAGACGAGGAGTTTGCTTTAGCGCGGGCTTGGCTCGACATATCGGAGGATCCCGAAGTTGGTTAGTATTTTTTTTTTGTTTATATATGTTTAACCGTATATATATCTATAATACATTATAAAGGAGGAGTGATGTACCATATTGGAATTTTGACATGGGTACAATTTTTAAAGCAACAAGTATAAGAGAATAAAGCTTATTTCATAAGGGTATTATAGGGATATTGGGGACAATTAAGACACTTAGAGGGTTAGTAGAGTAATTTTATCTTTTGTTTTTAGTTAAAAGCTAAAATATCATTCCTATAGTACCCCTAAGTCCCTTCACCTTCCCTCTTAGGCCATATGAAGAGCTCTCCTAATCAATTATTCATTGATTGTGTTTTATTTATATTAATCATTCATAACAAATTCTATTCCATTCCATGAAGAAACTTCCATTGATAGTATGGAGAGTTTTATCTTCATACACATCTAAATTCCTTTCATATGTAATTTCATTGTTAATGGTGACTAAAGAGCCGATTAGAACAAGATCCTCGCGCACAAGAAGATTTTGTTAGTAAACATAGTGGTTAATAGTGGTTATAAATCAGAGGTAACTTTTTCTTAAACTCAATTCTACTCATGTCTTTATAGTTTGTATAAATCAATTTTTTACACTATATGTGGTTTATTTCTTATTTTGACTTGTGAATTGTAGGTCTGTGGACTCAAATGGTCTTATGATATTCGTGAATTACATTTGGCGGAACTGATGACAATGTAAGTAAATAATATACTTATCATATTGATCTCTTTTTTGTTAGTAACTAACTTCACTTATTTTTCTAATATTTCTTTGTGTTTATGTAGTTTTTTGTTTGGAACCAACATTTGACTCAACATGTTTTGAACTACTGTGAGAATACAAGTGCTGTGAAAGTAGTTGCTTGGTGTCCACATCTTCATTGACTTTTGGCTTCTGGTGATGGTACTGTAGATCGATGTATTCGACTATTCGGTTTTGGAACACGATTATTAATTCTCACCTGAGCTACATGGATACTGGTAGTCTGGTAACTTTTCTCATAAAGATTTCTATATTTTTTTCAAAGTTTTCAAGATCATTTCAATCATAATATTCACCTTTAATCCACCAACTCAAACATCATACTATCGGATTTGAAATTCCACAAGCATTTTATGATTTTGATTGTCAATCCTAGAAATCGCAGGCCTCAAATCCATGGTTGAGACCTAAAACTACAAGATCAAACTCCAGGGAGATTATTTGATTTGCTATTGTGTGCATTAGTTACTCTTTAAAGGTAACCCTCCATAGTCCATAAATTCAACTGGTTTATTGCACACAATAATTATTGTAGAGTTTGTCATGTTGAATGTCTATTAATTTTATATTTTACACATATCTAATGTGTTACATGTATTGATTTATTTTATTTTTCTAATTAAATGTTGTTTATGATAAACTAAATGTCTTATTACACGGACATTTGAACATCATAGTTTAGCGAAGTTCTTCTTACCCATCCCCTTAATATACAACACACATATTATTTTTATCTTTTTTTTTTTTTTCAAGAAACACAAATTTGGTTTCTTTCTTTAAGAAAACACCTATAGATAATAGATGCTTTACGGTTAGTTCTAACGAAAAAGTTTAGCCGATAACTATGGTTTTGACTAATGGCAGCGTCAGATCACCGAGTCAAGATACTTCGGTTTGAAGCAATTTTATGTTTGGAAAGGTTTTTTCAAGATCTTTAGCTTCAAATAATATGGATGACACTAGGGGTGAGCAAAGTACCCGCCATAACCGATAATATAACCATAACCGAAATAATCGAACCGATTATAACCGATAACCAACATAACCAATGGTTATCGTTATTAAATTTCTTTAACCGGCCGATCGCTTATGGTTATGGTTATGAAGCTTTGGTTAACCGATATAACCGAACCGAATTTGTAATGTTAACTTTATGTGATAGATTTATGTTTTACATTAACTATGTAGAGGTTTTTACTATAATAAAAGTATGTTATTAACAAAATGATCTTGATGAAATGCTCTTTTTTGTGACGAATTAAAATTATAATCAAAGGCTAAGTATGTTTTTTTGTTAATATCTTATTAAAATGGATCACACATTGGAATTATAACTAGAATGTGTAGTCTTTGCCTTGTACAAAATAGCACAAACTAAGTCCAACATTGTAGGCTTCGGTTTTTTTAGACCCATTGACTTTTAATTTTATACTTTACCCTAAAGTTAGTTTTAGTTTATTTTTTTGGTTAATAACCGAAATAACTATAACCGAATTCATATCCAAGTAACCATAACCGAAGTTTGGTTATGGATATGGTTAGGATTTTTTTGTAAAAACCGAACCAAACCAAACCGACCAATGCACACCCCTAGATGACACAAAACAAAAATACCCGCAGCAACGCGCGGGCAATCCTACTAGTATATATATATATATATAACTTGGTTAGTATTTTTTTGTGTTCTAATCGTATAATATTTTTTTGTAGCATTCAACACCGATTATATATGTTTAACCATATATATATATATATATATATATATATATAACTTGGTTAGTATTTTTTTTGTGTTCTACTCGTATAATATTTTTTTTTTGTAGCGAACTATCAAGAGAGGCCGCTCTTTTGGATAAGAATTCGAGAGTTGTTTTTTGCCGCCATGGGTAGAGTGGAGTATCGAGAGAACGACTCGATATCGGGAAAGTGGACGGATATAAATACTAAATGTCATGCGTTTTCGGAGGTTTACCAACGCTGCAAAGATAACAGGGGCAGTGGGGAAGGTGATGATGGTTTGTTGGCAAGAGCGTTGGACGAGATGAGAGAAACTCGTGGCCCGTTTTCGTATTTTAGGATTTGGGACATGTTGAGAAAAAGTCCTAAGTGGGCTAATGTACCGCCTATGGGGTCCGGTAATAGGTGCAAAATCAGGAGAGGAGGAGGAGGAGGATCATCAAAACGAAGCAAAACCTCCTCGTCGCGAGATCCGGATACACCGTCATCCGATGCTCGCTTTGTGAGTTTAGATGATCCTATTCATTTGGAGGATGAGGAGGAGGAGCAGGAGGAGGTGGGGGAGGATATTCCAAGACCACCCGGTAGAAGATCAAAAAGGGTGGCAAGGCGGAGTCGTCTTCGATAGGAGGTGGTGAATTGAGGGAGGATTTTGAGGAAATGAATCGACGACTACAGGATATTCGCGACCTCGGCCAAAGACGTTTGGAAACTATGCATCAGAGAGTGGCCGAGAATAAAAGGTTCGTCGACATTCAAGAGGCGAGGCAAAGGGAAAAGGACATTGAGTTTTTGTCCAAATCGATCGACCACCTCGACGGAGAAGCCCTACGCCTTGCACAACTTCATAGGCAAGAAATTCTTGCAAAATATCGCCTCTAGTGTGTTTAGTTTTTTTTTATGATGCGTTTTTTTAATTTGCTATTGTATTTTTTTAGTTGTTGTTTTTTTAATTTAATTAATATTAGTTGTGTGTTTTTAATATTATTTGTAATTTTTTTATATTTATTTGTCTTTTATTTTAATTATTTTGAGTTAAAAGATTAAAAATAATAATAAAATAATAACAACCAATCAGAAACAGGGGCATTATAAATAACCCCCTACCACTACACCCCTTTTTCACTTCATTTCCCCATGCTGACTCAGCTGTCACGTGGACCAATCAATATCAAGGGCGTTATAAATAACCACCTTCACTACACATGGTCTTAGTTTCACCCGGATTGCCATCATGGCACTAGTATTCACCTGGGCCCCTCCTGATGGACTAATAAAAGACCTGGGCTATAAACTTCGAACTTGGACTCCTGCAATCTTGGACCAACCTGCTGAACTCATCACACGAACAGGCCATCTGCTGCTGGACTCCTTTTATAAATATAGAGGAGGTGGACTTTCGTGTTTAGCGATTACACATGTTGAATGTGGATAAGCGAAAAGAAAAGACAATTAAAATAAATAACATGGTTTATTCACATAAAGTTTTCAAGAGATGCGTCTGTTACAAATAGATTTTAATGTGCGAACTATGCGAGGCGCTAGCTTTATTATTACACTACGATTTTAAGTATCATAATAATTATTACACTACTTTAAAATTGTGACGCAGTGTAATAATTATTACATTTCATAATAATTGTAGCTTGTGTAATAGTTAATAAAACACGCTAGTTCATCATTGTTGTAGCGTAATTACACTATTTACAAGAAGATCAGCGTGTGTTTAATCTATTTGTACGCTCTGCACCGAACATACTAAATATATTTAATCCTAACACACGTTTTCAATGCTTAATTTATTGTTATTGTAATATACCATGATGAAGTATTTGGAAGATACCACTTTGCTAGTTTGCTTTGCTTTTATGCAAGCTTTTTCGACATGATAAATGTTCTTATTAGAGAAAACTTGTCTCAGATTAAGTGAAAATACATGATGAAATTAAACCTGACCTGACCGAGTGACCAAATTCTACAAGGTTTCTAACAACCATCCTAAGTTTAGAATAGAATTTAGTATCGTTAAGTTAATTGAGGCTATATTAAAACTTAAAATATGCTTACCAGGCTTGTATATTGTAACACCTCAACCAATGGCGAAAACATCGAGGTGTCACGTAAGAATGAGTATACAGTAGCACATGGTAACCAAATTTTAATTGAAATAAATTTAAAGTGCAAATATCCAAAAATAAAAATACATAATGACTTTCAATGTGGAAATCTAATACATCATAAAGATCAAACAAGCATAGACTTAAAATATGCTTACCAGGCTTGTATATTGTAACACCCCAACCAATGGCGGAAACATCGAGGTGTCACGTAAGAATGAGTATACAGTAGCACATGGTAACCAAATTTTAATTGAAATAAATTTAAAGTGCAAATATCCAAAAATAGAAATACATAATGACTTTCAATGTGGAAATCTAATACATCATAAAGATCAAACAAGCATAGACTTCATATTGTCTTCATGAAAATACTTAGTCTTCATGCATCATTATTTCCTGTTGAGTTGTAAAAATGGGGGGGGGGGTCAACTAGAAGTTGGTGAGAATACATAATCCATTTAAGCAAATAGTTTAAGTATAAAAGTTTAGCAATTCATATGTCTATTGTAAGTTTAAGTCTACATGAATAAGCGTAATATGTTGAATCGACATAATCAAACCTTCGACTAGTTTAGGTCCATCCCGTCATCCACGGTTCACCTTAGTAATATGTTGGAACAATAACAATCACCCACGCTACCTATGTAGGAGGTACACGTATCCAGGTGGGATTGTCAATCCAATAGATCTATTATTGAGTATCGTCGGCTTGGCCATAGCTAATGATTATGTAATGTTGAAACTCGTTGAAACTGTTGTTGTTGTCTAATTCATGAGGCATTAAAGTTTACAACTAGACATGCATGTAGAATTGCTTAAATATAATGTTGCAAGTATGAAGGATTGCATAAACATGGTTACGTAAACTCACCTTAGTATAGTATTAGGTCTTGAGGAATAGTATGAGTGTAGCCCAATAGATTGCCAAGTATTACCCTATGTATAAGGTAACAAATAAGTCTAAGTCTATCTAGTCTACAAGTATAATCTAGGGTTTCGATTTGGAGATAACCATTTGTTGAATTAATAATAAAATGTTTTAATAAATAAAGGGAAATTTGATAATTAAATAAATGAAAGTCTTTTTATAAAGTTTGGATTTAGGATGGTCACAATAATGTGTTTAAAGTATAAAAATAATTTTTACAAAATTATTTTCTTTAAAATAGAATATTAATTCTATTTATAACAAATTATCAAGATTTAATTTTAATATTTAAAAATACTAAAATTAAAGAGTTATTAGTTTAAAATTTATATTTCTGTTCTAAATATTCAGAAATAATTTGTATAAAATTTTGGTGCAAAAATATTAAAAATTGAATTTATTATGCTTTAATTATGATTAAAACTAACAAAAATTGATTAAAAATATTAAATAAATGATTTTTCAGAATTAAAAATCATTTCAGAAAAGTTTATCATTATATAAACTCAGAATAATTTTTGTGGAAATTTATAAAATTGTTTTGATATTTTAATGGAATTTTATAAATATAATAGAATAAAATTGATTTATTTATTAAATATATTAAATAAATAAATTTTTGAAAACTAAAAATTTTGAGTTAAACTTTTCCATCAGATTAATACAAGATAATTTTTGTAGAATTTTTTAAAAATGTTTTAGTATTTTAAAATGAATTTATAAGATATAATTAATATATATATATAAGGTGGATTATTTTTTAGTAACAAAGAAAAAGAAAAGAATAGATGTGGCTGCCGGGTTTCGAACCCGCGTGGCCAGTTAAGCAAGCACAAAGCACAACCACTTGGTCCAGACCAGTGGTTGTGTTTGGTTTCAGTTGATTAAAAATATATAACATGTACGAAATCATGTTTATCCCCAATTCATAGCATACGAGCCCTAATTTTGCAATCGAATGATTTACACAACATTAACCCAATCAACCTTAGGGTTAATGTTGTGTATTCGCCGAACATTAAAACCCACAAAAAAAAAACAGACTTACAATCTCGTTTTGAACACGAATGATCGGTCAACTCTTAAAGTCAAAAACGCGATCAGTTTAACCAGAACAGAAGACTTTTAAGTGAAATTGGGGGTTGAGAAAGATGAATTGGCGAGTTGTGAAGGTCCAGCAATGTTCAATTTATAGTATAATGGATTGGATGTTCGAAATGGCAATCGTTGACCACGAATTGAATGTGGGACGCGTATATGATCAAAATGGTAACAATTGGTTGTCAATTGTCGTGTGTCTGAGTCATAATAGGCCGATAATCATGAACCCATTCCATTCTTGGATCAATTACGCGTTTGTGATTGGTAATTAAAGGTGTTGGCTGTCACAGTTGACTTTCCATGTCAACTGTGAACAGGCCAATGTCGGGTTAAAAGAAATATAAGCAGGGTTTGAAACAGGTTAGTTGTGTGGATCAGCTGGTTAAGACTTGGTGTGTATTTGGACCGGCTTGGGCGCGGGTTCGAGTCTCGGCCCAAGCAATTTATTTTTTGGTAATTATAACATATATATAAGTGTATTATTTATAATTAATATAGTATTAGGGTTTCCAAAATGTCACAAAAATAATTAAATGCGAACAATAATACTAGAACTTGACGTTTTTATTAATGATGATCGTAACGTACAAGTATAAATGCGTAATGTTACATATATTAGGTAAGGGAACAGTGAACTTAAGTTACGAGAACTCTCTTGATAAGGTACACCTATCTGAATGTATAAGTGAGGCCACTTCATATGAGTTTTAAGGCTTGACTTTAGAGCATTTTGAGAAATTAAGATACAAAGCCATGGCTAGTCAACGAGTAGACTATGTTTCAAATAAATTAAGTTCGTTATGGTCGCGAGGGTTGCAGTTGGCCACAAGTGATCTCGAGGTTCTAAATAATCATGTCAGTTCATTTAGGCACTTTACATGTTGGTACGATTTGTGGGCTTGCAATTTGATTCAATGGAAAGGTGTTGTTGGTTCAAGTCATGATTGTTCGGTTTGTGAACTCTTTGATGGAGGTTATAATCAAACAATTATGATGGTTGATGGTTCGGTAAGTGTCATTTGGAAGGTCACAATAATACATCGCCCTTTCATTCATTGGCGGATTCAGAAACTTTTTTGACGGGGGGCACAAATTGGTTGGGTTAAAATAGGCAGAACAAAATGGGTCGGGTAAAGCCCACTCATCCGAACTTTTAATGTTTAATTATTGATATAATGAAATGAAAAATATTTTTTAATTTTTTATTTTTTTTAAAACATAATCGCGAAAAATATTTTTCAAACTAAAAATATTTTTTAACTATCATCACCCTATTCAATGCAATGATCATATTAAAAAGACTATATAAGGTCCCAACAACCGTGTGACATTACAAATTTATAAGACATAGTGCACAAAGGACAAATTAGTAATTTCCAATGAGAAGTTACCACCGATAGTTCTAAGAAGCGTCTACAATTTGGATTTTATTAAGTGAAGAACCAAACATGTGCATTGTATTTGTATCTATTTGACCTTTGACTTCAAACTTGTCAACTTTTAATAAAAAAAATGTTGTACACACGCCCATGCTTGTCTAGTCGTTGAAATCTGATCTGATGGCTGTAAAAAACATTTGTTTATTAAAAGTCTTAAATACCCTTTATATAGAATGACCATAGGCCCTTCTTTGCTTAGAGCATTCGCATTTGGTCCATCAAATATATGTGAGTGTATCCATCAAAGTATATGGGGTGGGTGTAAGTGGTTGTGAGTGGAGGAGAGATAAAATATTTGGTGAAATCCCTGTTTACCCCTATATTTAGGGGATACTGGTCACCCCGATAAATATTTTAATATTTTTCTAAGTGGTTATGAGTGGAGAGGGAGAAAATGTAATGATAAAAGTACGAAAAAGTATTATTTGTTTAAGAAGGTGAGAGAAAATTTTGGGTGAAACAATAATTTTTAATGTAATTTGATAAGGGATATTTACATCGAATACGTAGTATACACATCCGTAATTAACAATCCAACCCCACATGTTTTTTATTCTTTTTGTAACTAGTGGAGTTGCTATAGCCGCCAGTCCAACATATTTCTTAGTACATGAATACTTTCTAAACGAATTTGATAACGATATTTAAAAATAATCTAAGAGCAAAAAGTAGTCCATTAATATAAGTCATTATTTTTTATTTATTATATAAAACGGTGACGAATGCAAAACTTATTTTTTTGGTTAGAAGTTTTATCAACTTGAGATTTTTTTATTATCGAGTCACGACTAGTTACGGACTATATGGAGATTCATCAAAATTTCATTATTAGTGTACACTTTATGATCAATAAAATCACTAATCACACAAATAATATAACAAGTTGTCGTTCTAAAAATCTAAAATAAACTTAAAAATTCTAATTAATATGCTTCTTTCTTTTGGGCTTAGAGCATCAACAATGGAGCAAAAACGGACTGGTCCACTTGAATCAGACTGAAGGAACCAGGCGAACACCCATTGGAGGGGTATGGTCCGGTGTTGGGTTTGGCCAAACGGACTAGTCCGATTTCGAATATGTGGGCCCCAAATATGATTTTCTCACATTAAGAATAAAAAGTTTATTGTGTGTGGTATAAATTAAATTAAAGGAAAAGTAGATGATGAGATGGAAGTTTTGAATGGCTTATGATTGTAAGAAAAAAGTGGGCTTGAAAGTGTTATGGTTTAGAATAATGTAACATGGTGAAGTGATGGTTTAGACTTCAAAACCCTCTTTACCTTTGTGGGTGCTCACTGCTCTTACTATGTTATCATCTGAAAATATATAGTAGCAATCGAAAGCCAAACAAAAACTTTTATCCTTGCCACATGACTTTGGTGTTAAGTAGTACATCCCACCCATGTTCTAAGGCTATCATCATTGGCATGCAAATTGGTTGGTTGGTCGTGAAAAACAGAATAAAAAAAGGAAAATTGTTAAAAGTCCCACAACCTGGTTGGTCCACCAAGCAAGGGTTGCAATTAAACTAAGGGGCTGTTTGGTTGATTAAGTGTCGAATCATTAAGATGTTTGAATGGTTAAGGGGCTCTGAATGATTAAGTGCTGAATGGTTCAGCTATGCACCAAGTCTGAATAATTTAGCTCTTAACCATTCCATTCAGAGCTTTTTTTTATGTTGAAACAAACGGTATGAATGCTGAATCATTCAGAGCTGAATGGTTCAGAGCCTCATTAAAAGGCTACCAAACAGGCCCTAAATCCTCACTAACTTAATTACTCAAATAACTTGTTATATTTAAACTTCAAAATAAAACTAAATACACGGTACTTCTTAACTTTTTTTTTTTTTTTTTTTTTGTGAACATCACGATATAAATCTTATTAAAAAACAAGTTCGTTTAAAACCAGGGCCGTCTTCGAGAATTCAGGTGCCTGGGCCAAGACACGAAAAATGTGCCTCTTACCCTTAAGCCTTGACGAAATAAATAACGTAAACTATTTTCTTTAAACAACGATTAAAGTATTATAATGAGTTAAATGACATACCGTATTAAACGAATAAGTAACCGAGGCCGAATGAAGCTTCTTTAACATTCTTTTTAACCCAAAGCTTTTGAATTATGTTGGGGGGGGGGGGAATTTTGTTTTCTTCTGTGTGTCGCATGTTTCTTCTATTCTTTTTGCTTTTCTATTTAGTTAAATTAAATGAGTAATGGCCTTTTAAACTTCTTATGGATTACTAGTATTTGGGTTATTTTATAATTTAAAAGATGTGTTTAATAGGTCCGAGTTTAAATGCTTAAAGATGTGTTTAAAAAAACATATACGTATCTATCTATATATATATAAAAGAAAACGTATATGCTGACGTGGCGTGCAATGGAGGCCTCAACCTCCCCTTGAGAGTGCCACGTGGCATCATAATTGAAAGATTTTAGTGTTTTTGAACTATTTCCTTTTTTAATTAAAAAAAAAAGATAAACATAAAACCCTAAATTAAATTGAGTTATTTTAGGAAAAAAAAATTTAAAATTTTATCTCTCATGTTTCCTCCTATAATTTTTAAACGTTTATATCTTTTATATACGGGAATTTTCAAAGAAAAAAATTACATCAAATTAACAAGCGTTTTATTATCTTTCCAACGAGTACCATAGTCCTATATAAAAAAAAAGGAGAAAAATCGACTATTTTTTGTGGGGTTTCATTCATACCGGAAAAAAAAAAACACACAAAGTGTTCATGTTATTCATTAATCATGTTTTTTCTTTTAAACCAGGTTCTTATCTACGATGTTGAAAATCAGCCCAATCGCCATGTTATCATTGGAATTTTACTAGGTATACTTCATCAAGAGAAGTTAGGAGAAAGAATCGCGCAACACTGCAACACATGGTGTCACCTTATAGTAATGTTATTTTTTTATTTATTTAATTACAAGAGTAATAATTATTACTATTAGTATTAGTATTATTAGAATGGTTATATTTTTCAACCCCGGGACGCTCTCGGAAAGAATTGATAGTTGCTGACGTGACGTTCAATGGTGGCCTCAACCATCTCTTGATTATGCCACGTGGCATAATGAGATGCAATGATTACAACTTCCAACTTAAGTGTTTGTTTAGTTGATTAGGTTAGGAATTATAAGAGCCATTAGAATATGAGAAATTAAAGAGATGTGATGAGTTTTTTAATAGTTGCAGCTTACATAAGTGATTCTTTAGATGATTACTGATTAGGTTTTAGATTAGGGAATATGAGTTATTACTGATTAGAATACTATGAACATGCAATGATTGAGAGATTTTGTGGTTAGTTAACTTGGGCCATTTGCAATAGATTATCACGTAAAATTAGATTTTTCAACCCCGGGACCCTCCCGGGGTAATCAGCTAGTACATATATATAGGATTTTTTTTTTTTTTTAAATGTGCCTCTGATATTTCCGGGCCCTGGCCGGTTGGCCTTCCCGGCCCACCCAATGGCCGGCCTTGTTTAAAACAATATATATTTAGGTTGAGTTGGGTTGTGAGTGTGTGTTAAATTTTGAGTAAGGATGAGTTGTGCATATGAAAGAAAGATAAATTAATTTTTTATTTGAAAGTTCGGTTGTATTGATTAATGAGGATAGTCTAAAGCAAAGTTAGTAGTATGTTTTTATTTTGGTAAAAAACATTAAATATTTACGGGATGGTAAATTTTACGATATGAAATTGTTCCATTACAGTGACATTTGAAATGGGGCACATAACATAATACTAGCCGAGCGTTTCTATTTCCTCGTCATATCAAGTGAACTTCTAAAATAAATAACGAGACATCGTATCACATAACTTAATTTAGAACTTAAAGCACGATTGTGACATTCTGAACACCATTTTTGACATTCCTATCGATTTGGCACGACTAAACAAACTATATGTGATACAGTGATAGTAACTTTAGTCAACAATTTTAGTCAACAATTTTAGTCAAATAGGTTTGACGAAGTGGTTAGTCTTTATTTGTTATACTTTTTAGTTCAATTATTGTAATTGTATAGATCTAACTATAAATGTTCATAAATATCAAAATTTTCATTAAAAAAAATCATCTTTATTTAAAATGAAAAACATTTGCATTCATCGAGAATTGAATTATTCAAAAACAAAACATGATACACAATGATAATATTAATAAATGTTATTATATGTTATAATAAAATACTAAAATAGCAAGAATTGTTTACTAGTTAAAAACTTTGACAAGTATTCATCATTCGCCCATACTTTTATCCAAACAATGGTCCGTCGTAAGTTTTCGATAATAAGTAATCGTCCCAAAGATTCTTACGACATTCATATTAAATAATAACAGAAAAATCATTGTTATGGTTTCTATAAAGTAATGTATAGAATTTTGTAGAGATATTTGACTCGTAGTTAACGTGTTTAGTCTTACTTGTACAAGGAATTTATGTTGATCTTTTTTTTCTATTTATGAACTAGCTGATTACCCCGGGAAGGTCCCGGGGTTGAAAAATCTATCTATCTATCTATACATATAATAAACCAAAGCCATTTTGATGACATGTCATAGTATTATGAAATCTCTCTTTTGAGAGATGCCACATAGGATGTGATGTGGCAACTCTAGACCAATTAAAAAAAAGGAATAAATATGGTTTAAATATTATTTAACATAATCTATTAAATACCTAATCTACTAAATTTAAATATTAAAACTTTATTATTTTCTCTCTCAGGTTTCCTCTCATAACTTTTAAACTTTAATATCTTTTATATACGAGATTTTTTTAAAGAAAACAATTACACCAAATTAACGAGCGTTTTATTATCTTTCCAACGAGTACCATAGTGCTATATAAAAAACGGAGAAAAAAACGACTATTTTTTGTAACCCAACAGGTATTGTGTCAGGTTTGGAATTAGTTTAAAAAAAATTGTGGGTTTTGGTCGGGCCTGGGATTAGGTGATACCCGACCCAATTACCGTTTTTATATTAGAATATGATAACTTATGGCAGAGATTTGTTTAAAATAATAATAATAATAATAATAATATTCATTAATCATATATTGGCAAGTCATTAATTATGTTGTCATATTAGATATTTTATTATGTCATATTAGATATTTCAACCCGGGACACTCTCCAACAGGTAATTGCTATATAGATGCCATTTTTATAGTTTAGATACTTCTAATTTTATTCACTTTACTTAGATTTCTCAACCCGGGACGCTCCCGGGGTATAAGCTAGTTTAATATGATTTAATAAAAAATGATAAAAGAAGAAAACTCAAATCACGAAAAGAGTAAATAACTTAAAAATAATCAATCTTAGTTAAAAAAACATTTATTTAAAAAGTTAAAAAAATAAAAAGCATAAACCATATTAAACATAATACATTATTAAAAGGATAACCTTCAATATATAATCATCTTCACGTAATTTAAAATATGTTACAATTTGACTTTGACTTATATAGATGTAGAATTCATGAAGGGGGTTGAAAAATATAACCATTTTAATAATACTAATACTAATAGTAATAATTATTACTCTTGTAATTAAATAAATAAAAAAAAATAACCTTGCTATAAGGTGACACCATGTGTTGCAGTGTTGCGCAATTCTTTCTCCTACCTTCTCTTGATGAAGTATACATATCCATAGAAGAGTAAAATTCCAATGATAGCATGACGATTGGGCTGAATTTCAACATCGTAGATAAGAACCTGGTTTAAAAGAAAAATCATGATTAATGAATAACCTGAACACTTTGTGTTTTTTTTTTCTGTACGAACATAATCCCACAAAAAATAGTCGTTTTTTCTCCGTTTTTTATATAGCACTATGGTACTCGTTGGAAAGATAATAAAACGCTCGTTAATTTGGTGTAATTTTTTATTTAAAAAATCTCGAATATCTATATCTATATCTATAATAAACCAAAGCATTTTTAATGACATGTCATAATATTATGTAATCTCTCTTTTGAGAGATGCCACATAGGATGTGATGTGGCAACTCTAGACCAATTAAAAAAAAGGAATAAATATGGTTTGAATATTATTTATATAATCTATTAAATACCTAATCTACTAAATGTAAATATTGTCCAACACTTGTAGCCTAGTTGGTTTAAGGCCTAAAGTTTCCTATGGGAGGCTTGGGTTCAATTTCCACTAGCTACATTTGGAGGACATTGGTGGATGGGAAATGAGGGATGACCCGGCCATTGGCTTGGGTTCGAGTCCTGATCCCGACCGGTTTTACCGACTATTTCACCGTCGTGCCTTCGGGCGGGTGAGTGGTCGGGTTTTCCCGGGAATTGGTGGCAATTGGTGGCCCGGGTACTTTCGAGTACCTGATTCGCCAAAAGGGTGCCCGAGAGTGCTCGGAATTGATTCGTTGGCCGTTCAAAAAAAAAAAACTAAATGTAAATATTAAAACTTTATTATTTTCTCTCTCATATTTCCTCTCATAACTTTTAAATGTTAATATCTTTTATATACGAGATTTTTTAAAGAAAAAAATTACACCAAATTAACGAGCGTTTTATTATCTTTCCAACGAGTACCATAGTGCTATATAAAAAACGGAGAAAAAAACGACTATTTTTTGTAACCCGACAGGTATTGTGTCAGGTTTGGAATTAGTTTAAAAAGATGTGGGTTTGGGTCGGGCCTGGGATTAGGTGATACCCGACCCAATTACCTTTTTTTTATATTATAATATGATAACTTATGGCAGAGATTTGTTTAAAATAATAATAATAATAATAATAATAATAATAATAATAATAATAATAATAATAATATATTGGTAGATGCCATTTTTATAGTTCAGATACTTCTAATTTTATTCACTTTACTTAGATTTTCTCAACCCGGGACGCTCCCGGGGTATAAACTAGTAAAAGATATCAACGTTTAAAAATTATGGGAGAAACATAAGAGAGAAAAATCTAAATTTATTTTTAAATTCTTTTTTCCTAAAATAACTCAATTTAATTTTAGTAATTGAGAATTGAGAGATAGAGAGATAAATTTAGGGTTTTATGTTTATCTTTTTTTTTTAATTAAAAAAGGAAATAATTTAAAAACACTAAACTCTTTCAATTATGATGCCACGTGGCAGTTTCATGGAGAGGTTGAAGGCACTATTACACGCCACGTCAGCAATGTTCAATTCTTTTATATATATTAATAATCTATTAATATATATAAAAGAATTGAACATTGCTGACGTGACGTTCAATGGTGCCTTCATCCTCTCCATGAAACTGCCACGTGTCATCATGATTGAAAGATTTTAATGTTTTTTGAATTATTTCCTTTTTTAATTAAAAAAAAAAGATAAACATAAAACCCTAAATTTATCTCTCTATCTCTCAATTCTCAATTACTAAAATTAAATTGAGTTATTAAAAAAAAAGAATTTAAAAACAAATTTAATTTTTTCTCTCTTATGCTCCTCCCATAATTTTTAAACGTTAATATCTTTTATATTCGAGATTTTTTAAATAAAAAAATTACACCAAATTAACGAGCGTTTTATTATCTTTCGAACGAGTACCATAGTGCTATATAAAAAACAGAGAAAAAAAACGACTATTTTTTGTGGGGTTATGTTCATACAAAAAAAAAAACACAAAGTGTTCAGATTATTTATTAATCATGTTTTTTCTTTTAAACCAGGTTCTTATCTACGATGTTGAAATTCAGCCCAATCGCCATGCTATCATTGGAATTTTACTCTTCTAAAGATGGATAGATATACTTCATCAAGAGAAGTTAGGAGAACGAATCACGCAACACTGCAACACATGGTGTCACCTTATAACAAGGTTATTTTTTTATTTATTTAATTACAAGAGTAATAATTATTACTATTAGTATTAATATTATTAGAATTGTTATATTTTTCAACCCCCGTCATGAATTCTACATCTATATAAGTCAAAGTCAAATTGTAACATATTTTAAATTATGTGAAGATGATTATATGTTGAAGGTTATCTTTTTAATACTGTATTATGTTTAATATGGTTTATGCTTTTTATTTTTTTTAACTTTTTAAATAAATGTTTTTTTAACTAAGATTGATTATGCTTAAAATATTTACGCTTTTCGTGATTTGAGTTTTCTTCTTTTATTATTTTTTTATCATTTTTTATTAAATCATATTAAATTTTTCAACCCCGGGACCTTCCCGGGGTAATCAGCTAGTTAATAGATAATAGATTAATAGATATACCTTATTGTAATGGGCATGGTGAAATACGTATAAATATTTATGGTATCAAGGCCAATCATATTGTGCCTCGTTTTCTTTTTTATATCTATCAAATATATAAGTGATAATTCGATCCTGACATGACCCGAAATAGAACATGAACACTGCATGGAAATCAGGGGCGTAACCAAGTACAACACAAGGTGTGCAGTCACACACCTTGAAAAAAAATTAGTGTATTTTATAGGTGAAAATCCTAATCGCACCCCTTGAAAATTTGGAAAAAACCCTCGATCGCACCTCTTGAAAAACAATCCTGTATTCGCCACTGATGAAAATGATCAAATTTTAAGTTGTCATCTCTAACTTGCAAAATAGTTAGGTTGTATTCAAGTTGATTTGCTTTAACTTGTAGTTTAATAGTTGGTGTTACACACACTTATCTCATTTAATTAAATGCATTGACTTGTCAACCCAGTTAACTTGAAAACTCGTTTAACAACCCCTCAACTTATTTGTTCTCGTTTAGATTAAGGTGGCAATAAATCAAGTATATATTTTTTTAATCTCAAAAGCAATATATATGCTCAATAAGTTTAATTTGATCATGTAAAATTTGCCTAACATTAAACCGAGCACTACTCATGATATCAACGCTGAAGTTGTTCACTTGTTCCTACAGAACCTCCAATTGAAGACATGTATTTGTATCACAATTTTTTTGGTGCTCTAAAATACTAATAAGCATTCACTAGATCGAAATCTCGTATGTGGGTCAATTAGGGTTGTTCACGATCCGAGCCGAACCGAGCGGACCTTTGCTCGTGCTTGGCTCGTTTGCAAACCGAACCAAGTTGAGCGGCTCTTTTTTCCGAGCGAGCAACGAGCGAAGAGTAACTCGGACAACCATAAAATTAGGATGTTTCTTTCGATGTTTTCATTGTCGGGATGAAACCCAAGGTCAAATTGTCCGTTGTTGACACTACTATTAAGGTTTGAGTGTCCGAAGATGAGGCTTAAGTTGAGGTAGTGATGCGATGAGCATATTGCATAGAAGTGATAGAACAAGTGTCGCGTTGTGGCGTAGGGTGATATTAAGCGACGTTTAGCAACGGACGACTAATAACATAATGAATTCAAGACTGTCACTTCACGACTTAGGGTTTGCTAGTAAACTTAGTATTACATTTTTATTGGATTAAGTGAGCTAATTATATTTTATTTGTATATCTTCGGCCAAATGTTATATATAAAGCTATAAATATTACCGTGATTTGTGTGTGTGTATATATAATTATATACATAATAAATAAATAATAATTTATTCGAGCCGAACCGAGCCGAGTGGATCTTTGCTCGTGCTTGGCTCGTTTACAAACCGAACCGAACTGAGCCGATCGGCTCATTTACATCCAAGCGGAGGATCGAACGAGCATCTTTCGAGCATTTTCCAAACGAGCCAGAGCGGCGAACAATTTGAACAACACTAAGTTAAATATGTTAATTTGTTTATATATGCATGATTTTGAAGAGTTACACTTTAGTGATCACTAACTTTCATTCTGTACTACATATTCAGTAATCAGAATAAAACACATTAGATCAAATGTTGCGAACTTGCAATTACATGCCTCCTCCACTTCTCAGTTCTCCCCTCATAGAATATTCATACGCGGGTTGGAGTGTTTGTCCGGATACACATTGCTCCACTTCTGGTTATTGTGCGTTTCTTGAGAGAACTTATTTTCTTGGTATTCCAAATTGTTAGTTAAACAAGTATATCTCATCCAAGAGTTGAATCTAGAAAACATGGCAGAAACCATATAAGGTATTCAAATTTGCTCCTTGAGCTTCACTACGGCTCACACCTCTATTGTCTATGTAACATTTTTTATATATCTTAATTTCAAACAACTCGATACAATAAGCAAGCATACCAAACATAACAACATTAATTCCATATAACATATTAACATAAATAATCACTTCGAGGAAATTGAGCAATCATTAACTCAAAGAAATTTAGTGTAATCCTCTTTAATTAATTATCCATTAGACAAACAATTATGTAGTTAATATACACATTTATAACCATCTACATTAGGGTGGAGTGGTATGGAGGCTCACTGATAAAAGACCCATGCCTGAAAGGTTATGGGTTCGATTCTTGAGAGCGTCGGGTTTACCGATTATTACATTGTCGTTGTGGTTGGTGGGTCAGGGGCACCGTTAGTCTAGGTAATGGCCGGTTATGGCTCATTTGACCATTGAAAGCCGCGTACGGAGTATCTGACTTCTACTTAGTTGTACATTAAAAAAAATATACACATTTATAAGAATACAAGAATGCATAATCACTCTTTTAATTTAATATTATAATTAAAAATCTATTAATATATATAAAAGAATTGAACATTGCTGACGTGGCGTGTAATGGTGCCTTCAACCTCTCCGTGAAACTGCCACGTGGCATCATAATTGAAAGATTTTAGTGTTTTTGAATTATTTCCTTTTTTAATTAAAAAAAAGATAAACATAAAACTCTAAATTTATCTCTCTATCTCTCAATTTTCAATTACTAAAATTAAATTGAGTTATTTTAATAAAAAAGAATTTAAAAACAAATTTAAATTTTTCTCTCTTATGTTCCTCCCATAATTTTTAAACGTTAATATCTTTTATATTCGAGATTTTTTAAATAAAAAAATTACACTAAATTAACGAGCGTTTTATTATCTTTCCAACGAGTACCATAGTGCTATATAAAAAACGGAGAAAAAAACGACTATTTTTGTGGGGTTATGTTCATACAGAAAAAAAACACAAAGTGTTCAGGTTATTCATTAAACATGTTTTTTCTTTTAAACCAGGTTCTTATCTACGATGTTGAAATTCAGCCAATCGCCATGCTATCATTAGAATTTTACTCTTCTAAAGATGGATAGGTATACTTCATCAAGAGAAACTAGGAGAAAGAATCGCACAACACTGCAACACATGGTGTCACCTTATAGCAAAGTTATTTTTTTTATTTATTTAATTACAAGAATAATAATTATTACTATTAGTATTAGTATTATTAGAATGGTTATATTTTTCAACACTTATCATGAATTCTACATCTATATAAGTCAAAGTCAAATTGTAACATATTTTAAATTACGTGAAGATGATTATATGTTGAAGATTATCCTTTTAATACTGTATTATGTTTAATATGGTTTATGCTTTTTATTTTTTTAACTTTTTAAATAAATGTTTTTTTAACTAAGATTGATTATGTTTAAGCTATTTACTCTTTTCGTGATTTGGGTTTTTACTTTTATCATTTTTTATTAAATCATATTAAATTTTTCAACCCCGGGACCTTCCCGGGGTAATCAGCTAGTATTTTAATAAAGCAAAATTTAAAAATAATTTAAAAAAGTTAACCCCAAAGGGCAAAGGCCACATCCATACCTATATTTAAGAAATAAATTAACCACCACCATCACGTTTTAAAAACAAACAAATGTACTCGAATAGTGCATGGCGCTAACGAACTTTCATGGCACCTCACACAAAATATTATTAACTTATTCTTCACAAATATAAATACACCATCTTAAATCCAATTCCCACATTCCAATTATTCAAACATCAAAATCACAACAACTCAAAAAGATCAAGTGTTCACACGTATACTAAAACAAGATAATAATGTTTGAAGATCAATCGTTCATGTCGGAATCCGATCTATCTTTTCTTGACTCAGTCCAACACCATCTTATCTACGATTCCCAATTCTCCAACCTTTTTCCAGCCACAGACAATGGATTATCCAGCAACGTGGCAACAATCGGGGATACCGCGGTTTCTAGCGGGTTCAAGCAGCCGGTGGTGAAGCTTGAGCGGTCAGAAGAAGTGGAAAACCAAGAGGTTGTGGTGGGACAACAAGAGAGTCATGCGCCACAAGAGTTTAGAAAGTTTCGGGGAGTCAGGCGGCGGCCGTGGGGGAAGTATGCGGCGGAGATAAGGGATCCGGCGAAGCGTGGGGCGAGGGTGTGGCTTGGGACATATGAGACCCCAGAGGATGCGGCCGTGGCTTATGACCAAGCCGCGTATAAGATACGTGGGTCGCGGGCTTTGTTAAATTTCCCACACTTGATTGGGACGAATATGGCGGAGCCAGTGAGGGTGACTCCTAGGAGGAAGACGATGGCGGAGGCCGCGTCTCCACCATCGTCTTCGTCAGAAGATTATGGTATGGAGAGACCAAAGAAAAGTAACACTGGATATACAAGATTGGGTGATTTTCATTATAGTCCTTACTAGCTAAGATAAATGATTTATCGATTCATTTGATTAATTTCATTCTTTTAATTAAGGAAGTGAGATTAAATTTTTTGTTTCCAATTTAAATTATTTCTTACCTGTAAATGTAATTAACGTTTGAATTCTTTGAATGATTTTAATTTCAAAAAATAAATAAATATGAATTAACTAATTACTTTGGACATTTGAGTTGTACAATAATTTTAAAGCATTTATATTTGGTTTGATGGTATTTTTTCCCTTCATATTCGATAAGACGTGGTTAAAAAAAATACTCGATTAAATATTAACAATTACACAAGAGATGGATCTTTGAAGACCAAATTAGGTTAAATTCTTACCACAATGTGTACGATTATGTGTAATTCTAACTTTTGTTTTAGAGTTTTTTCTCAAGACTTGGCAATGCCGATTGCCGAAGCAAAAGTTTTATCCATCCACCCGACCAAACCCACCATCTGACCGGAAATTCATAGTGGCGGCTTTCAAATCGTTCAACCATCCTTCTCCAATGCGTTTATGTCCGATTCGGACAGCCGGTGCCTCAAACCATCGCCGCATTTGCCTGAACTAAGTTCACAACCTAAAACCATATGTTGTATGTGTGTGCACATGCATTCTGTTACAAATTTGCTTCTCATGATTCGGTGAGTAGTCAACGATTTTCGCTGGAAAAAAAAAATATTCCCCATTTTCGGATTGGGAGGGAGGCAGTTCCCACCTTAGGTCGAGACTTCATCACCAGGTCTCCCGGCTTCCACTTCGAAACGTAAAATGAAAAATTTGTAAAAACCGAAAAGTACAAGGGAGTAAACTTTAGAGTGCCAAAAGGGTTAGGGTTATAAATGAAAAATTGATTGGTGATAAAGTTACAAAACACAAAAAGTATATGGATTAAAATTAAAATAAAAGTAAATATACATATTAATAGAAAATAACAAAATAGCTACGGTAGCTAAAGAGCACTCAAAATTTTTATATTTTTAATTATTACGAGGTGACTACGTAAGTTCCGTAGTCCACTTCCTTCTCATAAAACTTTTGTTTTTTGGTCAAGTTGTGATTCGTCTCTATATTCAATATTACTTTTGATTTATTTTTATATCTTAAAATATTAAGATATAATTATCACTTGATCAAAAACCAAACAATACATAATTGTCTACTACATCAAGGTTTATGTATTTTAGTATAATATGACGTTATTATATATGCAGCCTTCTAGACAAGTTTTTGTCTTAATTGATATAAGAACACAATAATCATAGTATTTTAGAGAATAATGATTAATAGCTTCTTACATCAAGTACTATATTTAGAGATGTATCGACTCGAAGAGATAACGAAACAGCCTATACGAAGTTAACATCACATGAAACACCCTCAAACCACAATTTTGTAGAGTTATTGATTATTGAAATAGTTGTATAAACCCTTTCCTATTGTTAACTTTATATATAATATTTTAATTTGATTTCACATTTGGTAAACAAAGACTAAAAATTCGTTTAAGAAAACTAATCTCATTCGTAATTAGTTGATCAAACTCAAATGACCGCAATCACAAATAAATACTTTAATCTCTCCAATTTGTGTTTTGCTTCTTAGTCCACCTGTAGTGGAAGCGCCATAAGGCGTGAGGGCACAAAATAACGCCCCCCACACCGTTACGGGGAGGGGGGGATTATAGGGCAAAAAATGGGGCAAGCGCTATACATATGACGCCGGAGTGATTGTTTGACTACCAATCAAAATGTGACACGTGGCAAGGTGAAAGAACTTGTTTGACTCAACCAACCAAAATGTGACACGTGGCATTATAAATAACCCCTACCACTACACCCCCTTTTCACTTCATTTCCTCATGCTGACTCAGCTGCCACGTGGACCAATCAGAATCAGGGGCGTTATAAATAACCCCCTTCATTACACATGGTCTTATATGCGAGTTAACTCATCTAGAGAGGTAAGATGGTATAGAAATTTTCATACATAATAAGGACTAAAACACTATACATCTAGTGTTTAATCATGTTTTAAGTGGTTTTAAAATTAAATTGTGAAGTGTAGTGTATAATGGATATATAACAAGTTAAAATGCATAGATTTTATATGTTCATCAATATCCGATTAGCTTAGATTAACTCGACACGACTCGGCTCACCTTACACACCTTGCTTTTTAAATGGTCCAGGTAAGTGAAACCCTCTTTCAAGCTGGGTTGGAATCTTTTTGGTAGAAAAAAAAACGCTAAGCAGCGCCAACGACAACTGCGTAATTTGAGAGCATGATAACGCTCGACGAAAATCAGATTTTGAATTTTTTTCATTTGTAAAAATAAAAATGTAGACTTTGACTAATATTTTAACGATATATGTTGAATCCTAACATTGGGTATAACAACTTTTACTTAGGGCTTGTAGTCTTTAAAGTGGATACATCTAATCAATTTAACAAGCTAAGACTTTTAACTCTAATTTCTGAGTGTTAAGATATGAATAATCATTAAACTTGCAAAAATTAAATTGTGACCTAATATTTTAACGCTAAATGATAAGGCTATAATTCTTTAAAATGATTTTTCATAGGTGGCTACAACCATTATCATCAGTCATCGCCTCCGATCTTAACCTTTTCAGGTTGAGGAGGCGACAAAAAAATATTTTGCCAAACTCGATTGTTGGTAACTTTTTGACGGTAGTAAACATCCAACTTTGGGTTTGCATAGGTGAGCACTTGACTCTAGCTTGATTAATGGTTAATGTTATCTAATAACAAATTTTTGACATTGCAACAGTAGTAGTTTGGAGTTTGGATGATGGCGACACTTGGACGGTTAGCATTTTCAACGTCTTGTTCAGATCTACAACAGTTTCAAGCTAGTCAACGAACTCAGATGGCTGTTTGGCCATTGATTGTTAGTTGCTCTAGAAATAACTAACATAATAATCCTAAATTAATAGGTTAGAGGTCATAGTATACTAATAACATAATGCCATTATATTCCTGTATGGGTGTATGGTACCCTTGTGTTTTGTACCAACTACACAATCAATAATGTACTCTAATACAAGGAAAGGGAAGATCTTGGGTTAGCTCGGATCTAAACGAGTAAATCCTCAAGATTTAACTCTGATGCAGGTAGAGTAGCACAAATCAGGTTGTGAAAAGGCTGGTTCCGGGTATGATCAAGACTCAAGAGGGTCAAAAACCAGACATTGCAATGAGCGTTCAGGTTTTGATACGGTTGGGCATAAGCGTATACCCAAGCTGTAACCGGTTACACATCAAAGGGTATGGAAGCAATATATAACCGACGGGTGGCTATGGAACCGGGTACGAATGAGCTGCTTTTGGGTAGGGTTTCATACCCGGTTTTTTGTGCACCTCTAGATGGAGGTGTGAGTGTGACTGATGATGATGGGCCGGTTGATATTCTCCTAAGTCCTAATGCATGCTCCATGAGATTGGGCCTTTACTGCTGGTAATGGACTGGATATTTTGGATGGAAATTTGAAGGTATCAGTTATCAAATATTATTTAGAGTAAACTGCCAAAATGGCCCCTCAGGTTTGGCCCAGATTGCTTGTTTGGGCAGTTATCTTTTTTTTCTGCCAAAAGCACCCCTCAAAGTTCGAAAATTGCCATTTTGGCCCATATTTAACTGAGTTTCTAACTGAAGATGGAAAGTCAGTTAAGTCTGAGGGGTAATTTTGTCCTTTCACTCTATTATTTTTTTTAAAGTTAATAACCCCTTCTCCTTCCTTTGGCAGACCTAATCCCACCCTTTTCTCCCTCTAAACCACCACCACCACCACCACCCTTCTTCACCTGCCCCTTTGTTAAACAGAGACAATATCCACCATTAATGACCTTCTTCAACATTAACAACCTCATCCATCTTCTTCTCTTCCTCTGCTTCTAACTTCCTGTGACATCACCACCATCATCACCACCGCCCAGACACCACCGCACTATCGTCCATCACCGAAGTCCAAGAACAAACCACCACAATAATACTTCAATTAACAGCAATCAGTAATAGAATTATAACCAGAAGAGAGAGAGAGAGAGAGAGAACTGAGAGAGAAAGTGGATGAGAGAGAGAGAGAGGAGAGCTGGGCGGAGGCCCTTGGCCGCGTACGGCGGAGCTCCGGCCACCATCTCCGGTGGCTTCGGTATACTTAAAACAGGAAAATTATAAAAGACTTTTATTGATAGAGCATCTCCAGAAAATCCATCTCTTTCTGGAAATCAAACTCCAGCTGACTAGTCAAATGAGATGGAACCGGGTCAAACTCAAAACCGCTCTCGTTGACCTCTGGCGCACCTGGTATGTAACCAAACATTGAACCTAAACTGTAGTCCTCTACAGAAGATGAAAACGTCACAGTCGCACCAGATGAGAAGCTTGTTTGCAGAGACGCGATTGGTGCATTAACACCCTGTGAATCTTTATCAGCATTTTGTTTAATGTTGATTTGATCTTCAGATGAAGAAGAAGACGACGAAGGGACTGTAAACAGCCAAAGCGGCACCACACGGCACCACACGGGTTGTGTGTCCGGTGTCTCAGGTCGGAGCTCCGCCACCGAGGGCGGTGGCCGGAACCCCTTTCTCCGGTTCCTCTCTCTCTCTCTTTCTTGTTGAAATAAATAAAAGAAATGGAGAGGAAGATAGAACAGAAGGATGGAGGAGTGGAATTATATAGAGTTAATTGAAGATCCATGGTATATAGTTATGTGGAATCATCTGCAGGTTTGGGGGTTTTTATATGGAGAAGATGAAGTACAAATGAAATGACGAAAATGCCCCTGATATTTAACTGACTTTCCATCCTCAGTTAGAAACTCAGTTAAATATGGGCCAAAATGGCAATTTTCGAACTTTGAGGGGTGCTTTTGGCAGAAAAAAAGATAACTGCCCAAACAAGCAATCTGGGCCAAACCTGAGGGTCATTTTGGCAGTTTACTCTATTATTTATTACACAATACACCATACAACTTTCATCTCAGAGATACATCATTATTTTATATTGGCATACCATGTATTAAATGGTGTTATGTGATTTAAATGAAGAATCCAGCATCTTACAAGCATATAGGCCAACTAGAGACAAGGCTAGACACAGCAGCACATTTGGCAATCATGCATATAGTGCACCTGTGTAAAAAGAACCGCGATGCTGTGCCCATACCCATGCTCGCCTTATTAACTTCGAAAAAGAACAACAGATTCATAAGCATACATTTTAGGTAGTTACATATCAATAAAAAAAAGACTGTTAGTAGATACGATGAACAATTGCATACCCATACACTTTCACAATTATAATACTGAGGCTAGCCCTGCCTAGCCTTGCCTTGCCTTCCCTTGCCTGACATTCATTATTCATACGCATTTAGTATATTTATGTGGGTCTTTACTGTGTGTATGTAAGTCTGTGAAGCTTGAAGCACTCTGAAAACCCTGAAAACAAGTGATCGATCTTTCATTAGCCTCGTGATCCTAAGTTTTAGTGTGTAAAGTGGAGACAGCATTTCCTTTTTTAGCAATGTTCTAATCCAAACTCCTTTTTATATATTTACAGCCATGATGCAATAGATATAACATTGTATTTGGCTAGCATAATTCCTCTCTATTTTAATTTGGAATGGTATTTTAGATAAGTCAAACTATGTTACTCTTTGCAGCAACTAGGCAGACAAATCCAGTACAATTTTCAATGCATCAGTCACATGTCACCATGGCACACTTATGATAGATTTTGGTACTTCACTGCTGGATGAAGAGTTCCCAGAAACTTTTCTACGGGGGAATATATAAGCAAAGTAGAGTTGTGAAACGCAGATTGAATAATGTGTCGAACGAATATTTTTTAGTACATATCAGGTCAGTCTAAATCATATTTTTGTACATACTGTTATATGTAATTAGTTGGTCAAATATAATTACAAAGCTATATAATTTCAATACGTATCTGGTTTTTTTTAATAAAATGACTTGCATTTATGCATCTTCATCCAGCTGAAACGGCCTATTTCCATTTAAGCTGCTTTTAATTTTACCGGTTTTGACTTGTTAGAGATAAAATACAACCCGTATCCATTGCTCAGAGTCAGAGACTCAGAGTACTATAAACAGCTCAAACTCATTTAGTTCATGCCCAATAATTAACTTTATCTTGCCATGCAAACTTCCATGAATGATTAAAATTATATATATTTTCTGGAGAATGTACCAGTTATTTAAATAAAAAACTTACAGGAAAAAGAAAAGGGAAGTCAACCACCAATATGTATCATTGGTCTATTTGGTGTCTTGGCGATATCAAACATTCCAGCATGAGACGCCTTCTTTCTTTTGACCTGAAACAAAAGCAACAACTTTGAATTGATTGTAATCCGGTCACAAAAAGAAAACATGAATTGTTTTAGTAAAAAAAAAGCCCAATTATTTACAGCATCAAAAATTGGTACATCCTAACATATATATAAAAAAAAATAAAAAACATGAATTCCTTATATATGGTGCATGGAAGATAATACACATACCGCCGCCGAAATAATCTGTTGCAGTTCATTATCATCAGCACCATTACGAATAGGATCCCTTAAACTAACCTGGAAATGTGTTTAAAAAAATGTATAAGAACTAATACAAGAGGTTTCATAAAAGAAACTGCATAAAAGCTAATATACCTCTGATGGACCAAACAGGCATACTTTTAGGTTTCCATCAGCTAAAAGTCGCAATCTGTTGCAACCACTACAGAAGTGATTTGTCATTGAAGTGATAAAAGAAACTGTACCCTGATGCCCATCTATTGTAAAATTTTTGGCTGTCTCGGTTGGGTGATCTTGAATCCTCTGAAGCCCTGGAAACCGTTTACCCTGTTTCACTTATAATCAGTGACTGAGATTAATAAGAAAATAAAACAAGAAATATAGTGGGATTATCTGCCATAGTTGTACCTTACCACTATGTCCAACATCTCTGCATAGGATACAAGTTTCTTCACATTCCAAACATTACCATCAAATGGCATGAACTCAATAAAACGTACATTAATTGGTTTATCCTTTGTTAACTCTACAAAATCGCAAATCTCGTCATCATTGAATCCACGCATTACAACACAGTTAACCTGACAGAGAAAAGGAATGATGAAATATTAGAAAAGCATAGAAAAGGTGATCAATAGATAAAACTGGAGGTTGCAATTTCAACCAACTAATGAGTCGATGTTACGTTTATCACTAATGGGGCAGCCAGGTAACAATAGATATAAGCTAAAAATATAACTGGTCAAGCATGTCGATACTTGAAAGTCATCCCAAGTGATTAGAGTGTGTAAAGCCTCCTAATATATTTATATTTAAAGAACTAGATAATTGTTGAAAAATATAAATGTAATCATATTTGACAAACTGATTGGTTTATAAAGATTAAAGATTAGGACAAAAAGTGTCAGTACCACCCAATCCGCCCCGTAGTGTGACCCATACCAAAAAAACACGCATTTTGACTCGTTTCACAACTCACCAGACGCGACATTTGGCCACATCTAGACAAAAACCAATAGAAATTAGGAAGTACAAGGAAAAAATAAGAACTTGAAGAAGACAAATACCTTAACAGGGTTGTATCCTAGGTCAACTGCTGTGTAGATTGATTCCAGTACCCTTTCATGACCTTTACGCCTAGTCATGAACTCAAATTTTGCAGGAACAAGTGTGTCTAAGCTGATATTAAGCAAATTAAGTCCACAATCTTTCAATTTCGGAAGCTTTCTTGCTAAAGCAAGCCCATTTGTAGTCATCGCAAGTGTTTTCAGCCCTTTCAAATTAGAAAGCTGTGAACATATCTCTTCAATATCCTTCCTAATACTAGGCTCCCCGCCAGTCAACCGAATTTTATTCACCCCAGAACTTACAAATAAATTTGCTACACGTATAATTTCACTTTGTGACATAACTAAAGGACCAGGTGTCAGCTCCACACCTTCTGCTGGCATACAATATTGGCAACGTAAGTTGCAGCGTTCTGTTAGCGATATTCTTAAATAAGTGTGTAATCTTCCAAACGAATCAACCAACATATTAGAAACAGGGTCATCTTTTACTGCATCGTCTTGGATTTTTTCGGGCATAGTTGCGTATCTCTTTGACCATGAATCTTCTGCATGATTAGTAGTCAGAATCTGGCTATGATAAATTCCAAATTGGAAGTGGGATTTCAGTTTAGATTTGACCTGTTTTATCAAAAGTAAAATAGTCAATTATAAATTTATAATTTCTCCCAAATGATCTACAGCTTTCTAACATAGCAACAAGGCAAACACAAAGATTATAAAAACTGCCCATGTATCTCCTAATACAAGTATATCATGCTTTATAGGTGCATATGGCTATGGCAGATCATCTAGCACATCTGACTCTCCGTCTCGCTTTCTAATTTTTGATAAATAAAACTAATTTATAATAATCTGTGACAACAGTGAGCTATAACTTATAACTGTAAGTTTTACATCAAGTGTCACAAATTTCTGTATCTATGTAATATTTGAACTATGATTCAAATTTAGAGTATACTAAACTATCAAAAACAGAAATCTACGCCTCTGAAATATTGGAACCTAAACTCTGAACTATGAATCACTGGTTACCAAAACAGCTTATTATTCCCAAAAAAAAAAAAAAAAAAAAAGAAAAAACACAACACAAAACAAAACAAAAAGCTTGCCTACAAATCTTCAGCCAATTCATCAATGTTTTGAAACCTGGACCGGACCGGGACCTTAACATGTCCAAGTTCGGATGTTGAACCGGATTGATGTGAACCAATGTTGGACCGGAAAACCGGCCAGTTGAAGCGGAATTTTAGGGGGTTGACACGGAAATCCAATAAATTCTTCAAATTTTACCCTATTAATTTTTCTAATATTTATGACGCCATCCGGTTCTTACATCCGGTCCAACCAGTGGACCGGTAAGGAGAACGGTTCGACATCAGGTCGGGTTTGTGGTCCAACAAAATCATAAATTCTTACTTTAAGATGGAGAACACCACCAGAAATACTCTTAAAACATTCACTAAGGGTACGATTAACCACTGAATTAATCTGTTAACCTATTCTCATCAACAGATTAAACTAATTAACCAAGCTCAATTCTCATCTTTCAGTCTCAATCTCAAACAGCATACAACTATGCAAACTCACTCAATTAGCTTTTGTGTACAAAATCCTTCCACTTTATGACAAACAATAATCAGCGTAAACAGATCAAAATTCATAACAATAAACATAGAAATCAGAAAGGAATAAACAATTTGGTGAGGAATTAGAATAAGACGAACCGAAGTAAATGTTCTGAAACGGAGATGCCAGTCAGATAAATAGGGACGCATGGTGTGTTAAAGAACGATTAAGGATGAAGGCGAAAGGAGTTGAATTACGAACCCTAGATAGATAATGATATTTTGTAAATAAGTGAAAAAAGAGGAAGAGGTAGAATTTGGCGTTTATGGTGGGAGCGTCCATTTACGTCTGTGATGGGTATTTTGGTATAAAAAAATACAGCCAGTCAGAGAGCTTAGCTTGTCAGTGTCCCAACGGATGTTACAAACGACATTCTGACCATTGGACTGATCTTCGAGTTTATCTTTTATTTTATTGTTTGTATTTTATTCACTACCCGTGAGTTTTTTAAACTTCACTGATTTTAACCAATCCTGCACTTCCACGTCACTTCACTGATTTCCTTCACTGAAACATTTTTTTGAAGACAATGCTTCACTGATTATTTACCAACAATCAATTAGAGAGAGATAGAGACAAATAGGAGAGAGAAAGAGAAAAATCACGGGTACCAGCCCGTTAACTAGAACCAGAATTTGGCTCACGGGACCATTAACAGCATGGGTGACGACGGTGTTACCGTGCTGGTAGTGAGGTAGCCGTGCCCAATTCTGGTAGCGCCCGTCTGCCCTTAAACCGGTTTGGTTATCGGTAGAAATGATATGTTTATTTGGTACCAACCAATATCATAGTGCATAGTACCATACCAAAATTGAGATAATTTCATAACCAAACAATATATCGTGTATGTTCGTTTGGTATCGATTTAATACGATTGATACAATATCGGTATTCATAGGTGGAGAATATTAAGGGTTGAGGGTGCCCTGTCCCAGAGGTTTTTTTTTTTTTTTTTTTTTTTTTGCGTTGTAATGTACATTTACACGTTCTTGTCCCGCATTAAGTCCGATCCGGACCGTTTTAAGGGTCTCGTGACCTTCGGCCACTTCAAAAGAGAAATTTCAAGCTCCGCCACTGTCGGTATTGGGTACGAAATTTCTCATCCTTAGGTTATTCTATAAACTCACTTACGACTCATTTAACACCTTATTTGTAACTTACAAACCTTATTAACATGTTTACAACTTCATTGTTATGCACCAATCCATTTAACATGTTTGGATGAATAAGTTAAAGAGATGGTATTCGCCTATCCTGGTTACACGATTCAACGTCACTTGTGATTAATGAGGTACTGAATTGTTTAAGTATATTAACAGAGAACTAGATTAAATCAATCAACCTCTAAGCGTAACACAATCATTTCTAAAAGCGAACGTTGTGCATATATCTGTGAATTTTACCGGACACCTAAACCATAACGCGGTGCCAGTATTCACGAATTGAGACAAACACAACTCGTGCAACCCTAGCTTTTATTTTACAGTTTACATGCTTTTAAAATTATAAACTTATAAGAGGGTGTATGGGATTGCTTTTTGAAAACTGATTATACGTTTTGCTGCCATAGTGATGGAGCTTCTTTTAGATTATTGTGTTTTGGTAGCCTAAAAATCCATTTCAAAACTCAATACCAAACACTAAAAACTAATTATTTACGTTTTCAAAACGCAATAATTTAAACATCCATTTCAAAACTCAACCCTAAACGCGTTCTAAGAAATGTAAATGTGTATAAAGCGGTTGAATTAGAGCCTTAATCGCTCAATGATGCCTTTTTCCCCCATTTTATTCCTAACTAATAATAATATTCCCTCCACTTGATTACACCATTATTCTGTCATTTTTATAGCGTAATTTCACAGCTTCCGCCTCTTTGTTCATTCGAAATTGAAGGTACGCTTTCCATCTGTTTCGAAATCGTAGTTTGTTAGCCGAACTAAATGAAGATCCATTTGTTTTTGTATGATTTAAACTGTTAGATCTTTATATTTCTCCTATTTGACGTAATTATGTTTGCTAATTATGCAGTGAGGTTTGATCCTCAACGATGGTGTTTTACAGGAGCGTTTCACTGCTTTCTAAGCTAAGACATCGTGCTGTAAGTTGACTTTTTTTCATTAGCCATGGATGTCTATAGCCTCAATACCTTTGATTTTGTTTTTACTTTACGAGTAATGTAATACCAAAGGGACAATGCTCTAGCGGTATCCGGTTCACTTTCTTTACCACAGTGGGCCTTCTGCGGCTTGGTTTTAAAAAGCTCGAAGCGCACAAAAGCGACGAGGTCTAAAACCAAGGCGCAAAGCGTAAAAGCGGTGCGGTGAGCTTTTCGTACGTGAGGCGCAAGGGGATTTATATAATTTTTTATAAATCCTATAGGTTTTTAGCATCCTTCACCCAAAATATAAATATAAAGAAGGTTTATATATGATTTAACTTAAATGTAAAACCTTTCTAGCTACATGTATAACACCTTGAAGCACAAAAAACCCAATGTACAAAAAGCGCGCTTTTCTTGCGCTTCTTGTACACTGGGCGCCTTATGTCACACAGGGCGCAGGGCTTTGCGCCTCATGTCGCCTCGCGCTGAGGCGCGCTTTTTAAAACCAAGTTCGGAGGTGGGTTTCCCTAGAATTGGCTATGGTCACCAGCGTTGTTTGCGATCGCGGGTGTGGGTGGCCTTTTGATGTAGTTATTACTTATTACATTTTTTAACAAAATGTAAAAACACTTGGCATTTTATCAAAAATGACAGTTCTAATTTGGAAATTAGGAGTATAGCTTCACGGATATGAACAGTGTTTTGCTCCTATTAAAATAAACAAATGAATCCACAATCACTTATAAGGTCAATGCATGAATTAGCATTAGCAAGCAACAATAAATGGATTGGTGAATCATGGTGTTTCCAAACTTAATTAGCTTTATCTTTGTATTGCGAGACTCTTTCTTACCCATAGTTGTGTTGTTTGACAGGTTCAGCAGGGTAATCTGAGCAATTCGGTAAGGTGGCTTCAAATCCAGGCCTCCTCTGACCTTGTGAGTTTCCATACTTCATACTTTGCTTTGAGTTAATAACCATTTGAAATTATGTGTGAAGTTTTTAAAGTTAGTTCGTTATGATTGTGCTAATTTGGCTGTTGACTATTCGAATTGGTGATTATATTGTTTAGTCTTATACTCCCTGCGTTTAAAGAAGGCAGCATTTGACTTGTCATTTTGTTTGATAACAAATTTTCGCTATTGAACGTGTTTCTAAAAGGCCCAAGGACAAACAAGTAAAAGTTATGAAACAAATTTGAAGTTATTTAATTATTATTATTGAACGTGTGAGTTTCCATACTTCATACTTTGCTTTGAGTTAATAACCATTTGAAATTATGTGTGAAGTTTTTAAAGTTAGTTCGTTATGATTGTGCTAATTTGGTTGTTGACTATTCGAATTGGTGATTATATTGTTTAGTCTTATACTCCCTGCGTTTAAAGAAGGCAGCATTTGACTTGTCATTTTGTTTGATAACAAATTTTCGCTATTGAACGTGTTTCTAAAAGGCCCAAGGACAAACAAGTAAAAGTTATGAAACAAATTTGAAGTTATTTAATTATTATTATTATTATTATTATTATTATTTATTTATTTATTTATTTATTTTTTTGCTTATGGGTGAAAATGTAAAGTTGGATTTTGAGCTTACTAGCAAAAGGAAAACATTATTTGATTTAACAACATGCAAATTAGTTAGTCTCACTAGGTTGTGTCTGTGTGTGTGTATAAAGAGTTAATGTCTATCTGTATACATGATCTTGAATATGCGGTTATCTTTCTTTCATGTAGGATATCCGGTCACACCTTAAGGAATTAATTCCAGAACAACAGGTGCATTTCTTAACATTGACGGTTCACTTGTAGCAATAAAAAGTTGGCATGTTGCAAAACTGTTAATTATTCATTTATTGTACAGGAACGCCTGAAAAAGATCAAATCAGAATATGGAAAAGTGCAATTGGGTAACATTACTGTTGATATGGTAAATCCGTGATTCTTTAAGTAGCTTTTTTAATTTCAGGTTTACTATTCTAGCAAGTTAGGCAAATTGGGAGTTCTACATGTGTATACATGTATTTTTAATCTCTTCTTTTCATGAGCAAAAGTTGTTTTAAAATCCCACCATTTGTTTAGTAAATCATTTTAATTTCTTAATATCTAACGTCATGTTTTACAAATTCGAAAGGTAATTGGTGGGATGAGAGGAATGACCGGTCTGCTGTGGGAAACATCGTTACTTGACCCAGATGAGGTATATATTCTAGCCACCTGCCAGTATAATCTTCTTTATCTATTTATATGCATTAGGAGCTATAACTGATTATTGCTATTCATATTCGTATGTTACACAACAAAATAAGTTGGCGAATTCATATTGAAAGTGAGCCTTTTGTTTTCATTATTCAGGGAATTCGCTTCCGGGGTCTCTCTATACCCGAATGCCAGAAGGTCCTGCCAGCTGCAAAGCCTGGTGGAGAGCCGTTACCCGAGGGTCTTCTTTGGCTTCTTTTGACTGGAAAGGTAAACATAAATGTGTTCGATTTTATTGACTTCTCATTTTTATATGTTTGTTATGGCACCTTATATAACTGGTCAATGTTATTTCTGTGTTGATTTTGTTTTTGTTTTCTTAATTTCCTTCATAAAGGTGCCCTCTAAAGAACAAGTGGATGCCTTGTCTTCAGAATTACGCAGTCGTGCCACTATCCCAGGTCTCATAATATAAATACCCATTTAAACTAAAAATATATAAGGGACACGTATTATTTATCAATGAAGTCTGTTTATTGTTGTAGATCACGTGTATAAAGCTATCGATGCGTTACCTATAACAGCTCATCCAATGACTCAGTTTACAACTGGTGTTATGGCTCTACAGGTAATTATACCGTGATTGTTCTACCCATTTCCCTTTAAATGGGTTAATTTGGGCTATGCTTTCCCTATATGGTAGTTTAACGTCAGAATTCAATAGGTTGAGTCTTTTTTTTAATCACAGGTACAAAGTGAATTCTCAAAAGCATATGAGAATGGAATTCATAAATCCAAGTGCGTATCTTCTGATTTTATATTTGTTATAAGCACCCATATGTAGTTAAAGTCGCACGGCGCACTCAAGGAGCAAAGGTCACGACTCACGCCTTGCATATGTCTGAGGCGCCTAGGCGCAGCTAGAGCGCTTTTGACTTAATAGATAAACCATGTGTTATCTTATACAAACATGATATATATGCTTATTGATGTGTTTGAAGATATTGGGAACCAACATTTGAAGACTCTCTTTCATTGATTGCCCAAGTTCCAGCTGTCGCTGCATACGTATACCGTAGGATCTATAAAAATGGAGATATTGTACCTGCAAATGACTCATTGGATTATGGTGGGAATTTTGCTCACATGCTTGGCTTTGAAAGTCCTGAAATGCAAGAGCTTATGAGGCTTTATGTCACCATCCATAGGTATTGTAACTTTCTACACACTGATTGTGATTTGTAAATGCAATGTTTATGTTTTTGAATATATGATTTGTTGCAGTGACCACGAAGGTGGAAATGTTAGTGCTCATACAGGTCATCTTGTAAGTGTTTATATAAATAAATCTGTATAAATCCCATCATCGATCAAGTAGTCTAATATTCCGGGCCATTTGAAATTTCTACCATATTATACGTAGTCAACCTGACTGAGATTAATGATTATTTCAGGTTGCTAGTGCCCTATCTGATCCATACCTCTCATTTGCGGCAGCATTAAATGGTCTAGCTGGACCCCTCCATGGTTTGGCTAATCAGGTACCCTTAATTTAATTTTCTCTATATTTCATAAGAAATTAATAAGATTTTCGTAGATTCTTTTTCTTTTCATTTGTTCATAATCAGATCTGTTGTGGCACAGGAAGTTCTGCTTTGGATAAAGTCTGTGGTAAATGAATGTGGAGAGAACATAAGCAAAGATCAGCTGAAAGATTATGTCTGGAAAACCCTCAATAGTGGGAAGGTAAAGAAGTGTGTTTCAGATTTCTAGTGGAACACTTGTTTTTAAACTAGGTTTTAAAAAGCGCCCCTTATGTCACACAAGGCGTGCAGTGTACAAAAAGCGCAAGTAAAGCGCGCTTTTTTTGGGAAAAAAGCCCCTGAGGCGCGGGGTGTTTTTGTGCTTCAAAGTGTTATACATGTAGCTAAAAAAGTTGTACATTTAAGTGAAATCATATATAAACCTTATTTATATCTATATCTCGGGTAAAAGATGCTAAAAACCTATAGGATATATAAAAAAATTATATAATCGTCTTGTGGCTCGCGTACGAAAAGCCCACCGCTTTTGCGCTATGCGCTTTGCGCCTCGGTTTTAGACCTCGTCGCTTTTTGTGCGCTTCGCGCTTTTTAAAACCAAGTTTTTAAATGCATATCAAAGTAAATGTTGTTTTCATGGGACAGGGGGATAGTTACCCCCATTGTATTTACTTTATGACTTGATTTAGCATCTTAACATTAGAACTTGTTAGTTATTGTTAAACCAACTTGAAAACATTGGATATTCATTCTCACCCATTATTTTGAAAAACAGGTTGTTCCTGGATTTGGGCATGGAGTTCTGAGAAAAACGGATCCCAGATACATGTGTCAAAGAGAGTTTGCATTGAAGCATTTGCCTGATGATCCTCTGTTCCAGCTGGTTAGCACATAGATGATTATTAGATGTTGAAAAATGGGTGGGTTGGGTAACATGTCGAATGGGTTCGGAATTTAACAAGGTGACTTAAGAGGTGGTTGGAAAATATATAACCCCTAAATCAGCCATTCTATCCCTATCCAACTTTTTAAAGTTTTCGACATGCCCGTTAGGGGTAAAATGTATAACCCCTAAATCAGCCAAATTTTAAGGAAACAGATTGAAATTGCCACTAATATGGCTGACCCTTTTATTTTTTTTTCTTTAGGTTTCAAAACTATATGATGTGGTGCCCCCAATACTAACAGAACTTGGAAAGGTAATTCCTATTTGTTGATTTCTATAAACATAAATATCCTTCGCTTGCTTTTTTTTTTCTTGACGACAAAGAAAAATATTGTATTTGCATTTTTTCGTCATTTTGTCACTTCCGCTTCTACCAATAGAAAAGTAAAGTCTTTATTTAGTTTTTCGGTGTAAAATCACTCCTAAGAACGAATGAACAGGTAAAATGAAGAAAGCGGTCATGCACTTTCATACTTGCCAAATATCTACTAGAACAAAAAGATGCCTCGGACACATGCTTATACTCTCAAAAGTCATTGAGTTCGTCATTATGTCCAATCTAAATTAGATTACCTAACATAAATGTGGCTAATTTGGGACAAGAGGATGTGGGAAAGAACAGTTCTGCAGAAAGCATGTTAGTCATTTAACCACCATTGATGATTTATGTACAAGCAATTTACTAAAGTTGCCAGAAGCAATGTAATCAATATGACACCCAGAACTAGTAAATATTCAAGAAAAAGTTACCGTGAGCCCACATGTTTTAGTTATACCAATTTAAGCGGTGTGTAAAGGAAAGTAATTGAGGTGACACCATTATTATGTTAAGAGAAATTATTTGGGTCCACCATCTTTTTAGTCATAGTGATTTAGGTGGAAAGGAAAATATATATATATATATATATATATATATATATATATATATATATATATATATATATATAGGGGAGGGTTATCTTGAGAACGCTAAATATCGCGAGAACCGTGAGAACAAGTAAAAAAATCAATCAAAATCAAATTTTTTTAATACAAACCTCATTATAATCAAAATACAACATTAATAAATGAATTTTCTTTTCAAATAATTCATCTTTTCTTACAAAAACACTTTCAAATTAACTTTTTACACATGTGTAAATGATACAGTTTACACATGTATAAACAGTAAATTTACACATGTGTAAAAACAAATTATTTTCGTATACGTTTGAATTTTTACGCGTAAATTGTGTTTTTGAGATTGTATTTTAGTAATAAAGACAAGTGTAAAAAGAAAATTTGAATTTGAATTGTTTTAGATGCCGTTCTCACGGTTCGCACGAAATATATGTGTTCTCAAATTAACTTTCCCCTATATATATATATATATATATATATATATATACTACTTTATCATCACCACACATCTGCAACTTTATTTTATATTTTTGTTTTTTAATTAATAATTGAATAATCATTGTGCAAAACAGTTTAACTATGTCATTACCAAATAGCGTAATGGAATTGACTTTGTTTAGCGCATACTAGGACTAAGAACTTGTACCGACAGTGTCTAATTTAGAACTCATATACATTTCAATATATTATCCATTATGGGATAATATATTTATTATGGGGCAGGATCAAATACAAAAATATAAAATCGTGCGAAGCGTGCGAAGGATCACTTTGTACATGATAATTACGTAATGATAATTACGTAATGCACAAATGCATGATAATTACGTAATGATAATTACGTAATGATAATTACGTAATGCCTTCATGAACATAAAAAACATTACGTAATTATCATGTACAAATGCATGATAATTACGTAATGATAATTACGTAATGCTTTCATGAACATAAAAAAACATTACGTAATTATCATTACGTAATTATCATGTATAAACATCCTTCGCATCCTTCGCACGTTTCTTTATTTTTGTAGAATAACCGCCCCCTATTTATTATTATATTTGACATGGATACGGTTCTGTTAAACATATGAATTAAATTTGTAGTTATGTATATGCAGGTGAAAAATCCTTGGCCAAATGTTGATGCTCACAGTGGGGTGTTGCTTAACTATTATGGTTTAACTGAAGCAAGGTATGCAAAGATTCTTACCATTCGCTTGCTCCAGTTTTCTTTAAGTTCACTACAGGTAGAAAATGATGTGTTGAAACGGGCTAGGCCTGACCGCCTGGGTTGACCCAAAGCACTTTTTGTCCATATTTTTAATTTTTAATAAACAATCAGCATGTCAAATATGATTATAAAAATAATGTTATATTACATAAATAATTTAACTCTAAATAAAATGGTTTAGGCAATTTGTGCGAACTACTAGTGATATAACATAACCCGGGTCAAGTCATTCACAAGTAAATAAGTTAATATCTCCACCTAAAAATGTTACTATATGCATCCCAAATGTCCCATCTCCGTTTCACAACATTAAAGTGGCTAAAAATAGTATTGTTTATTCTTTATTCTAATTATTTTTATTTTTAAATATTTTACTGCCAGATATTACACGGTTCTCTTTGGTGTATCTCGGGCCATTGGAATCTGCTCTCAGGTTTGCTTCACACTGTTGATTCCCTTTGAATATGTTTGCCTCGCATTATATTTAGATTTATATTTATACAATGTAATAGTTTTTATTTAGTATAATAAATATATAACAAAATAAGAATAGTTATGTATATAGTTAGGTTAACAATAATTAAAAAGTATATATTATGTTATATATGTATGTATGTATATAAATAATACAATTAATAAAAAAATAGACAAGTCAAGCTCGAGTTTGAAAACTTTTGGGAGCTCAGCTCGGCTCGTTTACACTCCATTTAATTTTGATTCATTTGAAAACCTTGTATTCTTATTGTCTTGGTGATTTATGGTTCGACAGCTCATATGGGACAGAGCCCTTGGGTTGCCACTGGAGAGGCCAAAAAGTGTTACAATGGAATGGCTTGAAAAACACTGCAACAAGTCTGTCTGATTTTGCATGTCAAAGGTGATAGTTTATATCTTTCGGCAAATAATAATAGTTGCTCCACCTTTCATGGAGTCATTCCGCTGGCAGCAAGAGGTGGTGGATGGTGTTTGAGGCGGTTTAGCGTAGTTGCTTCAAGTTGAGGGACAATTTCTAGCTGATAAGTTTTGTTGATTGTACAAAAAGCCTGTAGCTTGACAATGTGTCCTTTTGACACTTTGATTCATCAGATTCTTTATTTCGCTCAGCCAGTAATACTTTTTTTTTTTTTTTTTTTTTACCATAAACGGTTGAACATTTAGACTTGATTGGTACACTGACAAAACGAGTAGTCATGCTAACTAGCAGTAGTAAATCCTAGTGTTACCTGAAACGCGATACGACAATTTTAGGTTTTGGTTTGTCATTTCTAACATGTTAAATAAACAGATTGTGTGTATCTGGTTAACATGTTTAGTGAATATCAAATTTTTCATTCCACAATCAAAACCAAGTGGTATAGCTTCATCAACATGAAGTGAGTTGTATGATTTTAAATTATTTATGATGCCTATTTAATAAATGAACTAATCGAGCAGAATTTCTTGTTCATATATTGATTCATTTATTAAATAAATGAACATAAACAAACTTTTCGTCAAACAGTTCACAAACTATTAATTGAACTATTCATCCACCCCTACTTTTGTTCATTGACGATTCATGATTTGAACATGTGGACAATACCTATATAGTGAAGAGTTCAAATAAGAATAAAATATCTTATAAAAAAACAAATATTAACCAATAGAAATCTTCTATATAATAATTATATTAAATGTTAAATAAATTATTTTTTTATAACTCCCTAAACTAGTTAAATAAAAAAAACTCATAATTAATGTTTAACTTATATACTTTCAAATCAAACCTAATTTAAAGTGAAAGATACTTTTGATATGTGTAGGATATGAGTAGGATGAACTTTTATATGTGTGGATAAACATATTTCTTCATGTGGCGGGGACGATATTAGCTAATTCAGTGAGGTTGAATATGATAAACATTTATGCCCCACAATCTAATGTTGATAAACGTCAACTTTGGAGCAAGATTACAAATCTTATTAGTTCCAATCAGGGGTGGTGGATCCTTCACGGCGATTTCAATGCGGTTAGAGATCGGGGGGAAAGGAAAAACTCGAGGTTTGATAATATTTGTGCCCGGGATTTCAATAACTTCATAGATGATAATGGCCTTCGGGAATATAATTTGAAGGGATTGTGGTTTACTTATATGTCTAATAGAAGGGGGGGGGGGGGGGTTTGTAATTGGAGTAGAATAGACAGATTCTTGGTTTACGATAATGTTTTCAACAAGTGGCCTACCGCTTGTGTTCGGGCGTTAAACAGGGATCTTTCCGATCACTCCCCTTTAGTCTTGTCGGTCATAGACACGAATTTTGGCCCGAAACCTTTTAGAATGTTTGACTCTTGGCTCGATCGCCCGGGATGTATTGAAACGGTTACCTCGGCCTTCGAGAATTGGGTAAATAGGGGTCCGGCTGATTTGAACTTGCTGAATAAGATGAAACATCTCCGTGGGAAACTAAGAGCTTGGTTCGATGCTTGTAACACTAAAGAGAAAGAAGATGAAGCCCGGTTACGAAAAGAAAAGGAAGACTTAGAGATCCAAATGGAACTTGAAGATGTCGAGGAATCGGATATGTGGATTTGGTCGGAATGTTTGAAAGGTATTGAAGAGATAGAGAGACATAAGGTGAAAAACATAAGACAGAAATCTCGTGTCAAATGGGCGGCTTTGGGCGACGAGAATTCCAGTTTCTTCCACAATATGGTTAACGGTAGAAAGGATCGGAATTCAATCCCGGGTATTTTGATTAATGGGGAGTGGGTGACTAATCCGCCCCTTGTCAAGAAAGAGGTCCTACATTTTTTTAGATCCCATTTTCGAGAACAATATTCGGTTCGGCCGAATTTGGTTTGTGAAGGCTTAAAAAAATTAAACGACCAAGATGTGTCTGATGTGGTAGCGATTTTTTCGAGACAAGAGATTAAGGACGCCGTCTTCGGGTGTGGTTCTAATAAGGCGCCGGGTCCCGATGGTTTTAATTTCAGTTTCGTTAAACGGTTCTGGAATTTTTCCGAGGATGATTTTTTTAACATCTTGGCTGATTTTTATGATACAGGCAATATTAATATCGGATGTGGGTCTTCTTTCATCACTTTAATTCCAAAGGCGAAAACGCCATTGGGACTTAAAGACTATAGGCCTATTACCCTGATTGGTATGATTAGTAAAGTGATTTCAAAAATCCTTGCTAATCGTATCAAAAAGGTTTTAGGTCGTATTATTTCGGATACTCAATCGGCCTTTTTGGCTGATCGTTTTATTCTTGACGGTCCTCTTATGGTGAATGAAATTATGGATTTGTTGAAGAAAAGAAACAGGAAGGCCTTTATGTTAAAAATTGATTTTGAGAAAGCATATGATAATGTTAACTGGGATTTTTTGATATCTATGCTTTCTCAAATGGGTTTCCTGTCTAGATGATGCGCGTGGATCAAAGGTATATGTCATTCTTCCCGAGCCGTGGTTCTTGTCAACGGTTCGCCTACTTTTGATTTCCGGTGTGAAAAGGGTATTCGACAAGGCGACCCGCTTTCCCCGTTTTTATTCTTGATAGTGATGGAAGCTTTGTCTTGTTTGATTGACAAAGCTAAAACGATTGGTATTTTTAAAGGAGTTTGTTTGTCGGGGGATGTGGAGGAGGTATCCCATTTATTTTATGCAGACGATGCTCTTATTATAGGAGAATGGTCTCGGGATAACATTCTAAGCATTGCCAGGATTCTTCGGGTCTTCTACCTTTGTTCAGGGCTGAGAATTAATATTCACAAGTCCAACATTTTTGGGCGACCGATGCAGAAGTTGACAGTATGATTGAGTTTTTGGGCTGTAGACGTGGTGATTTTCCTTTCTCTTATTTGGGCATTAAAGTGGGGTCAAAAATGACTCGCATCAGTAGCTGGGATCCTGTTGTCGATGTGATCCGAAATCGGTTGGTTAATTGGAAAGCAAAATGTCTTTCAATAGGTGGTCGTCTAGTGCTCATCAAATCGGTGCTTGAAAACTTACCGGTCTATTACTTATCGCTTTATAAGGCACCCAAAGCTGTGATTAATAATATTGAAGCTATTATGAGACGGTTTCTTTGGGCAGGTTCAAGTGACGAGAAGAAGATCCCTTGGGTTGCTTGGGATATTATCACGGCTCCGAAAAATAAAGGGGATTTGGGTATTTCAAGGCTTCAAGATGTTAATGACGCATTGTTATTAAAGTGGACGTGGAGATTTTTAAAAGAAAAAAATAGTTTATGGAAAAAAATAATCATGGGGTGCCACGGATCTAGTAGACCATGGGCGTTAGTTCCTTGTGCCAAATCTTCAAATGGGTGTTGGAAACATATCGTTAAAGTTGGAGAGAGTATTGCTCCAAACGGCATGAAATTAAATTCTTTTTTCAAGGGTGAGATAGGTGATGGTTCCGATATAAATTTTTGGGGGGATAGTTGGTTGGGTGATGAACCTCTTCGATTTAGATATCCTAACTTATTTAGGCTTGAGAAAGATAAATGGGTTAAGGTAGCTAATCGGATCACCTTTTCAAATAACTTCAAATCGATGGCATGGGGTTGGCGCTCTAATCCTTCTTCTCCAGAAGAGGTCAGCGAGTTATTCGGCTTACTAGATGAAATCCATGAATTTGGTTGGCGTGGGGGTGAAGATATTTGGAAGTGGAGTTTCGATAAAGATGGTCTATTCTCAGTCTCCTCAGCTAAAAAACTGTTATCCAGCAACATCGCGGGAGATCCTATTGCGGGTTTTAAGTGGAAATGTTGGCTCCCCCTTAAGTGTAAGATCATGGTATGGAGGGCCGCCCGTGATCGTTTGCCGACTACTACGGAGCTATTAAAGCGAGGCGTTTCAATTGATCACGCAAATTGTTATTTTTGCGATGAAGTGGTTGAGACAACTCTACATCTTTTCACCGGGTGCACCTTCGCTCAAGAAGCTTGGTTTCGTATCGAAGCTTGGTGTCACATTCAACATGGTATTTTATTTGACATCCCAGATCTCCTCCAACTTCCTGGAAATAATGCGGGTTCTAAAGACTCAAGACACATTATTACAGGGATAGTGTACGCCACAATGTGGATGTTATGGAATGAGCGAAACGAGCGAGTCTTCAACAACAAGAAGCGTAAACCTTGCGAGATTGTCGAGAATGTGAAAGCTAAGACTTATTTCTGGATTCATAATAGATCTAGGATTAAGACTATAGATTGGAAACAATGGTGTATATGTCCGCGGATTTGATTTTGTTTGTGGTGTTTTGGCTCGTTGGTCCTTGATTTGAGGACTTGCGTTGCCCTTTGTTAATGAAAGTATCTTTTCAAAAAAAAAAAAATCTTGATATATATGTAGGATAAACATATGATAATTTTCGATATATGAATTTTGATACGGGTAAGATAAAATTTTGATAATGTGTATAATAAAGTGTTAATAACTAATTAATTAAATAATAATTAATACAAGAAGAGTTAGGACCTGTTTGGTAGCCTCTTAATGAGGAACTATTCATCTTTGAATGATGCAACATTCAGACTATTTGTTTCAACTTAAAAAATGCTCAGAATGGAATGGTTAAGAGCTTAATCATTCAGACTTGGTGCATAGCTGAACCATTAAGTACTTAGGGGCTGTTTGGTTGATTAAGTGCTGAATCATTAAGAGGTCTGAATGGTTAAGATGCTCTGAATGATTAAGTGCTGAATGGTTCAGCTATGCACCAAGTCTGAATGATTCAACTCTTAATCATTCCATTCAGAGCCTTTTTTTAGGTTGAAACAAACAATCTAAATGCTGAACCATTCAGAGCTGAATGATTCAGAGTCTCATTAACGCTATGTTCCCCAGTTTAACAAATGAAGGAAGAGAAGGGAAAGAGAATTAAGGAGGGAAAAGAAAGAGAGTGGAAAGAAAAGGTTTAATTAACTAGTGTGTTCCCGAGTTTTAAGGAAATGGAGAGGAAAATAAGGATTTTATGTTTAAAATTTCATTTCCTTCCAAATCTTGGTTATATTTGTGTGACATTTCTCCATCTCGGGGGTAACTTTGTAGAAATGTAACTAAGCTTGCTAACTGTTCCAATTAAGTCACCCAAACTTTTTTTGTCTCTCTAAAGTCATTTCTCCATCTCGGGGGTAACTTTGTAGAAATGTAACTAAGCTTGCTAACTGTTCCAATTAAGTCACCCAAACTTTTTTTGTCTCTCTAAAGTCACTCAAGTTTCATTTATTGTTTCAATACTATGTAATTATCAGGTTTCCAGGTTAAAGTGATGATGTGTCAGGTTTTAAGATTTTTAATAAATTTTTTAAATGTGTAAATTTAAAATAATATATATATATTTTTGAGATCTTCATTTTATAAAACCCACCTAATAAAAATAATATCCACATAAACATTAAAATTAAAGAAAAAAGAAAGAAAAAAAAAAGAAGGTGACCTGATGACCTGGTAATTACATAGTATTAGAACAATAAATGAAACTTGAGTGACTTTAGAGAGACAAAAAAAGTTTGAGTGACTTAATTAGAATACCAAGCAAACTTGGTTATATTTGTGTGACATTTCTCCATCTCGGTTTAATTTGGAAGGATGAAAAATGAAGGAAATGAGCCAAAATTTTCCTTCTATTTCCCTCCCTTTCCCTCTTTAAAAAAACTCTGGAACACAATTTTTCCAAACATCCTTTCAAATTCTTTCTTTTCTTTTGTTAAATGAAACTCGAGAACACAGTGTAAGAGGCTATCAAACAGACCCTTAACCTTTTAACCATTCAGACATCTTAATAATTCAGTACTTAATCAACCAAACAACCTCTTAAAGTATTTAATTTTTACCGTTATGTAATTTATTCTTTTATTAAGTTTTTTCTCTTCCCCAATCTCTATATTTATTCATTTTCTTTTGAAAATATATTATTAAACCAAAAGTCGTCCTTTAATTTATGGACAAATCACAAATGGACATAATTTATGCAAGAAGATAACATTGTATTTATTATTTGAAAATAATCGGACACCAATACACAAAAATAGTCAATAGAGAGTGAAATACATCATACCGGATCTCAATCAAATCCACTCTGCAATAATTCATCATCTCTCTGCAACCTCAACCCAAAAAAATGGGGAAGAAGGCTGTGTTAATCGGCTGCAACTACGCCGGAACCAAAGCCGAACTCCGAGGCTGCGTCAACGACGTCAAACGTATGCACCGTTGTCTCGTCGATCGCTACGGTTTCTCCGACGACGATATTAATATCCTCATCGATACCGATGATTCATACACTCAACCTACTGGTCGTAACATCCGTAAAGCGTTATCCGATCTCGTTAGTTCAGCTGAGCCTGGAGACTTCCTGTTTGTTCATTATAGTGGACACGGTACTCGGCTTCCGGCTGAGTCCGGTGACGATGATGATACCGGTTATGATGAGTGTATTGTGCCTTGTGATTTTAATCTGATTAACGGTATGATGTTTTGTTTATAGTTAGTTTTGAGTTTAATCAGTTAGTTTTTAACGTTTTGACTTAAAGTTGAAACGAACGGTTAACGGCTTTGTGGAATGTGTTAATTGGATTAATGTTTATGTTGTGAAAACGTTATCTAGATAAGATAAGTTTTGTACCGATTGAACTGCCGCATCTGAAGCGATCTTAATCGGATTAACGGTACGGTGCTAGGTTTTAGTTGATTCGAAATCGATGTTTCGTATAGTCGATTTTAAGTTTAGATTACTGATTTTAGGACTTTTGTTTGGTGATCTAAGGTGATTAGGTTTGTTGTGAGTATATGATTGATTCTGAATTGCATTATCTGGATTGAATTTTATGTTTATGGAAATGGAAAAGGTTATGTAGATAATATTTTCAGGGAATGAACTGCCGGATCTGAAGCGATCTTGCGGTTATGATCTGTATGCATCAAAAATTGTTCATTGTCCTGCATTACTGTCAATTATGTAATCTCAAGTTGGTTACCATAGCATTATCGGATCTGCGTAATTTCACTAACTTGTGTGTGTGTAAGTTAGTTCGAATATTCAGTCCTGCTAGAAGGAATTGCATTATGATAATAGTTAGTTAGTTCTATAAGTATGTTAGCGTTTTATGCATTACACTTTGGGCTACTTTTGAAGTTTATGTTTATGAAAGCTGAAAACGTTATCTACATAACGTTTCCAGTGAATGATCTGCCCATAGTCACATAATTCGCTCGAAATGCCACGAATTTCGAATTGGTACGTTTCGTACCATTTGGAATTCGCATCCGTTTGGTTCGCTACACAATTCACGTTTTTTAGGGTATAGTTCGGTGATCCAATTCGTCAGTCAATTCGGTTTGAAACTCCATCACAGACGACATCAATTCATTGTTTTAGAGTATGGATTAAAAAGAAACAAGAGAAAAAGAAAACGAAAGATGGTGATACCAGATCTTTCGTAAGACTTGTGTTCTTGTTAGTGATGGTGGGTGCTTCTGAATCAGAAGAAAAACCCATGGAGAAGAACTCATTACCCATGAAGAACACATTAGTGATGGCGGCTGTTTGTTATTGTTAGGTTTTTCTAGTGTTGCTAAGTTTAGAATTTGAACACTTTAATTCCTCAATCTTTCAATTGTTCATATTTAGACCCTAAAAATTATAATTTTAAATTAGCTTGTGTATTTAAAGTTTAAACAATTAACCCCACTATTTTTACTAGTTTACATTTTATTCTTATACTTATAAATTTATACATAAAAAGTATAATATATATAATTTTATATATATATATATATATATAATATAAATAGCTACGTACCAGACTCTATGGTACACCGTACCAGTTCGTACCGAAATGGACCTACCCCCCTCCGTACCGAATTCGTCTCATCTAACGAATTGCGAACCCGAACCGCGTACCCGAACTGGAGCGAACCGCGAATTAGGTGACTATGGATCTGCCAGATCTGAAGCGATCTTGCTGTTATGAGCTGTGTGCAGCAGAAGTTGTTTCTTGTCCTGGATCACCATCAATTTTGCAATACGAAAAAACTGGATTACCCCAGCATTATCAGATCTGTGTAGTTTCACTAACATCATGGTTTAAAAAAACGGCTGAGGCGTGCGCCTCGAGGCGCGCCTCAAGGCGAATCGGTAGGAAGACGAGTCTGAGGCTGCGCCTCAGGGTGCTATTTTGTAGATGCGCCTCACAGGGCTGAGGCAGTAATAAAAACTGTGCCTCAGGTGCGCCTCAGGGGTTTTTTAAGTTTATTTTTGATGTTTTAGACTTTTTAATTCAATTTCAAGCATGTCATGCCCTTTTAACGTGTGTTTTTGATATTTTTGATGAATTTGATGCTGAAATTAGTTAGTATTTCATTTTCTATAAGATATATAACATATATATATATATTTTCATTCCGCCTCGCGCTTACGCCTCGGTTCGCCTCGAGGCGTACGCCTCATGAGGCGAAAGGAAAACGCCTCGAGGCACGTTTCCGTACTTTTAAACCTTGACTAACATTGTATAATGTGGTTATATTATTCAGTTCTGCTAGAAGGGATTAAATTATGATATTCTCCTCCTCAACTAGGAGTCTAGGAAAGCTTGTTATCTTTATTTGTGTAATTGTGTTTGCATCTAAGATCATGAACATGTGTCTTTGTTGTATTTCTATGGATGAGTTGCTTATTAAGGCATAAAGTGAAACATCTAATAAGTCAAATGATGTTTTTATCAAAGATAATAACGCCTTATTGTCTTGTGGTTAATTTATGAATTTGATGGTTCATTTTATGGTGATTACAGATGATGATTTCAGGGAGCTTGTTGATCAAGTTCCTCATGGTTGCAAAATAACCATTGTATCAGATTCATGCCACAGCGGTGGACTGATCGATGAGGCTAAAGAGCAAATTGGCGAGAGCTACAAGAACAATACAAACGAAGAAGAAGAAAAAGAAAGTGGGTCAGGTTTCGGATTCAGAAGCTTCTTACATAAAACTGCTGAAAATGCATTAGAGTCTCGTGGCATTAGTCTTCCTTCTGGATTACGCCATAATAAGCATCGTGAAGAAGAGGAAGAAGAAGTAGAAGAAAGAACATATGGAGATCTCCATGTTAAAAACAAATCACTACCTATTTCTACCCTCATTGACATACTAAAACAACAAACCGGCAACGATGATATAGATGTTGGGAAAGTGCGGCCCACATTGTTTGATATGTTTGGTGAAGATTCCAGTCCAAAGGTGAAAAAGTTCATGAATGTGCTCTTAAACAAGCTCCAAGGTGGTGAAAGTGGCGGTAGTGGTGGTGGTGGTGGTTTTTTTGGAATGGTCGGGAGTCTAGCTCAGGAGTTTCTAAAGCAAAAACTGGAAAATGATTCCGAATATGCAAAGCCTGCAATGGAAACAGAAGTTGGGAGGAAGGAAGATGCATATGCCGGATCAAACAAACGGGATTTGCCAGAAAATGGGATTTTGATCAGCGGCTGCCAGACACACGAGACCTCTGCTGATGCCACACCAAATGGCAAGCCAGATCAAGCTTATGGGGCGCTTAGTAATGCGATTCAAACAATTCTTGAATCGAATGATGATGTTAGTAATCACCAGCTCGTGACTGAAGCGAGGAGTCTGCTTAAGAAACAGGGGTTCACTCAAAACCCGGGTCTTTACTGTGATGACAACCATGCCCAGGCTTCGTTTGTGTGCTAAGCATGGTGTGACCCGACTCCATATATGATATTTGTGACCTGCATAAGGTATATATTTATGCGTTTTTACTTGTGTGTGATGGTTTTGAAAAATAATCTGGACTTGATATTTGTGGATTTGATTGGTATTTTGTCTGTGCACTTTATTTATGATATGTTTTCTAATATAAATTGAGTGTTGATTTCTTTTAAAATATAGTGATAACTATTTTGACTAGCCCCCTGTGCCTTTAATAAACCACCTTCAATAAACCCACATACTCACATAGTGTAATGTCATGGTTGTGTTTACTTGGTGAACTATAAGTAGTGATGTGGTGAACTATATTTTATACGGGGAGGGGGGACGGCAATTGCGTTTGAGATTGGTATTTTTACCCTTTATTTCTTTGCAATACAAAAAGGGGTGGCGGCGTAGCTTGTGGCCCGTTTACCTGCGTGTCACCTGTAATTGGCTGATTTTAATTGAAATAAAATGCGAAAAGAATTTTCAGTTAAAAAAAAAGACATAAAATTCATTGAAAAACAAATTCATTGAAAAACTTGTCAAAACCAAGAAACCACAAGACACCAAAACAAGAACACACAACATCACACCAAAAACAACACCAAACATAACTCTTTAACAACAAATAAAATAAAGCAAAGAACATCAGCTTGCGATGGACCTCCCACTGTTTCGTGTATGCTTTAGAAAGACTCCTCCAGATAGTAGAAAATCCATGGCAATGTAACTGTACACATCTAGCCAGCCAAGCTAGCTAAGCTTGAACCACAACTAGCCATAAACTGGGCATTCCGTCGAGCCATTTCCATTTGAAACTGAAGTATTTGGAGTTGGGCTTGTGGGTCAACAACGCTATTTCTTTCATATTCTTCGCAATCCACACAACCCAAATGTGTGCCATAATCACATTGTTCACAGTAGTATACCCAATGGTCCTTTTGGATTTCCCCATGACAAACATCACAGGAAATGTCTTCATCTTTCACCGGGCATGAGTAAAATAACTTAAGCGTATGCTTGTGATCGTCCCGCTTTGCTGTCTCAGGTAAGCTTACACATGTGATGTGCAGATCAAATGCACAAATAGAACAGTGATAGGTAAAACCCGTACCATCACTAAAACATGCATTGCATGTAAATTTACCATCTTTGTTGTCGTAAGGAGCTAACAGGAGGAGGGTTAGAGGGTGTTCCGGATGTGATTTGTGATGGATCTCTTTTTTCAATTGAAAGCATGATTCGTGAAGATGAAAGTAGCAATCTGGCTCAACACATGAATAGCCGTTGCCAACGAGTCTTTCTTCACATCCTGAACAAATAACCTCGTTTTCTTCTTCTTCTTCTTCTTCTTCTTCTTCTTTTTCTCCTTCTTCTTCGTGTTCTTCTTCGTGTTCTTTTTCTTCTACTTCATCTTTTTGTAAGTTGACTCTAGACAATTTGTGGGGATGGCTGAAATGCATTACTTCTTTATCTTGCAATCCATCTTGAGGCTTTGAAGGATCTTGTGCGTACGGAACCGGATTCTGTGGATAGTCAGTGGGAATAGGAATAGAAGGTCCACTTTGTTCCACATAAGGATATTGAGCACTTGAATTGTGGTAACCTGTAGGAATGGGAACAGAAGGTGGGTATTGAGGCATTGAAGGATCTTGACTGGTAAGAATCGCATTTGGCGAATGACTAGTGGGAATTGAAGCTGAAGGTCCAGTTTGATTCAAGGAAGGATTCTGAGCATTAGCATGCAGGTTCTGAGAACTCGAGGGAATGAAAACAGAAGCCAGATTATGCGGTGAAAAGGAACCACATGCTAGATCATGACCAGAAACAGAATTCGGATGTATGTAATGATTCTGGGCGCCAGTGAACGGCATTGGAAGATTTTCAGGAACAGAAGCATATGGGACATGGTGATCAATGCTAGAATTCTGTACTTCATTCCGTCCTTGTGGAACTAGTTCTTGAAACGGATGAGCATTCTTAAAACTCGTAGCTTGGGAAATGGAATAAGCGCATTGGACATGAAGGTCGAATTCACACTCAGCGCATGAATAGGAAAATCCGGTTCCAATGATCTGGCACGAACTGCAGTAAAAGGAATTAGAGTGGTAGGTTGGGTAAGGAGCCAAAGTGAGGGGATGAGGAGGGTGAGACGGGTGGTTTAGGGACCGAGTGGCTCGGTAGCATTGGTCATGCAGGAAGAAATTGCATTGCCAGCAAACATATGTGGTTCCGATGGCGGAAGAGTGGCAACCGGAGCACGAAACTTCAATGCCTTTCGGAATCTGGTGCATGATCAAGTTGTGCATGTGGCTGAAATGCTTGAACCCTTGATCCATTTTTCTGATTGTGGTTGTGTGTGGAATTGGAATGAGAGTTTATGGAGATAAATAGATGGAATGGAATTGGTTGATGTGCAAGTAGCCATGACTGGAATGGAATTGGTCAGAATGCCAACTATTTGCTGCTAGAGATTCTTCTTGTTGAGAAGTTGACTTTGTAATGTAATTGGTCAACCCTTTTGGTATGAAATTCGATTAACTGATTTTCCTTTTTTTTACTGCAATTTGTTGTTTATTTTAGTGATATATATCTTCAAATAACTTAGGGGGTGTTTGGGATTGATTATTCAAAACAGATTATGCGTTTTGAAAAAGCAGGGGTGAAGCTGCTTATAGATTATTGCGTTTTGTTAGCCTAAAAAAATTGATTATCTGCGTTTTCAAAACACAATCCAAACACTAAAAATTGATTATCTGCGTTTTCAAAACGCAATAATCTAAAAAACAGATCCAAAACGCAATCCCAAACACCCACTTAGTTTGGTACGTACTTTATGAGAATTGACAATTTTAGTTTAGTCAATAATGTTTACGGTTCTTCCTAATCATTCATTAATGTCCCGAAAATTATATTTTAATAATTTAAACTAGGGGCGATAATAATTCAAACCGGCAAAATGTCAAATGCATTCCTAACTTTCACTTTTGTTGCAAACAATATACAACAATTTACCTTTCATTTGAAGTGAGAATGCACTTGAGAACGAAACTGAAAGTTAGCAATTACATTTGTTACATTATAGACGAGGTAGGCCCAATCTAGATGGATCGGCCCAACACCACATGAACGCCCCATTACATTTGGGCCAGCCCAATGGCAGATATACACCGGGCGAATCAACATGGTTACACCCCGGATAATTGATAAGGCTTAACCTCTTTTCCGTGAATCAGGGAAAGAAGGTTCCAAAGAGAAGATAAAGCCTATCTCCATCTAAACCGGAGAGTCAGCTCCTGGAGATAGGCTCGAAGAGGCGGTTACGAGAAAAGTAAGAAGGGCTATAAATAGAGGTCAGAGGTAAATAATAATATTCATTCACAATCACAATAGCTTTGGCTTTACTCCTACACCTAGAACCAATACTTATTCTCACGCCGGAGGGTGGTCACAGGAAACCCCCTTTTCCTGTGACGAGTCCTAACGGTGTTTTGTTTTGCAGGCACCCGGATTCAGCTTGGGCTAATTATTCAGTGCCGGAACAGCATTCTTGTCTACTAGGAGAGGTATTTACTTCTTCATTGGCGCCATCCGTGGGACCTGTACAAGGAGTTAGTTATCGGCTGAATAACCCAAGAAATCAAGATGCACTCGAATCAGGACACCGCAGTGGATACCGATCCGGCCGAAAGCAATCAGAACCTGATTCCCACAGTAGAGCAAACAGATGGAGCTGTTGCGTCTGACTCGGAAGGAGAAAGGGATGGAGCGGCTCCGGGGTTCTCCTCAAGGATATCGACTACCCGGCCGGGCACCACACAGCCTTTAATATCGCCCGGGAGTCACCTGGGACGCTTCCCACTCATAAGAGGACTGGCTTCATCGTCCACTTACACTCGACCAATTGTTAGCACCAGCTTTTTAGCCCCCCGAGTGCCGGCGCCAGCGTCATCCGTACCTTGGTTTACCGCAGCACAAAGTCTTCCCCTGTTCTCAGCCGCAATTTCAGCAGCCATAACATCATCACCACAAGCCACCCTCATGCAACCGAACATGCCACCTTACACGCCGGTTACTCCCGGAAATCAACCGTTCATGCCTTATTATCCTATGTCCCCATATGGGTATATGTGTGCACCATCAACTGGCGGTACGTTCTCATACCCCTACCCTTACATGTATCCTCCGGTGCAACCGCCCCTTCCCGGGTGGAATCCTCAAACTGGGATGCCTTCAAACGAAGGGTTGAATGACGTCCGTACGCGCCTCAACTATGAAACCACTCCCGGGGGTCCCGGAACTTCTGCGGGACTTTCCCAGGGACGACAGCAAAATCCAGTGGTATTACAGGAGAATGAGGACCAAGGTGATGATGAAGACCTTACCCGGCCATACCGTCCTCCGACGATGGCAACTTACTCCAAATTCTCGGAAAGGATAGCTAATGCTCCATTACCCCAAAACCTGAAGCTCCCATCGACAGTGGGTAAGTATGATGGAACTGGAGACCCGAATGATCATTTGAGCATTTTTGAGTCTGTAGGAACATCCAAAGATTGGCCGATGCAAGCCTGGTGCCACATGTTTGTTCAGACCCTCGTGGGAGCAGCACGGGTCTGGTGGGATAGTTTGCCGCCCAGGTCTATTTCAAACTGGAGAGATATCCATAAGGGATTTACCCAGCAGTTCAGTCAGCAGCGCAGACATACCAAGTACAGGGAGGAAGTGATGCATATTCGCCAGAGAGACAATGAGCCGATGGAGAATTTCATAATACGTTTCAACAAGGAACGGCTACAAATCCCGGGCCTTACTGAAGAATTGGCATGCACCGCATTCACCATGGGAGTGAACGACGATGGATTGTTAAGGAAGCTTCATGGTCCCTATGGGTATCCTCAGACCATGGACGAAATGATGACAATAGCTAAGGCATATGTCAAGCAGGAGAAATCAATCGCCATGAATCATGCGGTACGGAAGAAGCATGAGACTGCCAAGGCAAGTGACAACCAAGACTCCCGAAGCTCCAGAAACAGGGGGCGGTCAGGCCAACCTTACTCAAGGGATGACCGTCGGGACGAACGTCGGGATGATCGGCGAGATGATCGTCGGGAGCAAGGACGAAGGTCGGAGAGGTCTTGTGATTCCTACTCCAGCAGAGGGGAAACGACATCCAAGCCTAAATTGGATTATCCGAAGCTGATCAAGACACCATCCCAGATATTAGAAACGGAGAACCTAAGGCTGAATACTCCTCGACCGGTCAAGGATTCGCCATCAAAAGACAAGTCAAAATTCTGTGATTACCACAAAGGCAATGGTCATGATACAAATGATTGTTTTCAGCTGAAGAGGCAAATAGAATACTTTGTCAGGACGGGAAAACTAGCACATCTAGTCAAGGATATGAAACCGGGCCCCTCGACTTGGGAGGATAAAGCGGCCGGAAAGAAACCCAGGGAGATCAACGCTATACGGCCAGAAGCAAACAGTGGCACCAAGAGGCGTTTTGAGACGATCGAACCTTGGATGGAAGCAACGATGACAGTACCACCTTATTACAAGGCCTTGAAGATGGAAGCATTAGTAATATCAGCCGCAGTGGGTGACTACAGTATGAAGAGGATCATGGTTGATACGGGCAGTTCAGAAGACATCATTTATGAACCGTGCTTTAGAAGAATGTCAAGTGAAGATCAAAAAATGCTAGCTCCGGCCCACGGTCCGGTCAAGGGGTTTACTGGAGAAAGTGTAGAGCCGCTGGGGCAGTTGACATTCCCGGTAACTCTGGGGGATGGCTATAAGGAGCGCACTATCTTGGTCACTTTCCTGGTGATTCCGGCCATCTCTCAATACAACTTAATCATAGGTCGGTACACGTTGGGACGGATTGACGCCCTGATTTCTACTGCCAGGGGGTTTCTCATGTTCCCAACTCCGCATGGAGTTGCCACCGTTTCCGGAGAAAAGGTTTGCGCAGTATCGGAGGGCACTACTTGTCGTCAAGCACCATCTGGGATTCGTGGCCCAGAGAGATGGGTTCTGAGTGCGAAACACCCTGACCAGACGGTCACCATTGGAAACTCCTTGACTCCAACCACGCAGGACAAGTTAAAGCGGCTATTGAAACGTAACATGGACGTCTTTGCTTTCTCGCACTCTGACATGACCGGGATAGCACGGACAAAGGCAGAGCATAAATTGTCAACTTATTCAAACGTAAAACCGGTCATGCAAAAGAGGAGAAGTATGGCTCCTGATCGAAGAGCAGCTGTAGTACAAGAAGTAAAGAAGTTAGAGGAAGCCGGGATCTTGAGAAAGACCAAGTACCACACGTGGGTTGCTAACCCTATCATGGTCCGGAAACATGATGGAAGCTAGAGGATGTGTGTGGACTACAAAGATCTGAATAAAGCATGCCCTAAAGACGCTTATCCGCTCCCGGAGATAGACCTAAAAGTTGATTCTCTGGCAACATTCCAGTTTAAATGTTTCTTGGATGCATATAAGGGGTATCATCAGATTCAGATGGCAAAGGAAGATGAGGACAAGACGGCTTTTCACACGGACGCCGGCATATTCTGCTACACCAAAATGCCGTTCGGTTTGAAAAACGCCGGGGCTACGTATCAAAGGTTAATGGACCAAGCGTTCGAGCACCAAATTGGCAGGAACCTGGAGGTATACGTGGACGATCTGGTGATAAAGAGCAAGGCAGAAGACATGATGCTAAAAGACATAGAAGAGACATTCGATACTCTCCGGGAATACAACATTAAGCTGAACCCGGGGAAGTGTGCTTTCGGTGTTGAGGAAGGTAAGTTCCTGGGGGTGGTAGTATCAAAAGATGGGTTCCGAGTCAACCCGGAGAAGGTAGCGGCCATTCGAAACATGCCAGCCCCTAAAACGTTGAAAGATGCTCAAACACTGAATGGGAGGCTGGCTGCCATCAGCAGGTTCTTGGCTAGACATGCCGAGCGATCGTTACCGTTCATCTCAACGCTCAAAGACTGCCTGAACAAGAACAAATTCAGATGGACTGCAGAAGCAGACAAAGCGTTTGAGCAAATGAAGGCGTTTGTCAGTAACTTGCCTATGTTGACAGCACCACGGCCAGGAGAAGTATTGAAAATGTATCTAGCAGCCGGTCATTTCGCTGTCAGTTCTGTGCTGTTGGTCGAAAGAAATAAGTGTCAAACACCAATATATTACATCAGCCGGACACTTTCAGATGCTGAAGCTAGGTACCCCACTCTGGAAAAATTAGTGCTGGCACTGGTTCATGCTTCCCGAAGACTGCGAAGATATTTCCAAGCACATGAGGTGGAAGTCTTAACAAACTTCCAGTTGGGACAAATCTTGAATAGACCGGAAGTATCTGGCCGACTCGCCAAATGGGCAATTGAGCTGGGGGCGCTGGATATAACGTTCAAGAAAAGAGCGGCAGTAAAGGGTCAAGTCCTAGCTGATTTCATGACCGAGATCCCGGAAGGTGAAGAGATTCAAGAATCCCTACCAAGATTGGAGGAGGCATTGGAGGATGAATCTAACCCATGGCAGTTGTATACCGATGGATCTTCAAATAGTAAGGGAGCCGGAGCAGGGTTATTGCTTGTCAGCCCGGAGGGTGCAAGATTCCTTTACGCCCTCCGGTTTGACTTTGAATGTTCTAATAATCAATCTGAGTACGAAGCCCTGCTAGCAGGACTGCGGGTGGCTTTGACCCTGGGTGCCACCCGGGTAGACGCCCATGTGGATTCACTGTTAGTCAACAACCAGGTCAATGAGTCGTACGAGGCCAAGGATGAGTCCATGATCAAGTACCTGGAGAAGACAAAGGAGTTGATGACAAAGTTCAAGAAGGTCACATTGCATCATGTGATAAGGCACAAGAACGACATAGCTGATGCACTTAGCAAGCTGGCTTCTTCAGGCACAGACGCTAACGTTCATATTGAAACCTTAAAGCACCCGTCCACACAGGTAGCAGAAGTCCACGCGGTTCACACGGTCGAGGTCTCCTGGATGACCCCCATACACAGGTACCTCACAGATGGAAGCTTGCCGGAAGACAGGGCGGAAGCAATGAAGATCCGAACCAAGTCACTGCAGTACGAGATCCAAGCAGGGATTCTTTACAGGAAATCATATCTGGGACCGGCTTTAAGATGTGTATCCCCATCTGAGGCTAGGTACTTGATAAAAGACATCCATTCAGGAATATGCGGTATACATGCGGGACCCAGGGCGGTAGTAGCAAAGATAACTAGTGCAGGTTATTATTGGCCCGGAATGCATAACATGGCCGTAGAAGAACTCAAGAAGTGCGTCAGTTGTCAGAAGTACGCACCCGTAACGTTTCGGCCAAAGAATAACCTGATCCCGGTAACAGCAGCATGGTCTTTTCAGAAGTGGGGTATTGACTTGGTCGGGCCTTTTCCTTTAGCTCCGGGAAAGCTCAAGTACTTGGTGGTGGCCATTGACTATTTCACCAAGTGGGTTGAAGCAAAACCTTTGACTAAGATAGAAGCATGCAACATCAAGAAGTTCTTGTGGGAACATGTGGTTTGCAGGTTTGGGGTCCCCTTGTACCTAGTCAGTGACAACGGGACACAGTTCGTGGACAAGCATATACAAGAATGGTGCAAGAGTCTGAACATACAGCAGATATTCACGTCTGTAGCCCATCCTCAGGGTAACGGCCAGGTTGAGCGAGCCAATAGAAGCATATTGGACGGGTTGAAGAGACGGTTGGACCAAGAAGGAGCATCGTGGGTTGATCAACTCCCACATGTCCTTTGGGCTCACCGGACAATGCCTAAGACAAGTAATGGGGAAACCCCCTTCTGCCTAACATATGGGTCCGAGGCGATGATCCCGGCCGAAGTAACGCTGCCGTCCCGCCGACATGCCACCCAGGATGCCGACAACGACCAGCTGCTAAGGCACAACCTCGAGTCGTTGGAAGCCCGGCGCGATGAAGCTCACATTAAAGAAGCCCGGTACAAGAGATTATTGGAAAAATACTACAACAAACGGGTTAGGAGCTGCTCATTCAAGGTCAGAGACCTGGTCATGCGAGATAACGAGGCCAGCAGACAATTACCCCAGGGAAAGCTAGGCCCAAACTGGGAAGGACCATACGAGGTCGTTGAAGACCTGGGAAAAGGAGCATACCGCTTGAAGCAGCTGGACGGCACGCCGGTGCCCAGAAGCTGGAATGCTGCCTAACTTAGAAAATGTTACATGTAATAAGGGACAAAAAGTCTCAGGCCATAGGCCACTGCAAGTACGCCCGACCGGTAGCCACGATACCCCGGGTAGTCAAACTTTTATTTTTTTGTTATGAACATTACAACTATTAATAAGACGCCGATGAGGCATTCATAGTTTTTATATGCTTCATTATAAACATACTGCTTTTGCCAAGCAAAATTACAAAAAAGGTAGGGGCGGGACAAAAATCCAATGCCTTCAAAACACATACTTCCTACCACCTATACATAGCGCTATTTAACCTAGTCTTACTCGACTGCAAAATATTAATTACTGCAACCCTCCAACATGGCGAACACCTCTGCAGGGGTGTACAGCAAGTCACCTTCGGGGTTGCAAGAAGGGGGGAGGACCCAAAACTCCTCATACATCCTCATTTCCTCTGAGTAGAGGTTGGATGGCCATACTTCCGGCTCCTCGCTCACCTTTGATGTTCCAACGGCAACATTCCCAGGAACCATGGGAATGGCATCTTCCAAAGGAACCCAAGGAGAGGGACGGCGTCCGACACCACGCCGGTAAACTAATCCATAACGGGCAGGAGCGGAGGCATTGAATGACTGAACCTGGGCATCGTCCTCCATCTCTTGAAGAGTTGTAGAAATCCTTGGTGTTGCGGTAGGAACAGCAGGTTCCTCTCCTTCATTCTCTGCAACTTCAGAAGGGAATGGTTGGACGGGTTTTGGTCGCCGATGGTACACCAATCGATAGGACCTTTGTGGAAGAATCTCAACCAGTTCTTGAACGGGAGCTTCCATAACAGGCATGACTGTATCCTGCTCCTGGGATTGTCGTTGTAGCTCCTTTAATCCCTCTAGAGCATCGAGCTCTTTCAAGTACTTTTTTAGGGAGACAAACTTACGTGGCATGATGAACGAGTACAAATGTGCACGTCTGCATGATATGCAACCCCACTTATAAAGGGATTAATTTGACGGTTAAGTTATTCTTGGGAGTTTAAACAACCTGCAATAATGGCACTGACGCACGCCGCCTGACACGTGGATGTGACGGTTAGGTTGCATAGCTGACGTCGGCAGTATGATTACAAGTATTAATGACGATAAGACGTTTCATTATGACCCACTGGAAGATCTTGGATTAACAATATTATACCTTGAGTATTAAATAAAAAACAACATTTATTTATATAAAACGTTCATACATAACACCCTACAGGATCAGTGCACACATAACAAACTTCAACACGTTACAAAATGTTAAACTACTATTCATCATCTGAAGAACTAGCAGAAGAGCTGGCAAGCACGGGTTCAAGGACGGCCCGGACGGTGGACATACCTTCGTCACCAGTCTGGACTTGTAGCTGTGCAAGCTCGTCCAAAGAATCACTGCTAAGGGCTTCTAGGGCTTTGGAGGTCCGTTGTTCAACTCCCTTTTCATGATCTGTGGCATCCGGCAGCTTTCGCCCGAGAAGCCCGTGACGATGACCATGCCTCAAACCATCCTGGTACCCGGACTCCACGGCGGTCCGGTAAAAGTCGTTCAATCTTTGCTGGTAGTAAGCTCCTCCACGAATATGGCTCCACGAAGCCCGGAACCCCCTGGATATCAGCCAATCCCTGTCAGCTTCCAAAATATCCACCCGGGTGTGGGCAGCAGTCAACTGTTCGGTCAGACTGGCAGTGTTCTTGGCAGAAGTTTCAGCCTCGGACTTCAGAGCATTCAGTTGCTTCAGCATGGTGTCCCTCTCTTCTTCGGCCCTCCAAGCACGGGATTCGTAGCTTTCTATCTCAGAAGCCAGCCGGTCATACCTTTCCTGCTCAGCTTTTGCCTTAGTAACATTCTCTCGTTCTACCTGCAAGTCTTTCTCTAAGAGCTTCACCCGCTCTTCTAAACCCCGTACAAGTCGGACCTGCCCATCATGGGCACGAAGGATTTCAAGCTTCTCGTCATTATGAGTGTTAATTAGACGAGTCTTATCCCGCTCATAGGTATCCCTGATGGATGACATCCCTGCAATTTCCTTCCGGCAATCGCCTAAGGACTGCATCAACGCTTCAGCTTCAACGGACAGTTTGCTGTGAGACACATGCATGTCATATAAGTCTCCTACATCTGAACGCCAACGGCGTAGCACCTCATACATGGAAGATACAGAATTTACGCAAGATCCAAGGGCATTCTCAGCCAGCTGGGCATTGTCCAGACCCTGGAGATAATACCGTTCGGCAGGAGGAATGGCATGGTCCACCCAATGCCTGATAACGTCTGGATCAATGAACCGGGTGGACTGAGCAATCTTCCACTTAGGGGTATACTTTGTGTCCGGCAAAGAGGGATTCCAATTAATACCGGGAGCATAGGCATGCGAAGGCATCTGAGCCGATTCAATGGGGTCCACACTGAACGGCATCTGCCCAGACCTCACACCGCCGGGGAAAGCAATAGGATGGTGCTGTACATCATGTAGCAGCTCGGTAAAACTGACCCGGGACATATCCCTAAGGGCTTTGACACTAGAGCTTCCAAGGTGCAATCTCGTCTGGGCATCAGGAGGCATGGCAGTGTTAATAAGAGCTGACATAGTGCTTGAACAAGCTGCTGCTGATGACGGGGCCATCATGGCTGTACTGGCAGGGCTGGCAGCGTGCTTGAAGAGGCAATCGCCGTATGAGTGGCAATCACGGTAGCTGGTGAGAAGGTGACACCGACCGACAAGGTGTTGTTAGGTTCTTCGGTGACAACTAGGCGAGGAACCGGGATGGTAGTAGCTGTGACGACAGTTGACGGTTCATCATCAGCGACAAGGGTGGTAGTCGTCGTAGCTGCAAGGGCATCCACACCCTGTTCCGATAAAGCTGCAGTGACAGGGCTGGAAGCCTTGGTTGGCTGTGTGGAAGTACCCTCGTCCAGAAGGGATGTACCTGGATACCACATTGCCAAAAAAAAAAAAAAAAAAAAAAAAACAAACAAACAAACACAACAAAAACCGGAGTGCACAAACAGACCCGTACCTAGCCTTTTTTCTTTACTGGCCAACAGCTCACGGCGATTGGCAAGGAAGGATGATATATCCGGCGAACCGGCTTTCCGTTTCCGGGTCTTCTTCTTTTTCCCACTAACAGGAATAGCAGGATCAGAAACGTTGAGTGGATCTGGATTCAGAGGAGGTGAAGTCGGTGACTCAGTGTTTACCGGAGCAGTAGTATCTGATGGATCAGGGCGGTTCAGAATCGGAAGAACGGGAATCACAAAGTTCTTCACCGTCTGGGTAAGAACGTCCGCCTCGTCGTCCCCCAGTAGACGGTCGTGTTCCTCAATATGGGGGATGACCCGTGGATCTATGGCATCAAAGTAATGCCACTCATCTGAACATAAAAACAACCAGTTAGACTTGAAATACTCGACGACTGGTGGGTTACGCAACAGGACATACCTTGATCTCGTCGGCGATACTCAGGGTATATAGTATCATCAACCCAGATGCGGCTCATGCCGACAGCCACAAGGGCCCGTTCAGGAATATAGGTGCACGGGGTTGGGTGGTTCACCAGAGCCACATACAGTGGCAGCTTCTCAAAGAGAGACGGAGCAGGGCTCTCGTCAGCAAATTTCGTCTTACCTTCAGGGGTCTGCACTGGAGCAACGATCGGCAACACACAATCGTCGATAAAAAAGAACTTTCGTTTCCAGTTTTTATCTTGCACATTGGGGGGGAAGTTCTCAATACAGGACGGAGCCCCAGGACGACGATCAAACGTGAAATATTCTCCTTTGTACACAAGGACATAAAATACTCGGAAGACATCCAGCTGGGGGGACATACCTAGTCCCCGGGCACAAAACTCGAAATGTTTCACCTTAATTAGTCCTAAGGGATGAAGCTGAGAGATGTTCACCTTATAGTATGACAGCAATTCCACCAAGAATTGAGTCACCGGCAGCCGGAAATGGCAAAACTTGAAGAACTCAGCGTACAAGGTAATCTTCCCAGGCTTTAAGGGAAACGCAACGTCGGTGGGTCCTGGTAACACGGGATTCCACTCCGGCGATATACGCCACTCAGAAAGGAAGGATTGTAGTGCCGTTACCGACCAATTAGTATGAATCTGGGCAACACTCATGGTGGTTCGTGATGTGCTAGCTTTGGGAGCCATTTCAAAGGAAATTTTATGGTTCGTTATTTGGTACCATATATCTCAGTGGCAACCATCTACTTTATAGGCGGAAGTTTGTACGAGTTTTCAAATTTTAAAATCAAACCGCCAATAGTCAGAACCCTTGAGTTGCTCAGACTGTTAAAACGCTGAGGCGACAACTCAGGATGACGTCACATCACGTGCCTTACCCATGCGGCGCTATACTCTAGGAAGATTTTTTCTTTTTGGCATTTACGTCATCATCGCAGTGTCATATAACTTGTCAATTTTTAAAAGCCTAGTAATAACCAAGTCTGCTTATCACTAGACTTGGGGGGACATGACGAGGTAGGCCCAATCTAGATGGATCGGCCCAACACCACATGAACGCCCCATTACATTTGGGCCAGCCCAATGGCAGATATACACCGGGCGAACCAACATGGTTACACCCCGGATAATTGATAAGGCTTAACCTCTTTTCCGTGAATCAGGGAAAGAAGGTTCCAAAGAGAAGATAAAGCCTATCTCCATCTAAACCGGAGAGTCAGCTCCTGGAGATAGGCTCGAAGAGGCGGTTACGAGAAAAGTAAGAAGGGCTATAAATAGAGGTCAGAGGTAAATAATAATATTCATTCACAATCACAATAGCTTTGGCTTTACTCTTACACCTAGAACCAATACTTATTCTCACGCCGGAGGGTGGTCACAGGAAACCCCCCTTTCCTGTGACGAGTCCTAACGGTGTTTTGTTTTGCAGGCACCCGGATTCAGCTTGGGCTAATTATTCAGTGCCGGAACAGCATTCTTGTCTACTAGGAGAGGTATTTACTTCTTCAATTATTAATATGGATTATTATCGACAAATATACCATTTTAGGATTATTAAAAATCCAATTTCCATAATGTTTTAGGCTAAGTTTTTTTATTGCATATTAAAAAAGTTCATTGGAGAATCAAATGAACTTTATTAAGTAAGTTCTTTTAAACACCAAATAATTGTTTTTAAGATTCCCGTGTAATCAAATTACATAATCTTGAGGTAATTATATGGGTTTAAACGAATTGAGCCAAGCCTGAGTTTGACTGGGCTCGAGCTTGAGCTCGTTTAGGTTATGGAAGCTCGAGCTTGGCTCATAAGTATTTATAAGATGAATATATATTGTTATTTTACGCAAATAGTTTAACTCTAAATAAAATGATTTATGAAAATTTTGTGCATTACACTTTAGACTTTTCATTTGACTCGTTAGACTATTTTCATTCTTAGCTATTTTTTCATCTATTTGTTTGTATCATTGGTAATAAAACATAACCCGACTCAACTCATTAAAAAATGGTTATGTTAAAATTTCCACCTCAAAATTTTGCTATATGGGTCTCAAATCTACCATCTTCATTTATCCTTAAAGCAGGTAAGGTAAGACCAACAAAATAAAAGTGGCCAAAGAAGTTTTGTTTATTCTTTCTTGTAATTAATTTATTTTTTAAATTTGTTACTGTCAGATATGACACGGTTCTCTTCGGTGTGTCTCGAGCCATTGGAATCTGCTCTCAGGTTTGCCTCGCACTATTGATTTTTTTAGAACGAACAACTAAACTAATGCCCGAGTATCTTGGGCCATTGGAATCTGCTCTCAGGTTTGCCTCGCACTATTGATTTTTTTAGAACGAACAACTAAACTAATGCCCGAGTATCTTGGGATCGCATGTCTTTTTGCATAGGCATCCCATACACCTGCTGCAAACGTAGCGCTGGATAGCCAAATGGCGCAAGATTCAAGGGGCAGGGGGTCGCCCGGCCCCCCTGAATTTTCGCTCAGAAGTTCCAAGTTAACATTATATGGATTTCGACCCCCCCCCCCCCATTTTTAAAAAAAAAATAGTTATATAAACCAAAACTATAGCCCAAAACAAAGTAAATGAAAAGCCTAAATCCTAAAGTTCTAAGCTGAAACACTAACAATTTTTAACCTCTAAAAACCTAAGCCCAAACCTAACAATTTTAACTCCTAACTATTTTTTTAAACGAAGCAGGGGTTGCAGGGTTGAAAATGTGTCAAGTTCATTCACATTTCTCATCTTCTTCTTCACATATCTATGAATTTACACCCCATAAATAACCTTTTATCTTAGATCCAGCCTTTGAATGCTTTCTTCCCTTTTGGTAGCCTATGAGTGATCATTAAAAAGCTACATCTGAATGGTTCATAGTCTCTTAATAGTTAAGAGGTAACATCTTAATGTTTGCTTTTTAACCATTCAGACTTAAGGTTACATCTTAACTATTCAGAGGTTATGGACTATTAAGAGGCTACCAAACAACCCTTAATAGATTAATCCCAATTCAGAAGGTAAAGGAACTACATTTCCTTCATCTTTCCACTTAATTTATAATAAATTTTAGTTTTTTACTGTCTTTATTTCATCTGGGTCTTGCAAAAGTGATCAAATGAGCAAGGAAAACCCACAATTTGATTTAAAAAAAAAAAAAAAAACTAAACTAAGGTAGTTATTAGGGGAAGACATAAAAAAATATTTGCTTTTGATTAGGGTTCTAAATAATTATGACTTTAGGTAGAATTTAGGGTTTTAATTGGAGCCGAATTTTTGCCCTAAACTTGTTTAAGAAAGATAAGGATAAAAATTATAAATTAATAAATATTAGGTTAATTGGGTTATTATAACCTAAAACTTTTGACAGAAATTCAAGGGTGAGATGACATCACCAAATGATATGTGTCCACCTCAATCGCTTATTATATATAGATAAAGATATAGATATAGACAGATTATATTAAATTATAAAATCTAATGTTGATTTTTTAAGTTATAATTATGGCACAAAATACATAATTAACGTAATTTATAACATAAAACATATTGGAAAAAAATATAAATGGGTTAAACCTATCAACCCGTCCAATTGACCTGATCGAGTCCATTTAGCTAAACATGTTTGAGGGCTCAACTGGTAACCGATCCAAATTCCAAACCCCTTTGGACTAAAACCAAACCCACCATTTCGGACCTTTGCGCTATGTTCCCGAGTTCACTAAAGAAGAGAAAAGAAAAGAAAGCATGTTTTTCCCTCCCTTTCTCTTCCTTTCTTCTCCCATTCTTTTTCTCCTTTTCTTTTCCTTTCCTTTCTTTTCCTTTCATTTCCTCCCAATTTGGGAGGATGATATTTACTCTATTTTTCTCTTATTTTCCTTTCCTTTCCATCTAAAAATGAACTTGGAACACAGATTTCTTCTTTCCCTTCATTTCCTTTCCTTTGATGAAAACTCAGAACACACATGAAACTCATCTTTCCTTTCTTTCTTTTCCTTTCTTTTCCCCACTCGGGAACACAGCGTTGGTGTTATTTTGAGGTAACAGAGGAACCAAGTGAGATGAGCAGCGACGAAAGAAAGGGACCTAAGTATATCAATGAATCAGTGAACAACTGATTGATTAATATTTGCGATTGAGTTTGAATCAGGACCAATTCACTTTAGTGTTTGTTTTTAATACTCAAAGGTAATTGTTTTTTTTTAATTAGTTTAATCTGCATAATTTCACTAACAGTAGTTACATTTTAATAATATCCCCTTCGACTAGGATTTGGAAGGTTGTTATCTTTATTTGTGTTTGCATATAAGATCATCAACATGTACCTGTCTTAAATTTCTGTGAATGGGCTCTGCTTTTTTTTTTTTTTATAGCGTAATTGTCTTGCGAAATATGATGTTTTATGTGTCTGGTGATTACATATTGTTATAAAACATGAATCAAGCACATACCAAATGATAAAACCTTTATTACTGAAAGAAGAAGGAAATACTGAGAAACCCTAAAACAAGACTTTTCAATCTATTACAAAAAACAACCTCTCTACAAATAACACTCACACTCAGATCATAAACCAAACACTAAGGAACGAAAGAGATTCAAGACGAATCAATAACCAGAAACCCTAGGATATGATCTAAAGAGAAATAAAGAGAAGACAAAGTACAGAGATCAAAAGTGATCTCGAGACACAGACTCAAGCTATTTATAGCTAGACAAGTGTGTTTTCTTCTAATGATCGGACGGACGAGATAAGATCAATCCAACGGCCAGAATCTATTTGTGCTTTCTCCCACGGATTGCCAGATCAGCATATCATAGACGCAATGGGCCTGTCTAAACGTAATGGGCCTGTTTTCATAATGGGCTGACGTTGTGGGCCTTTACAATTCACCAAACTGGACCAAATTATCACTGGACCTTTCCTGGACTGGACTCGAACATCAGCTACACTGCTACAACTGCTACAATACTCGAACATCTACAACACTCGAACATCCTGATCAACCTGCTACACGAACATAACCTGCAAACCTGCAAAACCACTTATGCAATATATCAAAACAAACTGAATAACCAAATATAACTAAGAAATACTTTGACCCACATCATACAAGTTGAAATACTTTTAACACATATGATGATTTTAGGAGCTTGTTGATAAAGTTCTTCATGGTTGCAGAATAACCATTGCATCAGATTCATGCCACAGTGGTGGACTGATCGATGAGGCTAAAGAGCGAATTGGCGAGAGCTGCAAAAACGATACGAAGAATAAAAAGATGAAAAAGAAAGTGGCCCAGGTTTCGGATTCGGAAGCTTCTTACATAATACCGCTGAAGATGCATTAGGTCCCTCAGCGGGTGCCAGACACATGAATCCTCAGCTGATGCCACACCAAGTGGCAAGCCAGATCAAGCTTACGGGCGCTTAGTAATGCGATTCAAACAATTCTTGAATCGAATGATGATGTTAGTAATCACCAGCTCATGACTGAGGGAGGAGGCTGCTAAAGAAACAGGGGTTCACTCAAAACCAGGGTCTTTACTGTGACGACAACCATGCCCAGGCTTCGTTTGTGTGCTAAGCATGGTGTGACCCGACTTCATATATGTATATATATATATATATATATATATATATATATATATATATATATATATGTGTGACCTGCATAAGGTATATTTTTATGTGTTTTTTACTTGTGATGATGGTTCTGAAAAATAAATCTTCTTGGACAGGTGCCCTAATCACGCACAAATCACAATAAATCTCGCATTAAGACTAATTCAATCGACGAAACACGCAATCCGTTATTTGAAATATGATACCAGTAAGTCGTCGGTGTAAAATGCCTATTAACTCTAGGCGTGATGTCTGCAAGCAAATGTATATTCATAAAAGTATCGCCCAATTATCAAAGTTCATTTCATTGCACGATTAAGACAATATTAGCAGCCTAATTGGGAAAGGCTTAATACCATGGATAACATTGACATACAATAATCCGTTACAGAATGCTCATTATTTTTCTTACTTAGAAAGATTGACTTCACCGCTTTGTAGAAACCATTGGTAAACGGCAATGCAACGGTAGACATCTAGCCAGCCAAGCTAGCTAGGCTCGAACCCAAACTAGCCATAAACTGGGCATTCTGTCGAGCCATTTGCATTTGTAACTGAAGCCTTTGGAGTTGGGCTTGTGGTCAACAATGCTATCATTTTCGCATTCTTCACAATCCACACAACCCAAATGTGTGCCATAATGGCACGGTTCACAGTAGTACACCCAACGGTCCTTTTGGACTTCACCATGACAAACATCACAGTAGAAATCTTCATCTTTTACCGGACATGAGTAAAACAACTTAAGCGTATGCTTGTGATCGTCCCGCTTCATTGTTTCAAGTAAGCTTACACATGTGATATGCAGATCAAATGTACAAATAGAACAGTGATAGGTAAAACCTGTACCGTCACTAAAACATGCATTGCAAGTAAATTCACCATCTTTTTTGTTGTAAGGCGCTAACGGGAGAAGGGTTAGAGGGTGTTCCGGATGCGATTTGTGATGGATCTCTCTTTTTAAATGAAAGCATGATTCGTGAAGATGAAAGTCGCATCTGGCTCGGCACAGGAATAGCCGTTTCCAACTAGTGTTTCTTCACATCCTGAACAAACAACCTCGTTTTCTTCATCTTCTTGTAAACTGACCCTAGATAATTTGTGGGGATGGCTGAAATGCATTACTTCTTTATCTTGCGATCCGTTTTGAGGCTTTGAATCGTTATGAGAGCTAGTGATCGGATTTGATGGATCAGTGGGAACAGAAACAGACGGTCCAGTCTGAGCCACGGAAGGATATTCGGTACTAGAATTGTGAGAACTTGTTGGAATGGAAACAGAAGGTCTGTTTTGAGGCATTAAAGGATCTTCGACCGATGGAATTGGATTTTGTGGGTAATCGGTGGGAACGGAAACTGAAGGTCCAGTGTGTGCCATGGAAGAATATTGAGCACTAGAATTGTGAGAACTTGCTGGAATGAAACAGGTCTGTTTTGAGGCGTTAAAGGATCTTGGACCGATGGAATTGGATTCTGTGGGTAATCAGTGGGAACGGAAACTGAAGGTCCATTTTGCTCTACGGAAGGATATTGAACCCTAGAATTGTGAGAACTTGTTGAAACGGAAACATTTATGTTTTGAGACGTTGAAGGATCTTGAGCCGAAGGAATTGGATTCTGCGGAAAGTCAGTGGGAACAGACACAGAAGGTCCAGTTTGTGTCACAGAAGGATATTGAGCACTAGAAATGTGGGAACTTGTTGGAATGGAAACCGGTTTGTTATGAGTCATTGTAGGATCTTGGCAGAAGGAATCGGATTATGTGAATAATCAGTAGGAACGGAAACAGAAGGTCCTGTTTGTGCCACCGAAGGATATTCAGCACTAGAACTGTGGGAACTTGTTGGAACAAAAACAGAAGGTCTGTTTTGAGACGTTGAAGGATCTTGACTGGACAGAGCTGGATTCTGTGGATAGTCAGCGAGAATAGAAACAGAAGGTCTAGTTTTGAGCGACAGATGGATACTGGACACTAGAAATCTGATTTTCAGAACTCGTTGGAATGGAAAGAGCAGGTCGGTCTTGAGGCATTGCAGGATCATGACTGTTAGGAGTCGTATATGGCGGATAATTAGTGGGAATAGAAATTGAAGGTCCAGGTTGATTCATGGGAGGATAGTGAGCATTAGCCGGCAGGTTCTGAGAACTAGTTGGAACGGAAACCGAAGCAAGATGATGAGCCATGAATGGATCATGCGCAGTAGTAGTTGAATCTTGATTATGCGGTGGAACCGAACCACATGCTAGATCATGACCAGAAACAGAAGTTGGAGGCGTGTAATGATTCTGGGCACTAGCGAATGGAATTGGCCGACTCTCAGGAACAGAAGCAAATGGGACATGGTGATCCATACTAGAATTTTGTACTCCATTCCATCCTTGTGGAACTAGTTCTTGGAACAGCTGAGCACTCTTAAAACTTGCAGCTCGGGAAATAGAATAAGCGCATTGGACATGGAGGTCGAATTCACACTCAGCACAGGAATAGGAGAATCCGGTTCCAATGATCTGACATGAATTGCAGTAAAAGGAATTAGAGTGGTAGGTTGGGTAAGGAACCAAAGTGAGGGGATGAGGAGGGTGCGACGGGTGTTTCAGGGACCGAGTGGCTCGGTAGCATTGTTCGTGTAGGAAGAAGTTGCACTGCCAGCAAACGTATACGGTTCCTGTAGCGGAAGAGTGGCAACCGGAGCACGAGACTTCGATGCCTTCCGGCATCTGGTGCATGATCAGTTGTGTAAGTGGCTGAAATGCTTGAACCCTGGATCCATTTTTCTGATTGTGGTTGTGGGTGGGAATTGGAAAGAGAGTATATGAAGATAAATAGATGGAATGGAATTGGTTGATGTGCAAGTAGCCATGAGTGGAATGGAATTGGTCAAAATGCCAACTATTTCTTGCTAGAGATTATCTTTTCGAGAAGTTGACTTTGCAATTTAATTAAAGAGGTTTCTTTTTGTTGGAATATTATTTCATGTTTAATATTTTCTCTATTGTGATACATATCTTCAAATAACTTAGTTTAGTACATACTTTATGACTAATTATATGAGTCATTTGACTATTTTACTTCAAGTTTAAACTTTAATTCGTAAATGCACAATATTAAAGTACTACACCACCTAAAATAATTGGTTGGTGGAAACAAGGGATTATAATTTTCCAATAATGACATAATTGTTTTTTTATGATGATTTAAAAAAAAAGTCTAGCAATCCGAAGACTTTTTACACAATATATATATTTTTTTTTGTGAAGATAGATTTTTCTAAAAATAACGACAAATTAACCTAGTGGTGGTTGAAGACAATAATATTGAATTGTGGAGATAAAGATCAAATGATTTATAGATATTTCTTGTTGAATTATTTATTAAATATTTTATTTTAAATTAGATAGGTGATCTAGTTGTTTTTTAATTGTTTATTTAGTCTTCGGGTTGGGTTGGGTTGGGTTAGGACTAGTATGAGTTTAGTACAAATAGATCGTTATTTCTATTATAATTAGTGTGCTTTCATTAATAAATAATACAAGAGTCGAACAGGTTGTTCAATCTCATGTTTATGTGTTTAATCAATGACCTGATTTTCCAACGGTGGTGATTATGTTGATAGCATCTTGGATAGTTGTTTTCAAACAAACATATAGAAAACTATAACTGAATTCACAGGTGTGTAATCTATTTTTGGTACACATTTTTCACAACATAAAACTACTACAACAATAACCACAACTATAGATTTGTTCATGGGGCCAAGCTAGAGATGCTGGCACCCATACCAGCTATCATTTGGGCAAGTTGTTGAGTCATTTGCATTTCCAGCTGAAGCCTCTGGAGCTGAACTTGAATATCAAGATCGCTATCGCTATCTCTTTCACGTTTTTCGCGATCCACACAGTCTAAATGCGTTTCAAAATCGCAAGATTCACAGTAGTACGCCCATTGATCCTTTTGGATAGCTCCTTGACAAACATCACATGAAACCGTCAAATCTTCACCTTTCACCGGACAAGAGTAAAACAATTTAAGCGTATGCTCATGATCAGGCCGTTTCACTGTTTCAGGCCAGCTTACACATTGGATGTGCAGATCGAATTCACATATAGAACAATGATAGGTAAAACCTCTACCGTTACCAAAACATGCACTACAAGTAAATTCGCGGTTTTTATTATTGTAAGGCGCGAAAGGGAGGAGCTTTAGAGGGTGTCCCGGGTGTGACTTGTGTTGGATTTCATTTTTCAATAGAAAGCATGATTCATGAAGATTAAAGTTGCAATTTTGTTCAAAACATGAATAGGCCTTGCCGGTTATGGTATCTTCACATCCGGAACAAATAACCTTATTTTCGTTATTTAAATTTACTATAGATAAATTGTGGGGGTGGCTGAAATGGGTGATTAAACTTGTGGGAGTAGGAATGGATGGATTTTGGGCGGTGGGAATCGAATTCTGGCGGCCAGATGGTGGAATGGAATTAACATAAGCATAATCATGAGGTGTAGAATGATCATGATATTGTACATGTGAAATGGGTGGATTTTGGGTTGTAGGAATTGAATTCTGGTGGCCTGGTGGAATGGAATTAACATAAGCATGATCATGAGGAGTAGAATGATATTGCACATGTGAAACGGATGGATTTTGGGTAATAGGAATTGAATTCTGGTGGCTAGATGGAATGGAATTCACATACACATGATCATGAGGATTGGAATGGTATTGCACATGTGAAATGGAATCCTGAGGTGTGTGATGAATATTTTGTGCATGGGTGAATGGAATTGAATTATTAGCCATGTTGGAATTCTGCACTCCATTCCAACTTGTAGCTCCGGAAATGGAATAGGCGCATTGGACATGTAGGTCGAATTCACAGTCAGCGCAGGAATAGGAGAAGCCGGTTCCCATGATTCGACAGGAATTGCAGTAAAAGGAATTAGACGGGTAAGTCGGGTAAGGAACCAAAGTGAGGGGATGAGGAGGGTGTGATGGGTGTTTCAAGGACCGAGTCGCTTTGAAGCATTGTTCGTGCACGAAGAAGTTGCATTGCCAGCAAACGTATACGGTTCCAGTGGCGGAAGAATGGCAACCGGAGCACGAGACTTCGGCGCCTTCGGGCATTTGGTGCATGACTAGATTGTGCAAGTGACTGAAATGCTTGTGCCCTTGATCCATCTCTATGAATGTGTTTGTGGGTGCTATTGGAATAATAGTAGATGAAGATAAATAGATAAAAGTAGTAGTTGTGTAAGTAGATATTGAATTGGTCAGGATACCTTTTCCTACTAGATATAATTCAATTCTTATATACAAGTTGGCTTTATAATGTAAATAATTTTGTTTTGATCTTTATAAACTTATATTAGGGGTTGTTTAGTTGATTAAATGCTGAATCATTAAGAGGTCTGAATGGTTAAGAGGTTCTGAATGTGCTGAATTGTTCAGCTATGCACAAAGTCTAAATGATCCAGCTCCTAACCATTCCATTCAGAGCTTTTTTTTAGGTTGAAACAAACAGTCTGAGTGTGAACCATTCATAACTGAATGGTTCAGAGCCTCATTAACCAAGGTAATTTTTATTAAAAAATAAATAAATAAAAAATAAACTGGGTATTTGCAACTGCATAGCTAAAAATGCTTGTAACATGCATCCAACTCTTTCTTTTTTGTATGGGTGTTACCATACAATTACATGAAATAAAAGTCAAAGTCAACGGTTTCAAGTGGCAATAGTTTAAGCAATGAAAATTGCAAGGGAGATGGAATCGGACTTGGTCGACCAATCAAATGGTAGATTGTCAACTCTAATTTCCATCTAAAGAGACTTTAAATTGTGGATTGAGACCAGTCTAATAAAAGATTGAATTGTATATATTGCTGGATGATTGACTTTCGGTGCATGATGTTTAATTGACTAAATCAAACCATGATTTGAATGAAAAACTATGGGTAATAAGTAATTAACAGGTCCTTCACGGGTAGCTCAGTTGGTGAATGGATCAAGGATCTCTCTTGGAGGTCTCAGGTTCGATTTCCACGAAGGACATAATGAGAAATGATGGATGACGGTCATGAGTTCAAGTCCTGATCTCGCCAGGTTTTACCGGTTCACTATTGTCGTGCCTTCGGGCGGGTATGTGGGCCGGGTTTTCCCTAAAAGCGGGCTATCGGGCGGGCTAGGGGCTTCGTGCGTCCGGGGTGGGCCGGGCCGTGCCCCTGTCTTTGCCACTGGGGGGCCGCGTACGAAGTACCCGACGTTGTTTAGTTGGCCGTTCAAAAAAAAAAAAGTAATTAACAGGGTTTCATTTTATAAGTGAATATTCCAAAATATGAATAGGGCTGGGATCGGTATCGTACTGGTACGGAAAATACCGGTATCGAATTTTAACAAAACTGAGTACTGAATACCGTGACGAATATATTTGTATGGTACGGGTATAGGTATCAGTATCGGTATTTCGGTATGGTGCCCGCTTTGGTATCACTTTGTTTTTTTGTTCTTTGAGCAGTAGGTAAAATGGTACGAGTATCAATACTGTATTGGTACCAAATAGATAAAGTTTATGCAAGTACTAGTATGATACGGGTGCCAAAACAGGTGAAATCGATACGCGTACCATAAATACCAAAGTACAAAATAAAGGATAATATCAAATTCATTCGTATATAAAATTCGGTACCATCAACATTTTTTACACGTAACGAATACCGAAATCAATAAAACGGGGTAACGATACATGTACCAAATAACCAAAATTGGTACAGGTAGGGTATGTGTATTGGGAAAAAAAACCCATCCCTACTATATGGAGTGTCGTTGATAATCGAATATATATTTTTAGTGAAAATTAAGCATGTCAAACTTATACTCATGCAGATATGTCGAGACGCAAGCCTGAAGAGTATTTGAGAAAATCTGAAATCCTAAGCCCTTTCTGTACAATCCTAAGCTTTTCCGTACAATCGTAATCCTTTTTCCGTACAATTCCTAAGCCCCTTCCATACAATTCTAAGCCCTTTCCATAAAATCCTAAGCTCTTTCCATAAAATCTCAAACCATTTTAGTACTTTTTTTCCAAAGACTCTTCAGATGTTTAGGCCAAAAACTCTACAAAAATCAAACGTCTACTAGCCTCTTTAGCCACGTGTAATCGTTTAATTGGTTACTTTGTGGGTCCGATCCATGCTCAAAAGTCTCCATTTAAGCTTTTTAATCCACTTGTCACATTATGAGGCACATTGGATATTGTAAAGTCTCTAGGTTTAAGACCCTTACTCCTATAGATGTTTATTTTGGTAATTTTTTGTTGGTCACTGGTTAATTTCGTGATTTTCCTTAAATAAAATTACCAGATTTATTGAGCTTTAAATATTTATTTATTTATTTATTTATTTTTGAACGACAAACAACTTTATTCATTACCAAATATGTACAAGGTTTGCACTAGCAAGTTGCTACAGATATACAAAATTCGCCCTACCATGTCACCTTATCTCTTTCATACATTTAAAAAATTAAACGCTAATCAATTCTCCCAAGTCATATTATGTTCCTTCGCTTTGTTCTTTTGAACTTCTCTGAATACTTTGGGAAGCCACAGCGGAGTGGTGGAGGTGTGAGGGTTTTCCCCACAGGTCTCAAGTTTGAGCCTTGGGGTTTCTCGCACTGTAATAATCAACCCTCGGGTCTGGGGTGGGCCAGGCTGTGCCCCTGTCTTTGCCACTGGGGGGTCACTCGGTGGGTTTGGTCGGTCAAAAAAAAAACAAACAAACTCAAACCTCTTGCCGGCAAAAATTAGATCATTACGGCTCTTCTATATTTCCCAACATGCTATTGCTTCGTCAAGTAAATCTATATCTATAACTATTAATAAAAGAATTGAACTATGATGATGTGACATTCAATGGAGGCCTCAACCTCTCCTTGAATATGTCACGTGGCATCATGTGGGATTTTTTAATTTTTAAGTTTTTTAATAAATCTCTCTCTCTCTCTCTCTCTCTCTCTCTCTCTATATATATATATATATATATATATATATATATATATATATAGTTACTAGATTATACCCCGGGAGTGTCCCGGGTTGAAAATTTTAATATGATACATCAATTTTACATATGAAATAGACTGATGTATAACTCTAATATTAATATCTAACCTAAAACAATGTACAACTCCAATGTTAACACCTAACCTAAAGAATGTAGAACTTTAATGTAACTCTAATATTAACACATATCCTAAAGACTAAACAAATGTACAACTCTAACATACTAATATTGATACCTAACTTAAAATAACGTATAACTCTATTAACCTATTCGGCTCTGGTTGAAAAAAAAAATCATATTTACTGATTTGAACATAATTAGTGACTTGCCTATACATGATTAATGGTTTACCTGAACACTTTGTGTTTTTTTCCTGTATGAATAAAACCCCACAAAAAAATTTCTCTGTTTTTTATATAGCACTATGGTACTCGTTGGAAACATAATAAAACGCTCATTAATTTGGTGTAATTTTTTTTCTTTAAAAAATCTCGTAAATTAAAGATATTAACGTTTAAAATAATGGGAGGAATGATGTGTCGTAAAACACATCTATTCTCCTATGTATTCTGAGTCATAATTGAGTCGTTTGTATATAGTTTTTAGTGGTTTTAGGCGTGTATTCGTTTGTTGGCCTATTTTTATCATTGTATACTTTTTGTTATTTTTTGTTACTCTTAGTAATCGTTTTTATATTTTTGTAGGTGTTCATGGACGTTGGAGTGTAAACGAGTAACTTTGGTCAAGTCAAGAACACCCGAGTTAAGAACACGAAGCTAGAATGCTATATATAATAATAGTATAATATAATAATAATAATAATATAAAAAATAAAAAAAAATAAAAAATGGCTGACTTGGGCTCGGCCCAAGTGAAACAAAGCAACAATTAGCAAAGTCGGTTTATGGAGATGTGGATATATATTCATATGACGGCAATTTTGAGAGGACGATGGATTCGAAGATATAACTAGATCATTCATTCACGATTTGAGGGAATTGACAATCATTCATTCTATTAAATTCGCACAGTGAATTGCAAAAGCAACCGGCGACCTACGGTGACGAGCGAAAGGGCACGGAAGGAGAAAAGGTCACGGGCACGTTAAAGATCAATAGCCAACGAGCCTTGGGTTAGGTTTAGTTTTCGTTTATTATTTTTATAGACATGGTAAAAACTATTTTTATTTATTTTGTGATGTTTATAAAGATTATGAGCTAAACCTTTTGTTGGTGGCTTGGGATGATGAACTAGAGTTTGGTTTTTAAGTAAAGACTTATGTTTTCCGTTTTGGATGTGTTGGGTTACATGATTTAATTTTTATGTTTGATTTTGAATATTTGTGTGCTGACGCTTTTTGATTTGATTACTTGTTTGTTGGTTTTGATGTTCTAGGCACATAGGAATATACCCTAGATCTAGAAATCATTCTAGTTTGATTAACTTTGGTTGTCGAGCTAGTTCTTGCAGTTAGGAATGACGCAAGTTTAACAAGTTTTTAAAATCAATTAGCTAAGGTGTGCAATCCCTTCCCAAAGGTTAGGAATATAATTCGGGATTGCTAGGTTGACTAACTAGGCATTGTTTGGTAGTTTGGTTATCGTTGGGGCGAGGCCGGTTACTTATTCGTGTTTAGAGTTTTCCTAGGATTTCATTCGTATTAGTTAAGTCTGCTTCACAGTTTGGGAGTTTTCGATCCAAGAGTGGTTGATTAAAGGATTACTGTGGGATTTGGTTTCGCTGGGGCGATCCACTTTCATTTTAGCATCTCAACACTTGTCCCGCCTTGAGTCTAGTCAGCTATCCTTGACAGGAGGTTTATTAGATGAGAACAGGGTCTCCAACCGGATTACATAGGTCAGCATTTATAGCCAGAGTCTAGGGATTCTACCCAAGTTACCAGCCTTCTCCCTATCCGATTTCTCCTAGCTCCTAGTTCCCATAAGCAGTCGAGGTTGTTTTATTTATATTTAGTTTCTTCTAAGTTTTTAATTATTAGTTTAACCCCCAATTTAAGTATATATTTATTTAGGCTAGTATTCGGTAGAGGTTATGATCTAGAGTTGCATTCGCGTCTTTGGGTTCGATACTCGGTCTTATCTGTTTACTGCTTTGCGACCGGTACACTTGCCGTGCGTGTGTAGTTTTTAGGTGAGTCGTTTTAATTAAAGCTTGTGTTATTTTTATATATATACATTTACACACATCAAGTTTTTGGCGCCGTTGCCGGGGACGCAATTGGCACTCTTGAGAATTATCCGATCCGTTTCTGGTCTACTATTTTGTGAATAATTTTTACTTTTATTTTTATTTTTTATTTTTTTTATTTTATTATTTTTTTTTTATTTTTTTTATTCGTAATATATAATTTTTTTTTTATCATGTGCGAGATCTGCGGAGGACCTCATTTTACCATAAGATGCCCTCATTCATATTCATCGGGGTATTCCACGGATTATTATTCTAACACGTATTTGCAGCCGCAGCCACATCAGTTATACCAGCCTTCATACCCACAGGCTAACCGGTGGTTTAACCCTGCAACATCTGAGTCACTAGATAGAACAAAACGTCGGCTTGATCGTCTACAAGCTGAGATGTATGAGGATAGGCATGGTGGTAACTCGTCAGAGTATCCACCTAGCCAACATTTGTATCCACATCCCGATTATCGGGATGTCTCGTCTCACACTAGACCCGATTTTGCCGCCTTACTTGCTAAACAACAGCTAATGCTCGAGGATATCGATTCTTTGCTATCCAAGCGCACCGGCTATTTGAGGGAACAAGATGCGGCAATTAATAGGCTAGAGGCTCAGGTGGATGAACTGAAGACCATAATGGACGTTGAAGTCCCACCTCCAGTTCAGCAGGTTTATTTCACATATGATGATCCAGACGAGATGGTAACACTTACATTACCTGATTGTATTAGTCCCGTTGCTAAAACTGTTTGTCCTTACTCATCTGATTCTATGCATGATTTAACTGACCCATATGATTCTTTACACTTGTCTTGTGAGGATGATATTTTGCAGGATTCAGGGTTAGAGCCAGAGACCATAATGGACGCCTTAGTCCCACCTTTGGTTCAGCAGGATGAGCAGCCTTGCCAGATCTCTAGTTCAGCAGCATACCCTTGGGAGGCAGATGTCTGGAGTGATGATGAGGAGATAGAAAGGATAGCTTGGGACGCGCATAGGAAAGCCATGATGGAGAAGATAGGGGAGGCTGAGGATGATATGGATTTTTCAGAATCCACAGGCTGGCTTTTTGAGGAAGAAGTAGTGGAAGAGGAAGACACCACTAACCTGCTTGAAGAAGCAGCTGATGGGGAAGCAGAGTTTGGTGACGAGTTAGTTGATTTGTCAGCTCCAAAAGTGGACAAAGATTTTGACCAAGTGTCACCAAACAAGAAAGATGAGAAAGAAGCAGTGGTGGAAGAAGAAGAACACCACAGCCGGCCCGTGCAGGCATTGGATATTACACTGTTACTAGTGCCACCACCACGGGAGAAGGCGAAGAGGCACCTGGACCGACACAGGGTGAGGGTCAGGAGTTGTAGAGACAACAAGTCCCCTCATTACATGCCAAGAATCAGGTTTGGTCCAGGTAAATTTAAATATTGGTGGCCCGACCCAGTTAAATTTGATAAAATATTTTTTAATTCCACTAATGTAATTTTGCTAAATGATATGGACCGGGTGGAATTAAACGGGTTGGATCGGGTCCAGATAAAAGAGAAGCCTCCTGATTAAGTTTAAGTGTGGGGAGGCTCTGTAGAGTTTGTAAATTTATATTTATACCTATTTTTTTTTCTAGCTTTTCATTTTTTTTATTTGTGGTCCGTCCTTCGGTAGTGGTTCATAGGATTTTATCTTTCTATTATATCTTTGTTTTTTGTGTCTTTGAGTCAGTTAGCAGGTTTGCGTGTTTGCTTAGGTAGAGGAAATTTCACAATGAGCGGATCCCATGTATTATCCTTATATATATTTTATGAGTGGGAGTTTTGGTAGAGGTTTGGGTAATAAAAGAGAATTTTTCTTAAAAAAAATTAATTAACTTTCTGTGAAAAAAGATTTTTCACGTAATGTGAGGAGTCTGGGCTGACCTGTTCGCCTTATGCGACCAACTATTACCCTGGAAAGTTATATTTTTTTTCTCTTGCAACGCGTGTTGTGATCACCAGTGTCCTTCACGTTGAGTGAGAACCAGATTTTTTTTCTACCCATTTGGTTCTACCACCATTCACCGCCATTTTGCCAAGCAGGTACGTCTTCTTGTTTGTTGTTATATTTTGAGTCTAAGTTAGTAGTTTGAGTCTTTTTATTTTTGTGTGGTTCGGTATTATGCTCGGGTTTTGTTTTTTTTGTTTTGCGCAGGTTTGGATTGCACCGCCCGTACTCAATCTCCATTCGGGCAATTCTGGAGCTGTACGTTATATTGAAGCAACCCGAGAGTTTACCATTGTGTCAAAGCCGATCGCGACCAAAATGCTATACGATCGAGCTGGATTGGACTAGAGTTTTTGGAGCTTACGCATTAATTAACCAGCTAAGTCTTTTCCAATTTGCCCTCGTCTTTTTATTCGGAATTTTTTTTTTATTATTTTTTGTTTTGAGTCGTTTTCTATTCCTACATTGAGGGCAATGTAGAGTTTAAGTGTGGGGATGGGAAACTGTCGTTTAGTCTATATATAAAGTCATTTTAAGTCAAAAAAAAAATTGAAAAAAAAAAGTCCCTGATTTTGAAGTTTGCATTATATAAAATATGGAAAATGATAGGTAAAGTTAGGTGTCCGGTTTTCAAATAGTATGTATAATAAGAGATTAAAATTGATTGAAAACGTGTCTGATTTGGGATATGTGGGTAGGCTCGGCCGGTAGAAAGGTTTCCTTTGAAAAGTAATAAATTAATTATGTTAGGCTATTTTGTGGGTTCTCATCTAGGAGAAACGGGGAGACCGAAACCGCCAAAAATAGTATAAGAAGCACCGTTATAAGTAGAAAACCGTTAGAATTTCTAAGCACTAAAAAAAAAATTAGAAATCAAAGCAAAAATGCTGAAGCTTAAGGTGCCTGGCCACTGGGATAGCGACTTGGATTGGTCACACCCTCTGAGTTAAGTATGTTGAGATGAAAAAAAAATGCTGAAGCTTAAGGTGCCTGGCCACTGGGATAGCGACTTGGATTGGTCACACCCTCTGAGTTAAGTATGCAAAAAAAAAAAAAAAGTGATTTTAAATTCTCTTAATTTTCTACATAAGACGGTTGGAAAATGGTCAATTGGTCGTTCCTTTAGCTTCATAAGCTTGAGGCGGGATTAAGAGAAACTGTGGCTTCCTTCGAGTGAGACCCTAGATAGAATAATCAACATGAACTTAACATAAATAAAAAGGGGCTTGGAAACCGGTGTGGGTTTAAGAGGATCAATATACCTGTTATCGCAATCAACACGTTAGTAGATTATTAATTAAGTAACCTATGTTTTGAAACTGGATGTAAACCTAACTGTGATTCCATAGCATAATTCTTTTTCAGGGACGAAAAAGGTTTAAGTGTGGGGATGTTTGATGTGTCGTAAAACACATGTAGGAAACATGAGGGTGAAAAATCCAATTTTGTTTTTAAATTCTTTTTTTCCTAAAATATCTCAATGCCACATTGGATGACACATGACACAGTTAATGAAGAGAATGCATCTTTGAGTGTCATGTCATTAAAATGACTTTGTTTTATTATATGTATAGATAGATAGATAATTATTTTAGGAAAAAATAAGAATTTAAAAACAAAATTAAATTTTCTCTCTCATGTTTCCTTTCATAACTTTTAAACGTTAATACATTTTATATACGAGATTTTTTTAAAGAAAAAAATTACACCAAATTAACGAGCGTTTTATTATCTTTCCAACGAGTACCATAGTGCTATATAAAAACGGAGAAAAAAAACGACTATTTTTGTGAGGTTTTGTTTTCAAATATATTTTACTCGACTAATAAATCACTACTTAGGGTTTTTTTTATATTTGAATAAGAAATGATAAACATAGATTCATAGGCAGAGAATCCTTTTTTTTATTTGAATATGATGACTTATAGCAGAGATTTGTTTAAAATAAATAAATAAATAATAATATTATTATTATTATTATTATTCATTAATCATGTATTGGTAAATCGTTAATTATGTTATGATATTAGATATATTCACTCTATCTTTGTTCTACTTCTATTTGTCAACCTGGGATGCTCCCGGGGTATAATATAATTGTATTGGAGCTTTTGCAAAACATAATGAATTATTCATTTTTTTCAATACATTTGATTTGTTTTCTTCTTTTATCATTTTTTTATTAAGTCATATTAGATTTTTCAACCCCGTAATCTTCTCGGGGTAATCAGCTAGTTCATTATATACAAATTACATAACGTTATTTGCAAAAATTTCGTAAGAGTTACCTTTTTTTTAATATTTACAACAAATTGATGACCATTTTGTTTTTCTTCTTTAGATTTGCTATAGCTTTTTATATTTATATTCTTTTTAGGCTTTTTTGTTTTAATATTAGCGATACTAGTGTTTTGACGTGGGTAGTGATGGTGGTAGAACATTCAACTATATATAAATTCAAACAAATCCATTCAGGTTGCAAGTGCACATTTAAAAATTCATCAGCTGATTATACAACTTTACTAAATTACAACACAAAATTATACAGTAAAAATCATAAAAAAAAAAAAAAGAATCATGTTGTAAGGTAGAAATGCAAAGATTCATCAACAACTTTGGCTTGTGGAAGACTTTTACCCGTCGAAGATCGCGTATCAGATACTATATAACACATAAAAAAAATTACCGGGACTAATGCTGGCTGATAGATTCACCCCACACAATAAGTAGATCATTGTTGTACAACTCTGTTTTGGGTAAAAACATACTAATTATATATTTTCTAATATGAATTTCCGGGCAAGAGCATTTATCTTAGCAATTTCATAAGCTTCATCAAGCCTTTGCTGGTCAGTTTTCCCATCATCAGCATGATCTCCACTTGTTTCATCACACACTTGACGATTCACACACTCCAAATGTGTACCAAAGTCACACTCTTTACAATAATAAGTCCAGCAATCTTTATGCACAACGCGGTTACACACGTCACAGAAGAACGTATACTCTTCGCCCATCAAGGGAGCCTCGTAAAACAGCTTAAGCACGTGTTCATGATCATCGCGCTTTACTGTTTCGCTCAAGTTTGCACACTTAACATGGAGATCATGCTCACAGATTGAGCAATGGTAGTTGAAACCGTTACCGTCTTTAAAACATGCATTGCAAGTAAACTTGCCATAATGGTTCTTGTATAGTGATGAAGAGAGAAGGGTAAGAGGGTGTGGTGGATGAGATTTGTGTTGAATATCTTTCTTAAGATTAAAGCAAGATTCATCAAGTTGAAAGCCGCAGTTTTGTTCAGCACATGCATAGCCTTTGCCGGTTAGGGGTTGTTGACACACTGAGCAAGCTATACTCTTTTTTCCATGTTTTATGTTTACTAAAACCAAATCATGTGGGTGGCTAAAGTGTTTGATCCCTGGATTTTGTGTCTTGTTTTGAGCGGATTCGCTATTGTGATAAGGTTGTGAATTTGGAGCACTAGGTGGAATAGATGTGAAAGGGGTGTGTAGATGTTGAGGTATGGATGAATTATGTGCACTTGTGGGAACACTAGTAAAAGTTTGGGATGTATGTGTGTTTTGTGCGCTAGTAACCGGATTTTGAACACTAGTAGGAACATATGGTGGTATATTTTGAGCCATGTAAGAGTCTTGGGTGACGTTTATTGAATGTTGAGGTGGAACTGGATTTGGAATTGGAGTTGGAATTTGATTTGGAATTGGAATTGGGGTCGGAATTTGATTTGGAATTGGAACTGAGGTTGGAATTGGAATTGGAGTAGGAACAGAAAAGGTTGATACATTTTGAGCCATGTAAGAATCTTGGGTGACGTTTATTGGATATTGAGTAGGAGTTGGAATTGGAATTGGATTTGGATTTGGAGTTGGAATTGGGCCCGGATATGAAATGGAGGGAACATTAGGGACCATGGGAACCACTTCTTGATTTGGAAAAGATACATGATGTGGTTGAGGACTACTTACCGGATGTTGATGAAAGTTTGTAGCACTAGAAATGGAATAAGCACATTGGACATGAAGATCGAAATCGCAATCAGCACAAGAATAGGAGAAACCGGTTCCAATGGCTTTGCATGAGTTGCAATAGAATGAATTGGAAGGGTAAGTGGGGTAAGGTACCAAGGTGAGTGGGTGTTGAGGGTGCGAAGGGTGTTTCCGTGAGCGAGTTGCTTGGAAACATTGCTCGTGTAAGTAGAAACCGCATTGCCAACAAATGTATATGGTCTTCGTGGCCGGAGAGTTGCAACCGGAGCATGAGACCTCGGCGCCTTCGGGCATTTGGTGCACCATTAGGTTGTGGTTGTGGCTGAAGTGCTTGAGCCCGGACGCCATAGATAGATCCTCTAGCCTTTTGGGGAGATAAATATTTTGTGCAATTAGAAGTAGTTGGAAATAGTCATATACAACTACAAGTATGTATACAACTAGTGCTGCTATATTCTTTAGTTGACTTCGTTTTTTAAGTCTTTTGTTAGCTGGATTGCTGACTTTTTGGCAATTATAAGAGTAAAGTCAACTGATTTTTAGGGACCAAGCACTAATTAACGGGTGCCAATGTGTGAAAACTTTGGGGTGCCTTGCATGTTAACCAATCAGATTTTTTTCTTCTATTTTATTAATAGTTAAGGGGTTTATTTCATAACACCTTAGTTAAGAGTAGAGCCGGCCAATGATCTCCAGCCCAGCTGGTTTGAGGTGGGAAGGTTTACTTCATTGGAGGGTTCCTGCCCGGGTTTGGTCTCAGGTTCGAATCTCACGCTCCACCGAAAAAATAACCGCTTGGGTTTGAAAGGAGAAACCCGTGTGGTGCTATGGGATTCGATCCTGGGCAGTGGTCGCTTTGCAACACAGGATTTACCGCTGAAACACTACTCTCCAAAAAAAGTTATGAGCAGAGCGCGGGCGACGGCCTCAGGCCCAAAAATCACGAGGGCCCGTAGTTTTTTTTTAAATATATATATAGGGTAGGGTTCAATTGAGAACCAACCCTTAGTTAGGAACTTTAGGAACCAATCTCATCCATCCATCTTCAATGGCATGATGGTAAATATGTTAAACATTAATTAACTTTTTAATTAAATCAAGGGTAATATTGTCTTTTGGTATGTGAGTATTAATAGGTTATTTAGTATACATTGTAACTGACAAAAACCACAACTAATATCATTTGTGCATTTCTTGTGTACATCATTGCTACAAAAAAATTATACTGTACGATAACATTAAACAACTATACGTCAGTGTATATTCATATTCCAACAATTATACATCAGTGTATAGTCCAATCATTGCTACAAAAACATTATACTGTACGATAACATTAAACAACTATACGTCAGTGTATATTCATATTCCAACAATTATACATCAGTGTATAGTCCAATCATTACTACAAAAACATTATACTGTACGATAACATTAAACAACTATACTTCAGTGTATATTCATATTCCATGCACTCACACGAAACTGATAGGTTGGTCTTATCAAGAGTAACCTGAAACAAAGAAAAAGGTTGTTTAGCATATACATCAGTGTATACATACAATATACATCAGACCCCAATAAAATTGATGCTATAGAACAGTGTTTAGTATCGTCATATTCAAACAATTATACATCGGTGTATAGTCCAATCATTGCTACAAAAAACATTTTACTGTACGATAACATTAAACAACTATACGTCAGTGTATATTCATATTCCAACAATTATACATCAGTGTATAGTCCAATTAGTACTACAAAAACATTGTACTGTACCATAATATTCAACAAATATACGTCAGTGTATATTCATATTTCAACAATTATACATCAGTGTAAAGTCCAATTAGTGATACAAAAACATTCTATAGTACCATCAAATTCAACATATATACATCAGTGTATATTATGTTTAATTATATTACCAGAGAAGGAAGGAACCGGTGGGTTCCAGACCACCGTGTACGGCGGCGCACGACGGAGCCACGGCGGCGCTGCCGCCCTCTTCATCTCGTACAGATGCGTGTTCCGTTTAATCACCCTTGGTGAATGAAATTTTTCTTTCAAAAAAAAACATATAACAACAATTATTCAATTAAAACATAAAAATATTAAAATTAAAAATCAATAACATACCTTTAATCCTTATCGTGTGGATCAGCCTGACCAGGTTCATAGTTATCTTCCTCCATTTGATAATAACGATCATGGTCACGATCTTGATGCTCGTACCGCTCTTGATCTTGATGCCGTTCAAAAAAAAAAAAATAACATACCTTTAATTTAATGAGGAATGATGAAGTGAATCTAAAGAGGTTATGTGTAAGATTTAACAAAAGATCGGTTGATTTTGGTGGTATTGTCGATTGAAGGAGATTGAGGGCTAATAGGGTTTTAATTTGTGGGATAAGGATTAAAATAATAGAGATAAGGATGGTGGTTCACGGTGGTTAGGGTTTGGAATTGGGTTTTTTTTAGAGAGAGAAAGTATAGGAGAGAAGAGTGGTGTGAGAATGGTGGAGAGAAAGAGATGGGGGATTTTATAACTTTTTTTTTTAAATTAAAATATAAAACATAATTGTTCAATTACCATCCTACCCTTAGATCAAGATTAAAAGATGAATGGCTCAGATTGGTTCCTAAGTTCCTAACTAGTACCTTGGTTCCTAATTGATCTTTTTCCTATATATATATATATATATATATATATATATATATATATAGGGTCAAGATCGTGTACAAAGTGCTTTTTTTGTGAGAAGTGTGAGAAATATTAAAAATTGATACTTAGGCATCATTTTTTGAACTTAGTCGTGATGTTTTGGATTGTTTTGCCTATAAAAACACCAAACATAACAATTAAAAACCGAAAACAATGTATTTTAGGCTTAAAACTTAAAACACCATGCTAAGAACATTAGCAGTGTGTTTTAAGCGTTAAGTAGTGTGTTTTAGTTGTTTTTTAAATTTAATGACTATAATACATTGTATTGTGTTTTAGATTGTTGTGTTTGGTGTTTTTCAAGTTAAAACAACCTAAAACATCATTCCTAAATCCAAAACATGATGTCTACATGTCAATTTTTAGTCCTTCTCACACTTCTCACGAAAAATGTACTTTGTACAGGATCCTAAACCTATATATATATATATATATATATATATGTGTGTGTGTGTGTGTGTGTGTGTGTTGTTGGCTATTATGATCATTTTTTTTACCATTAACCTATCTAATAAGGCCCCAAATCATTAAATGTTTAAACCCATCAAAACATACCCAACCCAAAATGAAACTTAAACAATTTAAAGAACAATTTTGTGGGCCTGTGCAGGAGAATTTAAAAGGGAAGGTGAGGGACGAGGGCCCGATTTATTTGTAATGAACCCAGCCCCAAAATATTTTTATAGTTCTTAAATACAGCCCAGGTTAAAAGTATGGACTTTAAAACCCCTTCTCACGTTGATATAATGAATATGTGGTGCACTGGCGCTTTAAAGCCGTGGTGACTTTATCCCACACAGTAACCTAAGTGGTATCATACTTTCTTTTTTTTGATCGGCAAGTGGTATCATACTTGTTCATGTCTTTTATTTCAACATTAATTTAACTAGTTGTATAAAATCACGCGCGTTGCGCGTTTTACAATCGAGATTTAGATGACGTGTTGATCAATCAATGAATTATACAATCGAGATTCCATTTTGGTTGTAAACGTTAAAAAATAAAGAAATCTACACATAAGGTAACACATGAAATTTGTAACGAAATTAGATAATATTAAGTTATTTATATTAATAGTATATAATATAATAAAGTTTTTGAATAAAATAATATGAATAAAATAATAATATAGTTAATTAAATAAAATAATATATAGTAAAATAATAATATAGTTAATTGAATTAAATATTAAATATTATTATAATTACTATTCATTTGAAGATCACTATTCAAATGTGTTGGTTTATTAATATTATGTAATGGTTTTCTTTTTATGACTTTCGTATAGTATTAGATGGTTGTACCATATATATGTTTTTTTTTTTTAAAAAACTTGACTTTCATTCAAAAAAAAATACCAAACGGACCACAAAGAGTGAACCGAAGACAAAAACCAACCTTACAATATATATAAAGGGCATGATTGGATAAATTTATTTGAGTCCAAAATGACTTTTGGTTAAAAAAAAATTATTAATTTATGACTTTTTAAAAAAGTGTTTGAATTAGCTTATGTGGTGGGAAAAAAAGTCAAAAAGTTATTTTGTAAAAAGTGTTTTGTTTTACTTATTTAAGTAAATTGATCAAGGGGTAGGTTCACGTACAAACAGCTTTTCGGTACGAACTGTACGAATTGAAGGAAAAAACACGCGGACCGTTATAACTAGAGTAATTATATAATTACTCTAGTTATAACGGCCCGCGTGTTTTTTCCTTCAATTCGTACAGTTCGTACGAAAAAGCTGTTTGTATTTGATCTTTTGTCAATTGATCAAAAAGGATATAAGGAGGGTATGTATAAGGATATAACATATAAGGAGGACATGTAGGTAAATATCCATCAATAAGTTATAAGGAGGTTCAAAAAGTCACACATTCATTACTTTTCCAAAATAACTTAGGGGGTTTTTGGGATTTTATTATTCAAAATAGATTATGCGTTTTGGAAAAGCAGGGGTGGAGCTGCTTATATATTATTGCGTTTTGGTAGCCTAAAAACTGATTATCTGCGTTTTCAAAACGTAATAAGTTATAAGGAAGTGGAAATAAAGAGAGCCAAACATGCCTTTACACCATTCTTTCCACACTAGATTATGAATTCTAGATCTGTTCTTGAGCCAAAGAAATAATAAGGATTTCACATTCACTACACCCCTTCCTTAACCACCTTCCCATTACATCTTCTTTAATTACTTGCTTTTCAAATGCACCATATATAGCGACACTATAATCACCGTGTACCATATTCTTTCCCATTTTGCCTCCCGCAACCAACTTGTATATCTCCATAAGGAATCTAACTTGGAACGCACATATTGGATTCTATCTACACCATCCCCCCCCCCCCCCTCCAGCCCTACTAGATTCATCCTCGCTATTGCACAGAACACAAACTTTGTTTTCTATGAAAACTCTTCATTTTTCAAGCTATGCAATAGTTGGCAATCTATTCATTTCGGCCCTCCAAGACATAATATTGCATTTCATTGACACCCAAGAAACCCATTTCATCACATAGTTATTACCGAAATTTATACTCTCCTCCACCGCTGAAGATTTTATCTACTTGTAAAAGTCCTCGTTTATAGCAAAACCAAATACACAACCAAGATCCACTTATGTACAAAATTGTCTATTTGAATTGCGATATTTAATTAAGATGAAAAAAATGTACCACCGATAATTTGGACGTAAAAGTCATATTTATTGAAGTATGTTAAACTCTCATGTATTACACACATTGAGTAAAGAAAATACTAAATAGTTAGTAATGGTGATTTAAAAATTATAAAACGATATTTTGAGGAGATAATTAACATATCTATCTATAGGGTTAGGATCAAATACACAAGATACTTTTTCTAGGAAGGGTGAGAAGGATTGTGATTCATTGATACTTTTTCTAGGAAGGGTGAGAAGGAGAGAGAGAGAGTGGGTGGGTGATGACGTGGCGGGAATTAATTGGTCCGTTGTAAATTTGAACTTAAAGTCGCCTGAGGTGCTTCGGGAAGTGTGAGCCGTCTTTCCCAAGACAACCTGGGGGCTAAATTCGCAAATCCCGTTGGTCAAAGGCTATTTTGGCAATTTTCCCTTATACTTTTCGTCTCTCACAAATTTGTCATTTTACTATTCGTTCTAAAGTTTGCAAGCTAACACGGTACAACATGCGATCACGCCAATCAGTTTAGATTAGGAGTAGGAATAATAAAAGATTGTTAGCTAAAAATATATTAGTTAGTTTTAAATAACTTTAAAGTTAAAAGTCACCAACTCTTTTGGGAATGTGTCAAAGTCAATATTTATATAATTTCTATGCATTTACAAAACATTTACATAACTATTAACTAGCATGGATTCAATTATTTAATTGATGATACAATCATAACCAATAGTAACATAAAAAACACACACACAAAGATTTGGGGTGGATAACCTAACCAGAAATTCCACTAATAATAATTTCAAATATCAAAATCATAATAAAACAAAACCCCCAAATTATAACCCCAATCTTAAAAGGATAATAACAATAACAAATCATGCATAGTTTTTTTTTTGGAAGTTGTGGTTCAACGGTGAAGTTATCCCCTAACAATTGATGGGTCCCAAGTTTGAATTCATACCCACGCACCGATGTCCTTTTTGCCTAAGTTCAAGCCGTCACAGAAATTTTTTTCGTGGTATACATGGATCGAACAAGTGACCTCCCACAAGTATGAGAACCCTTAAGTTAAGTGAAAACCTCCACCTTAAACTAGGTGAGCTGAAGATAACAAGTCATCCATAATAACAAATTTAAAAGTCAAATATTCAAACATTAAATAACTCTTACCATATAAAAGGTCATGATATATCCACGTGTACGGCTCCTTTTATTAAAAAAAAAAGTAATATTAAAACATAAACAAAACGGCGACGTGTCGTGTGTCTCGTTCCGTAAACCACAAATTTCATTAATATATTATTTTTTACTTATATAATACTACTGTCGCTCCAAAAAAGCGCCAACCCATGTGCTCTATCCTCTCCATTCGCCGTTACACCGCCGTCACCGTTACCGTTAAAAAAATTAGGTCACAAATTCAGATTAATCATCTCTCCTTCAGGTTAGGGTTCACAATTTTATAAAAATTTGTTAATATATACGTTTCAATTAGATGTTATTAAATGTTTATTTATGTTTATGTTTGCCCTAATTTGTGTAGTAGGTGGAATAATTAGGTTGAAATAGAAAATTAGGGATCTGTGAAATTAGATGGCTGATGATATTATTATGGATCTAGATTTAAACCAAGAGCCGTTAATCGAACAACCACCACCACCACCAGTAGCAGCGTTTGGTCATGGATTATTAATAAATGAATTGGAGACTGCACATGTTAGGATTGAGGATAGGCTTAGGCAGCTTGAAGCCGTTACGGCTCGGGCTAGACAACGCCAGAGGTGGCGGCAGGGTCGGAATAATCCCGAATTGAGTTATATGAGAGTGATTGAAGCGGACGGTGGTTCGGGGGATCGGAATTTGGAGAGGACTGATGTTGGGGGTGAAGAGAGGGGGAGGAATAGTAAAAGGGATATTAGTCAGTTGGCGAAGGCGTTGGAGATGGATTTGGATGCGAAAAAGACGGATGAGGATGGAGGCGGGGAAGGTGATGAGAGTGGGGGTTTCTTTGATTGTAATATTTGTTTGGAGATGGCGAGGGATCCGGTTTTGACGTGTTGTGGTCACTTGTTTTGTTGGTGTTGTTTTTATCAGTTGTCGTATGTGGATTCGAGTGCGAAGGAGTGTCCGGTTTGTAAGGGGGAAGTGACGGATTCGAGTGTTACGCCGATTTATGGGAATGGGAGGAATCAACCGGTTTTGAAGTTGGAGTCTGGTGTGAAAATACCTCCTAGACCGCGAGCGCGTAGGGTGGAAAGTATTAGGCAACAAAGGGTGGTTAGAGGGATTTCTCATATTCCTGTTGCAGAAGCGCTTAGAAGGATTAGGATTGGGATTGGGTCGATTGGCGAAAGCGCTGTTTTACAAGGTCTTGGTACTGAGGGTGAGGTTCTGAAGCGAATCCAACATTGGTACACACTTCAGAGGCGGGTGGTAGCCGCCGCCACCGCTCTCGTCAATTTTCAAGGGTTATATCTGAAAGTGCTGCTTCACTTTCGTCCATTTCGTCTGCACTAAACAATGCAGAAAGATTGGTTGAAGATCTTGAAACTTACATTAATGACCGTCTGTTAAGGAGAACAGAGGCACATTTTCATGTTCTACCGAGTAATCAAGAACTGAATGCTTTGCTTAGTACTGAAAGTCAACCAGAGCCCCAGAATGCGGAGATGAACTCGTCATTACCAGATTCTAGTTCTTCTCAAAGGTCGGTTGCTGTTGTGCACTTGGATGATATATCAACGGATGGATCTGTAGAGATTGATCTGACAATATCACAATCACAGCCGTCTTCGTCATCTAGACGAAGTGCTGGTTCGCGGGCTGTGAGTTTAGAAGGTGGAACATCTCGTGAACTCAGGAGGAGACGTCTGAGGTGATGTTCATGAATTCAGAATAATTATATATAGTCATGTTTTCGTCATTACGTTGATTTTTCATAGCGAATGTGTTTTAGATATCCGAGTGTTATCTTTTCCTGTCATTCACCACATGTAACTCTTTTAATTTTTGGAAATTGTAACACCTGCTTTGTTTCATCTATTTTGTTTCTTACACACACACATATAGAGAGAGAGGCACATTCATTTCGATATCAAAAACATGTTGGTAATTGTGAGAAATTACATACATAATGCACTGCTATGCTATTGCTTTGAATGTGATATGCAGTTGATTATGTAATCGATTTCTATATGCATTTGGTACAACTAAATCGAAGAGCATACAGGGATTTAGACATATGTGCACCTACATGTTTGGAAATATGCATTTAGCTAGATGGTCGATACCTCAAGACGCAAAAGGGTGGACATGTCTCGCCTAGGCGCCCAGAAAGTCCACACCCAAGACAAACAAGGCACATGTGCGGTCCAAGCCATTTTCGACTGTTTTAGAACGTATGAAACTAGTTTTTGTGCAGGTTCTTCCCAGTTCAGGCACCTTTTGCGCCTTGCTGCACTGGGGTGCGCCTTTGACTACATAGGCATTCAGTACGATAGAATAGAATAGTAGAGTAGGCATGGTTTGATTATGTGCATGCTTATTACTTTAGGGGTCTTCTTTTGACTGTTTTTATGTGGTCAAACCCGGTAACTGAGTTTTTATAAAATCATAGACTAAACCTCATGGATATTAGGCATACGGTTTTTTAGTGGCTAAAGTTAATGGTGTCATAGGTATGTAAACAATTCAAACGAACACAAAAGAGCTTGTTTGTGTACGTTCTTCTGACTTACTGGTGTTCATTCGTTAAGAAAAGGAATGTTTTCATGCTCGATCGTTAATATTGTAAACGAGATAAATGAAGAGGAAATGAATGTTTTATAAGATGAGGATTTGATGAGTGATGGGCCAGATAGTACTCTTCCAGTAACTCAAAATTAGTTTTACCTAATATGTAAACAACTTAAAAGAACAAGCATAAAACTATAAATGGATATGGAGGTATAAAATTGAACCGACTTCTTTATGGCGAATTATTATTGATGCTATCCATGGATCGAATAGGAGGCAAAGGATTATACCGGTTAATAGCCGTTTAACCGGGGTGTGGAAGAATATTGTTAACCTTGGTTTTAAAACTAAGGTGGATGGTAAATGCATTGTCGATCATCTTCGCGGAGGTTGGGAGATGAAAATAATATTAGTTTTTGGTTGGATAATGGGTAGGGGATGCACCGCTTAAAGAGAGGTTCCCTTGTTTATTCAATCTTGAAAAAAACAAATACATAAAGGTCGCTGAAAGATGGCATGATATGCAGCAGCAGCAAGGTTGCTTTTGGACACAAGGGGGTCTCGCTCAAGGTGACAGTATTTTGGCCGAGAAGTTTGAATGTTTACATTTATTGGGTGGTCAGCGGCTAGCTCAGAAACAAGACGAATGGATTTGCTCGATTGATAAAGAGGGTGTTACTAAGAGGTGGATTCAAAAGGTAGATCAGAGACCGGCTTTTGTAGGGCTGTTCAAAACGCTCGGCGCTCGCCGATCGTTCGGAATTTGCTCGGAAATTGCTCGCTTGATTTTTTGCTCGGTTGTAAAACGAGCCGATCGGATCGGTTAGGTTTGTAAACGAGCCAAGCACGAGCAAAGGTCCGCTCGGCTCGGTTCGGCTTGATATAATTTGTATTAATTTATTACATATATAATTATATATATACACATTAATTACATTTATATTTATAGTTTTATACATGCCACTCTATTGGGATTGGCTCAATATATGCAATATATAATTATATTTATAGTTATTGGCCCAGTCAACCCAATGATAACTTAACACTAAGTTTAATCGTAAAACCCTAAGTCGTGAAAAAACATGTTTGACTTCATATTCCCATTAATTGTCCACCATCAATCATCTCCAGCTATTAACCTACGCCACAACGCGACAATTGTTATCTGAAGTATGCTCATCACCTCACTGGCCTCAACTAGAGCCTCATTGTCGAACGGTCGAACCTCAGTCATCACTAGGCAGCGAGAATATTAAAGGAAACATCCCAAATTTATGGTTGTCCGAAAACACTCTTCGCTCGTCACTTGCTTGATGCTCACTCGAAAAAATGTGCGCTCGAACAATGCTCGCTCGGTTTTCCAGGTCGATTGTAAACGAGCCGATCGGCTCGTTCGGCTTGTAAACGAGCCAAGCACGAGCAAAGGTCCGCTCGGTTCGGCTCGGCTCATGAACAACCCTAGGCTTTTGTAGTAAAATGGTGCAAGTGGATTCCTTCCAAGGTCAATATTTTTGTTTGGCGTGCAGAGCTGGATAGGATTGCTACTTCGGATGCTTTAGAGAAGCGGAATATTCATGTGCCTAAAAAAGAGTGTGTGTGTGTTTTGCGATAATGTTTTGGAGACGGGAGAACATTTATTTTCGGGGTTCTTATTTGCGTCCCGTATTTGGGCTACCATCTCGTCTTGGTGCCGAATTCCTAATACTTTTGTTTTCTCAGTTCGGGATATTGTTGAACTTCATAAAACGGTGGGACTGTTCGGGATAAAGGACGCCTTTCAAGGAATTATGTTTATCACGATGTGGAGCATATGGCGATTGAGGAACAATCGATATTTTTAAGGAAAGTACAATCGGAGTTGGAGGTGCTTTCGGACATCAAAGCTATTAGCTTTTATGGTTTAGGAATCGATATAAACATGGTTGTATAGATTGGAAGGCATGGTGTAATTTCGAGATAGTGTAATTGGTTTGGCGCGGCTCATTCTCCGCCTTGGAGAGTGAGTTTTTTGCGTGTGTTTGAATGAAGTTTACCTTTCAAAAAAAATAAACTATAAATGAATGAACATAGACGAACAGGGATGATATCGGTACTAGTATTGTACCACATATTACTGATGCTGAAATTTTGCTAAAACCAAACCGAATATCGTACCATATATGTTAGGTCATACTGATAAGGTAGTGTATCGTTAAAAGTCTTAAACCGGTACCGTATTGCATGCTAGTGGTACTGAAATTAAGCTAAAATTAAAACTGGATATTGTACTATATATGCTCGGTCGATACCGGTATTGTACGGTAGACCGGCATTGTATGGTATTCTGCATATTTTTCTCATCCCTATAGACGAACGTTCACATACATAAATGAAAACTAGATGTGTTTAGAGGTGTTCATCGGGTTGGTTTTCAGTTATCGGGTTATTCGGGTTTTCAGTGGTGAAAATATTACCCGATAACCGACCCAATCTAGTTAAATGGTTATCGGTTATGGGGTTAATCGGGTTAGGTTTTTTGGGCCGGGTTTAATGGTTATCGGTTAAATGGTTAAGTGTTTGAGTTACATATTTCTAGCAATTTGGGTTGCGTATTTCTATTCATTTGGGCTATAATATTGGTAAAATAAAACCACAACATGGGTTACAATATTTAGTTGCAAATTTGGCTACAAAATCACTACTCCGATATACATAAAAATATGGAAACAACTTGATCATTTATTTGTCTTTGAATTGTTCGGGTTATTGGTGTTAAACCCAAATTATAAAAAAATAATCCGAAGACCGACCCTAAAGACTCTAGGGTCGGGTCACTTCGGGTTCGGTTTGGTTATTGATTATCGGTTAAAAAAAAGCACCCCTAGATGTGTTAATGATCGTTCACAATTAGATAAGCAAAAGCTAGTGTTTGTCTTTTGGTCTATTAAGAGCTGTTTGGTTGATTAAGTGTTGAATTATTAAGAGATCTGAATGGTTAAGAGGTTTGAATGATTAAGTGCTGAATTATTAAGTTGGACCTCTTAATGGTTAGTTTTCTTGTCCCACATTGGTAGGAGAGTCTCATTAAGGTTCAACCTAGTTCATGCTTAATGGTTCAGCAACATCCCAAGTCTTAATGGTTCAGCCTTAATCATTCCATTCAGAAGCTGAAACAAATGCGCTGAATGGTTCACAGCCTCATTGAGGCTTACCAAACAGCCCCTAAGTATACAAATACAAATAAAATACCCACAGAATAGTTGGGTTATTTACGGCAGTGTGATTTTATTCATAAAAAGAATGAGATTGGTAAGTAGGGATAAGCTCATTAGCAAAATTACCGGGTCCCAAAAAAGGAAATAATGGGGTATCGGTACAGTACCTGTATTTGAAGGTGAATCAAACAAAATAACAGTACCGTACCGAAAATACTGCTCTTGAAAACGGAAAATTTGAGTAGTGGTATCGAAAATGACCGGTATAAGCACCGGTTTCAAACAAAAAAACACCTAAAAGATCACCGTGGTTGCAAACAATTGCAAACTAAAGGTAAACTAAGTTGACCACTTCAAATCTCTAATAATTGCGCAATTTTTAATCCCCATAAACGTCATAGCCTTCATGGCGAAGGATATAAAAGGCCACGGTCCCCCCCCCCCCCCCCCCCCCCCCCCTGTTTTTTTGCGTAGTAGTGTAAGTTTATGTATATTTCGTCCGAAAAAATTATATGTATTGAGTTTGTCCTCTCTGAATTTCGTCCTGTGACTTTCGGCCCTCTCGTATTTTTATTTTTGTTCAAGCTTCGCCACCGACAGCCTTGATATCTACAAAAACTTTGGAAGCACACACTGCCTTGTTGTGAAATACCTTATCCTTCTTTGTCTTCCAAATGCTCCATATTGTTACAGGAAAAAATCGCATGAACTAACTAGCTTTTTTTTCTTATTTGAAAATGTCACGTACTGAAACTCCAAGAAATCGCCCAATGAAATTGTAGGCATAGAACCTAGACGGCACCATTGTGTACTCTACTCCAAAGTAACTTACTCAAATCACAATGAATAGATGTTCCAATGTCTCCAAAGAACCAGTACCTAATGTGCAATCGAATGAAGGCAAAACAATCACGCATCTTGACACGATCAAGGATTTAAGATGAACCGAACCATTTGCCAAATCCTTATCAATTGAAAATTCATCCATGTACCCGCAATACATGATAGCGACATGCAGACATTGTGGAGCTAAGTTGAGGAGACCCATGGTTAATCAACTATAATATAGTGATGGATATCTGTCCATGTTTATAGTTATTGTTATTGCATGCAATGTCTCAGATCAAGCGTGTATAAAAATTACTGAAATAAAAAGGAAAAACTGCAAATAAATTTTTATATAAAGCATGAACATGAAAAGCTACCCCAGATACTAAGACTATAATACTACACATAAATTTATGACTAAGGCCTAAGGGTAACACGAGCACGATATTTCACATTGCATTTAACACTAGTATCCGACTCTAAAACAAACTGTCACCTTTTCCATATCATTAACCGTTAGTGCTTCGCTACTTGTAGTTAATTAAACTATTCTCGGTCCATTGGCCGTCCACGCATACCTTCATCTGTCAAAAGCAGCCAACAAAAACATCTACTTTATCATACACGAATATGACCCCCAAATCCATTCAAATTCTCAAACACAACCCGCTTCGATTCAATATTCTACCATCCAATGAACCCGAAAGTAGAATGGTTTTTTAAAAACCGTGTTAGGGTTAAAGGATAGTACCACTTTCACCATCAGAAATTTCTGCAAGCCTTGCAATGGCATCAGCAAGCGCTTCTTCATGCTCCTGCATTATAACACGTTATTAATGAGACATGTCAACTCATAGTAACAAATAAAAAGTGTTCGGATTAGACTCGAGGAGAATGAACACTTAAAAAATTGCCTGAGGTAACACTTTAGTGCATAAAAAATCCTAAATCATTTCATGCCCAAAAAGAACACTATCCTTGTTCAAATAAATATAATATAAGTTCAACATATCATTCAAACTGTTTTATTAGAAGTATAAAATTTTGAGCAGAGAGTGTTTCTGGCCAACCAAAGGCTGAACTGATCGCAAGAAAGTAACCCAACCCGCCTGACCCGTCCATCTTGCAAACATCCAGAAAGAAAAACAAAAAAAATCCATAAACTTCAAACTTGTGTTTTTCTAACCTTGAGGACTTTCCTAGCTTTCTCTATTTCAAGAGGATCTGGATGACTAGATCCAAATACCCTCTCCACCTGCACATATTCATTAATAATACAACATGAGGTATTGCACAAAATAATATGATTTAACAGTACTAGCATTTAATCTTGACTGATTATTTATTTACCTCCTTTATTAGAGTATCAGTATTATATAGTTGAAGATCATCTAAACCCTTCTTTCCTATGCCATTCTGTGATGGAGGGAAAACCTTTCTTGTTTGACCCTTGGGCATCCCTCTACCTCTTCCTCTTCCTCTACCTGGACCACTATCTCGTCCAACAGGTCGACCAATTCCATGACCCGGTCCACCATAGCCCGTTTTAAGAGAAATCCCGGGATCCTCACTTTCCACCCATTGTATATCCTCGGGAGATATCTGCATCAACAACAAAACTGCAGTTTTTGAAGAACCTTTTTTAAGGGAAAATAATCATATCACAGAAACAGACTTCTTATCTACACTTACCTCTGAAAGATTGACCCACTCCACGTCTCATTTGCTGTATACATATCGTATACTAATGCATGCCGGCCCTGAATAATATAAAAGATTTTTAGCACAGTGTTCAAGGTCGGGCAGGATTGTAATCTGTTAAGAAATCATATTACCTCCACAGGATTGTAATCTGTAATTGTGGCTTCATAGAAATTGTTGTCATCAGGCCACCTGGTTCTCACTTTTCTACCAATTAATGGTGAGAACGGTGATGTTTCAGCAGCTCCATTTGCATGTGCACCAGAAGTCGCACGATTACCAAGCTGCGCTCTACCAGTTGTGCCTGATGGAGGATGCGGTGTTTTTATGGAAGACAATCCACCCATCATCTGACCACGGTAAAAAACAATGAGTAGGGAAGAAACAAATAATAATAAGCAGAAACAAATTCCAAAAAAACAAGAGCTTACAGATTTCTTGTTTTTCCCCTTGGGCCCTGTCACAGGTGCTCTTCTAGCAGCAGATGAAGAAGTTGGTAAAGGTACATGTTGTGGTGGCCCACCAAACGATTGAGAATGTCCTACTGATGGGTTCATCTTCTGCTTCTTACGGTTTCCTGATACAGATGGGCTTGGTAACGGATCATGTACGGCTTGACCAGTGTTGGCCATCCCGGGTTGACTCCCACTGGACTGCCTCCACTCCCTGTTATTGTCATCACACAACATTGACAGAAAATCAGAAAAACAAGTTCCATAATAATAAAAATGACAAAGCGTTTTATCCACCACCAGCACTGAACCTTATTCTCCGGATAACATCATCTGAATTTACTTTAACCAAAAGTTCTCTGTGTTCTTCATTTGACAATCTCAATTCTTTCCTGAGCTCAGTTATTAAGCCTTCCTTTTCCTGAAGAATACATTTTAATGAACATCTAACAAAAAACTTGATTATAAAACATAACATGCATGCATGTATAATGACAAATCATACCCATGTAATTGCATCTGCTTGGGCTTTGAAAGCTCGTAAAACTGAAATGTATGCTTCTTGCTCAAGTTGATGAATTTGGGCTTCCATATCAGAATCCCCATACATCTTAGGATATTGTACAGCATCCATAGCTGCAGATCTTCCATTTCCTGCCATATGTCCGCCTCTTGAAACTCTGTTTTGATGGGACGGGGGGAGATCATCATCAGTTCCTGAAATTAAACATTAAATTAGCATAAACACAGCATCCAGTTTATTACTGTGGGTGATACTTACATGAGTGAACCCACATAGTAATTGTCAAACGCATGTGAGGCGTGCACCTAGGCGCAAATTTTGGCCAGATTCAGGCCAAAAATAGTTTTAAAAAACCCTAATTACAGCTGGAATCAACCCAAACAAAGCTTAAACGTGTCTAAAACCCATAAAATGGTATTTTTATACTAAGCGCCTAGTTTAAAAGAGCTCTCGCTTTTAAGCGCCTAGGCTCCAGGGGGCAGGCTCGGCCTAGGCTCCTTGGGCTTTGACAACATAGGATCCCATATCAAAATAGGTTTTCTGTTTTCTCAACATTTAAGACTAACCTACAGTCCTACACTATATTTCAAACATATGTGGTACTTGCATCAAGGCACTGAAGTGGCCAAGTGGGATTTTACTACAGCTTAGATCCAAGTGTTCTACATGCTAATAAAGAACTAAAGGTGCTATGCACGGATAAACAACCTTTGACAACATTTCAAAATATGTTCACAGAACATAAAAACTTGGTTTAAAAAAGCGTGCCTAGGCTCAAGCCCCTGCGCTTTTGGTCGTTTAAGATGCGCTTTTTTCAAAAAGACCACGAGTGGCGCGATTTCTTGGAAAAAAATTGACCTTGAGGTGAGCGCCACATATATTTTTCGTATTAATGTGCATTAGCTTGTAGTACACATGATTTTCAAGTTGTACATGTATGCAATTCCATATTACCACATTAGCTTGTAGTAAATGATGCTACAAACCCATATGAAATACATAAAAAGTTAAATAATTATTTGCGGTGCGAAAAATGTTGCGCTTTTGCGCTTGGAGCTTCGCGCCTCATTTTTATACATTGTCGCTTTTGTGCACTTTTCGCTTTTTAAAACCAAGCATAATAAAACGAGAAGCAGTAAAAAAAGTCAAGCATATTAAAACTAGTGGGAAATAGAGGATAAGTCAAAGTTCGTCTCATACTAACAACACAGTCACATATGTAACCAACAATCGACAAACTTAATAAGGAAGCTTACTCAAGCTCTTAAAAACCCTACTTGATTTCTGACTATATCAACTTAATAGCCACTACCCAATTTTGAATTGACTCTCAGCATTCGAGACTCTAGTCTAAACTCTAAAAAAAACAGTAGGTCTCAAACTCTAAATAAATTATTAAAAAATAAATAAACAACCTTCTATAATACATTGATATCTCACTCTCTCTGTAAACATTAATACCCCCCCCCCCCCAAATTAATGTAGCTTCTAAGTTCAAAACCCCATTAATACACAACCCACACATATCAACAAATACTTCCCTTTGATTCAAAACATAAAGATTAATACTTAACCAACAAAATCCATTCTTTCAGGTCAATCACACATAACTGCAGCAAAATCAAGCTTTTTTTAGTAAAAATAATATTAACAAAAAGACAATTCTAGCAAAAAGAATCAACAAAGATTAACAAAATTATCGATCGATATTAAGTTAAAACCTCACCACTGCTATCATAAGGTTCGTAGTCCATAGCCAGCTTGCAAGACAACCACAACAATTAATAAGAAACAAACCCTAAATTCGCGAAAAGCTTTAATAAAACACGAATCGATGAAACACGACACGAAATCAGGGACGATTGGTCTGTGTAAGGTTGAATAGGCGTTGAATGTGAATTAGATTGATTGATTGAAGGTTTGAAGGCGATGATTGAGGGATGAATTAGGGTTTGATTTGGGAGTTTTTAAGAGAGTGATGACAAAGAGGCGCGGATTCGAACGAGATCTATATGGGAATTTGTTTTGTTTTTTTTTTTTGGTTAATTTTTTGGTTTGAGTTCCGATTAACTTTTGGGGTTTGACTTTTTTAAGTTTTGTAAGTTGGTACCTATGAGTCAGGATTGGTCAATCATGATGTTGTGGGTGTACGCTAAAGACCTGAACGGGGTTAGCTCGGTGAGAGCGGTGTCTCGTTGTCGTAACACTTACCAACCGCTTCTTACCCTAAGTTTGAATGTGTGACAGATAGGGATGAACATATATGATCGAATATCAATCTCGAACTAATAATGTACCGTACTGAGGGGTTTTGGGATCGAGATCAGGATCGGTATCATCAATTATGAAAATTTGGGATCGGTATTAACGGGTTTCGGTACGGTATTTTGACTGTAATACCGCGTCAAATGCCGAATTCCGTAGAAGGCATGTAAATCTTTAGTTACAATAGGTTATTGAGTTCTATCATTCAGTATCGCATCATCTCTATTAAGATGTGAATAAAAAAATCCCAAGATGTAGTTCCATTATCATCAGTGGCGGAACCAGGAATTTTTTCCAGGGGGTTCACTTTTTCAATACTCTAATCTGTATGACCAAACATATAAAATTTCGGTTCGGTTTGGCTATTCGGGTCGGGTAAAGTTCATTACAATTTCGGTTCGGTTTGGCTATTCGGGTCGGGTAAAGTTCATTACATAAGAAGCGAAGCCAAAATGAATAACTACATGTTCTTACTTTCACCTTTGTGCCCTTAATGGGTGCTTGGGCGAACTGACCCGTCCTGTGCACCGGTGACTATTATGTGCAAATCCAGAGCCAATTCTTGTCCCGAATTAATCTTTTTAGTTTATACAAACAACGATTTCATATCCATTGATATAAACATGTACATAAACTGCAAGCCAAGTTCTCAAATTGCTAGCCTACCACATATATCAAAGACCCATCGTGTACCCCAACTAAGTAACATTGGCAAAAATGAGACGCCATACACAAAAATAAATATTCTTGAATTTGCAGTTAATAAATCCCTATGGTATTTGATAGAGACTATTACTACCTACCTAGCAAGCAAATACAATACACAGCATGGTTACCTTACTACAATACTAGTAATGACAAAATAAATGCAACTATCCACAACTCCACAATAGTACGAACAGCTAAAGTAGAACTTGAAGTGGGGAGAAGTGGGGCAGTGATGTTTCAAGTAAACAATAAAAACTCTAGTTTTGTATTAAATGAGGGGGCTGTGGTCTGTGGAGGTGGACAGGAATGAGGAAGGAGGAGATATTCAAGGGTTGTTAAGTTGATATATATATTGATTTTAAACCCTAACTTTGTTTAAAAAAAGAATAATAAAAATATGTTTAGGACGAGATTTGAACATAGGATCTGAAGGTTAGAAAGAGAGGAAATTACCACTGGAGCACTTGTTTGAATTGGTTAAGGGTTCCTTTCAAATATATTTAGGGGTTCCTACAGAATATTCTATATATAATAACACTAAAAATTTTAAACCGAACGGGTTCCCGGGAACCCCCTCGGGACCTGTAGATCCGCCCCTGATTATCATATAATGTTTTTCCAATGCACCTCAATGCAACACCAATCAACCAATTGATTCATTACATTACATAATATTAGTTTAGAAACTTTGATGAATAGTGCTTGTCTCTTCTGATTTGTCCACGTGTTTTCTAGGTGACCTTCCACATCATAAACAAAAAATTATAGATATATTAAACATGAAATGCTTACATCATCTCCTTCCATCGGCACCTAACCATCCTCAAACACCACCACCACTGTGTCTCGTCACCAACGCTTGCCTTCCATCGCAGGGCCAAATTAACAGGTTAATAGGCTACAATAACTGGGCTGAATTAACAGTTTATGGGTTGCATTTATGGGCTACTACAGTTTCGGTATTAAGCGGTATAATCCCAAAAATTACGGTACCGATAACAAACTGGGATTTTCGGGATCGAGATCGAGATTGGTTTTTTTATGTTTTCGGTATTCTCGAGATCGACATCGATACGGTACTGATCCCATCCCGAGCTCATCCCTAGTCCAAGACCTGTGTTATCTTATTTACACCTTGTACACATAGTGAGGATCGAACTGGGGGTCATTTAGAAGGAAAGCCCTAAAGCAAAACCCTCTAACCAAGTTGGGCTATATCATATTTTGGTACCCTACTTTCACTTGGATGTTACAAATCTAATGTAACTTTTAATTTTAAACAATAATATACGTTTAACATTTTTTAACACTGATTATACATTTTTTAAAATCTACTAAAATTCACATATTACTTACTTTGTGAGACTTGAGCCTACACCACTTTAATGAGATAATCATACGGTGCCTTTTGGACCAAGAGATCGTCAGCTTTTAACATGGTTGATGTCATAATAACAAAAACAAAAGATTTTCATACTTAATGCTAAGGAAATTCTTCAAGTTGATGTAATAAATAAAAATCAATAAATTGATCTAGAACACGTTAAACTATAAAATTAAACCTTGATTACTGGCAAATTCTTTACATAAGCTATGAATGCACTTTTCCGATGAAGTGGATGTCGATTCTCTGTGTTAATGTGGAAAGCGGAAAGCCACATAAAAACGATAGTCAAATTAAGATTAGATAAACAGTTTATATGATCAAAAGATTATCTTTGTCATTATTTTCAAATGTTGCTTTGTCAAATTTTGTTCATTGTTAAGGTAACAACTCGTTTTTTTAGAAGCATAGAACCATGGCCACTGGAGTGCATTTAAGATGCATTTGTCTGATGTGAAAGTTGCAATTGCCAATTGGGGTTGTTGCATCGGAGAGGAGTGCATTTCATGTCTCTACTCTCTAGGAACAATTTTCTGAACTTTTAGGCTCACAGTTCGGTATTAAAGAGAAGATAAGGCCATGGAGTGTGAGGCTCGTCCTAGGCCCGGCGAGGCCAGCTTAGCGCGTCCACACCACCCCCTTGAGGCTAGGCCTGTCGAGATCGTCGGCCACAAGACGAAGAGGACGGGGCTTGGGATTGCTTTTTTGAACATGAGGACCATCTCTAGCCAATGATAAGGTTCATTCTCTGAGTCCACACCACCCCCTAGGCTCATCAGATATTAGAAGACCCGGTCCCTCTGCTTACGTGGAGGCTCGTCTCAACAACACCACATCCATCTAGGGTTGTAATCGAGCCGAGCCGAGCAAGGCTAAGCTCGAGCTCAAACTTAAACGAGCCAGCTCGGCTCGGCTCATTTTTTTGGTCGAGCTGAAAAGCCGAGCTCGAGCTCGGCTCATAAATATTCGAGCCAAGCTCGAGCTGATTCGAGCCAGCTCATTATTTTTTTAAAAATATTTATAAAATAAAAATAAAAATAAAATTACACATATACATGTATATTTTTTTATTTTTCTAATATTTTAATGAATGAAAAACATACTAAAAGACTAAAAGTACTATTTGTATAATTTGTGTTTTTGTTCTATTATTTTTCATATTTTATAGATTTATTAAACTTAAAATGTTAACGTTTCAAAGTATTATTAAGTATATAAAAGATATGTTTATCGAGCCACGAACCGAGCCATCAAGCCAAGCCACGAACCAAGACCCATAGCTCGAGCTCGGCTCGATTACAAATCGAGCCGGCTTGGCTCGGCTCGATAACAAAACGAGCTTTTTCAAGTCGAGTTTTTTTCGAGCATTTTTCGAGCGAGTTACGAGCCACGAGCATTTTATACACCCCTGCATCCATCAACTTAATATTTTGTTTAGAATGATAGTTGGCTTGAAAAGGAAAACAATCAAATCCCAACTTGAATTCATCAATCAATCCTAAACACCAAGACGGTCCCATTCACAATGATGCAACATCAAGTTTCCAGAAAAGGGTATATTGGTCTTTTCAACAAACGCGACGATCACATAGAATAACACAACAAAAGCCAACAGTCATTGCCTCATTGGTGCCATAATGCAAAATAAACTATTGGGATCATCAAATTCAAACTTATATACAAATGACTCAACTTTTAATTATTAACTGATAAATCTAGAAGAATATATAGGTTTGGTTTGACAATAATAATACATCCAATATAGCCTTTACAAGGTGTGCCTGATGCGTAAGCAACACTAACGTTCTCTTGCAGTTAATGGTCCTCTATATACGGGTGTTGCATAAAAAATTGAGAGAGGGTTTAAGTTTCAATACAAACCCAAAGATATAAGAAAACTATTTGTTCAGGTTGGTTAAAGTAGTTTGTACGAAAAGCTACCTATGTTGTACTTAAGAGTTGAGCTTCTTTTGATTGTATATCTATTAATCTATTAATCTATTATCTATTAATATATATAAAAGAATTGAACATTGATGACGTGGCGTGCAATGATGCCTTCAACCGCTCCATCAAACTGTCACGTGGCATCATAAATGAAAGATTTTAGTATTTTTGAATTATTTCCTTTTTTAATTAAAAAAGAGATAAACATAAAACCCTAAATTTATCTATCTATCTCTTAATTTTCAATTACTAAAATTAAATTGAGTTATTTTAGGAAAAAAGAATTTAAAAACAAATTAAAATTTTTCTCTCTTATGTTCCTCTCATAATTTTTAAACGTTAATATCTTTTATATTCGAGATTTTTTAAATAAAAAACTTACACCAAATTAATGAACGTTTAATTATCTTTCTAACGAGTACCATAGTGCTATATAAAAAACGAAGAAAAAAGCGACTATTTTTTGTGGGGCTATGTTCATACAGAAAAAAAACACAAAGTGTTCAGGTTATTCATTAATCATGTTTTTTTCTTTTAAATCGGGTTCTTATCTACGATGTTGAAATTCAGCCCAATCGCCATGCTATCATTGGAATTTTACTCTTCTAAAGATGGATAGGTATAATTCATCAAGAGAAGCTAGGAGAAAGAATCGCGCAACACTGCAACACATGGTGTCACTTTATAGCAAAGTTATTTTTTATTTATTTAATTACAAGAGTAATAATTATTACTATTACTATTAGTATTAGTATTATTAGAATAATTATATTTTTCAACCCCTATCATGAATTCTACATCTATATAAGTCAAAGTCAAATTGTAACATATTTTAAATTACGTGAAGATGATTATATGTTGAAGATTATCCTTTTAATACTGTATTATGTTTAATATGGTTTATGCTTTTTATTTTTTTAACTTTTTAAATAATTGTTTTTTTAACTAAGATTGATTATGTTTAAGTTATTTACTCTTTTCGTGATTTGAGTTTTCTTCTTTTATCATTTTTTATCATTTTTTTATTAAATCATATTAAATTTTTCAACCCCGGGACCTTCCCGGGGTAATCAGCTAGTTGTACATAAAGCTTTTTTTGTGTCCATTTATTGTTAAATTAACATGTTGAAATACCATATGGGGAATCTGGATTAGTACACCATCTAATTTAGGTTTCATATACCACTACTTTATAAACGACTGTTTATAATTTGCAAACTACAGTTTACATAAACTTTGGCAGAGTAAACAACTTTTTGCAGCTTTTGCTAGCTGGAAAAAGCAAATGACAGTTTATTACACTATAATATGCAGTTTATGTCGGAAAAAAAAAACAAATATTAAATTTTTACTCCTATCCATTATGAGTATGAAAAACTTAAACCATATAATATCAGATGATGCGGTAATGTGGGACCCCGGTTGGAAGAGAGCCCCGTCGTCTTCAGATGAACTTTCTGAATTGGCGGATCTGATGGGTCGTATTGGCACAGTCAGACTGCAACCGGCTGCAGACGAGTGGAAGTGGGTAAGGGCTGATGCTGTAGTGGATTTTGGGGTGAAGGTTGTTCGCGAGGCGATCTCGGCTGCTCAGTTTACAACTAACCAGAGCTGCAGATTTGTCTGGAGTCGTATAGCTATTCCGAAAGTAAATTGTTTCGTGTGGAGGGGTTTGGATAATAAGATACCAACTGCTGAATCGCTATCATTTAGAGGTGTACAGGTGGGGGACGGACTGTGCAAAAGATGCGGATTGGAGCTGGAAACGGCAGATCATATTTTCCTTGATTGTTTGTGGGCAAGGGCAGCCTGGTGGAATATTGGTGATTGGGTTAAATATGACTTGGCTGGATCGGTGGGTTCTTTAGAACAATTACTTGATCGATGCCGATCGCTGAACTGTGATAGAAAGAAGATGGAGGCAATTTATGCAATAATACTGCTGGGTCTTTGGAAGCTATGGCTATGCCGAAACAAGAAGGTGTTTAACGACGTTAATACGGAAACAACGAGACTGATTGAGGAGATTAAGGCGGAATCGTATTGGTGGATGGTAAAACGAGCAAGAAATTGGGATATGGATATGTCGAGGTGGTACGACTTCACGTCATTTGATTCTATATAAAAGTTCCTGTATGTTAGTGTGATTGTATGTGAGGCATGGTACTCGGACTTGAGGTAACGGGTTGGGGATTGGGGTTAACTGCCGTGTGTTTTGGGGTGTGTGAGTTTTGGTGTAGAATGGGCTCCCGGGTTGGGTTGGGGAGTTAGTACCTAGTGTGTGTTTTGGTGTGTGTTCGGGCGTGTTATATTGAGTTTTGGTACTAACTTTCCCGGGGTCACATTATCATTTCGTGTATCGGTTTCATTTCGTGTTGAATTTCGTTTCGTGTTTATGATAATGTCAGTAAGGTTGGAAGGCTGAATTGGGTCGAGTCTTTGGGTCGGTAACATGGCAATGAAAAAAAAAAAAAAAAAAAAAAGGTTGATGGTCCGTGGTCAGAAAACGATATATGGGCAGGATTCTGTTAAGTCAGACAAGATAATTTTGGGAGTGGGTAAGTTGGTCTAAATCTGTGGTTAAGAAGCTATGGCTGCAGTTTTGGACATATGGTTGGGTTGGGCTGCATCTTAAATAAGTTTTTTGGGGTGTGTGAGTTTTGGTGTAAAATGTTTCGCCGAGTGGGTGGGGGTTAACATCACCGCGTGTGTCTTGGCGTGTGTTGGGGGGGGGGGGGGGGGGTTTAAGTTGGTAATTATAATTGTGTTGATGTTAACTGTCTCGGTGTTACATGGTCGGTTCGTGTGATGATTCGTTTCGTGTGCTTTCTTTTGATGGGTCCGGGTAACATCGTTTTTTTTTTTGGCTCTCAATGGGTGGAATTCGGGCTGGGCGAATGGCGACTAAAATGCATATTTAATCAGGTACCAAGTCTGAAGGTGTTATCAGAGTTTGGAAATATGAGCGCAGCGATATTATGGTTATTTCATGTCTTTTCTGATGGAAAAAAAAAAATCCCTGCATGGTATGTGATCTTATCAAGCGCTTGGGCTTTGGAAGGGATGGGTATATAAAGTGAATTAAGTGGGTGGCTGGGAGGTCTGAGGTGGTACTTGGCAATTCTACAGTGCATATACTCGAGTTGATGAATTAATATGTGATTGAAATTTGAACTCTTCTGGCATGTTGAAGTCTAGTCATAGTTGGTAGTCATGTTGACTAATGAGTCAAGTAATGTAATGGGGTGGCCATGGCTTGGTTTGGGTTTGCTTTAATGCTTGGATAGTTGAGATATATTTGGGGGGATGGTAGCGTTTGGGGATTGATTTTGGGCGTTTGTATGATTTGTATCTTGTTTTTTTGGCTAGCTCCTTGCTGGTCGTTTTTGTGGTTGGAATAATAGTTTCGTTTGGCTTGTCAAAAAAAAATATAATAATTATAATATATTATAAATAAACTTGAAACCCATCATCACCACCACCTAATATCCAGACAAATAAATACATAGCCAAACCAATAACCACACTAATAATATAACGGCAACGTATAATGACAGAGCCACGAATGAGAGAACCAAAGATGACCCAATCATCACCCGCCGCCGGTAAAGAAAACGCCGCTCCAGCAACGGGTCGAGAGACGGTGCCGGAGAATAATAGGTGTGTTTATAGCGGGGAATATTAAAGTAACTGCGTATGTAACTAACTTATTAGCATATCTTTTTTACCAAGCACCCATACAAGGAAAGATAATTCAGATCGACTCTTAACAAGATAACTTGTACGCAGGAGCTGAGTGTTCAATACTCGGTTTGAAACCGAACAAACACAAAAACAAAACTTAAACAAACCAGACCGAGTTTAGAAATCGGTTTTTTACTTCAGTTTCATTTGAAACAGCGGCTGTTAAGCGGTCTTTTGAGATCTGCAGTGTCTTTCTGTTTTGATAGTTAAGACTTTATACCTTTCACCAAAGGGATTCATTTATTGTTTGATTTCAATCTTGCCAACTATGAAACTGAGTCAGCAGTCAAGTTGGAGCTCAATAACACTATGACACTGAAATTTTATTTAAACCCCAAGAACAAATTATCGGTTTTATGGTTTAAACCGAAAACCAAACCAAATTGGTTTTGAATTGACAATCTATTTGAACCGATATCTATATAACCCAAATCGACCCATTTATACATAAACGGGAGCCTCTATGCAAAACTCTTGACAGATTGACAGTTTGGTATGCTAAGAACAGTTATGATGCAAGAGGAAAGAGGAATGCCTATCACATTATAGAGATTCAGCAAAATAACCTTTGAAGAATATTTGGGTTGAGCTTTTGGAGGGCTTCACCCTGGCCCACTAGTTTGGAAATCAGACCGATTACACGATCCACGTACAAAATGTAAAGCCCGCATCTGTTTTCGAACAGCTGAAGTCCTTTTCTAGCATGGAGGATTGAGGTTACCCACTCTTCAAACAACTCTAGCATAGTTACCATTGAATGTTTTATTAGTATGAAGCTATCTTTATAAAATCCAATATGTCAGTTAATGAAATAATACAGGTTTAATAAGAAAAAGTCTGGTATTTAAGTAATGAAACTCAATAAAAAGTAGACTATACAAATTAGGATTCTACAAGGGCAAACAAGTTCAGAAACCTTGTCCCAATATATTTATATAAAACTGAATCCTTCGGTCTTTTAGTTGTCAATTAGAATATATAAGGTACTCTTGGCTGATGTAATTAGCATATGATAAAATACATGCTTACCAGTTGCAAATCCATTTGTCTTTGACCAACTTATCAGGTAGTCCGATACTAAAAACTCAATAAGCTGGATCCTGCCAAATATATAGCACGTGTGACAAAACCATCCATGGCCAAAAATACCAAGTGTGACAAGAATATTTTGTTCGGGTATGAAAGTGGTGACAACACGAATTTTGGAACATAAAATGGAACTTTGAGAATGATACATTGTTCCAACCCGCAGGCCAAGTACACCTGTGGGTATCTTTATCTTGTACTTGTCCAAAATAGCCCGAAAATATAATATTTTTTTTTTAATACAAACAGAAGATATATATTAAACCAAAGACAGTCAATTACAAGTGATACGAAGGTAAACATGTACTCAGTTTGTTATTTATGAAAAAGTGAGCGTCATAATTACAGATGCGGAGTTGTATAGTTTAGACATGACGCTAAACCACAGAAGCATCATAGATGGAACAAGAGGATTATTAGGAGATGATCACAGTAAATAATAACTTACAAAATGTACAGATTGCAATGCATCTCAGGGAATGTTGATTCAAATGGATCAAGAAAAAGCAAGTTTTCTGCTAGTAAAGAGATTCTTTGAGAAAGTGCAAGAATAACTCGTTGTCCAATACAAGACTCGCTTCCAAGCTTACGAAGCAAGTGCTGAACACGGAATCGGGCATCATGATGGGCTTCTGAGAGAATTATAAAGGGATATAAAGTTTAGATATTGCATTTCAATCACGACACAGAAATGGTAGAAAGATGACTAACAAAGATAGACGAGAATGTAATAAATATTTTGGATACTGCTAGACTCTGAATTAAACTACAGAACAGAAAAATACTTACCGTTTACTTGTAAAGTAGTGCACAATTTTCGCACTAAATGTAGTGACAAGCTGCCAAGGATCCCTTCAACAGATTCAATATTTCTGCCCTTGGACAGTGTATTCTTGATTGCATCTTCAAGGATAACACAACGAAAAAGAAATAAGAATAATTATCGACTTTAAATGGAGGGAAGCAGGAGGTTTCAGCCAAAAATCATGTGGCTAGGTAATATTAACATGAAATTTGGCATGGTAATAAAGATATACCCAAAATGAAATCTACAGCTTGGTGTGACCAGTTTGCAAAATTAGCATCACCTGGCTGCAACAATAATACAAGCAAACTGTAAAAGAGTTTGGATATACAACTAGGCTCACATGGTCACTAAATTAAGTAGAGTGATGAACCGAATGACTACAATTAGCATTAGTTAAACATCACACTCTTACAGTGTCACATAGCTCCACAAGAAAATCAACCGAGGCCCTAAGCTGTTCAGTCTCTACAGCTTTATTATCTGCTGATGCAAACAGTACATAAAAATCAAATTGTTACATCTCTCTGTAGTCTGTACCATCCAAACTCCAAACAATCAAACATCTCACTCACGACTTTGCCTCCCATTTGGATGGTTTTGTTATGCTGATGTATGTTATTATTACATAGACAAATTGAAGGGAACTATTTTGTACAATTAAAGTCAAACAAGATATTCTTTGCTAAATTAACTCAGGACAAACAGATGGACCTAAAAGTCTAAAATATTAACGGTTATGTGAAAGATATTAGTAGCGATTTATACCAGACAAAAATAACCTTTGCGCCGAACCCTCGCTTCTTCTTTTTCGTCTTTCCTTCAGTCTCACTGCACCAACCAGATCAATCAAAATGTACCTCAAAGAAAACACCTAAATTCCGACACACACATGACACAGTAAACCGATCGCATATTAATTTATGTAACCTTGTCTAAAAAATCTGCGACGTAACACGTCCTTATATTTCTCATCAAATCCTTCTCCTGGTAGCTTATTAGGGCTCAATTTCCCTAAATTATCGAAGAAATAGCATTTGCAGGATGCACTCCCCGGGAACAATTCCTGATGCATTCCATCTGCATCAAACACACACACACACACAGCACCTTAGATGAAACATACAGATTTGTCTAACATACACACACACATACACAAATAGAAATGATGTTATGAACCTTCGACTTGTACGAGATCTTGTTTGAGTCTGAGAATCTCTTGTTTACGCTCTTTTGCCTGTATTACAAATTCACAAACATCGTTCACCACAAACTATGCAATAATAAGTCACTAACAACACGTAACTAGAAACTAATTTATAGTACTATTTCAATAAAAAAACAGCCGATTACAAGTGACAAGTAGGTAAACTAATTTATAGTCAACTGACGGTTTATGCAAGAGCAAGACGTTAAAAATGTTGATCAGAAACTATGCAATAATAAGTCAATAACAACTCAGTGACGTCACTATGACCTGACTCGAAACTAAATAATTTATATTCAACTGACGGCTTATGCAAGAGGAAGCCGTTATAATAAATGTATGTATGTACCTTGCGTTTCCATTTGAGAGCTTCGGTAGTATGAGATGGAGGATGATGTATACTGGAATTATTATTATTATTATTATTATTATTATTATTATTATTATTATTATTATTATTATTATTATTATTATTATTATTAAGGAGCTTAGAACGAAGAAGAGACATGGCTAGAGCTAGCTTGAACGAATCGTCTGAAACGTTGGTGGCGGTGGTGGTTTCCGACGACATTGCTTCCTGACACCTCCTTGATTTTGAGTCGGTTCCTAATTGGACGGTTTCACTAATCGTTCCTTTTCCCGCTCACATACCCAACTCCCTCATAAAATAAAAAAATCTCCATAAACGGTTTTAAAAAACGACGTTGTTTTTTTTTTCCTTTTCCGTCCTAACGAGGGAGTTCTAGATGGATCTATTATTGTTTTATATGTTTTACGTTTCGGTCTAATATCTTGAAATTAACACGCTACAACTTTAGTGTTGTGGTGGTTGATGTGACGTTGTTACAAATTGGTATGGTTTTAAGCTCACGGTAAGAGGGGAGGCTAAATATTAGTTATTAGTTATATCTATATCAATATCTATATCTACAGTGGCGCAGCATAGTAAGGGCGGGGAGGGGAGGCCGACCCCCCTTGGATTTTCGCGCAGAAATTCCGATTATATAGTATTCGTATAGAAAATTTTGAAAATATAGGGTTTCGACCCTCCGAAACGGGTTTTCGACCCCCCGAAACTAGTGACTTCCGACCCCCCGAACCTTCGGGTCAAGCTTCGCCATTGTATATCTATATCTATCTATACTATCTATATCTATACTATCTTATAAAGCATTTGACAAGGACTTCTTAAATTTTAAGAGGTACAAGTATAATTGCTTATGATACAATACCTAATGCATATAATAACTACTTTTTGGGGACAATTTTGTCTTTTGAACATCATATTTAATCAAAATGAAGTCAAGAGTTAAATGATGTTTATGAGAACTCATTACATTTAATTCTATAATTACTTGGAACACATTAAATATAAAACATATAAAAGATCATTTATAATGCTACATGATTTGTTATAATAATTTTTTATACAAATTAGGTACTTTATAAAAGTTAAAAGTTTTATAAACTTGATAATACTATACGAAATCGAGAAATCAATAATGAAAACTGTGATTTTAATCGTGAGATAACGATTTGCATTTGAAATTATTATGTTATATTAATACACCTAAACATGCCTAATCATATCTAAACGTTACCGGATCCTATGACCGGAGAAAAAAAAATTTCGTTTATAATTAATTTCAAACAAATATTTCACGTAATTATGGTCAATTGATCATGATTAAGTTATATAGAAGTGACTTTTCTTCTACAAATTGTATTACATATTGTAATATGTGAATATTCGATGTCAAATTTTACGATGATTTTAATATATTGTAGATTTGGTTGAATTATTATTAATAAAAAAACTCTAGAGTTTGCTAGATAAGTATTATTTGATTATTTGTGTTACAAAAATATTATTATAAAATCATGTATTCCTAACACTCTATGGATACAAGAATTAAAGTGGAAATGTATGTTATTGAGAAAATTTGTCTCGCGTCCTTAAATTTTTTTATATGAAATAGGTCAAACTTATTCCTGTTGATATTATTATCTTATGTTTAGAAGAAAGAGAAAAGAAAAGTTACTATGTTGGTTTTATTTTTATACACCTTTGAATGTAAGTTTCGTTTATAACATACTTGTGTGTGATAAATACAATTCATCTAAGCATAGGTGAACAAGTCATGAAAGTTTTTTTTTTTTTTTAGTTTTTTTATTTTCATTTTTATGTTGTTATGTTATGGTTTTGATTTACTTATTTTTTCCTAACATAATATTGAACTTTTTTTTAATATGGCGAGTTAACTCGCCGCCACACGTGTTTTTGATTCGGTGTTTTTTCACTTATTTTTGGTTCGGTTTATCAGTCCCGCCATAACGCGCGGGTTTCCCACTAGTATTATTAATTACCAAATTCTTGATGCTTAAAGGTTGTACATTATCATATGCTTTGTTAAGTTTTTTTACTTTACTTTATAATTTGCATCTTTTACAAATATGTCAAAAAAAAATTCATATTTAATCCTTACACTTTTCAGTTTAGACTTCGATTCCTTATAATTTTCATCCATTACAATTGTTTGTTTATTTCAGTCCAAATTTTACAAGTTAACATGTTGCATTGTGTATGTGTGGTTCAACATTTTCACGTTTATTTGTTCCTTGTATAGTGATTTAGTTATTTTTTTCTATGTCTTACATTTCAGTTGACGATTGAATAGAAATAGGGTATTATGAGTCCGAGCAAGCCGCTATGGTGAAATCGGTAGACACGCTGCTCTTAGGAAGCAATGCTAGAGCATCTCGGTTTGAGTCCGAGTGGCGGCATGCCATCTTCTAAAAAAAAATTTCACTACGACGGCGACGTGGTTAAACATTTTTACCTCCACTTTTCATTAATTTTTGACATTCCATCACAAAAGGCAAGTCCAATGCCCCCTTCAACACACGAGTTCAATAAAACATTTAAAGCGTATTTCGTTTCATGATTTTACGCCCCGTCACAACATGTACTACTTAATACTACTTTATTCTAGTATCTGTTAAAACAACGACACTTCTACAGTGTCGTTGTCTAAAATACGCAGCCGACCAAATTTGACCAAACCACCCAAATTTGACCAAACAACCCAAACGAAAGCCACAAGTGGGCCGGCCATAATTGAAAATTGTGGCCCAGGTGAACAAATAATGGGCTATCATTTTTGGAATATTTTGGGCTCCATATCAAGTCAACAATGGGCAACCCAACTGTTATAATGTTAAGGCTGGTCTGCAAAGTAATGAGCGACGAGCTATTTTTTTACGTGCACGAGACAATAACAGTCACTTAATGTTATCTTTAATGTCCACCAAACCCTCAACGCAACAGGAGCTGCCGCAGGGAAGCACGATCTTTACCGTGTACCAAACCCTCAACGCAACAGAAGCTCCCGTAGCGAAGCGCGGGTAACTAAAACACTAGTTTTGTTTATCAAAGAGAATAAATTATTGGACAGGTGTGACCTGATAAACCCTAGACATCTTCACATAAACCTCCGTCTACAGAGGCGTCTTCAACTCTCCACACATGGAACCACCACAATCATCATCATCACCATCATCCAAACTCTGCAACGAATGTAAAACAAAGGAATTCAAGTACAAATGCCCTGGTTGCTCCGTACAATCGTGTAGTCTCCCCTGTGTCAAAGCCCACAAGCAACGCACTGGATGCACAGGCAAACGCCAACAGCTAACGGAGTTTGTTCCTCTTTCTAAATTCGATGACAATCTCCTTTTATCTGGTAAACAAATTCCTCATAAAACCCACTTTGTTTCCCCAATTCGCTTGTTTCGTGGTTTCTCAAGTTCGAGCTCGGCTCGTTTAGGTTTGTGAGCTTGATAAGTGAAGCTAGGGCTCGTTTACTAAAGAAACTTATTATAAGGTTTGGTCTGGGCTTGTAAACAAGTTTAAATAAACTCGGCTCGGCTCCTTTCGAGCTTTTTATAGAACCTATCTTGAGTAGCTCGCGAGCAGCTCAGCTTGTTTGCAGTTTGCACCCCTTAAGTTTGATGTGTGATCTAATTAATTGACCTTTGTGCTTAACTTTTTGTTGCCGACTTATTTGTTAGAGAAGACTAAAAATCGCGAAAGATTGTGTTATTGTTAGAATAAGTTGGACAATAAGTTGGATTGGCCTTAGGAAAGTCGATTGTTTCTTTCTCGTTACGTTGTAGTTCTGCAGCTATCTAAATGCCATTTGTATTGATGTTTGAGATTTGAGCCGGTTCGAAAGAAAAATCTGTATATATTCATTTGTAAAATTTACATTTTAAAAACATTATGCGTGCGGTTTAGCAATGCATTTGACTTTTAAGTTTTCCATTAACATGTTTTTGAAAATAATAAATTGAAGGAGAAATCTTGCACAAGTCTTAAAGTTGACATATGGTTAGGCAGGCATAGTATGTGTCTCAGTTTTACAACATTATTTTGTAATAATTTAGCAGTTGTTTAGCAATTTTACAAAAAAATATTATGTGTTGATATATATGGATTCAACACGACTATTTGAATACAGTTTGAGCTCATCATGGAATTGTTGTGACTTGTGACATTTGTATATGAAGTATCACTCACTTTTGTATTGATATCATTGTTCAAACATGAATCAGTGGACTAATGTAATGGTTGTAATTTGTGTTAATTCACAATCAGATTACAATATGCTTGAGGATGTGAAGAGAATAGCTGATTCCGCCAAGAGAAGGAGAGTAAGTCTATGTGGGAATTACTATGGGATTCCGTTACACCTTAGAAACTTGATAAACGCTGCTAGGACTCGGAGATTTAAACTTTTCTTTTTGCCGAATGGAATGTCAAAAAGACAAACCAACAAGACATATTATAACCAAAGGTTATCCCTTTTTTACATCAGAGTGTTATTTAAAGTACTAAAGAAGTGATCGTAACTCGTAAGTCACTATATGAGTCTAATTTGATTTTGTTTACAGGTGGAAATTCATCTCTTGGACAATAGAATGGCGCTTTCATTCAACTGACATTAAGTTAATTGACCATGGGTAAAGCTTATTCACTACATCAATATTTATAAATATGCTTTTTTGCTGCATATTGTCTTCAATCTAAATTGTCGTTTACATTCTAACAATTAGTAATTTTGTTATTTCAGAGTTCATGAAAACTCAAATCTCTGTACGGTTATTCAGAAACATTTAAAACCTGGTACAACAAATCATCCATTGAAACCTTTTTATCTTGAGTCCGTGGAATCTCTCAAATTTTATATTAGCAAACACCCAAAGGTATATCTATAGAAAATTCTTAATCCTTTTTTATATTGTTATCGTCGCTTTTGTTTACTTCCCTTTCATAGTTAATTTAGTTATCAAAGGCGCTAGGCGCACTCAAGGCGCATAGGCCTCGCCTAGGGACTAGGTGCGAGGCGCAAAAAAAAGCCAGGGCCTGAGATTAAAAAAAAAAGCGAACAAAGAAAATAAAGTAAAAATATATTAAAATAATACTATCTTTTCTAGCTAGTATCAAAAGTTTTAAAATATTGTTGTATTAGTGTATAGAAGTAGTTTTCCTTAGATAAAAGTAGAAATCTAGCTGGAATTAGGGGTGTACAAAAAGCTCGTAGCTCGAGGCTCGCTCAAAACTCGCTCGAAAATAGCTCGCTCGAAAAGGCTCGTTTTGTTTTCGAGCCGAGCCCATAGTTATCGATAGCGAATAGCGGTAAATAGCGACGGGCTACCGATATGCTACGTAGCGATAGCGATGAAATAGCGCCCGCTATTTCGTAAATAGCGGTAAGGTATTAAAAAAATTTAAAATATTTTTATGTACAAATTTACAAGTATAAGGACCAAATGTGTATATAAATAAACTAATTTTATACTTTCTATGTAAAAATTTAGAAGTTTTGGCATTATATGTAAACAAATGAAAGATAGAGGGGTTAAACATGAAAATGTATAAAGTTATATAACCCTAAAAAGTCTAAAACACACAAACCCAGATCTTTCAGCCGCCAGTCATCTTCTCTTCGTCTTCTCTTCATCTTCTTCGGCAAGAATTACAGGACGTCGCCGGAATCGTCGCCAGAATCTTCGCCGTACTTCGCTAATTGCTTGATAGCGGGCCGATATGTACTGTGTAGCGGTAAATGGCCGATACGCGACGCTATTCGCTATCGCGCCCGCTACAGACGCGATTGACAACTATGGCCGAGCCGAGCCGGCTCGTTTTGTAATCGAGCCGAGCTCGAGCCAGGGGTGTTCAGCTCGTGGCTCGGCTCGATTGCTCGACATATGGCTCGACTCAGTCTCGTGTATGTGTAATTAATATATGGATGAAAGTAATATATTTTGGCTCCAAACGCAATTCTAAAATTCAAATTTTGAAAGCCCCGCTCATACTACCTATCTACCTCACCTCTTCATAATCCAATAAACCCTAACTTAGAAAAATAAAAAATATACATCATCATCATCATCATCATACTCGGTTAATCCCACCAATAGCAAAAGCTAAGGTAGGGTCTGAGGGGGGGTAAGATGTAGACAGCCTTACCTCTACCCCGTGGAAATAGAGAGGCTGCTTCCAAAAAAAATATACATGTATATGTGTAATTTTATTTTATTTTTGTTTTGTTTTTTTTTTATTTTATAATCATTTATAAAAAAAATAATAAAAAAATAACGAGCTGGCTCGAGCCAGCTCGAGCTCGGCTCAAACATTTACGAGTCGAGCACGAGCTCGGCTTTTCAGCTCGACCAAAAAAACGAGCCGAGCCGAGCTGGCTCGTTTGAGTTCGAGCTCGAGCTCGAGCTTAGCCTGGCTCGGCTCGACTCGGCTCGTGTACAGCCCTAGCTGGAATCTAGCCATAGTTTAACGAATTTGGCCGGAAACTCTCTGGAATTTGGGAATCTAGCTGAAATCTGCGCCTAAACCATCACCTAGAGAATTAAAGCGCAATTTCCTCAACTCAAAGCGCAAATGCATTGCTCGCTTAAAAAATGGGCCTAGGCGCAAGAGGCGATTGCTTTTAACAACTATGTTCCCTTTTATATGTGAGATTGACCAAATGGTTTGATGTGAAATTTCGACCCATTTATTTCCGAATGGGTTGATTTGGGACATGTATTATCTCTAATGAGTCAACCAGGCAAAACAAAATACTAGCTTAAGAGGAAACGGTTCAGATCTGTTGAAGTGAGTTGAACACAAGAACTAGTAAACTATCATGCAATGTTCATTTTTGTTGCATTAAACCTTTTAAATCATCGTATTCTACAAAATAGATTTAACTTTAAAACAGCATAAGTATTCATAATCATATTTTACACACTAATTATTCATAAATGAATTAAAAAAATTGGACATTAAAGTGTTTTAGATCAACCAAACCCTATTCGACTCTCACTAGTATATTTGTTCTGGCCTGTTAGTACCTGTTCATTTTGCCACCATAGTAATATGATCCGTTGATTTGTGTTATGTTTTGTTTTGTTTTCAACATTTCTGACATTTCAAAAATGTCATGTTTAAATGTAGAATCCAAGATCACCGGTTCATGAATTGGACATAAATGCCCCTTTACGCAAACAATTAGACAACTTAGTTATCATAGAGTATCCTGTTATTCACGTTTTCCTTCCGTCACATAGCCCTGATGTCGAAGTAGTTACAGCAATTGTCAGCCAACAAGTGCAGCCCAAGACTGACCCGGTCAATGATAGTCAACCAGACCCGAAAGCCGTGTTCTTCAAAGAAGAAGAAATTAAAGATCACGACTCTGCAGACCCTCATGTTCTGGATTTGGCGGATAATTCAAACAGCAAAACAGAGACGAAAGACGAAGGGTTTATTCACCAGTCTCTTGATTCAACCCACAATGATAATGAACTCTCGGATGTGGTGAATTTTGACTTTGAACCTGAGTTGATTGACGTTTATTCCAGCCTCATCGCAGAAACAAACCCTGATGATTTTCTTGATTTTGATGGTTTGTGTGACGATTTACCATCAAAAGAAGAAGACAGCAAACTTGGAGTTACTGAAGTAGAATTGGAGGAAGGGGAAATAGCGGATTCGGACTAGTCTTTAGGCGTCGGTGGACCCGTTTTCTGTTAATTTGGCAACTCGATTTCGAAAGCTTTTTTGCTTTTATTGTAGTTGATGCATATGGAATGATGGAAAGATGCATCAAAACTTTGGATAAGTGAGAAATATGAAGATGCAAATTTTGTGACTTTTTTTTGTGGCATCTATGTTAGACAACAGCTGCTGTAAAATTGTAATTTTCTTGTATTTGGAAAGAAGTTAACAAATATATTTATTTTTAAAAATTTGGATTATATTTTATTTTAAAGTAGCAAGTTAGTAAGTTTTAGATACTTATGTGCCCAATACTATATCTTTTTAATGTTAGTAGTATTGAAAGTTATAATTTGCATCTAAACTTGTTTAAAACTGTTAAGAGTATGTTTTTTTAACGGCAATCACTTTATATCTAAATATAAAGAGCCCGCTAGGAGCTGAGAGAATACAAACGCCAAAACAACAAACGACTAAAACAATCCGACTACAAAAACTTGTACGTCTGGGCCTATTCATTGAATGATATCTATTTAAAAAAATCTACATGGTAAGAAGCCCAAGCCCAAACAAAAACTTGTATTTATGGGCCTATTCGTTGACCAAACTTACTTTTCTTGGTTGACTTTCTTCAACCTTTGAGGTGAAGATATGCTTTTCACAAGATCCATAAAGTGGCAAATAAACTTTGGAATGTTTCTACGCATGTATCAAGAGAGAGATGAGTTTAAACTTTCAAGGAATTTGTTTCAACCATCAATCTTTTCTAAATAAATAGTATATATTCTAATAAGTAATAAGTAGCTCATCAATATAATAACATGGCTATTTTCAATTTTGAACATATAAATCGAACCATGTGTCCACTGATGTAGTGTGCGGATCAATCTAAGAAACCATATGTAAAAAAAAAAGTTTTCTATATATACAAATATAATTTTTTATGGGTCGTTTTCACGTAAAACACATGAACCCTGGTTCTCTAATAAACCAACACCTATATGTTGAGAGAGAGAAAAAAACAATAATGACTACGCTTATATACTATACTTTTGTTTTTAGATTGTTCAAGATTGAAAAACCAAGTGCTTCATTTTTGTTTTGTGTATTCGCGCAAGACATACTAATCTAAAACAAAATATGAAAATATTTATCCTTTTGTGCAAATTTGCCGTGTTAATAAATACAAAGTATGGACCAAAGTAAATATGGACCATGAGTAAAGAACGTTACCAAAGAAAAATAAAAGTTGAAATCCACTATAACCATCACGTCTTTTTCGTTGGGTTCAATCGAACTGACCGATATCAGCCAGTTCAAATTCGAGTCCTTTCAAATAGCCACAACCGCATCTGTTGTATGTAAACATTGCTAATAATTATTGGGGTTTTACGTCAGTCGCCTCTTGGTCTAGTAGTACCCTTGTTTATCCATACCTAAGTGGTGCGGCTTCAAGTCTCACAAAGTGCACAATGGTTGGATTTTAGGAGTTGATAACTAGATATTGAAAGGTGTATGTGTGTTTATTGTTAAAAAAGAGTTTATACTTTTTATGTTTGACAACCAAATACCGTTACCGCTTATGCTTGGATTATTATAATATAACCGTGAAAAATATCGATATCTTTAAAAAGAGTTAATAGTCAAAATCGTCTCTGAGGTTTGATCACTTTTACCACTTCAGTCCAAAACCCAAACCTTTTACATCTGGGTCCTCAGTTTTTTTTTTTTTTTTTTTTTTTTTTTTTGCCAAACTCGTCCCTGAAAAAGGTTTGAGTTTTGCTAAATTCGTCCTTGAGGTTTGGTCACTTTTGCCACTTCACTCCACAACTTAAACGTTGTCAGGGACGAATTTGGCAAGAAAAATAAAACTGAAGGACCCAGATGTAAAAAGTTTGGGTTTTGGGCTGAAGTGACAAAAGTGACCAAACCCCAGGAACAATTTTGGCTATTAACTCCTCTAAAAACTAGATTTAGCATTCTTCAAAATTAAGTACAACAATTGTTATAAATCATTTTGAGGATAAATGCATATGATTATGTTGACATTAGCATTTTGGGAGAAAACTATCGAGTACCAACACATGCATCATCAAGTGGCAACATAATATCAAAGCTAAATAATCCAAATATTAGATTTTATAAATAATTGAGCACTTAAATACAAAGAGAATAAAAATATTTTATAAAATATCTGATATTTAAAAATGCTTGTATATTATATACCCTAGTTGTATATGTTAAGGTGTATTAATAAACTTAAAATTGCAATTTATATTCAAAAATATATTTAGTGCACATTAATAAAGTTATTTTTATGTTTATAGAATAAAGGGTTAGGTTTATTTAATCGTTTTAACATTTATAACTCCCTCTACGTGAAACAACACTTTTAACCTTACCTATTTTCGTGGCATAAACCTTTAATTAATTATTCGTGAAAACAAAAAACAAAAACTTTATTCCAAACTAAATTATCAAACATAAATCATTCTTTTTTCTTCTTCATTTGTAACCATGTGCGATCAAACACTAGTAACTTACAATCATATTTTAAGTTTCGCGACGCTAGTAAGACCCGTGTAATTTTTTTAATAAATTAAAACATATTTTATCTTTATAGATTAAACCATAGTATGTTTCAATTTCTTTAAGATATTTAATCGAATAATATATGCATACAAACAAATTAAAATGATATACATTTCTAGTATAAATACTTAAAGTTATTAAAACATAATATAAAGCTAAATATGGAAACACAAAAATGAAACATTCAAAGAGGTGCCATAAACATTTTTTTTGGATGGGCAGACTTAAACATTAATTAGAAAACATGCCATTACTCAAATTAGACATATCAATATGCATGTATAGTGTGATGAAGTGGCTGGAAAGTAGTTGCATGACAAAAGTCACAACTTTTGAGGATGTGAAAAAAAGCTCAAATTTTGAAAAAGGGGAAAGGGAAATTTGGGACCCAATCTTAGTAGATAAATACATAGAAACAAGTAGGGAAGGTTGAGTTTAATTGGTTAAATGGGCACATGGAGTGGGGGTAGGGGGACAATCCTCACATGAAAGAAACATGGGGTTTCCTTTGCTTTAGGACAATTTTGTTTGTAGTCTTCTTTGCTCCCCTTAAACCCCACCTCACCTTATCCATCTATACTGTCCATAGGTATATACCCTCTCTATACTTACCATCATCATACACTTTATCTTTATATATATTGTTTAAAAAGACTCAAATTTACATGTTAAAGGTTATAAAGTGTACAAAGTGAATATAGGAACTCTATTGATTGGAACTCATTCAACAAGAGTTAGTGTAAAATCATTCAATACACAAGCTAACACAAAGTTTCCTTACTATATACTACTTGTAAGTTTTGGACAATGAGTCGACGTGAATCATAAAAGAAAAATAGTTTAGAAATATAGATGTGGATATCGAAACTTCCATGTTGTCGTCCTCCTTCACCCGACCATTAACCCCTAATTAGGATTGTTCTAAAAGTTTTCTTTGTTCTCCTATATATTTTTCTAATCAAATGATAACCATGTACACCTTACTAAAAAGGGTGGCTAAAAGAATGAATGAGCTTTTGCAAGGCATGATTATTGCCATGTTGGTCGATTCAAAATAGCCTAATAACTTGTGACATGAAGCATGAAGCATGAAGCACAATGCATGTCGTGTTAGTAATCGAGTTATGTCAAAGAACCTAAAGAAAAGTCCTTACAAAATGTGGAAATGAAAGAATTAAAATATAAACTATTTTCGAGTTTGGGTTATTTGGCTTATCCTTGAGTATATATCTTTTCCTAAAATGACAAAGCTATGACCTAAAGTTTTAAAAGGTCTATTTGTGAGTTATGCGGAAAATATAAAGTTTAATAGACTTTTGGACTTGGATTTTAATGTCATATTTGAATTAGAATTTTTTTTTTATTTTTTTTTTTTTACAAAATTCAACAAGGGCAAATGCCATTTCTCACAAGTACCAAAAAGTAAAAACTAGTGCACCAACAAAAAGTAGTAAGACCATGTGTATAGTGGTTCAAGCTCCTTAGGGGCGTTTTTTACCATGTGGATGCCATGTCAGCATGAACATTATTAGCCCTAAAAGGGTGTAGTGGTTCAAGCTCTTTTCATGCCTCTTCAATCATTATCCAATAATTTTTGATGTAATAAAGAAACTTGTACAAGTGAACTTGTTAATCGCAACATATGAATAAAGAAACTAATTGTGTGGTAATAATAAAGAGTAAGTCGGAAACAAAGTATAAAAGCATATAAATAAAGAATTAAATTAAATATACATATTTTAAATCATAAAGTAGTCAAGGCTGTAACACCCCAACCGATGGCGGAAACATCGGGATGTCACGTATTGATGATTGTTCAGTAGCTCATGGTAAATAATAAATTTCAATAATTGCTTTAAATACATTACATACAAATGTTCTACAAGAATCTGTACATCAACATGAATAATACTAGATACATATCTTCAAGCATCAACTTTAATCATCAAGCAAGCTACGACCTGAAACATGTTAAGTTTGAAAATATTTTGGGTCAACAAAAGTTGGTGAGAGTTACATAGGTTTTGATAATTGAATAAAAATGTTGTGCAATTCAAGTGTCATGGCAAGACTAGTCCATATGTGAAAACATACTAGAAGTAAATCGAGTGCATAATCAACCCTTGTGACTGTTGTATTGTGGTACATCCCATACGCTCATGGTTCACTCGTTTATGTTGCGATAACAAACACCCACACTACCTTTGTAGGAGGCACGTATCCGGGTGGGATTGTCAGTCCAATAGATCTATCAATGTATACCGTCGGCTGATCAATGTTAATGATTATGCTAGAATTGTGCTTACCCTAGTCATGTTCAAGACATAATGCAACATAGAAAAACACATAGACACTTTGATGATTGAATTGCATATAGAATGTTGTAACATGTTTCACCCCAAAAACGGTGATAAACAGAAAGGGGGCTATGTAAAACTCACCTTAGCAAAATGTTATATCCCTTGAAAAATAGAATAGTGTGTTGCCCAAATATGCCAAGTATCACCCTATAAATAAGTTAATAAATATGTCTAAGTCTATCTAGTCTACAATTATATTATAGGGCTTCGAATTGGGGATAAATGCTCGTTTGATTAATAATTAAAATGTTTGATAATTGAGAGAAATTTAATAAATAAATAAACAAAAATATTTTTATAAAATTTGAATCAAAGATGGTCACAATAATGTGTTTAAAGTATAAAAATAATTTTTTATAAAATTATTTTCTTAAAAAAAATATTAAATCTATTTATTTCAAATTGTCAAAATATAATTTTAATATTTAAAAATACTAAAATTAAAGATTTATTAGATTAAAAATTATATTTCTGTTCCAAATAATCAGAAATAATTTATATAAAATTTTGGTGCAAAAATATTGAAAAATGAATTTATTATGATTTAATTATGATTAAAACTAACAAAAATTGATTAAAAATATAAAATAAATGATTTTTCAGAATTAAAAATCATCTCAGAAAAGTTTATTGTTATAAAAACTCAGAATAATTTTTGTGGAAATTTATAAGATTGTTTTGATATTTTTATAGAATTTTATAAATAAAACAGAATAAATTTGATTTATTTATTTTATATATTAAATAAATAAATTTTTGAAATCTAAAAATTGTATGTTAAACTTTTTCATTAGGTTAACACAAAATAATTTTTGTAGGATTTTCAAAAGTGTTTTAGTATTTTAAAATGAATTTATAAAATACAAGTAATTATATTTAAAGTTTGATTATTTCTAAACAAAACAAAACAAAAAAAAAAGGAAAAAGGAATGTTGCTGCAGAGGCTCGAACTCGCGTGGGTCGGTCCAAGAACACCAGGCACAACCACTTGGTCCAGACCAGTGGTTGTGTTTGGTTTCAGTTTGTTTAAAATATAACATATATGAAAAATCAATGTTCTTCCCCAAATCTAATATACAAGCCCTAGCTTTTGCAATTACACAATTCACACAACATTAACCCAATTAACCTTAGGGTTAATGTTGTGTGTATGCCGAAGGATAGAACCCACACAAAAAATGATACTTACAAACACGTTATGAACACGATTGCTTAGTCAAAGCTTGAAGTCAAAACGCGATAAAAAAGACTAAAGAATGGTGAATAATTAAGAAATTGGAGGTTGAGAAAGATTGATTGGCGAGTTGTGATTGTCCAGAAGTGTCCAATTTATAGGGTAGTGGTCTAGATCGTCGAATTGGTAAGGTTGACCACGAATTAATTGGGTTTCGTCTAATTAAGCATAATTGGTACGAATTAATGATGATAATACGTGTATATGACTCATGATAGGCCGGTAATCACGATACCATACCATTCTTGGATCAAAAACACGTTCACGATGTATAATTATGGAAGTTGGCTGTCACAGTTGACTTTCCAAGTCAACTGTGAAGGGCCAAGGTCATGTTAAATACATTTAAAGCTGGAAAAGAAACAAGATGATCGTGTAGATCAGCTGGTTAGAACGTGTGAGCATATGGCCGGCTTGGGCGCGGGTTCGAGTCCTGGCCCAAGCAAAGTATTTTTTTGATATTTATATTATATATATAAGTATATTATATATAATTAATATAGTATTAGGGTTCCCAAAATGCCACAATAATAATAAAATGCGAATAAAAATAATAGAACTTGTCGTTTTTATTCATATTATACGTAACGTACAATTATTAAACGCGAAATGTTACAAAGGCTCAGAGTTGTCACTATTTGGAGACTGCTGTACTTTATATTTTTAATATAAAATATCATCTTTAGCCTTAAAACATAAAAAAACACTTTTTAAAGCTTTCTTCTTCCTCTTTCTCAAGTTTTTTACTGAACAATTACAAAGATGGCCCCCGGCCGGAAAACTCAACAAAAACTATATTCACTTTGTTTCTTCTTCATTTACTTCTCAAACGGTCACAAATCTTGAAAAGAGCAAAATGGAGGGCGTTTTATATTACACGCCGGGAACAATTTTTGCCTCAAAAGCGCCCCGGGGACTGGTGTACATGGCGTTTTCAGGCGTTTTGGGTTGAATCCACGCCCCATTACACATGGTCTAAGAGGGGTAAAAATAAATTAAAAATAAAAAAAACCCTTGGATTCAGAATTTCAGATTTATTTATCTTTGTTATATTATTGGATTCCTTACGGAATATGAAAACAATAAGATCCTCATTTCAAGACGTATCGATGACTTATAGCTTGGAACTAATTCTAAAAAGTGTCATGAGAAACTTGATTATGCTATAAGATATAAAACTAGTATAGTAGTTGCTTTGTGAGTGAGGTTGTTGACACTTTTTGATAACATGTTCCTTCTATGATAATTCTAAAGGGATGTGTAACGGTTTGTGGAAGTTATATATCTAAATCCTACACTAAAGATCATGACTCAAATGCTACTTGCCACCGCTAATTTCATTAGGCTATTTAAAAGGTGCACGCGGCATGGCATTATTACAGCCAATTATGTTTCTGAAATTGACTAAGCGGCTGTTTGGTTGATTAAATACTGAATCATTAAGAGGTCTGAATGGTTAAGAGGATCTGAATGATTAAGTGCTGAATGGTTGAACTATGCATCAAGTCTGAATGGTTCAGCTCTTAACCATTCCATTCAAAACCTTTTTTTATATTGAAACAAACAGTCTGAATGCTAAACCATTCAGAGCTGAATGATTTAGAGCCTCATTAAGAGACTACCAGGCCCTAAGGACATAAGCAAGCTACAAAATTAGCAACCGCTTTCATTTAAATTTCTTGCAGAGTTAACTTGCAGAGTTAACTTGTTAGCCCGTTACAAAATTAGCAACCGCTTTCATTTAAATTTAGTAAAAGAAAAAAAAGCAACACTAAAGAAAACATTAACTTGCAGAGTTAACTTGTTAGCCCGTTACAACTTCTCAACACATACAGTTAAATCAATTCCCTACGCTACACTCGGCTTAAACTAGTTTTTTTTTTTTTTTTTTTTTTTTGAACATTTCGGCTTAAACTAGTTGCGACTGTTTTATAATGTTAAATCTAAAACTATTAAAAAGATTAAAGGTAAAATTTAATTAAATCACATGTATATAACAAGGAAAAGAAAAATAATACCTTTTAGAAGAACAGCGTATCAATCAACATCACATATTAGTTGAAAGCAACTTATTAACACAACTCCATTATTAAAACCTAATTCCACCTAATAAATAATTTAACAATTCATTATCGTTATAATTGGTTGCAACTAATGTTGACAAAACCCTTTTTATTATTGTTATTACTTTTTTTTTATATAGAAATGGTTGCAACAACTCAACATTTTTAATATTCTATACGAAATTGAACATTTTTAATACTTTTATAGTTTTATTTGAATGTTTCAAAGTTAACGAATCCACTTGTACTTGAAAATAAGAACCATATCACCCTTCTACTCGATCGCTAGTTTAAGACACAACGGTGAGCAATTTTTATCTGGAACCACCTAAAGTAGGTGACCAAATCGTGATCGGACCAATATTTTAAAAACTGGTAAATGCCGGCCGGTTATACCGGTATTACCGTTTTCGGATGAGAATCCGGTATGAAACACTCCGGTAAATATATGAAGCGGTATCGATTTTATACCGCCGGTAAAATCCGGTATACCGGTTTGAACCGCTATACCGGTACTGGCATATGCTAGTTTTTGGGTAATTTTTAGATTATTTTTTTTATTAAAGAATAACTTTTAAAAAATTAAAAACCTTAGTTTATCTTTTGAATTAATTTTTAATTATTGATTAACTTTTTGATAGTATTTTAATATATAGTTATGTACTTTTAGATTATTTTTTTGTTTAATGTTGTAATTTATGAAATTATATAACTAACTAATTAATCCGGTTGAACCGTCCGAAACAACGCGATTCAACTGGTTAAACCATTATTTAGCCAACTCTGGTATAATTAAAAAACCGGTTTTTAAAACATTGGATCAGACCGTTAACAAACCGATACAAGGACCAAGGGTCAGTCTTCGACCCCATAAGATAACATTACATTCATTATATGTGGCAGTGGGAGTTGCATCCCATTTACTTGTGTCCTTTTTTGTTGCAGGTTGGTTTAGTCTCATTCCACCGGTCTTATTGTTAGCAATAGCAATAATTATTTTCTAGTCGAACCAAAGTAAGGAAAAACTAAGAAATGTAGAAAACTATATATGATGAAACAGAAGGAAAAAAAAAGCGACATGTTAAACGGGTAATTATGTAAAAATTATTATATATTATAACTTGATTGGTATTCTAATGCATTTTCATAACCTACTGTTAAAATTAGAAACCTTTTACTCTTTTAGTCCTTTACAAGGTATATATCCTACTATTTTATAGAACAAACCTTGTGCTTTGGAGGATGAATTTTAATGTTGAAATATTAATAGCAAGAGTTCCAACTCGAGCTCGTTTTGTATATGACAAACTTTAAGGATGAACTTTATATGTATTTAATATTACACATATATTTTATAATATATATACACACACGTGGGAGTGTCCGTGTGTTGTTGCGGGTGTTTATTTTTTTTTATATTTTAAATTGCCAAAAACTTGATACATCATAATATCATTTATCCAATCCGACACGTGCTCGATTTTTATTTGTAACATTTAGTTACACATATGAACCAAATGACCTTTAGCCAACTGGTAACAAAGTGTTAAATAAGGCTTAGGGGCTGTTTGGTAGCCTCTTAACCATTCAAGCCTGAATCATTCAGCATTCAGACTGTTTGTTTCAGCATCTGAATGGAATGATTAAGTGTTGAACCATTAAGCTAATAAGGGATGCTGAATGATTCAGCTCTTAACTATTCAGAGCCTCTTAACCATTCAAACCATCTTAATGATTCAGCACTTAATCAACCAAACAGCCCCTTAACCTTTCCTTGTGGTGATGGTTCAAATTCCATTGGTGACAGGAAGTTAAGCCATTAAAAAAAGTTACACACATGAACTAATCTATTACTTAGGATTGGTTCTAGTTAAATTCTGTTAATTGATTCAAGACATGTCAAAGTGGGTGCTATTTGCTAATCCATTATTTGATAAAGGTTTCGGTAGAATTTGGACACTAAGGTTAAGAAATCCATATGGAAGTTTGATTGATAGCTACCAAACAAGCAATTTGAATAAACCACATAGTTACCTTACAAAAATATTAATAGAGAAAAAAAAATACAAATATCCATAAGATCACCTCTCGTCAGGGGCAATAAAGTCACTTCAATCTTACTTCAAGAATGTCACACCCTCAAATTTCCACTGCGGGGTTTATACCGCGAGGCGCGTGACATACCAGGATCCCATAGCCATAGTCACAGGAACGAACTCTAAATGCCCAAACCATTTAGTTCGTTTTCAAAAACCAAGTTTAGTTAAGCTGCGGAAGCGTAAACCAAATTTAAAACCTTTTAAAACTTGCGCAAAACAACGCACCCAAATTAAAACCATACGAAAGCATAATATATAATTTATGTGTATGCCCGAGAGCCCAAATGCAGTGAAATGTACAGTGCTTTCTAATCCTGGCACCGGAAGCTAACTACCTGCAAAAGCATGTAAATCGTGGGTCAACAAACAATGTTGGTGAGTTCACTGAGTAAAGTAGGTGAGTAAGTAAAAACGTAGGTTTCCCAAACCATGAACCAAATGAAAACGTCGGTCTCCCAGACCACATAACAGTACGTAAGAACGTCGGCCTCCTTGGCCACAAGTAAATAGCTAATTCAAATGTCAGGGGTAGCTAGCCCACTCATGATAACTAAAACCGGCGAATACCGAACTACTAATGAACAAGTTCCCATAACTGGGATAAAGATGCCTTGCATCATTGTCCATCGACAATGATTATGTTTGAAGCTAATAGTTCACATCCGTGCCCCCAGCACGATGTGAGGTTTGTTAGACCTAATAGCGCTATCAACTAATTAACCCGCTTGCCCAACCGGCAATTGATTCGGTATTTTGAAGGACTTAAACGATGTGTTTGGTTTAGTTCATCAAGGACATATATATGAATTAGTAAAAATAGATTCACCACGTGAACCATGCACCCCAAATCCGGTATGTGTAAAAGTAGTCCCGAACCGGACTAGAAACGTTAAGTAGTTGTCTCAACCCGAGACGCATGCTTTTGAGAAAAGAGTAGTGAAACTCACCTTATCGCGTAAGCAAAGAATCCGAACAGCAAGTATTATATGCTACCGACACCCTAATAACAGTGTCACTACGTGAGTATAGGCGTAACATCATTACACCATATAACTCGTTTGTCCAAGGCGTTTTAAATATTCATAAGTGTGTATGCGACGCCTAGTGATTCTACATGCAATAGTAAACCCTACGGACTCGTTGGTGAATGAGTTGGTTATAATTAGTTTCTACAGCCCATATGTGTCGTGAACATGTGTACTTCCGTTATATGTCAAATTTTAGATCACCTAAGACCTCAAGTAGTCACATAGTCACATAATACACAATCTGTGTTTTCAGGACAGATTGTGCGCCATCAAAACGAATTTATTTAAAATAGTAAACCAGTGAGTTATCCTCCCAAATTTTTACTAAATTTTCTTTGGGATTCACTTGGCAATACCTATTTTTGTTTTGTCTTAATTCCAAACACAAAAATTATAAAAATTCGTACAACACAGCAGTGTTCAGAAAATTTCCACAACAGGTCAGTTTAGTAGGAAAATTCTTAAAAATTGTGTATTCATCCAAACGAGATGAATCCACTTGGAAAAGCTCTATTTTTCCAGTATTGACCTACTGTAAAAATTTCATAACCTAACTCCTTGTAAATCTCAAGTTATGGCCATTTAAAGTTAACCCAATTTACAAATCCGAAAATCTGATATGACCCCTAATCAATTAAAATTCCAAAAACGACTCATCCTACGTCCAAAACACATGATTTTACCCATTATGAAAAGCTAAGACCAGGTGTGACCTAACCATGCCAAGAAAACCCTAAAATTATTATGTTAGAGCCGTGTTACAGCTCCTACAAGTTTGACTAACCATTCTGTCCAGATTTTAGTTTCGCCTAATTCATACTTAAATCGCCTACCGTGTGCACAAAAACTATTAACATTCACCAATCATCAACACAAAACATTCCTAATACCTATTTTATCAGATTCTATGATTAAACATGTCAAGATCAAAGCTTTAAGAATCAAAACACCAATTACTTGCGCAACAAGTATCCTACGATGTTACTAAGCGTTTATGAGTATGTTCAATCCATTTAATCTTCAAAAAGATTCATGCTTTAATGTTTTATAAAATCATTCAGACCTGGACAAACTTATTATATGATTTTTATTAATGAAAACACAAGATAAAAGCATAAGAAATCGTAAGATATACCCTTAGCTCTCTCAATCGATCAATCGTGCGCCTTGGAGCCTCCCAATTGATGATCTTGAGCCTTATCAGAGGTTGTTTGAGTGAAATATTCGTGTGGGGCAGTAAGGGGGCGATTAGGGTTGAGTATGGGGGTTGCATGGGAGTTTAGGTTGCTTAAATATAAGTTTAAGGCGGTTTAGACCCGTCAGTTCGTTTCGAGCGGCCGCTCGGTGCCTGTGAGCGGCCGCTCACAGGTCCGGGTGGCGCGCTCTTTTCTCGTTTCGTCTCCCGACGCGTTATCCTTCGACGTTTTCGTTATTCCGGACCGTAACACGTGTAACCCCATGCATTAAGACCCTAATCAACCTCATGCTCCACTTTTAATGATTTCTATTAACGTGTTCGGTTTAGGTTCACATAATCATGTATGGTTTTCACATAAGTTTATTTTTCACCAACGTCCGAGGTTCACTAATCATGCAATCACACATTGACTCATAACCATGCACGTATGTCTTATCTAACTAACCCTAGTTAAGTATAATGCAAGGAATGTAACTAGAGTTTAGTTAAAGTGAGAACCTGAATTTTCGGGGTATCACATCATCCCCAAGTTGAAAAGAATTTCGTCCCGAAATTCAGCAAGTAAACAGTAAAGCCAGCTAAAAAAAATGTATGCTTGGTTTCCGGATGTCACATCATCCCCAAGTTGAAAGGAATTTCGCCCCGAAATTCACTTTGAGCGAGCTGCTTTATGTTCGGCATTTGATCTATGCACAGGTTCAGGTTCAGAAAAGAGGTGTGGATATTTGAGCCGCATCTGATCTCTGCGCTCCCACGTGTATTTCGGTCCTAGACGGGAATTTCATTGTACGTTAATAATAGGTATAGTGTTCTGTTTGAGTTTCTTGACGCCCCGCTCAAGAATCTCCACTGGTTCTTCCATGAACCGTAGCCGATCTTCCACCTGGATCTCCTCCAGTGGCACCGTCAGTGTTGTATCCAACAGGCATTTCTATAGATTCGGTACGATATGTGGGATACATCGTGTATCCTACCAAGTTTGTTAAGCAGGTTTAACTTGTAAGCTACCAGACCAATCCCATCAACCATCTCGAATGGTCCAACGTTTTACGGGTTCATCTTCCCCCGTTTTCCAAAGCGTGTCACACCCTTTCAAGGTGACACCTTTAATAGTACTTGTTCCCATTCCGGAGCTCTAAAAGTTTCCTACGCTTATCAGCGTAGTTTTTCTGTCGCTCAAGAGTAGCAGCCATCCGTTTTCTGATTGCACTATCTTCTCAGAAGTTTGGTGCACAAGTTCGGAACCTGTCAGTTGGCTATCCCCAACTTCAGTCCAACATATGGGGGATTTGCACTCCCGTTCATAAAGTGCCTCAAAAAGTGCACACTGGATCGAAGTGTCATAACTATTGTTATAAGAGAATTCAATCAAAGGCAAGTGCTTGTCCCAACTGTTTCCAAAGTCCACCACGCACGCTCGCAGTAGATCTTCTAGTGTTTGGATGGTACGTTCACTCTATCCATCCATCTGGGAGTGATAGGCTGCGCTCATGTCCAAATGAGTTCCCAAAGCAATTTGGAGAGTTTCCCAAATATGGGAAGTAGATCGCGCGTCGTGATCCGATATGATAGGAGTTGGCATCCCATGCCTAGAGACAATTTTCGTAATACAAAAGCGGCTAGACGTTCCAACATGTCCGCCTCTCTAATTGCCATGAAATGCGCTGATTTGGTCAAACGGTCAATAATGACCCAAATCATATCGTGCCCGCTGGGCGTTTTAGGAAGTTTGGTGATAAAGTCCATGGAAATACCATCCCAGCTCCACATGGGATTTTCCGGTTGCTGAAGTGGGCCTGAAGGTTTCTGATATTCAATCTTAACCTTTGCGCAAGTCAAGCACTTACTAACATAAGTGACTTTTCTCAGCTTTCATGTTTGGTCACCAGTAAAGAGTTTGAGATCTCGGTACATTTTATCCGAACTAGGATGTACCGAATAACGAGATGTGTGAGCCTCATCGAGCACCAGTTGTCTAAGATCCCCTGAACGTGGAATCCAGACTCGATCCATAAAGTACTGAAGCCCATCCGACTTCAGTTCCAGGTGTTTGTCAGCACCATGCAATGTTTCCAACCCGATGTTTTCCTTTTTCAAGGCCTCGCCTTGGGCTTCACGTATTTTATCAGGCAGATTAGAGTGTATGATAAGTTGTAAGGCCCGCACACGTTTGAGTTTCGTTTCCTTACGGCTCAGGGCATCAGCTACTACGTTAGCTTTCCCTGGATGGTACTTGATAGCACAGTCATAATCATTCAAGAGTTCGACCCATCGTCGTTGCCGTATGTTTAGGACCTTCTGATCAAATATGTGCTGAAGACTCTTATGATCTGTGAAGATCGTGCACTTCGTTCCGTAGAGGTAGTGTCTCCAAATTTTGAGAGCGAAGACAACCGCTCCCAGTTCCAAGTCGTGAGTGGGATAATTCTTCTCGTGAACTTTTAGTTGTCGTGAAGCATAAGCGATCACCTTCTCGCGTTGTGTCAAAACACACCCTAGCCCTTGGATAGATGCATCACAGTACACCACAAAGTCCTCCGTACCCTCAGGTAGTGATAATATTGGAGCACTGCAAAGTTTAGTCTTTAGTAATTGAAAAGCAGCTTCTTGGGCATCTTCCCACTTGTAGATAATCCCCTTCTGTGTCAAAGCAGTGAGGGGTTGAGCGATTTTTGAGAATCCCTGAATGAATCTGTGATAATAACCTGCAAGGCCAAGGAATCGTCGGACCTCCGTGGGAGTCTTAGGGGCCTCCCATCTTTTAATCGCATCAATCTTAGTGGGATCGACCTGTATTCCTGCCTCGTTCACCACATGACCCCAGAATTGGATCTCACGAATCCAGAAGTCGCACTTGGAGAATTTTGCATATAACTGCTCACTTTTCAGAAGTTCCAAGATCAGTCGTAGGTGTTGCTCGTGCTCTCCCCTACTCTTGGAATAGATCAGAATGTCGTCTATGAACACTATGACAAATTTGTCTAGATAGGGTTTGCACACACGGTTCATGAGGTCCATGAACACAGCTGGTGCATTGGTCAGCCCGAAGGGCATTACCAAAAATTCATAGTGCCCATAACGGGTTCGAAAGGCTGTCTTTGGCACATCCTCCTCTCGGACTCTCAGTTGATGATACCCCGACCTTAGGTCAATCTTGGAATAGAAACTCGACCCCTGAAGCTGGTCGAATAGATCATCAATACGAGGTAAAGGGTAGCGGTTTTTAATTGTCACCTTGTTCAATTCCCGGTAATCGATACACATACGGGAACTCCCATCCTTTTTCTTAACAAATAAGACTGGAGTTCCCCAAGGTGAAGAACGAGGTCTAATGAAACCCCTGTCCAATAGCTCTTGGAGTTGGGTGGATAGTTCTTGAAGTTCGCCTGGTGCAAGGCGGTATGGTGCACGCGCAACTGGGGCGGCTCCTGGTGCACGGTCAATTTGAAATTCCACTTGTCGAACAGGTGGAAGTCCGGGTAATTCCTCTGGGAAGACATCTGGAAAATTCTGAACTATAGGGATGTCCTCAATTTTTGTTTCAACTTCAGCTCGGGTATCAGAAATGTTAGCCAATATGGCTGGGTAGCCCTTCCGAATACACTTCTAGGCTTTCAGGAAAGAGATGATGCCCATCATGGCACTACCAGGATCACCCTAGACAGATAAGAATTCTCCACTAGGGAGAGGGATACGAACAATCTTCTCTTGACAGAGAATTTCAGCGTGTTGCTTGGACAACCAGTCCATGCCAACCACGAGATCAAAGCTTCCTAGGGTGATAGGTAAGAGGTCGATGGCAAACAACTGTCCATCTAGTTCGAGCTTACAGTCACGATGGATGTGGGTTACCTTAACAGGCTTCCCATCAGCTAACTCTATAGAGTACGGGGTATCAAGAAGTGTAGGAACTATCCCTAGTTATTTGCTAAGTTTTGATGACACAAAACTATAGTCTGCACCAGCATCATATAAAACAGAAGCGAGAGTGTCGTTTAAGGAACACGTATCCGTCACGCCGTTGTTATCAGTCCTGGCCTCCCCAGAGCCCATCACAAATGCTCCTCCACGAGCCCCATTGTTGTTGTTACTGTTGTGGTTATTGTTGAAGGACTTATACCGCATACTATCTCACGTTCTCTTGTTATCACCAAAAGTAGAAGATGAAGCACCCTGCTTCGGAAAAGTACCATGCTCAACAGCCTCGTCGGTGAGTTTGTGAGCCAGGTGAAAGGTTTGTAGGTGAGCTGCAGTGGCCAAGCCACGAATCTGAGGGGCCCACCCTTTCGGTATAAAGTTCGATCCATTTGTAAGGTAGGTTAAATAGATTTGAGCCTATAGTGGCTATCTCCTATAGCTTGGTAGTGTAGGCGTCGATCTCAGACCCATCCGTCTTTATATAACAAAATTTCTAGATTTCACCACAGGGTGTTACGTTCTCCTTCCAAGTATTTGTAACTCATCGAGTGTGCATGTAGCATACATTACCCCATCCTGCCTGGGGCAAATGCACATGGCAGGGACTTATACTATCGAAGCAATCAGACGGTCCCCTTCAGTTCCGTTGGAGTCATCGAGGATTACGATCAATAAAAGGCTTGAAGATATGATGGCCGGTTGTTGTTGTGGCATGTGCGTTCGAGAAATAAGAAAGTTCAAATGTGGAAGTCAGAGGAAAAGAACGATTTAGCAATATAGATCTTTACTAGCTGGGAAAGATGCGAGGGCCTCAACCACCCTATCGTTGATCATAAAAACTCGGTCTTATCTAAGTTAACAAGGGAAATGAAAGAAAAGATAGGTAAGAAAAGGTAAGAGCCAATCGTCGCCATGCTCTGTCTAGATAGTAGAGCCTTCATCCTCACTTTCCGTGTGCTCGTCCTGCTCAGGTTCCCCTTCCATCTCTTATCCTTCCTCTTTTGCGATGTCAGTGTTATATGGTTCTCATCACGTACAATCTCCTTCTCTAGTCCTATGTGAACCAGTTTAGTGGTAAGCTGTACCACTCGTTCCTCCAATCGTGGCTATCAGCCATTAGTAGGTTTCATCCTCCCTTGTGATGTTGCATTACATCGCAGGCTTTACGTAACTCCCCAAGAGTGTGTGTAACAAGTCCCGATCTAATGTGTTCCCATGAATCTACCATATACTTATGAGTAACAGGGATATGCAGTCATACGTCCGCCCGCTCATACTAGGCGTAAGGTACTAAGAAATAAGTTCTATATGCGTAACCCAGTCCCGTCTGAGTTTCGGATGGGGGTAAGAAAGATCAAGTAGCAAGGAACAGAAACTAATTGTCTCCTTGCTAAGTGACAAAAGATAAGTCTCAGCATTCGAATTCCTTCATAGTTGATTTAATGGTACCACGTCATGCGCATCGTGCAGCTTCCTGTGTACGTGCGCCATAACGCTCGCAAGGCTCCCTCCCTTGTACTATTGTTGTCTCCTCGTCCATGAGGTTAGTTAGGATATTATTCCCAGTAATGCGCCACCTGGTGTAACCCTAGGTTCCCACCATTGACGTGTTAAGAATTAAGTCTAGAACTAGGAGATAACATATCTCCCGAAATCATATGTTGTAGATATATGTAGCTAATAGCTAGTTGTGCACTTAAGTTGTGAGTGTACTTATGCTATGATGATTATAGACTAGACTCAACATGCAGTCCTAGTTCACTATAACCAATGGCTCTGATACCAATCTGTCACACCCTCAAATTTCCACTGCGGGGTTTATACCGCGAGGCGCGTGACATACCAGGATCCCATAGCCATAGTCACAGGAACGAACTCTAAATGCCCAAACCATTTAGTTCGTTTTCAAAAACCAAGTTTAGTTAAGCTGCGGAAGCGTAAACCAAATTTAAAACCTTTTAAAACTTGCGCAAAACAACGCACCCAAATTAAAACCATACGAAAGCATAATATATAATTTATGTGTATGCCCGAGAGCCCAAATGCAGTGAAATGTACAGTGCTTTCTAATCCTGGCACCGGAAGCTAACTACCTGCAAAAGCATGTAAATCGTGGGTCAACAAACAATGTTGGTGAGTTCACTGAGTAAAGTAGGTGAGTAAGTAAAAACGTAGGTTTCCCAAACCATGAACCAAATGAAAACGTCGGTCTCCCAGACCACATAACAGTACGTAAGAACGTCGGCCTCCTTGGCCACAAGTAAATAGCTAATTCAAATGTCAGGGGTAGCTAGCCCACTCATGATAACTAAAACCGGCGAATACCGAACTACTAATGAACAAGTTCCCATAACTGGGATAAAGATGCCTTGCATCATTGTCCATCGACAATGATTATGTTTGAAGCTAATAGTTCACATCCGTGCCCCCAGCACGATGTGAGGTTTGTTAGACCTAATAGCGCTATCAACTAATTAACCCGCTTGCCCAACCGGCAATTGATTCGGTATTTTGAAGGACTTAAACGATGTGTTTGGTTTAGTTCATCAAGGACATATATATGAATTAGTAAAAATAGATTCACCACGTGAACCATGCACCCCAAATCCGGTATGTGTAAAAGTAGTCCCGAACCGGACTAGAAACGTTAAGTAGTTGTCTCAACCCGAGACGCATGCTTTTGAGAAAAGAGTAGTGAAACTCACCTTATCGCGTAAGCAAAGAATCCGAACAGCAAGTATTATATGCTACCGACACCCTAATAACAGTGTCACTACGTGAGTATAGGCGTAACATCATTACACCATATAACTCGTTTGTCCAAGGCGTTTTAAATATTCATAAGTGTGTATGCGACGCCTAGTGATTCTACATGCAATAGTAAACCCTACGGACTCGTTGGTGAATGAGTTGGTTATAATTAGTTTCTACAGCCCATATGTGTCGTGAACATGTGTACTTCCGTTATATGTCAAATTTTAGATCACCTAAGACCTCAAGTAGTCACATAGTCACATAATACACAATCTGTGTTTTCAGGACAGATTGTGCGCCATCAAAACGAATTTATTTAAAATAGTAAACCAGTGAGTTATCCTCCCAAATTTTTACTGAATTTTCTTTGGGATTCACTTGGCAATACCTATTTTTGTTTTGTCTTAATTCCAAACAAAAAAATTATAAAAATTCGTACAACACAGCAGTGTTCAGAAAATTTCCACAACAGGTCAGTTTAGTAGGAAAATTCTTAAAAATTGTGTATTCATCCAAACGAGATGAATCCACTTGGAAAAGCTCTATTTTTCCAGTATTGACCTACTGTAAAAATTTCATAACCTAACTCCTTGTAAATCTCAAGTTATGGCCATTTAAAGTTAACCCAATTTACAAATCCGAAAATCTGATATGACCCCTAATCAATTAAAATTCCAAAAACGACTCATCCTACGTCCAAAACACATGATTTTACCCATTATGAAAAGCTAAGACCAGGTGTGACCTAACCATGCCAAGAAAACCCTAAAATTATTATGTTAGAGCCGTGTTACAGCTCCTACAAGTTTGACTAACCATTCTGTCCAGATTTTAGTTTCGCCTAATTCATACTTAAATCGCCTACCGTGTGCACAAAAACTATTAACATTCACCAATCATCAACACAAAACATTCCTAATACCTATTTTATCAGATTCTATGATTAAACATGTCAAGATCAAAGCTTTAAGAATCAAAACACCAATTACTTGCGCAACAAGTATCCTACGATGTTACTAAGCGTTTATGAGTATGTTCAATCCATTTAATCTTCAAAAAGATTCATGCTTTAATGTTTTATAAAATCATTCAGACCTGGACAAACTTATTATATGATTTTTATTAATGAAAACACAAGATAAAAGCATAAGAAATCGTAAGATATACCCTTAGCTCTCTCAATCGATCAATCGTGCGCCTTGGAGCCTCCCAATTGATGATCTTGAGCCTTATCAGAGGTTGTTTGAGTGAAATATTCGTGTGGGGCAGTAAGGGGGCGATTAGGGTTGAGTATGGGGGTTGCATGGGAGTTTAGGTTGCTTAAATATAAGTTTAAGGCGGTTTAGACCCGTCAGTTCGTTTCGAGCGGCCGCTCGGTGCCTGTGAGCGGCCGCTCACAGGTCCGGGTGGCGCGCTCTTTTCTCGTTTCGTCTCCCGACGCGTTATCCTTCGACGTTTTCGTTATTCCGGACCGTAACACGTGTAACCCCATGCATTAAGACCCTAATCAACCTCATGCTCCACTTTTAATGATTTCTATTAACGTGTTCGGTTTAGGTTCACATAATCATGTATGGTTTTCACATAAGTTTATTTTTCACCAACGTCCGAGGTTCACTAATCATGCAATCACACATTGACTCATAACCATGCACGTATGTCTTATCTAACTAACCCTAGTTAAGTATAATGCAAGGAATGTAACTAGAGTTTAGTTAAAGTGAGAACCTGAATTTTCGGGGTATCACAAAGAATATGTTCAACTATGTGTCCTTCTATAATAAAGTTATTTGCTAAAACATAGTTTCTATTCTACTGTTAGCTAAAGTTGGTAGCTAAATAAATAAATAAATAATGTAGAGTTTGTTTTCATTTCATGCAGTTTACCCTAGATATAATGTAACATCAAAACACACTCACAGTATTTCCCTTTTTGGTATGTACATGAAGCTCTAGCCCATTGATTCGGGCCACTTCTCCATCAATCCAAGCTAAAGTAGGATCTTCAACCCAAACATGTGAACCTACAACAATATAAACTGGTGTCGGCTGTAAATATTCAAACTTGTCAATATAAATAAACAGAATAAAATGTAAATTCTAAAAAATGAATGTAGTAAGCTAGGGTCAAATAAGTCAAACATTACCCAAAGTGTTTTTTATGTATTGCCTCCTGAATCATTTTTAGGAAAATATATAGATTACTATTGAGAAATATGGAAATGATGACCCGATGAAGAAGCCAAAAATGATACTAGATGTAATAGTTGCAATAAGCCTTGGAAACTCGTTCGATTTCCTACAAGTTGCATCCTTCCAAAATCAATAAATAAGAAATAACTTTCACCAAGAAACCTAAAAAATATAATCATCAAGAACACATACATGAACCTTATATTAAACTTTCCCTTTAGTTTACTTCTTACGATATCCATTCTAACAAAAGCAGATTAAACTGTAAGACTGGCTTGGCATCCCATTAATAAAACCTACAGAAAACCAAAAACGGTAAAACAAATGCCTCAAGATAACTATGATATAATACTTTAAATAAGTTTGAATTACAAGTTTTGTCCTTTATGTTTATACCTGATTACAAAGCCTGCCATTTACGTTTAAAATTGACTGGTTATCTCTATCTCTACTACATTATAAAGAGTGAGGGATGGGCAAAGTTGTCCAAGTTGGTAAACTTAAGATGGCATATGAAAAGCCATGTGCTTTAACCCTCAAATGTCATATAAATCTTCCCTAATTTACCCTTCAATGCATTAAGATACTTGTACCATGTAACCCAAAGAAATCATTTCATCCCTCTTTAATTTCATCCCTCTTTATTATAATTACTCCCTCTTTATGTTTATGTTTATCAATATCTATACTACATTATAAAAGGGAAGCCATGTCCAAAAATGTCTAAAATGTCAAAATTAAGATGGCATACCAAAAGCCTCAAGTGTAATCTTCAAATTTTTACCCTCTTTGTTCCATTTATACCCTTATGTACCACTTTTAATAGCAATTGTACAAAATAATAATGCAACTCATAAACTCTATCATTAACCATCGAGACATCTATCACGGATCGATCATGGACAATGCAAAATAATAATGCAACTCATAAACTCTATCATTAACCATCGATACATCTATCACGGATCGATCATGGACAATGCAAAATAATAATGCAACTCATAAACTCTATCATTAACCATCGATACATCTATCACGGATCGATCATGGACAATGCAAAATAATAATGCAACTCATAAACTCTATCATTAACCATCGATATATCGTGTTTAGTCAATTTCGGGCAATCACTAAAGCATAGATGAATAAAGTGATTAATTGTTTTATTTTCTTTTTTAGATACCATTCTGGCTATCGTAAGTGCGCCTATTCGCCTTGACGACATAGTTTACAACATAAATATTTCACATTCATAACTATCATATCACTAAGCCGGAATTTGGTCCCCTATTCTTATTAAACAAAAATATTTAGAGAACATTAACGACTTCTTAAATGCTTTAGAGTGCGACTAGCATCTTATAACATGTCTTTTAGATTGTGTATAGTAGCGTTATATTAGAGGTTGTGTACCCGCCGCATCACGCGGGCCAACCCACTAGTGTACTTTATGTTTTAAAATCATACACGTTTTGTTCTTTGACACTAACTCGGTTAATTTTCTTCGTTAAGTTATGTCATGTGCATGTCACACGAGGGTAGTATTGTAATTTTACTTATTTAATTAAAAAAATCTCGTGTGATTTGCACATGACACAATTTAACGGAGAAAATTAACCGAGTTAGTGTCAAAGGACAAAACATGTATGATTTTAAAACATAAAGTGCATACCAATCAATTTTAAATGTAAAGGTAGGCATTGTAATTAGGTATAAACATAAAGGACAAAATTTGTAATTCAGTCCTTCAAATAATCAAAACTACAAATTAGAAGCAAAACTGAAGCAAATTCGAAATACCTAGAAAAACATAGGAGTAAAGCTAGATTTACTTCACAACTCCCTAATCACTTATCCAATTTCACCTAAATACACCTACACAACAACCACCACCAAATTCAGCAATCAAAAAACATCAATCTCCATACACCATTTCAACATTAAGATAACAACATTAAGATAAAAAAGACTGATGGATCGAATGATGCGGTTAGAAATAAAAGAACCTGAAAGCAGAGAAAATAAGGTGTTGAATGATGATTGTTCGAAGATGATTATAGGTCTAATAAAGAAAGAGACGAATAGTGAGATACATAAATGTAAGACGGTTCATTTGCACGAAGGGTGAACAATTATTATTATTATTATTATTATTATTATTATTATTATTATTATTATTATACCATTCAAGAGGGTCATTGAATGATACGGTTTCAAGTTTCTTATGTTGGGTTAAATTTTCTATTGCATTAGTGGTTTATACTATTTGGCTCAAAAGTTGTACAACAATGGTATAAAGGGGAGAATTTCGTAAAAAAAATTGATGGAATTACACTATGGCTCTTGGTATGCCATCTTAAACTTGATATAAAATTACCTATCTATCCATCGAGTTTCTTTAATAATGTGTGTGTGTGTATAGGATTTGGATCATTTGAGAACCACCATTTAGGGAGGGAACCAAGGAACCAGTGTGAACAGGTGGCATTTTTGTAAATATGAAGGGTGTCTACAACAACCCCTCCATCAAAAAATAATAAAAAAAAATAAAAAAAATATATAACCTAAATAAATAAAAAAAAGTAAAAACACCAAAATGATTATTTTGCATTAATAATTAAAAAAAATAAATAAATAAATAAATAATGGCTGATATGACGTCATCCCTGATGCACATGTGCATTTCGCTGTTATATATACAGAAATACACGATATGCACATGTGCATTTCACTATTAAATCACAGTTTTGAATACATTGTCAATTACCATAATGAAATGATTATTAAACGGACGCGATATGAGATATAAGGAGTTAAAAAATTTATTCAATGATCATTAAATGGATGTGAAGAGATATATAAAATACACTCGAACTCGTCAATTGCGTAGTCATGCATATTATAAAATAAATTGAAAAATAATACAAGTGTAGGACAACAAACATTAATAAACTTAAAACAACTCTATATAAGAACTATAAACTAAGAAACGTGTACTGCATGCACATGTGCATTTCACTAATATAGTTAGGTTTTTCGAGTGGTTTAGCTTCAGGGCTTATTTTTTAGATATGGTGGGAAGGGGTTAGGTTTTTTGGGGGTATTGGGGGGTGAGTTCAGGTTTTTGGATGGTGGGAGGTTTAATTTTAATTGTGCACATGTGCATATCTCAATTTTCTTATCATACAAATTTACATACACCAAAATAGTAATCACAAACATAATCAACCTATCAACCACCATATAAGACCACCCACAATATACATATGTGCATGCATCATCCTTCAAACAACAATTTTTTTTGTACCCATCTGTTTTTATTATACAATTACATGTAGTTTCTACCAAACCATCAACATAATAAAACAACTAACCATGTTACCTTATTACAAATCAACCATGTTACCACTAACCACCTACCTACAAACTTCTAATTATCTCACAACCTCACGCACATCAACAATGTCCCATTATATTGCTTATTTGTCCCCTTTTTATCTTCTTCCCCATTTGCTTATCTTCTTACAACATTCTTCACACCTCATTGATGCTTCATCTAACATCTCCATTGTTTTTTTCATCCGTCAACCTGAACATGATATACTTCTCAGATTTATCATATTGTTCATGTGTTTAAACAAATAAGATTTGACATTTATTAGTTAACATGAAAAATATACATATATGCACATGTGCATATATATCCAAATTGATTAAATAAATAATAACTACCTTTGTTAACTTCATGATCAACGATTATGTCATCATCCTCAATCGCATCTGGTAGATTTTTTGACCATTTCTCAATAGATTCTAAGACAAAAGTTACCTTCTTCGAATTTTTTCCCATACTTTAACTACAAATAATAAACAACACATAAGAAAACCAAAATTTCAATCTTAATGCACATGTGCATTATCATTACTTTTTTTATTACCACATAACATATGCACGTGTGCGTTAGAATGAATGACCATAATGATATTAGTATAAATTCACATGTGCATTAACATTACTTTTATCAGTAGCAATTACGTTATGCACGTGTGCATTAACATTCTTAATTCACATGTACATATCAAGAAATAGTACCACTTTAACATGCTTATGGTAAAAAAGATAAATATAGAACAAACATACCTAAATTCAATCCGAACACATATCTTTCCAATTCCTGTACAAATCAGAAAACAAAGGGATCAAAACAATCAACAAACATGGATACTATATCTCAAACATACCTAAGTTCAATCAGAAACATATCTGTCTAGTTCCTTATTCTAATTAGAAAACAAAGGGATCAAAAACAATCAACAAACATGGAGACCATAACTCAAACATACCTAAATTCAATCATAACACATATTTGTCCAATTCCTGGTTCAAATCAGAAATTAAAGGGATCAAAAACAATTAACAAACATGGAGATCATAATTCAAACATACCTAAATTCATTCAGAACATAGATCTGTCCAGTTCCTGGTTCAAATCAGAAAACAAAGGGGTAAAAAACAATCAACAAACATGGAGACCATAAATCCATCAACAACAATGGCAAAAGTACTGCCATTAGCATCCGTTTCTCAAAAACCGTACATCTCCGAAGTCCTTTCCTTCACTCTCGATCGCCTCCACAAGGAACCAAAACTTCTCCGTGTCGATGCCGACCTAATTCAAAGACAGATGCAATAAATGCACATGTGCATTATGGTAAAACAGATAATAAAAAACAAACATGCCTGAATTGAATGTTATTGTTTCCATTACCATTACCAGCATCCGGCAATGAATCCATAACCATCACTCACTAACTAATATCCAACACTAACATCATACCTAAAAAAATCAACAAATTCAGAACAAATTATCTAACAAAACACTCAAAATCATTACAATAATAATAATAATCAAAAGAGCAAAAAATTGATTCATAATTAAACAAAAAAAAGGCGTCACAAAATACTCAATTTTACACATATATTTAACAAAACCCAATCAACGATTATTACCATCATAATCAATGACCTCATAGCAGTAACAGATCTGTAGTGCTGAACAATGGACCATTCGAAAGAATTAATCCAATCCTCTTCCCCTTCTCAGAGTCCGCAATAACATACAGTACCAGATCTGGTAGATGGCTCAAATACAAACTGTTTATTAATGAAAACATAGACGGCTCAAATCACTACAAACAAGCAGGTCTTGGTTGCAAAGTGTCGCAACAGAGGCTAAAACAGCTGGGATTTAAAACTGGAAATTGCAACCGACATCAGCAGAGGAAACGCAACAGTGAGCTGGACTTCAACAATTGCTACATCAGTTTACACTTAACATCAAAGATAGATAGCTGGAAGTGCGTTAGAGGCATAGGCTTGATTATTGCTCTTGATGAAGAAGAAGATGCCATTAAAATGATTATGAAAGAAGATGGGGGCACGAGAGTTATCTGGTGGAAGGATAAATAGATTGGCGAAGAAGATGGATTTTAGGAGGGATGGTTTATATTTTTTATTCTTTAAGTGATATTTACAAAATTGCCCCATGTTCACATTAGTTCTCATGGTTCTCTCCCTAAAGTTGGTTCTCTCCCTATATATATAGTGGAGAGTTAAAATGAGAAGAAATTATGTTTTTGTCGTAATTATATATATCTTGTCATATTTAGTATTTAGTTAGTTAGGGCTAGGATATATTTAGAACTATGTTGAGTTGTGAAAATCATGAGAACTCACTTTATAACCACACACTTATTTTATTATGTAATGAATTTGTGGTTGTAATTAAACCATAATAAAATATTAAATAAAATATTAATTTAGTTCTATGGTTTACATGGGTGTAATCGTTTTGTTACACCGGTGTAAAAACGTCGTAAATAATTTATTTATTTATTTTTACGGTGACGTTGGCCGTTTTTACATCAATGTGTAAAAAAAAAATTAATTCACATTTTACGTCAGAGTTCTCACAACTCGACCTAGTTCTTATTTGATCCGGATCCTAGTTATATCTATATAAATAATAAGTCCGTTTAGACTCAGAACCCCAATCAATGTTGGTATATGAAGCTAAGGTTTTTAAGGTCGTTTAAACTCGGGTTTTTTCAAGTTTGTAACGAATCAGCCTTAATAACTCACAATCAGCTCAACTTGTATAAGTCCTAAGTTCATATAACAATAAATTTGAACCACTTTTATGGAATCGGGAGAAAGAGTAGCTAAAGGTATGTGATTCACTTAGAGTTGGAGAACATGTTTGTTATTTGCAAGGGGAAACAGGGCCGGCAATATCATGGATTATCAAAAGCAAGTGATCCTGTCATATGGATCTATGTAATTATTAGTATCATATATTCTGACAATAAATATTATATATTTTTAAAATATATTGAAGTTGCACATATTAGACTGTCCGGAGTGGAGCGGGGAAAGAGGCGGGGAAAGAGGCGGGAGGGGGGGGGTTAGTTTGCCACGTGTAGGTTTTTATTGGCCCACGTTGTTTATAAATTAAAAAAAAAACAACATTCGAACTAAAAAAAACAAATTAAAATTAAAAAATAGGAATCTTGGATATGAAAAAATAAAAGAAAAATAAAAAATTTTAAAAAAACATTACATAATTAACCCTATTAAAATTAATAAAAACATTACATAAAAACATTAAATAACCATTACATAATCATAATTACTTATTACAAAACATTACATAATTAAACCTAAAAGATTACATAATTAAACTACTAAACATTACACAAACACATAATATAATTCTAAATTACTTATTAAAACCTAAACCCCCACTACGAGGAGTAATTGTCCCAGTCCTCCAGTGTATATGGTGGAGGTGACACATCCCGATCGCTATCGCGACCATCGGACCTCACATCCGAGGGGATGCGGTAAGGAGAAGAAGTTGCTCCCGAGTAGTAGTAGAAGCGTTCTTCTTCCATCACATCTCTAAATAAATGTTGTGCAGGAGGAGGATAGAACAAAGGTTGTGCAGGAGGAGGAGCAGCAGAAGATGAAAACGTTGGTTGTGCAAGAGGAGGAGCAGATGAAAAAGGTAGTCGTCGTCTCCGGCGAAAGTATCGCCGGAGGCCGGAAGATCCGGCACCTTCGTGATAACGTTTGAAATTCGTAGGGTCAGACATTTGAAATGTTTGATGAGAATTGTGACTAAGAATGGGTGCATTGATGTTGTATTTATAGGGTAAGAAAACTGACGTTTGAAACTGGCGGTCAAATTCAAAAGTTTGAATAATATTTTATTATTAACTATTTAAATAAATGTTTTTAAATATTTTAATATAAATTTTTAAATAAAATTTTTCAGTTTATTATTTTAAATATTTTTTAAATATTTAAATTTATTATTTTTATTATGTTTATTAATTTATTAAACATTTTTTATAAAGAAAATAAAAACTAAATGAAATTCCACACGCCACTTTCCCCCCTCTTCCACTCCCCACAATTCCCCCCCCCCCCCACATGGGTTTCACAAGTGCCACATTGCGCTTCATCCCCCTCTTTCCCCCACCACTCCTTAGAGTGCCCGGAGTGGGGCGGGAAGGGGGGGGGGTAACACCGCCGCCGACGGTGGCGTGGGAGGGGAGGGGGCATTTGACTGGCGTGGGGCAATTGGTTTGGACACGTGGCGTGGAATCATTGGGCCAGCTTAATTATTTGACCGTTTATAAAAAAAAAAGAAATTTTTTAAAAGTTACCGTTGGGTAACGGTTTAAAAAAAATAATTTTTATTATATATATATATATATATAACAATACCCTCTTCTACGCAAACACACCCTCTTTTTTTTTCATAAAATCCTCTCCAAACTATCATATTTAAAAAAAAAAAAATTGCAAGATGTCGGACCCTCTTCGAGTCCATGCCATGTATGAAAAACCACAAATAAGAAATGTGATGTACGCATGCATTATTTTACATAACATGATTTTGGATGATGAAGGACGTGCATTATGCGAGTACTTGGGTGAGGAAACGCAACAAAGTCAAGAAAACATTACCGATGAAGAAAGAAACGTCAACAACTCTGAAATCAAAAATAGCCAAACACATCACAACCTTTGAGCGGATCTGGTTGATCATATTTGGAGTATACCAAGAGATCACCCATCTGATGATAACGATATCGATAACTAAAGTGCCTTTATGTTTTTTAATTTTCATGTATTTTTTTGTTAGTTCGTGTATTTTTTTTATTTACTTTGTAGTTTATTAAATGAATTTATATTTATGTTTTTATAAAATTGTGTTTTTTTATTTATTAAAAAAGAAAATAAAAAACAAAAAAAAATGTAAAAGCAAGTGCTACATGTCACTTCCCCCCCCCCCCCCCCAACAATGGTCCCACAAATGCCACATGATGATTTATCCCCCTCTTCCCCCCCCCCCCCCACTCCGAGTAATCTTAGACCAAACAGAGTGGGCGAGGGGGCTTGGGCGGGGAGCACTTTTTGTGCGGGAACACCGTCGTCGCAATGGCGTGGAGAGGGGCGGAAGGGGGGGGGGGGCTAGGTCCCACAAGTGTCACATTACGCATCACGCCCCTCCACTCCTGATAATCTTATAGTCTTGACACAAATGCAATAATCTAGACCCTATGAAACTAATTTTTTTTAAATAAATTATGTAAGTTAAAACTCATTGTAGTTATCTTTTTTTTATAACAAACAGATTTAATTAGTTTCTTTTATAATTGTTTTTTATTGTACTCATATAAAAATTTATAATAAATAATACACACTATTTAATGATATTTTGATTATTTTATATGGTATCGGAATTTTGGCCCTATTTTCTCCCACACCAGCATTGCTACCACATCTTGGTTGATTGTCAACCCTCTTCACTCATTGCCCCTTTTGTGTGACAATGTTATATATCTCTCTTTCATCCTTCTACGTGACACTTGTATATATATTACATGATATGTTTTGTTGATTTTTATCTTGTATCGTCATGTTGTCACATGTATAGCTTCTTTCATTGTAGTCGTATGCTCGTATCTACTATCTCCATAGCCTTGTTGTCGTGTTTCTTACCAATGTCATTGTGATCTTAGCTTTGTCATCGTTGTTTGGCGTCACAAAGGTTGTTTTGTTGTTTAAGTTTATGTGGATTTTCTTCTTATGTTATTGTGATTGTATGCTCTTCATTTTTTTCACTCAAGTCGGAGAGCCGATTTCTTCTCGTTCTAATTGCAAGAGAGTATTGAAGAAAATATGTCCGTATTTTTTGTAATTTCTATATTTCTTTTTTCTTTGAAGATGTGATTTTATTTTAGCTGTTCTTATTTTACTATTATAAATAATTTAAAAGTTTATTGTTTTGTGCGAAAAAAAAAATAAAATTGTGAGATTTCTTCTTTAATGGTATTAGTGCATGAGTCATGTTGTGTGACATTTTTATAGTGAAATATAATTGTTATAAGAGTTATTTTTATATTTTTATTCAATCCAACATTTCATATTTTCTGTTTGAAAGTATATAACAATGTGTTTAAATCTCGTAGACTTAGCCGTAGTTTGAATATGATTGTCACATTACAACTAACACTGAATTATTCTAATTTTACAAATTAAGAATCTAGAATTTTGAAGTACGTTTACTCTTTCTTTTCTATTGGTTATAACAAACTGGCCATTTTATTATTACACAATTATTATGTGTAAGAAACTTTATATTTTTTCTAAGCCTGTAACTATGAATACTTAAGATCTTAAACAGAAACTATTAACATATTTTTTATATGCTTAAACTAAGTTTGCTTTTCCCTGGATAAGGATTACCTTGATAGAGTGGTCTTTGATATATATATCCAATTATTATATCTAGATAATTTTGAGAATTAACTATATACCTATATACGCTTCTTTAAAATGTGATAAATAAGACGGGTTTTAAAGTGTCCATCTTTTATGCATCGTGTACAAATGTTTATATAAATTTCCCATTTTCAACTTAAAGCTATAATTTGTATTAAATGGTTCTATTTTGATATCGTTCACAAATTGCTATATTCTTAAAAAAAAAAAAGGAACGTTGGTGAATAGAATACGATGTAAACAAGAAGTACAATAGTTAAATATATTTTTTTGTTTTTATATTTGGAAGTTGTTTCAGTCACAACAACTTTGTTTACCTATTTTTGATTTACAAGATTTTCTATACGCTATTAATAAAAATAATCAGTTAAAATAATAATTAAACAAGGTATCGTTACAATTAAGTACCAAAGGAACAATAATTGAGTTGTAAGATAAGTGCAAGGACATGAGGTATAAAAAATGTGTATGTTCATAATTCATTGTCTTAGGTATTCGATTAAAGTGCAACTACTAAAAGTTTTCACTAAACTTTAAAAGTTTAGAATAAAACAAGGGGTCATATTAAACATTTTAAACTATCACTTTTCACTTTATAGTTCTATTTAAATTAAATATATTATTCAAATAAAAATTTAGAGAAATATCATATTGTTGGATAAAGAGTTGTGTTAAGTAAATGCTGTTTATAAAATGAAATATAACCTATAATTACCATAGGATAAAGAAGTAACACATGATGGGTGAGCTAGGAAGTTTAGTCTAAATAATAATTGTGGTTTTAGGCTATATATTGGGCAATAATATTTTCAAAATGGTGGATGATAAATACATAAGTACTATGGTTGACCAAGATGTTGATGCTCAATGTGAAAGGACATGACATCGAGAACGGTTAAGTTGAATGGCATAGTTTGGCACTACATCAACCGTGTCTAGTAACTTGAAGATGCATCATGAAATAAATCAGTAGCATTATTCACCGATGGTTAGACTGTGGAGCGGCCATCCTTCCTCTCTGACGCTTTGTTGAAAATTAATTGAATGGCTACACACAAGATCGGTTAAACAACCAAAAATTTGCGAATGCATAACGAAGATATGCTTACGCAAAACCACCGAACTAAATAGCTAATATAGCTTCATCAACCAAAATTTGTTAATCCAAGTGGCTATTAAGATTCTTATAAAATCATTTGTATATAAAAATATGTAAAATGAGAGTAAGTGGGAAAGTGAAAAAATAAATAAATAAATAAATAAACTCTTTTGTTATAAGCGATTATATGCTACAAAACATACATATTTCCCTCTCCCATGTTGTCGATTAAAAGCCTTAAAATAATTTTGCCAATATTATCCACCCTTTCTATGTTGTTACAGTGGATTTAAAAATTAAAGGGAAAGGGTAAACTAAACATAAATATGGAGTTATGTTTATGGATCACCTCTAAAAAATATAATAACAGGAAATAAAACAGAAACATTTAATAAACGAAAACCATACTAAAGCGAATGAATGTGGCTTTCATTTTTTTTCCCACTCAATTAGATCAAACACACACTAGAAATTTGGGGAGATAAACTCGCTACTCTTTCTATCCAACCAAATAAACTTACAAACAATAGAGAAATAAAACTAATAACCTAGACCCCTACTTATACTAAATTAACCATACTAATCTTTCTCAAATACTACTACCAATTATAATCTAATACTAACCCCACATCATTATCTCTATTAATTAAACAAACTAGATAATTATAAACATTGAAATAATTAATTAAATATTAAATAATTAAACTCTCCACTTTAACCTTTCAACTTTACTACTTATTCAAGATTAATCTTCATTTTTATGCTTTTGAAGAGATTTTATTTTAATCCAGGAGTGAATAGCTAAAATCGCTCTTCAGGTTTAGGCACATTTTTTAGATCCATCCAAAAAAAAACTTTTATTCTCACTTGGACCACCGAGGTTTCAAAATTCTTGCCGAATCCATCCATTTCTCTAACCCTACTAAAAACTAACGTTAACTGAGGTAATTATGGTTTCTATTAAACCTGTGTACTATTTTACAGTGACAAAAATTGTAAATTAGTTAAATATATATGCCCACCTTCACAACAACGACCCACAACTACCATCATCCATTAGCCTGACACCACCACTGTCACACCCTCAAATTTCCACTGCGGGGTTTATACCGCGAGATGTGTGACATACCAGGATCCCATAGCCATAAGTCACATGAACGACTCTAAATGCCCAAACCATTTAGTTCGTTATCGAAAACAAGTTTACTAGATAATCATTTATTCAAATAGTTGCGGAAGCGAATTTAAAGATAATAGTTAACCATATAGTCTGCGCAAAACAACGCGCTCAAAATCATAATAGATAATTAAACATTCGAAAGTAGTTAAGTGTTCATATCCCAATGACGCTATATGATGCATGCCCTACACGTGCTCTGAAACTAATGACCAGGCTTTCTAATCGCGGCACCGGAAGCTAACTACCTGTAAAAGCATGTATATCGTGTGTCAACATAAAGTTGGTGAGTTCACAAAGTAAGGTAAGTACAAGTGTAGGTTTCCCAAACCAAGAACGTTTATTAGGTTCCCCGAACCCAAAGTAGTAATCATTAACCAAAACCAAAAACCAAGAAACATGAACCACTAGTTCAGCGTATGCCAAGGGTAGCTAACCCATTCATGATAACTAAACAATGATATACCGAATTGCTATTCAAACGATGCACTCGCCCCGCGAGCTGGTTTTTGCCTCCCATCATTGCCTATCAACAATGATAAAGTCTAAGGTCATAGTTCACGCTCGGCTCCCAGCACGGTGTGAGGTTTGTCAAACCGGACTAGAAAAAGTTAAGTAAGTTGTCTCAAACCCAAGACGCATGCTTTTGAGAAAAGAGTAGTGAAACTCACCTGATAGAGATGCTTGTGATCTAGTGAAGCCAAATTACGTAGCTATTATCGTCCGGCCAGTACTTGCCCTATGGTTTATTAGAAGCAGGGTAAATCACAAGTTTTATTATACAATTTGTCTACCCGACACTTGTGGACTTGGTTATGGAGTTATGTGAACCTTGGTTTTGTACTTGTGATAAAGTTAGGCACTTTAACATGGGTTTAGAACATTGTTTTACCCTAGTTGATGTGAACACATGTTAGTGGGTGGTAGCCGATTTGTTCTCATTGTATAAAAGATAAAGCCGATTATAGAGTTGTTAAAGCAAGATCACATGAACAAATGTTAATATAGAGACAATGTGCCTAAGATTGATACATCTATAAGCATTGTTTTGTATTCTACTTTCTTGCAAAGAGGTGTGTGCCTAGTAATGGTGTTCTAGGTCCGAGTATCGGGTGTAACAAGAGGATATATCAAATGAAAGTAGCTTATAGTGTAGTGTATCTTACCTAGAAGGCTTAGAGAGTCATGGGGTTGCTCCCTTGTTCCTTGATTCTCCTCGGCTTGGTGCTCCTAGTCTTGGCCGATTGTTTTGCTTAGTGTGGGTGTAGTGTTTGTGTTGAGTGTTGGTGCAAGGATTGAGAATGAATGGTGAGGCCTATTTATACTAGTTTGTATGGCAAACTATCATCTATGGGTTGGAGTTCATGATTAAAGTTTCTTACTAGTTTGGTGAAAGGTTTGAAGTGTTCTTGTCCATAGCCGATTGGATGAGGATGGATACAAGAATAGGTGTTGTTCTTGAATAGGCTTGTGCATTGTTTAAGTGTCCTATTCTCTAATTTGTGAAAGACATGTGCCTATTTAGCTTAAGACTTAGGCGATGGGGTAGACAAGACAAAGAGGGAAGGGTTGACTTGATTAGAAACATGTTAAGGTTTTGGAAGCTACCTATTTTAGTGTAAGTGTTGGATAGTCAACTCAACCTCTTGTTCCTTGCCTATGTGAGCCGATTTCTAGTCTTAGATATATGTATAAGGTGGTTAACTAGGTGTTCAAAAGGCTATGCTTGTCTTGTTTCCTCCTTTGGTGTTAGTTCACAACTAAGCACAAGGCACGTGCCTTCTTGGTTCTCGGCCGATATAGGAAAAATGAGTAAGAGTGTAGCTTAGTTTTTGATAGTGATGGATCATATCTAAGTTGTTTCTACAAGTTCCAAGATGTATGATGCTTAACCAATGATCTATCTACACAATGGTGCATTGGGAATTGGTTTTCGGCCGCCACCTTGTATGAAGGTGTGCTCTTGGATAGTGACATCTCCTAGTTCAAATTTTGTTTCTATGTGTCCTATGGTAGCCGCAAATCTAAGTAAGATAGGAATGTTTGTTCTATACTAGATGTGGAAAGGTGTAGAGCCTTGGATAGTGTCATGAACTTATGTTTATCTAATTAGATATAAACTTAGGGTGATAGTGTATTCTCATGACTTAGGGATCGGCTAAGATAGCTTAGAAACCTTAGGTTCATATAGCATAGTGTTAGCTTGATGAGATGTTTCCTTGGAAATGATGGATTTGGCCGAAACCATGGGATCAAAGGAAAGGACTTCTCATTCATGAGTTGGCTTAGATATAGGATTGAGTAAGTGTCCATGTGTTCGATCATATGTATGTATACATATAGGGAACCTAGACAAGGTAGATAGGTGACTAGTCCAAGAACAAGTAGTTGTCATGTGTGTGTATATAATGTCATATGTATGTGTGTATATACATATGTGAGTATAGCTTGTATAGCTCTAAGACAATAAGCTTGGTTATGATCCAATACTTATCATGTTATGTTGAATAAATCGGCCTATTCATCTTAATAGTGTTGTGATTGTTCGTTGTATAGCCTCTAGTATACCTTTGATATAGGAATATCATTCGGTCTCACAATGGTAAGAGTTAGTTAAGTTCTATGCCTCTTGATGATGACATTAACATGTATTTTGTTTCATATGTATCATACGTTCATTCAATGATAACCCACCTCGTGTGTGCATACGTAACTTATCTAGCTAACCTTAGCTAAGTAGAATGCAATGAATCTAAGTGCAAGTAACTAGAGTTTTGATTGAATTAAGAACCTGAAATTGCGGGGTATCACAACCACCGTCGTCAATCACCGCAAAATCAAAGACTCCCACTACTACTCCCATCATCTGGCGTCATCTTCTTCATCTCTAAATATACATCTAACCTAAAAAAATCCTAATAGAAGACCCGTCATCATCTTCATCAACTCTAATTTGGTTTGCAGTGGGCGGCTTACCGGCTTCGTAGTGGGTAATGGTTTGATGGTGGCGGATATGGTGATTTGGAGTTTTCAATCTGATCTCGGTAGTTGTTTGTTGTGGTGTTTATATCAATTTAGGGTTTGATTGTTGTGGTGGTTTATATCAATTAGGGTTTTATTTTTGCAGTCAATTTCGGTTTACAATAGGTGTGATTGTGGTGGGTCGTTCTTGTGGTAGGTGGTGGTCGTCGATTCTGTTATCAGATGGTGGTTGTTTGTCGATGGTGTGGTGGTTGTTTGTCAAGTGCTGATGAAGGGGAAGGGAGTAAAGCTAACGATGAATATGACCATTGCAGTGTGGGGTTGAAGTGTCTAAAAATTCACAGGTTTTACACACGTATTTTCACCTATTTTTCCACCTAAAATCATACTTTTATCTTGGTTTTATAACTGTTTGGCTTCCTTTGTTGATAATTGCAGGTTTTGAGGGTAAAAAGTGAAAAGAAGTGAAAACAGCAAAAAAGACAAGGAATTGAAGACTTTTGGAGCTGATTCAGATGCATCACGGCCGCGCTTAGGTAGTGCATGGTCGTGCACAAGTCTCGGGTCAACAAGTCAACATTTCCAAGTCAACAGGAGGCAAAAAGACAAGCTTACTGGGTTGCACGGGTGTGCTCAAGGTCAACACGTATTCAGGAATGTTCCAGAATCGACCTAACTGACAAGATGGTTGCACGAACAGACAAGCACGGGCGTGCACCTCCTGAGGACAGATAATTTCTGCGCGAAAGGACTCTGCAACAGTACCTACTGTTGAGCATGGGCATGCCAAACCCTTGTGCACGACCGTGCACCCCCTAAAATGCCTATAAATAGAGACCTCCACTCCACATTTTGGCATCCAATTCCACCCGAATCTCCCTCACATTTATGCTATCTTAGGGTCTTGTAAGTGACCTTTGGAGCTTGGGATCACTTCATAAACACTACAAGAGGGTGAGCTTGAGAAAAATCACTTTAAATCATCCCGAAAAACCTTTAAATCCTTTAGCAACCATCACTATGTTTTCATTGCAAAACCTACTTAGTGTAAATGTTGTAATGCCAATTCTTGGCTAGGATCTTTGGGTGTTGCTAGGGTGAAGACTACTTTGGTATGGATTATATACTTTTTATTTATTGAGTGGTGTTTTGTGTTCTCGTTTAACTCTTTCTACTTTAAACTTTGTTTGACGAATTAATTTAACTATCATCTAGTATTTGGTCTTGTGGGTATTTTGATAAGAAGTGGAAGGACTTACGAGTGTACCCATGGTGTGTAACAACTCATACATTTGTAAGCTAACCTAATTCCACGAGTAGTAATTAGCCCATTTGTGTTTTGAAACACTCACACTTTGTGGCTTAATCCTCTATTATCAAAATCTCACTTATGGTCGGTACGGTCTTTATACTTGGTCCTGGTGATATGCCAAGACTTGGTCGTGCAACTTAGCTTCATGGTCTATGTGTTAGCTTTGGTGCAGACCAATAATTGGTGAACCCGTGTTGGAAGCGGACGGTCTTTATCCTCTTTCATTACTATATTGCCACACAATTAGTAATAGGCTAATCACTTTTTGAAAAGATAACTAATTCAAGTAGAGGATGAGCGTGAGCGGGTTAGCCACGACTCCTCTATGAGGTTAAGTGGTAGCTTGTTCGGCCATGCTTCGGCCGCTGGCAAGTTATTCATAAAAGTCTAAAGTATTCCGATGTCATTATCGCAACATTGGGAGGTGGGTTCTTCGAGGTTGGGTATACACAGTCTCGGGTGATCATCCCTTCATTGTTGAGAGGTGAGCTTACGGTTTAGGAGACCCTCAATTTAACAAACGAGAACACAAATCGTCTTCATAGTTCTGCGGAAATACGCATCTTCATAGTATGCGGTGATGCACATCTGGAAGTTATGCGATAGTCGCGTCTTGGACATACCACTCAAGTGAATATTTACTGTTAATCCATCTCAAGGTCAGTTGGATCCCCAAGCAACACTTCTCTTCGGATATTGGTTTTTGCGTCGGTTATTCTCGCTCTTTCTCATTTTTATCTTTAGTTTTATTTTAAGCAACTTAAAGCTGAGTAGGGGAAGTCGTGTCTTAGGGTTCGTTACTCGGTACTTGCTTGAGTCTATATTACACTCGATAGGTACATTTGCCTATTGTGTGGGATTAGAACGATCAACATTTATCGTTTTATTTTTATAAATTTAAAACTTGAACAAGTGTCTTAACTTAAAGTCCCAACTTAATTTCCTTTTTTCACCGAGTCTTGGCATTTCCATCCGGAAATTGTCAATTTAAGAAAAAGAGGTTTAAGTGCTTTAATCCACACTACACCAGGGGTAGCTGTCGAGGTGGGCATCAACGATAGTGTATGAGTGTAAAGAGAGAGATTAAAAATAGAAAAAATGAATAAATAAAGAGAATGGCGGTTAAAAAATAGAAAAAAATGTATAAATAAAGAGAATGGTTAAAATACCCCTCAATTAATGTTAAAAATTGAAGTTGTTTGAGAAATGGATGGATTTGGTAACGATTTTGAAGCCTTGGTGATCAATGTGAGGATAAAAACTTTTTTGAATGAATCTAACAAATTTAAAACCTCCGTTTATCTAAGCTTTGCATTTTCTTGTTTGAGGGTGTTGTTTAAATGAGTTGAAAAAAAGAAAATAAAAAAAATAAAATAAAAATATGGAATGCCTAACTTACTTTTTTTAAAAAAAAAAAAACATTTTGGATGAAACTAACATGTTTTAGAAATGTTGGTACCAATAACGGCAAGAAAATAGTGAAATGCCTAGTAACAAGATTATAAATTGACTTGCTACTAAAGATGAAATAACCGAGACCAAGTGGTCTGGATTAAACTCATTCATGAGTATTAATTGGCAAAATATAATAACTTAAAGCTACATTTTGGTAAGGGAGGACAGAGCACCATTAGGAACCCTACCTGTTTTTAATGATAATAGTGAAATGCCTAATAACAAGATTATAAAATGACTTGTTACTAAAGATGAATTTACAAATACAAAGAGGTCTAGATTAAACTTGTTGATAAGTGTTAATTGGCAAAATAATAACATACGCTTTCTAAGGGAGGACAGAGCACCATTAGGTATAGGCATTGAGTACCCTATACCCGATCGCGAACACCATCATCAATTGTTCGAGTAAGGTGAGCGAGTGGTACTTTCCGATGGGAAGAAGAGAGACAAACCTAATTCAATTCGTGAAGTTTGAGCTATTATTAATGTTTAACTAGTTATGGGCTATCCCAGAAAAGTAAATGTTTATGGACTCACTATGTAATTTTGCCCGAAACTATATACCCACCTGAAAATCGGTGTTATGGCCAATAGTGACGAAGCTTAGAGATCGAATCAGCAGGGCTCGGACTTATTTTTTTTCCGATCGGTAGGGGCCAGACTCAATTTATATAAAAATTACCTATGAAAATCGTAAAATTTCACCACTTCCCCAAAAAAACGACGGGGCTGGGCACCCCCGGAACTCCACTATGCTTCGCCACTGATGGCCAATATCTAGGAATTAATAGAGCGGTCAATAGCTTCGATAATAGTGAAATCGCTATTTTGCTAAAGTTCGATAACCGCAATCCCACCGCTATAAACTGCATGGTGTTTATGACCCGCTTAGCCAATCCTTTTATTTCCAACTCACCAACTGATTAACTAGTTGACACATTACATAATGAGTTAAATGGTTATGCTCGAGTTACACGATTTTAAGTTTGTAACCTTGTTCGATTAAACTTAGGGTTGATATCATAAAAATATGAGTCATGTTCGAGTTGAATAATGAAACCCTCAACTCATCAATTCGACACAATTGACACCCTAAACAAGATTGAATCTTGTTATTTCATTTCACAATGAAGAAGATGACAAACATATAAAAACCCTGTGTTATTTGTGTTTTATTTTTTCTTGTTCATTTTATAATAACGGTATCTTTTTTTATTAATTTTTAGTTAAACTACTACACCATGTAAATGTCTAAACTCTTTACATCCATTGCAATGACATGGCAGCAACGCATGAGCTTTTTAGCATTCCACTGGAGAAGTCTAAGAACAATGTTTTAATAAACCGGTTTTATGCTATAGCGAGTCAGGCTAAAAAACGATTCAACAAATCGTACCGGACTAGTCAATCAGTAATACCAACTGGTTTGAAAATATTTTTAAAATATTGCTAAAGAAACTTGTTTTTTTTTTCCCTTTTTTATAGATGCCAAAGAAACTTGTGATGAGCTACTAAAAGACTTTTGGGCTATACATTGGACGTGTTAACTTGGACCTGTTAACTAACAAGTACACTATATCATTTTTTTACTTTTTTTTAAATAATTAGAATTAAGAAGCAAAAATTTATCTTTCTCTTTTTTTGTACATAAAACGTATAACTGTGTTATAAACATGGGATATAAAGTAGTTAAACGAGTCGTGTTCATGTTTAGAACTTTTGTTGTCTGCGTCGTCAGAGACCTGTTAAACCTGCTAAGACACGATTTGTCAGGCCTAGCCCAATGGTCATGGCAATGAAGGTGAAGACTTGTGACGTACGGGGGAGCAAGTTCGCTCTCGAGCTGATCCGGTTTTCATCCGGTCATTACTTTAGCGAGGAAACTCATGTGAAGACAGTACGATTTTTAAACGAAAGCCATTAACAGTCCCTACAAACGCCAATGTAGACCCGGTTCAGACAGATAGACTAGGTTGTGGAGGATCAGAGCCGCCCCGGGTAGGTGTGCACCTCTTCCAATAAAAGAAAGTAGCTTTAAAAAAAAATTACTAAAAACTTGTGTGCTTTTAGATGCCAACGTGGCAGGGTTGAATCTGTGTGGTCACTGTATCCACGTAGGACAAAAGTTGCCAGCTGGTAGAACAGCTGGACAGCATGAATAATTTGATAGTGTAGTACTAGTGCTGCCTAGAGCCCAGCCTGTCCGAATTAAATAGCCCTATGTAGGGATGTAAGCATGTCACGTGTTCCATTTCTATGTTATTATTTTGATCAATTATATGACATCATCAATATAAACTGAATTTATAATTCTTTTAACAAATACAGAAATGATAGCTGCTCGCCTTTTGCCTTCAAGTTAAGGATAGTTTTAAAAATATTCTTCTTGTTTTTTTTGTTAATAAATTGTGGTTTGTATTAGGGTTGGGTTATTCTACAAAGGCTACAAAAAATGAGAATGGTGAGAAGTCACTAGAAAATGACATGTGTTCAAAGGATTAACAAGTGGGAGGGGTAATTTTGTCAAAAACATAAGCACATGCAAGTCACATGTCATTTCCACCTTCATTTTTAAATGCCCGTAACTTTTTATACGTCATCCGTTTTTTAAAAAAAATATACCATAGAATTGAGCGTCTTTTTATCTTTAATATGAGTACCATATTGCTATACTTTAAAAAAAAAAATTCAAAACCCATTTGCGTAAGACACAATGGAATGTAAAACACAATGAACACCAATTAAATATAGGGTATAAAACACAATCAAGAGTCTAGTAAAACGAAATGGACGATATACTAAAGATACAATGAATAGAAGACTAAAACACAATGAATACTTTTGAAAAAAAAAAGTTGAAAACCAGTTGCATAAAACACAATGGATGACATACGAAAGACACAATGAACAAAATACTAAAATACAATGAATACTTTTGAAAAAAAAGTTAAAAACCCAATTGTGTAAAACCCAATGGACGACATAATAAAGACACAATGAACAGAAGATTAAAACACAATGAATACTTTTGTAAAAAAAGTTGAAAACCCAATTGCGTAAGACACAATGGAGATAATGTAAAACACAATGAGTACCAATTAAATATGCAATGAACAATAGGGTATAAAACACAATGAACAGTCTAATAAAACACAATGGACGACATTCTAAAGACACAATGAACAGAAGACTAAAACACAATGAATAATAGACTTAAACACAATGAACAACATAATAAAACACAATGTACACCTAAATACAAAACTCATTTGCGTAAAACACAATTAAAATCATACTAAAAACACAATGGACAAAGTTAAATCATGTGTAGACTAAAAAAACATAAATAACATATTTATAAAGCACACATGCATACTATAACACAATGAACGTGCAGAAGACACAACGGAGAAAAAAAACCCATTTAGCACGAATTTTTTTTTTTCAATTTTAATGTAGCAATGTGGTACTCATATTAAAGATAAAAAAACGTTCGTTAATATGGTGAAATTTTTTTGAAAAAAAAATGTCGTATGAAAAAGTTATAGACGTTTTAAAATGATGGGGGAATTGACATGTGCATTGCATGTGGAGAGAGAAAGTCAACAAATGTTGTTTTCCTTTTATGCCCTTTCTCTAATTTATTATTTATTTTTTTCAAACAAACTAATCTCAACCCTTCAAATATATGATCAATGGATCACAATCCTTCTCACCCTTCCTAGAAAAAGTAGAGTAAAGATCAAATACATATAGTTTTTTTGTAAGAACTGTAAGAATCAAAGGGGGTAAAAATTTTTTTTTTTTTTAGAATTTTGTTTTTCCCATGTGCTTAAACATTCTTTCTAGATGAATAATACAAAAAAAATTAAAAAAAAAATTTTTTTAGTGTAATTACGTCATTAAGGTAAATACATTAGTTTACACTAAAGTAATTATGTAATTACTCTACACGTAATTACTCTACACCAATTTTTTTTTTTTTTTTTTAGTTTTCAATACTATAATATATGTTTAACAATATGGGGAAAAAAAATTGAAAAAAAAAATAAAAAAAAAATATCATCCTTTGATTCTCACAGTTCTTACCAAAAAAGCTATTTGTACCGGATCTTTACTCAAAAAAAGTATCTTGTGTATTTGATCCTAACCCGTTTGTATTATTGTATAAACTTTTTAAAATTATTTTAAACGTAGCCTACAACTAATCAAACATAAATGTGTTTTGGAAAGAGTATGGGTACTACATAAAATTCATACAAGTACATTGTTATTTTAGCGAACAATAATAATTACCAAAAGTGTAAAATGTAAGAAATACCAACTAAGGTAAATTTGTTTTGTTTTGTTATGGATCATCGTATTTACACACTCTTTACTTGTAAATACACACCCTTGAACATCTATACGTGGCGTATGATCCATATGCGGCGTATGATGCCATACGCGGCGCATGAGTGTCTGACAAAGAGAATGTTTATGGCCCTCTCATACACTGAAACAGTGTTCTTCCCCAATTCGTGATCGTTCGTGCCCTAGATTATCAATTGATTGATTCACACAACAATAACCCAATTAATCAGAGGGTTATTGTTGTGTGAATGGCGATGATCAAAACCCATATGAAAAACTTTACTTACAAACACGATTTGAATACGATTTGATCAGTCAACGCAGAAAGTCAAACACGATAAAAAACACTTCGAATGATGAATTATTACAGAAATTGAAGATTAAGAGGGGGATTTCGGCGAGTTTAGGCTGTTGTGAGAGGTCCAATTTATAGTGATAGGGTCTGGGTTGTAGAATTGGTAAGTTTGACCTCGGTTTGAATGGTTGACGCGTAATTGGTTAAATTTGGAACGAATTAAAGACAATTATTCGTGTGTTGTACGCGTAAAGGACCGGAAATCATGCAATCATACCAAACCAGGATCAAAACACGTTCAAGAGGGTTAATTATGGAAGATTGTTGTCACAATTGACTTTCCAAGTCAACTGTGAAGAACAAAACACGCGATATAACAATTATAAGTTGGGTTTGAAGCGAGATGTGTGTGTAGCTCAGATGGTTGAGTGTGTTGTGTATGTGACCCGGCTTGGGGCGCGGGTTCGATTCCCGGCCCAAGCTTTATTTTTTTGACATTTATTCTATATATATATACATATTATATATAAATGATATAGTATAAGGGTTCCAAATACAACACAATAATAATTAAAAACGAATAATAATAATACTGAAACTTGACGTTTTTATTCATGATCATAGTAACGTACAAGTATAAATGCGTAATGTTACATTTCGATTTGCAGGTTTTGGAGGAAGAAAATGATGATATTAATAATAGGGGTTTCAATTTGCTTGTTTTGGAGGAAGAAGATGATGTTAATGGTGGGTTGGTTCTCATTTATCAGTTCCATTCTCAGATTAAGGGTTTGGTGGTGAACGATGGGACGATGGTGGTGATGGTGATGGGTTGGTTGTGGTGGTGGTGTTACGCAGTTTTTTTTTAACGAGATCTATGTGTATATATTATATTAAAATAGAATTTGCCACCTAAGCATGCCACGTATGATCATTTTGACACCTAAGCATGCCACATCAGCATCATACTAACAGAGTTAGGCCTCGGTTAGTTTGGGTCCGTTGGTGACCAATATGTCGAAAGGTGCGACCGCTAGTGGTTATTTTCGTAGTTGGGACCTGTAACCTCACATATTTTTCCAACTATTGCAATCCCCAAATTATTTAGTAAAACCCTATTTATTTGTATCTATCTTTCTATTTTTCAGTGCCATCTTGACTCTTATAAAAATTTAAGCATGTAAATACCCCGTTTCAATATTTACTTATGTTAGATTTTTTTTATACTTATACAAATATTCACCAAATTAAGTTGTTTATATCCATTCTTAGTAAATAGTTACGTAAATACTATACCAACATTTTTATTTTTCTTATAAACAAATAACAGTGCTTTCAAAATATATGATTTACTAGACTTATCTAAAAGATATATATATATATATATATATATATAAACTTTATTTTATATAAGAAGTTTTATAAGCTTAGACTTATTTTAAATTTTATTTTTAAGTTACAACAAATTATTTATGAAAGTCCACTATAAAAAAAATAATAAATAAATACCCATATATATTAATTTGTATTTATATGATCATATTTTTTTTTAAAAGCAAATCTCAATCTTCTCCATATTTAAATTGGTTTCAATTATCAAATCTTAGAATTGAATCTTTAGTCTTTTATGATTTCGTGGCTTAGAGATAAGGAAAAAAAATAACTATATTTTTTTTCAAGATAAACCCAAATTTATAAAACTTTCAACTGATGTAATCACAATTAAAACGCATAGACCGAAGCTTATATAATCAATGTTATAATCAAATTAAAACCATAGCTTGCATCTGAGCATCGTGGTAGACAAAAAAAACCTCGAACGATTTCTGTTTTCATGGTTCCAAATCGACATAAACCGTGTTTTCTTTTGGTTCGGGTTATCGCGTCAGAACTCATAGAACTAACTGTTGTTTCCTTGTGAATCATATTGTTTGTTGTTCGTTGCGTTGTGGATACTTAGTTGCTTGCTTGAAGTGAGTTTACATATCCCCACTTTTTACTGTTTTCATTATTTTTGGGGTGAAACATGTTTGAAACTTGTGCAATTACGTTTTCGCATCATATACTTGTGAACTGGTTGTGGTATATAGTCCGCCTCAGTACATTCATTAACTTTGATCAAGCCGCCTATGTAGATTATAGCGCTATAGGTATGACAAGCCCATCCCCCGCATAAATTCAGGGATGATCGAAACAGTAACAACATTACTAACTTGCGAGTTAGGTCTCAGTCGAAAATGATGATTTTAATGGTGGGGATTAGGGTTTGCAAGCTGGGTGTTTCGATTTGCAGGTTTTAGAGGAAGAAGATGATGATGTTAATGGTGGGGGTTTCGATTTGCAGGTTTTGGAGGAAGAAAATGATGATATTAATGGTAGGGGTTTCGATTTGCTTGTTTTGGAGGAAGAAGATGATGTTAATGGTGGGTTGGTTCTCATTTATTAGTACCATTCTCAGATTAAGGGTTTGGTGGTGGGTTGGTTGTGGTGGTGAACGATGGGACGATGGTGGTGATGGTGATGGGTTGGTTGTGGTGGTGGTGTTACACAGTTTTTTTAATGAGATCTATGTGTATATATTATATTAAAATAGAAGTTGCCACCTAAGCATGCCACGCAGGATCATTTTGACACCTAAGCATGCCACATCAGCATCATACTAACAGAGTTAGGCCTCAGTTAGTTTGGGTCCGTTGGTGACCAATATGTCGAAAGGTGCGACCGCTAGTGGTTATTTTCGTAGTTGGGACCTGTAACCTCACATATTTTTCCAACTATTGCAATCCCCAAATTATTTAGTAAAACCCTATTTATTTGTATCTATCTTTCTATTTTTCAGTGCCATCTTGACTCTTATAAAAATTTAAGCATGTAAATACCCCATTTCAATATTTACTTATGTTAGATTTTTTTTATACTTATACAACTATTCACCAAATTAAGTTGTTTATATCCATTCTTAGTAAATAGTTACGTAAATACTATACCATCATTTTTATTTTTCTTATAAACAAATAACAGTGCTTTCAAAATATATGATTTACTAGACTTATCTAATATATATATATATATATATATAAACTTTATTTTATATAAGAAGTTTTATAAGTTTAGACTTATTTTAAAGTTTATTTTTAAGTTACAACAAATTATTTATGGAAGTCCACTATAAAAAAAATAATAAATAAATACCCATATATATTAATTTGTATTTATATGATCATAATTTTTTTTTTAAATGCAAATCTCAATCTTCTCCATATTTAAATTGGTTTCAATTAACAAATCTTAGAATTGAATCTTTAGTCTTTTATGATTTCGTGGCTTAGAGATAAGGAAAAAAAAAACTATATTTTTTTTCAAGATAAACCCAAATTTATAAAACTTTCAACTGACGTAATCACAATTAAAACGCATAGACCGAAGCTTATATAATCAATGTTATAATCAAATTAAAACCATAGCTTGCATCTGAGCATCGTGGTTGACAAAAAAAACCTCGAACGATTTGTGTTTTCATGGTTCCAAATCGACATAAACCGTGTTTTCTTTTGGTTCGGGTTATCGCGTCAGAACTCATAGAACTAACTGTTGTTTCCTTGTGAATCATATTGTTTGTTGTTCGTTGCGTTGTGGATACTTAGTTGCTTGCTTGAGGTGAGTTTACATATCCCCACTTTTTACTGTTTTCATTATTTTTGGGGTGAAACATGTTTGAAACTTGTGCAATTACGTTTTCGCATCATATACTTGTGAACTGGTTGTGGTATATAGTCTGCCTCAGTACATTTATTAACTTTGATCAAGCCGTCTGTGTAGATTATAGCGCTATAGGTCTGACAAGCCCATCCCCCGCATAAATTCAGGGATGATCAAAAGAGAAACAACATTACTAACTTGCGAGTTAGGTCTCAGTCGACACAAGGGTTGATTGTACAAAACAATGACTTGAGCTACCAGTAGATCATGTTCACGCGTACTATCTTTGATTAATTCTTTGTCACAGTGATTGCTACATGAATTCTTATCTCTATTTTATTTAAAACTTATGTATTCTCACCAACTTTATAGTTGACCCCCCTATTTTCCAAAACTTAACATGTTTCAGGTATTCAGCTTTGCTTGGAAGTTAACATTTGCTTGTGGATCACATAGGAGCTGAAGCCTTAGATTAAACATGTCATTGCCATTTGAACTTATTTGATTTGTATGTAATGTTGGTAATTTAATTAATTAATCTATTGAAACATTTATTAGTCACCATGAGCTATTGAGCAATCGTCACTACGTGGCATCCCGATGTTTCCGCCATCGGTTGGGGCGTTACATAAGGTAAATTGGTGATTACGGTCCGGAACGTAATCATGAATTTACAGGTACGTTAAGGTGGTGTGAAATTCTATTTAGGTTAACTGGGAGATGTTCAGTACGCTTTCGAAACACCAAATGCGTGGTGGGTTAGCTGCGGTACACCCTATATATAAACGCTAATGGTGCAACGAAAATGAGACTAAGGATCGAAGTCAGGATTAATCCTTGTTTGTGTTGTAAATCTTTATGTTATCTAGATTCAATCAACGTAATTGTTCCATCTAAAACTCTTTGTTTGTGTCATCTTGAACTTAAATTCTTATACCATACAATCTAATACCCATCATCTGTTGCAACTTAGGAATATATCATGTCATCTTGATCTTCTAGAACTATCAACTCCCTTGTTTTTCTTTAAAAATTAACCATACGAGCTCTTTACTCAAATTTTCACGCAAACTCTTCTAGAATTTCGAGACGAAATTCCCAAAAATAGGGGAGACTGTAACCTCACATATTTTTCCAACTATTTCAATCCCCAAATTATTTAGTAAAACCCTATTTATTTGTATCTTATAAAAATTTAAGCATGTAAATACCCCGTTTCAATATTTACTTATGATAGATTTTTTTTTATATACTTATACAAATATCCACCAAATTAAGTTGTTTATATCCATTCTTAGTAAATAGTTACGTAAATACTATACCAACATTTTTATTTTTCTTATAAACAAATAACAGTGCTTTCAAATTATATGATTTACTAGACTTATCTAAATATATATATATATATATATATATATATATATATATAAACTTTATTTTATATAAGAAGTTTTATAAGTTTAGACTTATTTTAAAGTTTATTTTTAAGTTACAACAAATTATTTATGAAAGTCCACTATAAAAAAAATAATAAATAAATACCCATATATATTAATTTGTATTTATATGATCGTAATTTTTTTTAAAGCAAATCTCAATCTTCTCCATATTTGAATTGTTTTCAATTATCAAATCTTAGAATTGAATCTTTAGTCTTTTATGATTTCGTGGCTTAGAGATAAGGAAAAAAAAGAACTATATTTTTTTTCGAGATAAACCCAAATTTATAAAACTTTCAACTGACGTAATCACAATTAAAACGCATAGACCGAAGCTTATATAATCAATGTTATAATCAAATTAAAACCATAGCTTGCATCTGAGCATCGTGGTAGACAAAAAAAAACCTCGAACGATTTATGTTTTCATGGTTCCAAATCGACAAAAACCATGTTTTCTTTTGGTTCGGGTTATCGCGTCAGAACTCATAGAACTAACTGTTGTTTCCTTGTGAATCATATTGTTAGTTGTTTGTTGCGTTGTGGATACTTAGTTGCTTGCTTGAGGTGAGTTTACATATCCCCACTTTTTACTGTTTTCATTATTTTTAGGGTGAAACATGTTTGAAACTTGTGCAATTACGTTTTCGCATCATATACTTGTGAGCTGGTTGTGGTATATAGTCCGCCTCAGTACATTCATTAACTTTGATCAAGCCGCCTGTGTAGATTATAGCGCTATAGGTCTGACAAGCCCATCCCCCGTATAAATTCAGGGATGATCATCGAAACAGTAACAACATTACTAACTTGCGAGTTAGGTCTCAGTTGACACAAGGGTTGATTGTACAAAACAATGACTTGAGCTACCAGTAGATCATGTTCATGCGTACTATCTTTGATTAATTCTTTGTCATAGTGATTGCTACATGAATTCTTATCTCTATTTTATTTAAAACTTATGTATTCTCACCAACTTTATAGTTGACTCCCCTATTTTCCAAAACTTAACATGTTTCAGGTATTCAGTTTTGCTTGGAAGTTAACATTTGCTTGTGGATCACATAGGAGCTGAAGCCTTAGATTAAACATGTTATTGCCATTTGAACTTATTTTGATTTGTATGTAATGTTTGTAATTTAATTAATTAATCTATTGAAACATTTATTAGTCACCATGAGCTATTGAGCAATCGTCACTACGTGGCATCCCGATGTTTCTGCCATCGGTCGGGGTGTTACAGGACCGACAGCGGCCAAAGGCCAATAGTTTGGATTATTTAAATCCATTACTCCTTTTAAAAAATCATATAAAGAAGTGTATTTTAGTCTTTTTACAAATAACTAGCAGAAAAAATGGGTGGAGTTAACGAGTTGGATGGAATAGACAAGATTTAGAAACCTTGAGGACCCAAATGAGAAAAAATAAACATTTGGATGAAATTCGCAAATATGGCCAAACCTTATGAACGAAAATGACATTTTAACGGTTTCCTATTTATAGTTTCCCTCATAGTTTCTACTTCTAGTGGATTTTATGACCGGTTTTTTCCAGTTCCTAAGAAAGTCAAGCCAGAGTTTATTGTGTGACTAGTGAGAAACCCGCGCATTGCGGCGAGACAGTTAAACTGAACAAAAATAGATGAAAAACGTTAAATCACGCACATGCATGGCGTCGAGTTAACTTGCCATATTAAAAAAAATAAAAAGTTAAAAATCATTATAGAAAAAGCTACTAAGTCGAAACCGTAACAAATTCACATAAAAAGAGAAATAAAAAACTAAAAAAAAACACTTTAAAGACTTGTCTGCCTCTGCTTAGATGTAACAACCGGCAAAAATGAGGTAATTCCGTACTAATTAACTATACGCGATTAACGTAATTAAATGCAATTATGTGTTGATTACTTAACTGAGGCCTTAGAAAGATAGCAATTCCCAAATAATGCATAGGAATGCATATGTTTAATGACAAAACATGATAGGATCATGTGCGAGTAAATCTATCCGGTATGGACACTGGCGATTACCCGGTAAAAATTAAATAAGCGAAACGGATCCCGGACACCCGGGATATAAAATAAAGTGTAATTTCACAAAATATAATGGGTTTTGGAACTCCAAAACCATACGTGAAAGCTTGTTACACAAATCTCCCGGTAACGAATAAAGTGCGCGTACCGCACCCGATACGCGCATAACTTATAATTTCACCTGGCAAAAGCCTAAATAATTTATCAACGCTTAAACTGGACTATGTTTAAAGGTTATTAAGGGTATTTTTAACATCCGGACAACACGCGATTAAAACCCAAAAAATACCCGGACGGTACCCGAACGAGAGGGAATTAAACATAACAATAATGGATATTATTTAGCAAAGTGGACCCCACCCAAACACCCCAAAGGGGCCGGCCTAGGGCCACCCCAAGTGGTTAACTCTTCCAATTCTCACTAATCCAAATATAATTACAATTAATCATTGGTTTGCATGGGTTATTATTGGACACAAAAATTCACCAAATCACCTCTCCCCTCTCTCTAAAACTTACGGCCCAAACACCCTCTTGATAATCTTCCACAAATCTTTCCATATCCTACATAATCTTGCTAAGATATTATACAATCTATTGAGATTCAAGTGATCTTTGGAGGATTTGGAAGGGTTATTATAAGCATCTTGTGAGCATACTTGAATCAAAAAGCCAAAAACTTCTTCTTCTTCTTCCCTTGAGCCGTAACATATACCCTCCCCAAATACATTTTCCTTTCAAGTTTAACATCTCCAAATCATCCTTAAATCTTCACCTTTCAAAACCCCATTGTAAGAGCTTGGAGCTTAATCATTTGGAAGAACACACTAAACCCCATTCAATCCAAGGTTTTTGTCTTCCCTAGCCTTGAGCTAGTAGTAAGTTTTAACCTTGCTTTGATTATTAATGTTCATATTATGTGTTCTTATGAGCAAGTTGTACATTAATGGGTAAAATGTGGTTTTTGAAACATAAGTCTTAATATGTTTTACAAGAGTAAAATGGAAGAATAATAATATGGATGGATCATGGAATTGATACTAGTAATGTGGTATTTCAAGAAAATATAAAAATATGTACATACACTTAAGAATGATGATGATTTGGGCATGATTTATGAAAGAAACTTGAATATGTTAAAAGATAGTTTTAATCATCATAAAATGTCTATCTAAAGTATAAAATAAGATGGAATATGTTAGAAAAGCATAGATGAAAAAGTTACAAAATTAAAGTCTACTCACTTAGATGAGTGAAATTTGGATATGATGGACAAATACACCAAACACAAATATTAGTAGCCTTATTTATGAAATATAAGACTATTAAAAGTGGAATAATGTAAAAATAACCAAACATGAAGAAGATGGTTCTTTAAAGTCCACTAGTTTGGAAGAAAAATGCTAACTTTGGAAGTTAGGATGGAAAATGCAACATTTATAAGTTAAGGGACTAATGTTGTAACCTTGAAAGTTGATGGACTAAAATAGATATTTTAGAAACTTTGGTTCAAAAATGCATTAACGGAAAGTTTGGTGTCAATAGCATAAATAATGATTTTTCCAAGTATAGTTTTGGTAAACACTAGTAACCTACTTGTATATTTATTGAAAAGTGTATTTTTATAAAAATGGAAGTTTATAAAAATAGGAAATTATATTAACATAAGGATTTTATAAAAATAGAGGTTTTTATAAAATATTGGACAAAAGTAGAGACTTGAGAAAACTTGTACAAAAATGGATACTTTTATATAAATGGGAATATAAAAGTGTCGGAAACATTTTTGGAATACAAGTTAACAAGTTGGACTAAAAATACAAAAGTATATCTTTCCAAGTAATATGTGTTTGGAAATTAGGAGTATAAATAATATTCCTATCGAACGCATATTGGAAGAAACTTGGAAAAATTTAAACTATCGGACTTAGTTACATAAACTAACTATAGCGAATAAACGGACAAACTAGAGAAAAATGCCAATGCGGCAAAACGTGAAAATATATAAATATATATATATATATATATATTAAGAAGTAAAATATATATAACATTGGTGAAAATTATATAACACTTTCCTAAGTGTTAGAGAAAATATTCGTGGGAGAAAGCATAACGTAAAGAATTAAAAACGTTAAACAACGTATGGACTTAACAAGGAAAATTCACACGTTGATATATGTATACATGTACATGCTCGTCTCGACGAGATTCTAGTATATCTATTTGAATGGGAAAGTAGATATGCGAGAAGGAAAACCGAGACGAGTAGGCAAAATATACCTATATACATGTGAATACCGACAAGATCCTAGTATATTTATTTAAATGGGAAAATAAATGTACGGCATGGTAAGTCGAGTCGGGCGTTAAGAATATACTACCGAACGACAAGACCTTAGCATATTTATTTAAATGGGAAAATAAATATGCGGCAAAGTGAGTCGGGTCGGGTATTAAGAATACATTATATCGAGCGATACGATCCTAAGCATAATTATTTAAATGGGAAAATAATTATACGTTAGGTAGAGTCGTGTCGAGAATAATAGTATACAAGTTACAAAGTGTACTAACGGGAATAATACATAACTCGTAAGAAAAGGGTAATCCATCGCCAATGAACCTAGGATACGCGTCTAATTAAAACGGGAATCGGAACAACACGTGGTCGGGGAGTTGGGTGTACAACTTGCCAAGGCACATGCACTATAGGTGTAGTGACTTATACGCCTAGGACGTTTGTAGGTGCGAGACCACAAAATTTGCTATCTTCCTTTTTGAGCCAAGCACAGATTCAGGTGAGTCTCACGGCCCCATTTTAAACTATTTTATGTTTTTCGGGGGAATCTCTCATATGGGCGTCGGGTGTTTCAAAAGGGTTTCAACTTTATTTCCCAAAGATTTGGGATATATTTGAGGAGCCTCCTTAATGTATTAAAAACAATTTTCGTTTATGTGTGAACATCAAACATGGTTTCGACGTCTTAAATAAATGACCCATTTTCTTAATTACTTATGATTTGCGTTAATCTTGGCTTTATGCTCTTGAACCGTCGCGCCACGTGTTTCCGCCATTGGCGTGGTGTGACATTAGATGACTTGTACATTATCACACACACTTTTGTCTTAAACGAAGCTTACATTGAAACGTATATAAAAATAGTTCCAATAAAGGAACTTCTCCTTTTACTTTCTTCTAACACAAGATAAACTTTACGTTGTTTACTAGGGTAAGCTCGATTTTGCTCTCAATATGCCAAGTTATTCATGCAGTAAATATTTCCTAAACGACTCAAATACCTAAAAGTTTAGTAACATTGTTATGAATAAATAATAGATTAACTATAATAAAACATGTAGCATTATGAAAATTCTTTTTTACATGTTTTGTATTTAATATGTTTTGTAGAAATAAATGTCATGACCTATCATAAACATGACTCTTGATTTCATTTAGATTATTAAATATGATGCTTTAAAGACTAATTTGACCTTAAAATGTAGTTATTATATGCATTGTATGTTGTATCATAAGCAAATTAACTTGTACCTCTTAAATTTTAAGAAGTCCTTGTCAAATGCTTTATAATATAGTATAGATATAGATATAGATATAGATATAGATATAGATATATCATGAAACTTGGAAAATGATCATATTTATTTGGTTGGATATATATGCAATATAAAATTCTCATATCTTATGCCAGCTAGCACATAGACGTTTTATCATGATCCAGTGATGCTTATATGCGTTATAAATTAAGACAGTGTATAGATTTATTGTTTCAGGTCTAAGACTTCTTTATATAAACAAACATCATGAGATCAAGAGTCTACAACCAAGTTAAATCTCATTAAGTTCTAGCATTTGTGTTTCTTGTGTGGCTGAAAATATGCATCTAAAACACCCAAACCACTTAATCTATAACCATTTAACCCGACTCGATAAACCTGTACCTGATTAACGATTAAACCCGAACCTGATGCAATTAATTGGGTCAGTTATCGAGTAATATTTTCACCACTGCAAATCCAAAAAAACCCGGCCCGAATAACCTAATTAGGGGTGTGAATTTCTGACACGACCTGAAGACACGACCTTAACCTAACACGAAATTAGCAGGTTTAGGTTTAGTCTAAATACGTTCGGGTCAGGTTCGGGTCAACCTGGGCGGGTTGACCCGTTTAACATATGTATACTATATATTATTATTATTATTATTATTATTATTTTACAATATGTTTTATGTTATAAATTAAATTGGTTAGGTATTTTACGCTACACTTATAACTTAAAATAGAAAATGGTATTAGATTTTATAAATAAAACATAAATGTTTTATATATGTTTGTGTTTTTTGTAGTAAAATTTTAATTTTAATACATTAGTTTGCGAAAAAAAATCAGGTTGAATGTGTAACATTTGCATGTTTCCTAAACTTTATTGTATTTACATTTTAATCCTCGTACTTCGATCATTTCAAATTTTAATAAAACTTGCAGTTGCGTTGATCGTTAAATTCTTGTTCGGGTTTTATTCCATGGTTAATCATAAACATATATTGAATCACAACTCAAACATGTCGTGTTTTCGCAATTAAGCGAATTATATCATTTTAGATTTCATTGTGAATTTTGTTATATACGTTTTCTTGTAAAACTCATAAACTTGTCGAAGGGTTTTGGAAAAACGTCAAAGTTTTACGATGGAATATGGTTTTATAAAGTTTATAAAAATTGTAAAAAAAAATATATAGTTTAAAAGTTTTAAAAACTTTTTGGTTAAAATTACTTAACTTTGGTTAAGTTTTCATAAGAAAACAAACAAATAAACCAACCAAGTTAATCTTGGGGGACCATTTATGTCAAATTATAAAAGTTTTAAAACTCAAAACAATTCCTTCCCTCCTACTCCTTTTCCAGCGACCGAAAATATTTCGGTCAGTCTAGTGTGTGCATTTATAGGGCGTTTCATCTCTTTTTAATGATGGGGTTTACGTTTCTTCACCTTAATATCACGAACCCCTCTCATAATTTGGTCAATAACGCGTCAATTATTAGCCTTTAATCCGGGTTTTCAAACGAAACCGCCGGAACTCTTTAAGCCTATTAAAACACCACTTTTTCACGACCAATATATAAACCGAATCAGGCAACTGATTTATGCACCTTTGCACGTTTCAAACCCACCAAAAACGTAGCCAAGCACGCCCAGAAAGCTTCTAATTCGTGACTCTTTGTTCGACCATTCAAGGTTCCTTTCCGATCGAAACAAGTATTGTAAGCCATCATTCTTGTTGCTGTTTCGTTTAGTTATTACATCCAAACCATTGCCCCATGATTTCGAGTTCTAATTTGATTGAATTGGGCTTAATTAAAATTGCTTAGGGTTAGGGTTCTTGTTAGAGTTATTTGGGGAAGATGATGAAGTTTAGGTATAGTATAAATACTTTTCTGATTAAAACTTCTTAACATTGTAGTCTTCTGGTGTAGTGGTTAACAAGGGATGGTTCTGTCAAAGGGTCTCTGGTTCGAATCCCTCTAACAGCAACGATTTTTTTGTTCCTTTCTTATTTTTTTTATATAATAAAACTTATATATATGCTTTAATCTTATAATATTTTTAGAAAATTCATTTTTGCTCCAAAAATTATGAAAATTTAGAGGTAATATCCTGACACCCTAAAGAAAATTATCATATTTTTATTTTCTGATAATACATTATTTTCGTATTTTTCTTGATTTAAATTGTTTTAATCATAAATAATTGATTAAAAATTCGTTTTTTAATGATTTTGATCTCAAAATTTTTGGAAAATTATTTCTAAGTATGATATTCTGAAATAAAATTTATTTTCTCAAAAAATGGTTATTTTTGCTGATTTTACTATTTTTTAATCATTAAAACACTATTTAAATTCATTAAATCTGTTTTAAATACAAATAAATTGAGAAAAATTATGGAAAAATTATTTTCACTATTTTACATCAGAAAATAATCATTTTTCATAAAAATATCACTTTTGTACCATATCTTGTAGTTTTAGTTTATTTATATTTAATTAGGCATAATAAATTATTTAGTTAAATATAAATTATAAAATCTGTATTATGGATATTTTTCTATAAAATAGAAAATGTTCCTAAGTGTGGAAAACATAAGTGTTTATATTAGTCATATATTTAATCTTAAATCATGATATATTCAAAAAAATTATTAACTTTGAGTTATCATAAAACTTCATTATCCCTACATAAGTCTAGCAAACCCTAATGCCTTAGATTTTTGGATGCCTTAGACTTTTTAAGTCGCTTTCCTCATTAGTATTCTTATATATATATATATATATATATATATATATATATATAGGTTGAGTTCTTCGGAATTCTTAAGCATTTTGTGACAAACTTTCTCGGATTTACTACTTAGCAGACTGTGAGTATATCTTTCCCCTTTTTTATTTTACTGTTTGGGCTACTTATGTACCTTATGTCAAATTACTATTTATTTTCACTAAGAGCAATTCTCATGTGTGTTTGCTTTGTGTTACTTTGTGTATCTATGACTTGTCAAATCATTAACCGTTGCGTCCTAACATTTCAATTAATAGTATATGTGTACTATGGTATATACCCCTTGTGACTCTGTTGAGAGACCTTGGTCATTGCTATGTGTTTCATTACTATTGTTAATAGCGCATACTATATATAAATTTCATTTCATTTTCATAGGGTTGATTTTGACTCGGATACTACTTATTACATATTTGCAAACGATATACAACACATGAATTGCTAACTTTTCATTACTATATGTACCAAATGGATGTAATCACCAATACATTATATGTGTTGACAAATTATTTTGTACATGTTTCAGGTACAACTTGAGTTATCATGCTTTCGCGCTTAGGCTATGGACCTAGTGCTTTAATAAAAATTTGAACATTTATTTACCATGTTTGTAATTTCTTTTGAGACTATTGGTATTTCATTTTGAATAATGGAAGTTGTTTGTTAATATTATTTACATTTCAGTTCATGTGCCATTGAACAATCGTCACTACGTGACACCTCAATGATTCCGTCATCGGTTGGGTGTTACAGAATGGGCCGGGTTCGGGTCAACCCGAGAATATTCAGGTCGGTTTCGGGTTCATATGTATGTCAAAATTATTGGGTTCGGGTCGGGTTCACGTAAAATTTTCGGGTTCGGGTCAGGTTGAACCCGCCAACTCGCGAAAGCACCCCTAAACCTAATAACCGAACCCGATATCACATTTAATCATTTAAAATCACACACAAGTGTATCGTTGTATGTTTACCGAATTATTATATCACATTTAATCATTTATGGCGTATATTATACCTCGGGAACATCCCGGGTTCAGATATCTAATATGACATATCAATTTTACATATGAAATAGAATGATGTGCTTTACGATTACATGCAGGAAAGCTTTGGGTAGCACCTAACTGAAGAAACAATAAGTATCTCGGGGATTATCACTAATCTCAGAGGGGTTGTACTTATGTTTACTATATGTACGTTCCTTTACCCAAACCTTTTGGATTAACCCGAGTGTATAGATAAGTGAGTGTGTGGTGAATAAGTGAATTGAAGACACAGGGATGTAAGTGGTTCGGTCGAGTATGACCTACGTCCACTGTAAAGAGCCGAGAATATTATTGCTTTAGAGAATACAAAGCATATGAGTAATTCTAGCCCTAGATTACAAGTTATTAATTATCGATCCTTTTGAAGGGAGTTGATGTCTTCTATTTATAATGGAGGTCGTGGGCTTGGGAAGAAGCCCACGACGAGTCTTGTGATCCTTGGGCTTTGGCTCGGCCCAAATCTGCTCAGCCTCTGAGAAAGGCAGGAAAAGGACATCTACTGTAGATGATGTCAGCAGCGAGCCTGCCAGTGGACACATGGCGGCATGCGACTGGTCTCTGGCGGTATGTTGTTCTGCTGCAGCATGGTTGACCTATCTACCGGCGTCCGATGTGGCCCCTAGTAAAAGGTGAGCATGCCTGGTCAAAACAGTGATGGCAGCATGGTGGAAGCATGGAACCAGTCACGTCACTATTGAACCATAGTGGTTATTGGGCAACTACAGGCACGTGACCTTATCCACTTGATGGTGTCAGTGATCCTTGCAGGTAGATCACTAACTCTTGATCTTCCGTGCGTTGTACTTGGGAATGTCTGTGGTGTGAAGCGGCGCGCGCGTTGGTAGATCCACGCATATTTGACAGATGTGCAATGCCGTAACCCCAAGTCTCCTCCGCCGAAACGTTGGTAGGCGGATGCTTCCGCGAATGTTACGTTGAGCGGGGTAGGGAGGCCGCGTCCGTCTGGATTAGGCTCCCTATCCCTTCACTAACCTAAAACAATTAACAATGTATATCCAATGTTAATGCCTAAGCTTAAATAATGTATACCTCTAATATTAATACTTAACCTAAAACAATGTACAACTCCAATGCTAACACATGTTGAAAATACATCCTGAGGTTGAGAAATCTAATATGACATATCAATTTTACATATGAAATAGAATGATGCGCTTTACAGTTACATGTAGGAAAGCTTCAGGTAGCACTCAACCTAAAACAATTAACAATGTATCTCCAATGTTAACGCCTAACCTTAAACAATGTATAACTCTAATATTAATACCTAACCTAAAACAATGTACAACTCCAATGCTAACACATGTTGAAAATAGAATTCATATTTACTAATTTGAACATAATTAGTGACTTGCCTATACATGATTAATGAATTACCAGAACACTTTGTGTTTTTTTCCTATATGAACAAAACCACACAAAAAATAGTCGTTTTTTTCTCCATTTTTTATGTAGCACTATGGTACTTGTTGGAAAGATAATGAAACACTCATTAATTTGGTGTAATTTTTTTCTTTATCATCACAAAACCATAGGCTTTCTTGCTAATGAATCATCACTAAGTTTTCCGTCAGCCTTACACAATTTGACTTGATCCGTTTTCTCGCCCTCAACAAAAGTTTATGGGTCTGCCACTGTTATTGGATTGGTTTTCAGGCTCGAATTTGGAGCCATGGTAAGAGTTTCTCTCTTTGTTACTGAAGAAACAACGAGTATCACGGTGATTAGCACTAATCACCGTGTGGTTAATACACGTGTTTACTCAAGAACGACCATTTACCCACACCCGAGGAAGAACCGTGACCGATAAAGTAAATATAAATGTGTGTGTGTGTGTGTGATGAAAGTGAGAACACGAGAATGTAAGTGGTTCGGTCGTTAATGACCTACGTCCACTGTAAAGAGCCGAATGTTTATTACTTTGGAGATTACAAAATGTTACAATGATTATTTCTATTCTAGCTCTTGCATACAAGTGATGATTTTTGGATCCCATGCAAGGGGGATGAAGTCTTCTATTTATAGGAAAGGTCGTGGGCCAAAGGAAATAGCCCACGAGAAGCTATGGTTGATCCGGGCTTTGATTGGGCCCAATAGTCTTCGGCCCATGAAATTGGTGGAAACGGGTGGTCATAAATGCTGACGTGAGGGAAGGTTGGAGCTGGTCTGCAAAGGTAACACATGGCGCCATTGATTCGGCGTCGGTGGCTCCCCGTTTTGACACGGCATGGTTGACTTACCTGCTGGCGTTTGACGTGACGTCTGGCAGCAGGTAAGCATGTCTGCACAGTGATCTAACGAGACTGTAGACAGCAGCATGGTGGAAGCATGGGAGCAGTCATGTCACTGTTCCCGTCAGTGGTTGTTGGACCACTCCTGACACGTGTCCCCGTCTGATTGGCGCAGAGCCTGCCCAGATTTGAGTGAATCTTCTTCATTCTTGGTCTTCCGTAGCTCGTACTAAAAGCTGAGGTTGGGCGAATATTCCGCGTGTGGTCGTACGCGTGAAGATTCCTCTGAGGTACTGATGTGAATGAAGTCACCTCACGCATGAAGTGACTTTCCACGCCGAACTAGGTCCGCGGGTTAAGGCAACGGTCTGAGGATGATTGCCTCCGCGGATAATATTTCTGCGTCACATATGAGGACCTTCTCCGTGCTGCAAATTTCAGCGCCAGAATTACTGAAAAATGGGATAGAAAAGCCGTCCATAACGAGGATTAGGCTCCCTATCCCTTTAATTACGATTGCTACCATGACTCCAATTATCAAATAACATTGTCAAGGCCATTTATAGAACCTTCTATAGGTTATAAATTATTAAAATTAAAAGAATTGTGGCAGAAAAGTCGTGTCTAAATGTTATTATTAAATATAGTGAAAATAAACAAAATTATATATAAGAAATACTCTAAAAAGTTGCAAGGAAGAAAGAAACAGGCCGATTATATGCCACACATCGATATCTATTAAAAAACTTGATTATGTTCCATTGCTAAAGCTGTAATTGCAATATTCCAAGCCAAATTAAGAGAACAATTAAATATGAGGTTGACTTTAGATACAAATTGCGAAGAGTTGACTTTTACTATACAAAAGTTGTTAAAAGACGAAGACACTACAACGATATGATCCATGCGTATATTACAGACTAGCTTATACCCCGAGAGCGTCTCGGGTTGAGAAATCTAAGTAAAGTGAATAAAATTAGAAGTATCTAAACTATAAAAATGACATTTATGTATCAACTTACATTAGATACTTTAAAAAAATATACCAAAAGATCCATTTCACCTTACAACATCAACACCTAAAACAGAATATTAAGATCTCAAGCACTTCAAGGGGACAAAGATTGTTTAGCACCAATACATTCAGTCAAAGGTCTTTAACTGCATACAATAAGATTTGAGCTATTTCAGAATATGGTAGAAAAAGAAAACATAGCAATTACCTGTTGGAGAGCGTCCCGGGTTGAAATATCTAATATGACATAATAAAATATCTAATATGACAACATAATTAATGACTTGCCAATATATGATTAATTATTATTATTATTATTATTATTATTATTATTATAAACAAATCTCTGCCATAAGTTATCATATTCTAATATAAAAAAAGGGTAATTGGGTCGGGTATCACCTAATCCCAGGCCCGACCCAAACCCACAATTTTTTTTAAACTAATATATCCCGGGAGCGTCCCGGGTTGAGAAATCTAATTTGAAATATCAATTTTACACCTGAAATGGACTGATGCGTTTTACAGTTACATGCAGGAATGCTTCGGGTAGCACTTAACCTAAAACAATTAACAATGTATCTTCAATGTTAGTGCATAACCTTAAACACTGTATAACTCTAATATTAAAACCTAACCTAAAATAATATACAACTCCAATGCTAACACATGTTGTAAATAAAAATCATATTTACTGGTTTGAACATAACTAATGACTTGCCTATACATGATTAATGAATAACCTGAACACTTTGTGTTTTTTCTTGTATAAACAAAACCACACAAAAAATAGTCGTTTTTTTCTCCGTTTTTATATAGCACTATGGTACCCGTTGGAAAGATAATAAAACGCTCGTTAATTTGGTGTAATTTTTTTCTTTAAAAAATCTCGTATATAAAAGATATTAACGTTTAAAAGTTATGGGAGAAAACATTAGAGATAAAAATCTAATTTTGTTTTTAAATTTTAAATTATTATTTTCCTAAAATAAAGCCCTTGCCACATGGGATGACACATGGCACACTCAATGAAGAGAATACCCTCTTTGAATGTCATGTCATTAAAATGGCTTTGGTTTATTATATGTATAGATATTATGATGAGTTCAAATAAAACAAATTATTTAGCCTTCATTTTATTTGGTATAATTTACGCTACGTAAAAATACAATATATTCACTTTCACGGGTAAACAAAATCGTTATCAGTAGTTGATATAGTAAACCAACAATTGATATATTAACTAGGTTTAAACCCGCCGCGCGTTGCCGCGGCGGGGGCGAACGAGTTACTGCGTCATATATAGTCGTCGCGCCTAACGTACCATGCCCGTCATCTCATCGCGCCGGACGGGAACGCCACCCTCGGTCCCAGTCTCCCCTTCTAGAGTGGGTTGAGAAGTAAATGATAATTATAATCACCTAGCACACAACAGGAGATAGCCAAATCCTCCTTCTTTAAAGAGTTACAGTTAATAAATACATGCATTCCACAATTAGAAAGCAACAAATGTTAGCAAAAGGACAATATGCAACGGTAAATTGGCACTAAAACACAGATGAATGGCACTTGACGTGTTTCACAAAGGCTCAAACGTTAAGGTTTATAACAAACAAATAACTGCAGCACGTTAGCTGGTTTGAAATTGTGGTTCATCACAGTTCAAAACTCTAATTGGCCCACTGTTGTCTGTCTAGTTGTGACTCGGTATGATAGACAAAAGTATATTATTCTTAAATCTATTTAAATTCATGATATTTGTATTGTCTTTTTTTAACATGGTGGGGTAGGCCTTAAGTAGTTAAGTAAGTGTCAAGAATCCGTAAGGGTGGTTGCCACACAGTTGTTCGCCGATAAAAAAAAAGTAAGTGTCAAGAATATAATTAATTTTGGTCAAGTCTTCTTAAAGGATTGAAATTAATTTTGGTAGATGTAGAGGCCAATCTGAAGATTTTATCAAAAAATCGCATACGTAATGATTACAATAAAAGATGAACAGATAATCCAAAATTAGGTTAACAAAACTACATCGCAAGAGATAAATTAATAGAACTGAGCAGAGCATATCTTAAACAGCAACCCGATATCAAACCCTATCACCCAAAGTCGCTTCCGGCATCATCCACCGTGGCCGTTCTCCAAATCGGCGGAACCGCAGTCGTCGGTCCTCAGACCTCTGTTTCTCCCACACGTGCATTCGTACCTTGCGGGGCCCATTCCTTTCACCGCTGCTACACTTTCGTCTGCTACGTCTGCAAAAACGGGACTGCCTTCGTCATTTGGGCGGTTGTTTTGCGTCGCCTAGCGACAGAGATTTCCCTAGTCTCACAACTCTCTCTCTCTCTCTCTCTCTCCCGCTACGCATATGTGTGTAGATGCAGAAGATAGCAGGGGATGAGAACGCGATGAGGGTGAAGATGATGACGACGGTGGTAGCGTAGTGAAATGTTGGAGTTAGATTAGACAAACGTTCGTCGTCGTCGTCGCTGCCTTAGAACCAAGGGTTTGGCTGAAAGAAGATCGGAGATAAGACCAAGAGAGAGAGAGAGTATTGGAGACAGAGATAGAGATAAAAGGGATTTTGATGGTAGGCGACGCATAGCATACTTGTACGGAGGTCTATACAATGCATAAGAGACTTGCATTCAGCGAAACAGTAATTACACACACATCAAAATTTGCTATTTGTATATATATATAGAGTAAAGATCAAATACATATAGTTTTTTTGTAAGAACTGTGAGAATCAAAGGGGGTAAAAAAAAATTAATTTTTTTTTTAGAATTTTTTTTTCCCATGTGCTTAAACATTCTTTCTAGATGAATAATACAAAAAAAAATTTAAAAAAAAAAATTTTTTTTAGTGTAATTACGTCATTAAGGTAAATACATTAGTTTACACTAGAGTAATTATGTAATTACTCTACACGTAATTACTCTACACCAATTTTTTTTTTTTTTTTTTTTTTTTTAGTTTTCAATACTATAATACTTGTTTAACAATATGGGAAAAAAAATTTTTGAAAAAAAAATAAAAAAAAAATACCCTCCTTTGATTCTCACAGTTCTTACAAAAAAAGCTATTTGTACCGGATCTTTACTCTATATATATAATGTGTGTGTTTTTTTTTAATTTAAAAACAGTTTTTTAGGTTGGATGCAGTCCACCCCTAAAGCACCATCGTGAAAGGTCACGTCACATCAAATCGCTCTACATCAGACGAACTCGAGAAAGCAGATCGCAAAATCAGGAAGTACTCATCAGTGGTGGACATACATGCATCCCAAGGGGGTGGGTTCCCCCCTTAAAAGAAAAAATGTTAGTGTAATTTGTAGGCTAAAATCTTGATCGCACCCTTTAAAAGTTTGGTTGAACCCATTGATCGCACCCTCCCGGGTCCACCACTGGTACTCATTGATTGAGCCAATCGCTTGTTAGAGAGCGAGAAGCCATATGGGAGTTGCAACTTTTCTTCCGCGAAGGGCTTTTCCCGTGCCGAGTTTGACCACCCTTGTAGGAAGTTCAAAGAATATCCTTGGATCAACGCAAGACATTTATAGTGTTTAGCTTTAGTTCTATTCGATACAACACCAACGCTTGGTTACAACCGAAAAGATATGCCAAAGATGATATAAACACGTATTTTACATCGATAAAAACCATAAAAAGGAATAATAGTTGTTTAGCCGGTATCATTTCGGTTCTTCACTTAATGGTTACCGTACAAACACTCGCTATAACATACAAATTTAAAAAAGAAAAAAAATACTCCATAGCATATACAACTCTGTTTTCAAACAGATTTTATACCGTCACGTCGAGAAAATCATAAAAAGAATACGGTACCAATAACGATATTGGTCAGATGGTATCTTTTCGGCTCCACACGATAAAGGTAAAAAAAATTCAACCATATTTGACCCGCAAACCAACTTTGATGACTGTATATTTGGGATTCGGTAACTTGTATATTACAATCAACAACTCTTTTTTTGAACGGAGTAAAATTTATATTTAGACGTATAAAAGAAAAGCACGTCGTAATAATATACCCGAAATTTTATAAACCACTATATCTTAAACGTTATAACTTATATGTAGAAAAACAAAATATACTCAAAAGTAACTTTTTTTTTTTTTTGAACGGCCAACGAATCAATTTCTGAGCACTCTTGGGCACCCTTTTGGCGAATCAGGTACTCGAGAGTACCCGGGCCATCAATTGCCACCAATTCCCGGGAAAACCCGACCACTCACCCGCCCGAAGGCACGACGGTGAAATAATCGGTAAAATCGGTCGGGATCAGGACTCGAACCCAAGCCAAGGGCCAGGTCATCCCTCATTTCCCCTCCACAAATGTCCTCCAAATGTAGCTAGTGAGAATTGAACCCAAGCCTCTCATAAAAAACCTTAGGCCCTTAACCAACGGGGCTACAAGGAATAAATATTAGGTTAAAAGTAATAAAAGTTAAATCACTTAGGTGGTGTTTGTTTTTCTCCCAGAAGCACTTCTGATCTCTTTTGTCTGCGTCGCGCAGACACGAGCAGACGTTTGGGGCGGGCAGACTGTTTGTTTTTTCGGAAGACATTTCACTCCAAAAGCTCTTCCTGACCTCTTCTTGGTGCAGACTTGGACCAAAGTCTTCTATGGTCTTCAAAGGTTTTTCTCCTCTTCTCTTCTCCTCACCCACCACCACCACCACCCACTACCACCACCACCACCACCACCGTCACCCACCACCACCACCACCTAGCATCGTCCACCACCACCGTTCACCACCACCGTCCATCACCACCACGGTCCACCACCACCCACCACCAGCACCCACTACCACCACCACCACCACCCACCACCGTCCACCACCACTACCACCATCACCCACCACCACCACCCACCACCACCCACCACCACCACGGTCCAACACCACCACCTACCACCGTCCACCCACCACCACTACCACCACCAACCACCGTCCACCACTACCACCACCCACCACCACCACCGTCCACCACCACCACCCACCACTACCACCACCACCACCCACCACCACCCACCCACCACCACCACCTACCACCGTCCACCCACCACCACCACCACCTACCACCGTCCACCCACCACCACCACCCACCACCATGGTCCACACCACCACGGTACACCCACCACCACCATCTACCACCAGACTGCTGTAAAAACTCAGTTTGTTTAAATTTAAGTTTATTTCAGCAGCCTACAGACGTTAACAAACAAACAGTATTCTTCTTGCAGACTGCAGACCTTTGGTCCACCTCTTCTCCTACAGATGTCTGCAGATGTGATCCGCAGACTGCAGACCTTTTCTTGCAGAAAAAACAAACAGCACCTTAATAAAACCAAACATACAAAGGTACAATCTTCAAACTCATTAATATATTAACTGACTATCTTGACATAAAAAAATTCTCTCTTCCAAAAATTATATTGTTGTTTTAATCAATTCAAGTTAATGCTATTTAAGGACCAGAGTTTTTCCTTTTACCAAAAGTGCAACCGTTTCATCACAATTTATCAATTTAAAAAACATCCAATACACTAAAAAAAATTTAAAAACCTGAAATATATTGAATCAAGAGTCTCCACTAAGTTTCAAACTGCCAATACTAAAATAGTAAAATAGAGCTCCCTTTACCCCCCCCCCCCCCCCCCCCCCCCCCCCCCCCCACACACACACACACACACACAACTTCACACCTATATATAAAACTCCTGACACAAATTTATGACTTAGCAAACATCTCACTCATTTCTTCATATCCATGGCTCCATGCCCTTCATTCAATTCTCTGTTCCTCTGTACAACACAATGAACAGAAAAAACAACAACAAAATCTACTCCAAAAACTTGTTTTTAATCTTCCATTGAAGCTTATTATTTTATTTTTCTGCACTTGACAATGGCCATTTCAAAGTGTGTCAACAACAAGAAACACAACCATAATAATCATCATCATAACCACCAATGTTACATCTCTGTCCCTTCAGAGATAATAAACTCTCTCTCATCTAACTCACTCCACTCTCTTCTTCTCTCACCCAAAAAAGCTTCAAAGCCTACACCCTTTTCATTCTCAAGATCAAAGCTTTTCAAGAATCCCAAAACATGGTTTTTATTTATCTTTTTATGTGTCTTTCTGTTTATGATCAATATGTGGTACAACTTTGACCCTTTTTACACAAACCCATGTGGGATTGTCTCTCAAAAGGTGAGCTTGAGCTTGATTACAAATGGGGTTTCAACTTCTTTGATTGAGGATGAAGAAAAAGGTAAGGAAAAAGGTGATGAGTTGAAGGGGTTTTGGAAACAGCCTGATGGGCTTGGGTATAGGCCTTGTTTGGAGTTTAGTGGTGAGTATAGGAAAGCAAGTGTTGAGATGTTGAAAGATAGGAGTAAGTATTTGGTTGTGGTTGTTTCTGGTGGTATGAATCAACAAAGAAATCAAATTGTTGATGCTGTTGTTATTGCTAGGATTCTTGGTGCTGCTCTTGTTGTTCCTATCTTACAAGTTAATGTTATTTGGGGAGATGAAAGGTAGTTTGCTCAATTTTTTTTTACATAAGTTGTAATTTCATTTCCTAAAACTTGACAAGCTGCCCCGTCACCCCTTTTTAAATTGCGAACCCTCGTCTTTTACTTTTTTTTATGATTATTATTATTATTTTGTAATTTTGTTACATTTTTTAAATTTTGATATGGATTTACCTCTTGTTTAGTTCTTCTGTGTCAGGGAAAAAAATAGTTTTTTTTTTTTTACACATTATCCATTGTATTTTGAATTGGATGATACTGTATTTTTTTTCTTGGCTTTTTTGTAAATTATAAATGCCCTGCTACTGAAACTGTCCTTTTGAAACACTCTTTTGAGTTGTCATTATTGATATTTCATAGTGTCAGGTTTATCTTATTTCAAATAATTTTTTACTAGTTAAAAAAAAAAAAATCTCATAAAATGTTGGATCATTTTGTTGTTATGGAATGAAATTATATTACAATTAAAAAAAAAAATCTTGGATCATTTTGTTGTTTCTTGATTTTTACCTCAAAATGTAGGTATATGACAATTTATTTTATTTTTGCAGTGAATTTTCAGATATATTTGATGTGGAACACTTCAAGGAAGCTTTAGCAGATGATGTGAGGATCATTTCATCATTACCATCTAACCATTTGATGTCAAGACCAGTGGAGGAGAAACACACTCCCCTTCATGTTTCCCCTCAATGGATTCGTGCTCGATATCTCAAAAGGGTAATCGATGTTCTAATGTTTGAGTTTTAGCTAATTTACGCGGTTTACTGAGTCAAGTGGTTAACTTTGATGATTCCAAGATTCAAACTTTAGCCAAAAAACATCATACATTGTTGCATTTCGTCATATGTTAGCCGTCTGTTGACCAAGTAAATGATCTTACAATTCCGCGTGTTTTTGTTTGTTAATACAGATGAAAAGGGAAGGCGTTTTGTTGTTACGCGGTTTAGACTCAAGGCTGTCAAAGGATCTTCCTTCTGATCTCCAAAAACTAAGATGCAAGGTATGGACAAGAGTTTAACTTTGTTTTCAAAGAACAAACTATTCAATATACTCAAGTACCAATTTGTCAATGATAAAAAACGAGGGTGTCGAATGCAAATATGCGTAGGACTAAAGACGTTTTATAACTTGTTTAGGTTGCATTTCATGCCTTGCGATTTGCACCACCGATTCGTGAGCTAGGAAACAAGCTCACAGAGCGAATGAGGAGCAAAGGGCCTTATCTTGCTCTGCATCTTAGAATGGAGAAAGACGTATGGGTGAGAACCGGCTGTCTTCCAGGCTTGAGCGCAGAGTATGACGCGATAATCCACAATGAAAGAAAAAGGCGACCCGAACTCTTAACTTCAAGATCAAACATGACCTACCATGACCGAAAACTTGCTGGTCTTTGCCCATTAACCGCCTTGGAGGTCACACGGTAAGCCTTTTTTAATCAAGGCAAAGCTTAATTATTTCTGATTTTTAGATGTGGCAAGATGGGTTGGGTTGGGCTGGCCCGTCGCGTTGGGCCCCCATACACTTTATGGGTCAAAGATACCATCTACAAAGAGTTGTTGACTCCAAGTCTATCATTATTCCATACTGATGATATATTGATATGTATTTGCAGGCTCTTGAAAGCGCTTGGAGTACCAAAAGACGGGCGGATCTTTTGGGCGGGAGGGAGCCCGTTAGGGGGTTCAAAAGTATTATCATCGTTGATGACCGAATTTCCTCATTTCTACAACAAAGAGGACCTAGCATTAGCCGGAGAGCTAGAACCATTTGCTAAAAAAGCATCCATTATGGCCGCAATCGACTACATTGTGTCTGAGAACAGTGACGTGTTCATGGCATCTCATGGTGGGAACATGGGTCATGCAATCCAAGGGTACAGGGCGTATTCGGGCCATAAAAAGACTATTACTCCCAACAAACGACAAATGCTGTCTCATTTTCTTAACGCTTCTCTTCAGGAAGACGAGTTCAATAGAATCATACTGGCGTTACATCGTGACTCGATGGGACAGCCTGAGATTAGAACTAGCAAAGCAGGACGCGATGTAACAAAGTTTCCGATCCCTGAGTGTATGCGCAATGATACGTCTTTCTGAAAAACATTCAACATGATTCAACAAGTTCTTGGGAAGATTTTCATTGTTTTGTTTATTATACAGATGTATACTAGTTGGTAACATGTAAATAATAATTATACATTATACAATAACACATATATAGTCATATTAACCTTCCTATTTTTGAGATATAAAGCCAATTGTCCTGTTGTAACTTGAAGTATTTAAAGATTATTTATTGACAAAATTTTCGCGCCTTTTATCTTCAAATGTGTGTCGTTATGGATGTAAACGAGTTAAGTCAAGCCCAAGCTCGATTAATGATTGAGCTCATGAGCTCGGTTGAGCTCAGCTCATTTAATTTTAAAGACCTCAAGTTGGGCTTGTTTTGGTCACCACATCTAATGTTTGAACTCGGTTTGTGAGTAGTTTTACAAGTTCGTATACCAAATACAACTCAATATACGAAACTTGAGCTCGAACTCTTTAACTAAATGAGCTCAATTTCAAAAGCGAGGTTGTTTAACCTCAGCTCAATGCCTCGATTCAATGTTTTAGGAGGTTGACAGGGGCGGATACAGGAGTTTTTAGGGGGTTCCCACTCGGTTTGGAAAAAAATGAAAAATTTAGTGGAAAATTTTGAAAAATCAGTGAGTCTACGAAAGGAACCCCCTGGAAATCCATCTTGGATACGCCACTGGAGGTTGATCACTTGATCGCAAGTATCCCATTACGTGTTTACGGGCCAAAGGTAAAAAAATAAACAATTTTGACTGCTAAATTTTCACTTTTCAGTTATAAGGTAGTTGTAAGTAAATGTGTTGGTGAATGTTTGCAAGTCTGATGTGGGGTTACCTTACCATTTAGATAGATTCTTCACCTTTTTTCTCTTATGTAATAATTATTTTCTTTATTATTTTCAAAAAAAGGGTGAAGACAAAAGAGCTCAGGACCACATTAGTATGGGCCCATTGGTCCATGCTGATTGTGGCTAGTGATGTAGGAACCTGGGTGGCAGGGCAGGTCAAGACTGGTCCAAGCCAGGTGGGCAACAACCCATAAAGTGTTTTGAAGCCTCAGGTAGTACAAGTAAAGAGACATTTTGCATTTTACCCTGACCCAATTGGAGTCCAAATAATTCAAACACCAACTTGACACAAACTAAATAAACTTGGTTCAAAATGGTTTTTTTTTTTGTTAGCTCAATAATTGAACTGGCCATTTTGGTTACATTTGTGTACGATGAAATGTGGAAGAGGGTGACCGGAGATGGTGACTGGTTAGGATGACCAGAAAAGGTCATCGAACGGTGTTTGACAATGGGGAGAGATTGTTTATTTTCAATAGACGGATAGAATGGTTATTTAAAAAAGGTTACGCCTAAAAAATGAACAAACACCCATTCGGACGAAATATGTGATGACTCTTTAAATAGTGTGGATGATATGCATAACTTTGGTACTTCATAAAACTATGGGGATGATCCGCGCAATTTACTCTCAATATAATGTTTCGAACATAATGACATTTAGAAGATTATGGGCATCGCCGTGCTTTTTCTTCACAAATTTAGCTAAATTTCTTACACTTAACGTTCGGGCCAGCTAACTAAAATACTAAAAACTGTTAAAAAGTAGACAAAAACATTATTGTTAAATCAAACTACCAACGCGACAATGCATTGCGCAACAATACATATTTATTCATTGTGACCCATTACTCTTATTAGCCAATTTAGCCAAATACAGCATATAGGCTACAACCTTCAGAGCAACCCAGAAATTGTGAGTCTTTTTGCTTTCCGGTTGTTATTCACACTCCAAAATTTGTTTATGTTAAACAGCTTGAATCCGTAATCAGCAATCTATGGTTTTTCTCTTCCACTTTTGCGGCTTTCCATGAAGATATTCGTTCACCTGTCACTGTTCTCGTGAACCATGTTTTTCTTGATCAGGGGTTTCATACAACCGGGATTAGACATGACGACTCGATTGTACAGGATTGTGGCCATAACGGTGAAAGAGCAACTACTTTTCCAATAAAGATCAGAGTCGGTGATACGAATTGTTCTGATGTTATTTTATCAGGAAGATCCTTCAACTCTGCTAATGCCTGCATAATTATGTAACAAATTAATCAAAACTATTAACTTGCCATATCAACTCAAATCACGAATTACTCTCTCGCTCTGCCCCCCACCCCCCCCCCCCCTCCCGCACTCTCACGTACAAAATGACCGTACATCAAAATGCATTACAAAAATGAATTGAATATGGGAAGTGGATGCCCCGTTGTGATGAGCTAGACGCACTGTTGTACAATTCAGGCCCATGTTTTTTAAATAATATAAGCAAGACTCGTATCAAAGTAAAAAAACGTATCCTTTTTTTTTATAAAAAGTGAAGTATATTATTATAATTACTTGAGATTAAAACAACTAACCGAAACTCTTTTTGGTTTAATTTACACATAATCATTATCTTGATGAGATGATCAAAATTCCGTCATTTTATATGAACCTTCATCTATGTGTGCGTGTAAATAAATACATGTATGTACTTACAATGCGTTGTTGTGGTGTGGTCCCGCGCTCTACCGCAGCTGCTGGTGTATCGGGTGGTAAACCATGGTGGATTAACTTTGAAACTAGCGCAGGGAGAGTAGATAATCCCATGTAGACAACTAAGGTTGAATCAGGATCGGCCGCATTCTCGGCTACAAAAAGGGGATCGGCCCCACCTTTTCTTGAATGGCCGGTTAAAAACCGGACACTGTTTGCTACTCCCCTGTGTGTTAATGGAACACCCAATTCTGCTGCTATCCCAGAGGCCGCAGTTATGCCTTCAAAAATACAAGTCAATGACTATTAGTCAAATTTCTAATACGTCCATTTTAGAACACTGTGTATGATTTACTTCTTATTAATGCTCTAATTATACACTCGTAACTTAGAAGTTTAACTTTGGGAATATAGCAGACATCTAGGAAACATGACGATACCATTTTGGATTGCGAGTTCGCATTTCATCAACAAAGGGCATGAACTTCGAACCTTTTTTTTTTCAAAAATAACTTTTTTGATAAAATGTAGTTTTAAAATATTAATGGCATCGAGCGAAATTGTAATGTTGGAATATTTTCACCATTATTGGAATATTTTTGCAAGTCAAAATTATTTGATAACTAATTTTAAATTCCCTACTTCCTCAAAGTCCATAAAGGAAAAATAGCTATCTAAATACTATCAACTTCAAAATAATCACATCAAATAGATGCACTACAAACAGAAAAAAAATAGTCTTGTATGTTATCTTACACATGTCATCCGAACACAAAAACGAACACGAAAAAAGGCAACAGTGAACATAAGTATACATACAAGACAATTTTTTTTTTTTTTTTTGTTTCAGTTTGTTTTTAGCAAATGACAAATCTATTTGATGTAAGTGATAGTTAAGAAGTTGACTATGTTTAGATGACTGTTTTAATATTCATATTGCCATCATGGGCTATGGGGCTGTTTGGATCGTCGGGCTGTTAAATTATCATGCTTTGTGACATCAACACACGATAATCTGTTTTTAATGTTTACATAAAGACAATACGTTTTCGATTCTCAGATCATTTGCATGTCAACAATCAATCTTGGTTTAAAAAAGCGTGCCTAAGGCACTAGGAAAAACGCTTTTTTTGCCTTGAGGCGCGCCTAAGGCATGAGGCGCTAAGGCGCCTCAGTCAAAATTAGGGTTTATTTGGGCCAAAAGTCAAAATCAGGGTTCTTTTTAAAGATTTTTAAGTGTGTTTCGGCTTCAATGTATGTTTAATGAAGTGTTTAAGGGTGTTTTATAATTATGTTATTGTGTTTAGGATTGATTAACAAGTAGAATAGGTAGTATTGGCTTGTATCAATATTTTTTACTCTTTTTTTACCTTGGGCACCTCACATACATGAAGCTCTCGCCTTGCGCCTTGGCTTTTTGAACCAAAACGCCTCGGAGCGCCTCATGCTTTTTTAAACCAAGCAATCAATTTTTCACATCAACTATAAAAAAAAACTGTCCAAGGAAAAATTATTTACCTTTTCTTTTACCCTTACATTGTTAAACCGATGTTTACATTTGCTATGTAATTATGTAAACTCTTTACAAAATATAAGAATATCCACATCGTTCTTGAAGTAGTATGTGAAAGTTTTCATGGAATTGAATATTCTATAATCGTTCATTAAACTTGAAACCCTTTAAATAGGCTAAGAGTATGTTTAAGTTAGTTACCTGGAATAACTTTTACTTGAATGCCTTTTTGTTGAAGAAAATCCATCTCCTCGCCGCCTCTTCCAAACACCTACAAAACTCAACGCGTTCAGAAATCAGGAACCAGTGAATGGTCATAAAGAGATTTAAAAAAAAAAAAAAAAAAAAAAAAAAAAAAAAAACTTGCATATGAAAAACTCACCAACGGGTCCCCTCCTTTAAGCCGCACAACATTTGCCCCAACTTCAGCAAAACTCAAAAGCAACTCGTGAATCTCCTCCTGTATTAACCATATCCAAAAACGATCAGGAAATAAGAATATACAAATATATCCATAAATGTGTATCATTTATGTCGTTTTACAACGAATTTCAGCAATTTGCAGACATGAAATAAAACTTGAAAATGCCTAAACATTCGTGAGTTTACAATGGTTCACATGGTACAACAAGCCGGTTAAATATATTACATATGGCAAGATATTGCATGGCCACCCGCATACACACACAAAAAGGTATGACCGTATGAGAATGCTAAATCTATCAATTTTATAAGCATGATTGGCTTATAGTCCATCAATTCCAAAATCACAGTCCACTTTGACTTCTACCAGTCAAATTAATTACATTTTAACTACAAAATTGAAATAAGAAAACACAAATTACAAATAGCACAAAAATTAAGCAACCCATAATCCTAATTCCATAAATCTTCAAAATTTCCAAAACCCTTTTGACAAAAAAGTTAAAAAAAAAAAAAACAAATGCATAATAACATAACATATAATTGTTTTCATCAACAAAAGCTACATATTAACCAACACAAACCCTAACTCCACAAATACTTCAAGATTCCCTAACCCCATCACAAAACTTCCAAAAAACAATCCACATGAACAATAACCTTACAAAAAAATCAAAACTTTAACCAACCTGTGTTCTACTATAGTACCAAGTAGTCTTGCCAACATAACATTAAGCAAACTCAAACTACATGCACAAAAACTAAGCAACCTAGAATCCTAACTCCATAAATCTTCAAATTTTCCACAACCACTTTTAACAAAAAAAAATAAATAAATAAATAAAAAAAAAATCTAAATGCATAATAACATATACTTGTTTTCATAAACAAAAGCTACATATTAACCAACACAAACCTTAATCTCACAAATCTTTCAAGACTCCCAAACCCCATCACAAAACTTCCAAAATTAATCCACATTATCAACAAACTTATTAAAAAAATCAAAACTTTAACCAACACAAATCCCTAATTTCACAAATCTTTCAAGACTCCCAAACCCCATCACAAAACTTCAAAAAAAAAAAAAAAAAAAAAAAAAAAAAACAAACAAACAAACAAACAAACAAAAAACAAAACTTGAACCAACCAACCTGTGTTCTACTATGATATCCAGCAGTCTTGCCAACATAAAGCAATCTAGCTTCAGGACCCACCAACTCCAACACATCATTAGACACCAATCGATCATACAACAACAAATCCGCCTTCTGTATCACCTTCATCGCCTTAACCGTCAACAAATCCGGGTCACCCGGACCCGTACCCACCAAAAACACATTCCCAACACCTCTATCTCCTCCATCCCCATTCCCACCTCTCTCCCTCTTCTCCTTTAACACATGCAACAGCTTCTTCAGCTCAGGAAGCTGAAGGGCAATTTCGTAATCTCTTGTTGAAAAATTAGACTCCTTTTCACATGGGCTTTGGTTAAGATCGTTGCTGAACACCCAGCTGTCTCGTTGGTATCTTTCGGTTGAAAACTTTTCTGTAAAGGGTGAAGTGGAAGAAGATGTAGTGAAACGAATAATATTATTATTGTTTGGGATGGAAAAGTGATGGGATTTGAATTGGGTTAGTGGGGAAGATGAAGGGAGTTTAGTGATGAGAGACATTGAGATGGATTGATTGTAAGGAAGTGGAGAGAAGATGCATCGATTTTATATATGTATATGTGTATGTATAGGTGGTGGTTGTGTATGGTGGAAGAAGAGAAATTGGTGTTGGATTTGGAAGGAAGCTGTTGAGAGATGTGAGAAGGCAAATGATGAGAAGGAAAAGGAAAGGGAGTAGCTTTTGGAGTTGTGAGAGAGGCGGCTGTGATTTGGAGATCTTGACAAATTATTATTAGGTCCATATTACTGTTTTGCCCCTTGAAGTTTGTTTGTTTGTTTGTTTTGGCACCGTCTTCCTCCTCCTCGTTGTTGTTTATATTAGGGATGAGCTCGGGACGGTATCGGTACCGATACTGATCCCGACAATATTGATACCGAAAAGTTTAAAAAACCAATACCGATACCGATACCGAACACATATGGTACGGTACCAGTATGGTATTGGTATTTTACCTTAAAATACCGATACCGATAATACCAAAACCGAAAATCCATAAATATGGGTACCGATACCGATCCTGAAACCCCTCGGTTTGGTATCGGTTTGGTACGGTATCAGGATCGGGACGAGACGGGATCGGTATTCGGCCTTGTATGTTCATCCCTAGTTTATATCATAGTTTTTCTTTCGTTCTTTTCATTCTTCTTTTAGGCCTTTCCCTTCCTTTACTCCACTAAGACTATTTGGTGTGGTGCATAATTTCCCCAACTCCCTTAACCGGTTTTACCGGCTCTTTACCGTCGTGCTCTCGGGCGGGTGAAGGGTCGGGTTTTCTCCGGAATAGGTGGCTTGGTGTGTGTTAGCTACCCGGCGCATTCTAGGGCGGGCACCTAAGACGTGTCTTCACCTAAGAGCGTATGGGTGCTTTCACGATTGTTGGGTGCCCGGGTAGCTAGCACGTCAGTTTGTTGGCCGTTCAAAGAAAAAAGTGTCACATCAGCGTCACATCATCTCCCTCATTTTCTCTCTTAAAGTTTGGAAATGGTTTCCCCCATTCCCCCTTCATTTTTTTATTCTTTTTTGTGTAGGTTAACATTTTTTGTGGACTAATAGGATTGCTCGGGACATAGGGGAATAATCCTCGTTTTCACCGGAAAAAAAAATAGGAGGGGCGGTGTTCCCTCAAGCCCCCGATGCCAAATCACCTCCTCGTTGCTTTTCTTCGTGCCCACACCAAATAGTCTAATAGGTGTCTTTGCTTATTCCTTCAAATTTGAAATTTTATGTTTAAAAGTGTGTGTGTTAAAAAATTAAATAAACGTTGCCATATGAGCTAAAAATGCATCATGGTTTATTTTCCGAGTTTGACTCTTGAAGGTAAAAGATTCAAACGGATCCTATCAAAAAACTCTTTATGTATAATATTTTTTTTAAAAATGGATGGTGACGTAGCTTGTTGTCTGTCTACCTTCTATTTTTAATGTAACGTGACAAGTTTAAATATGAAGCTCACCTAAATTTGTTAAAAAAAACAAATATTTAAGTAATAATCCAGTCTATCCATTAGGGGGACGGGGCACTACCAGCATGGTAACACTGCCCCGAGTGACATGGGTAGTGGTTTGCTTGTAGGTTTCACAGGTTGTAGTTAACGGACCGTGAGTAGTGTTTTGTGTGTGGGTTTTTTTTGTTTTTATCGGTTGGGTGATTCAAGGTAGTGCTGTCTCTAAAACTGTGTGTTTAATGAAGTGAATCAGTGAACTGATGTGGCAGTGTAAGACTGATTGAAATCAGTAAAGTAAAAAATTATTACTACTAGTGCCCCGTCCCCTAATAGTGTGGCTTAGTAGCTTCCCTTTTATTTTATGTTTGAGGATGTATGTTTTGGGAAATCACAATGGATAAATGTGTCATTAAATAGTTTGTCATTTGGCCAAGATTTTGGCAAATGGAATGTGAATGAACATGTTTTGAACCGAATGAAACTGAGCATGCTACGAAATACTAATGAAGATTCAAAAGCTAGAGCTTATCTTGTAGCAAAGTAGAAGACGACTAACTTGATAAGATCTTTGTGAATTGTACCTGCAACACTAGCAAACCGTTTGGCTCATCACAGGGGAGGATGGAGGGCCTCTCTGTGACCACCCTCTGACGTGAGGATAAGTATTTGTTTAGTAATAGAAAGTATGTAGAGGGTGAGAGAGGTTCGGAGTGTGAGTGAACGTGTGTCACTTGTACTTTTTAGGGGGTAATTATACTAGTCAGGATTTGTTGTACTATGCTACGATCTAGTGGTACTAGCCCTCAGAGCTTTTGACCTCCGACCCAGTTTGGTGTACTTGTTATCTCGAACTTCTAGGGTACTGATGAACCACGACCCCTTATTGGGAGTCGCATCTTATCATGTTATGGTTCGGAGGCAGTGGTTTATGTCTCTTCATGTCCCCTCAAGTCTATGAATTGGTTTACAACTTAGTGGAGTTGGACGGTTCCTTACTATTGCATTCCAGCTGTCTTGACGGACGGAACACGTGGAAGAATCCTGGGCCATATACTTTGGATGGGACATGTCGGTTATCCCGAGGCATTTTTGACCATTCGATTGTTACGCTAGCCATCTGAGATCCCATGAGATCATGACACGTGGCATGGTGTTTGGCCCCTCTCTTAGGGTATAAAAGAGGGTTTTTCTCTTTTTGTTTTTTCATTTTTTTAACTTTCCCCAAAATCTTTTCATCTCCTATTTTACTGCTGTAACAGTCCCCACTAATCGATCCTCTGATCATGTCCCCACTGTTACAGGTTCGTTCCTTCTTCCTTCTCTTTCAAGGTTTTCTGTTTTTATTATTATTGCAATGGGGAAAGATGACATGGATGCCAGTTTTACCAAACTATCAAGAACCAAGTTTGAGCAATTCTTGATAGATTATAGGATCCCTTTAGACTTGAACCCAGAACTTCCGACCCCTGATCGCCCTATTCATCCCTTCCCTACTGTTAAGTTTGCATTTTACACCCGTGTGTGTAATTTTACAAACTACCGAGTTCCTTTGACTAAATTCTTGTTCAAGGTTATTCAATTTCACGGGGTTCATTTTTCACAAATGAATCCTTTTGGTTTGGGAAAGGTATGTCACTTTGAATTGAAGTGTCGGGCTTTAAAGTCCAAGCCTTATGTTGATATGTTCCGGGTGTTTTATAAGTTGAACCAGGCGGGGGATTGGTATACGTTTGAGAAGAGGTGGAAAATGCATGAGTGTCATGGTAAAGACACTTCTAGCCTAAAGAACTGGAAGACGCAGTTCTTTTGGCTAGATGATAGGTGCTTACCGAAGGAGATGCTGACTGTGTGGGGGGAAGACTTTGAGTCTACCGAGTGGGAGCTTCGAGCCAATTTTGCTTTTGATGAAGTGTTGTACAAGAAACTTGTTTCCCACAAGTCGAATATTAAAAAGTATCCGGAGCATGTCTTGTTTTTGGGAGGTGTTAGCAGGATCTGGGATAAGTCTGACAGATGGCCTGGGATTATGTATAAATATAGGGGCGAGGATCGTTCTAATGGCCTTCTGTTTATTAATTTTGTTCAAATGATGACATTTGTTTTTTGTATGCAGAAATGTCGTTACTTGCAGCTTTGAAGTTCGAAGATTACGAGGATTCAGAACTTTCCTTAACCAATGAACCCCTTGGGAACAACAAGCCAATACTTCAGCAGGTAGAGAAGCTTAAGTTCCCTATCAGAGCAGAAAATACCGAAGGTGATGGTCAGGGAGGAGTTGGAGATGAGGGAGGTAATGGTAAGGTAAATGAACCTCAGGGCAAAGTGGTTGAAGGCGGTGAGACTGTTGGTCATGTTTTTTTTCTAAGTTTGTGTCATTGAAGCCTAAAAGTTCCTCAAGTGTGCCACAGACTGATGAAGCAGTCGTGGAAGATGTTTCTCTGGATCTCAATGTCAAGGCTCGGAAGAGGAAATCCGAAGACTTTATACGTATAATCATCTAATTGGTAGACGTAAAAGAGTGGTTTGTCCCTAATATTTATACGACGTTTATTTTGACAAATTTGTTTGGTCAACCCTCTATTTTGGTAATTATCACTTAAAAAAATAATATTTTTTTTTATCTTTTATGTTTTTGTGCTATCATCATATGATTTGCTCAACCAGATAAACCCCCACATCATACACATCCCTATTCATTATCTTCTCACCATCTTCATCCCACCACCTGCAATAATAATAATAATAATAATAATAATCCCTGACTACAGTTGTTAACAATGGCCACAATCTCACCATCCATAATATCATCCACTAGTTACCTCCACCACCTCTCATCTTCCAAACCCCTCAAACCCATCTCCACAAAATTAAACCTCAATTTATCCCAATCCTCTCTCAGACTTCAAAAACTTTCACCTCTAATCTCAAACCCCACAAAACGGTTTTGTGTTGCAGAAGAAACTCCGGCCACAGTGGTGACGGTGGACCCCACGTCTGAAGCCGCCAGGAGACTGTATGTCGGTAACATTCCTCGTACTACAACTAATGATGACCTCCAGAAAGTTTTTGAAGAACATGCTGCTGTTGACAAAGTTGAGGTATTTATTTGATTTGTTGGGCTTTTTATATTTTTATTATATGTTTGTTGTGTCAAATGGTGTCTTTAATTGGGTTTAGGATTAATTATTTAGAGTATACTTGGGATTGTTTATATTTTCATGAATTGTTGAAAAAGAGTTATCTTTTGTTGTCAGAATCTTGAAGGGTGTTTGGACTTCAAGAATTATAATCAGATGATTATTAGATTGAAGTTAGTGAATGTTAGGAAAAAAATGACAATTTTTACAAATCTTTTTACTTCATTTCACCAACTTTTTAAAAATGCAACCATATACACATGAAAGTGTGACACAAGAGACTAGAGAGTAATGTGGACTTGTATATCACTAATGGTGTGAGACTAATGTGGACTTGTATATCACTAATGGTGCTGGATTAGTAGTTAAGATCGAGAATGGCACGCCAACCCTAAACAAAAAATGCCATGGATTCGGACTAAAAAATATGAAAATGGTGGTCATCTTCTTTAATCGTAAGACTTTGAGCATAGTTTAAACAAAACGGGTGAGGCGTGCGCCTCGAGGCGCACCTGAAGGCGATTATGTAAGAAAACGAATCTGAGGCGGTAACAAAAACTGCGCCTTAGGTGCGCCTCGGGGTCGCCTCATGGGTTTTTGATGTTTTGAACTTTTTGTGTCAATTTCAAGCATTCCATATCTTTTTAATGTGTGTTCTACTTCTTGATGTTTTTGGTGAATCTAAGACCAATGATGACATTAGTTAGTATTTCATTTTTTAAGTTATATAATATTTATATTTATTTTTTAGTTCCGGCTCTGGCTTACGCCTCAGTTCGCCTCGAGGGGTATGCCTCATGAGGCAAAGGGAAAACGCCTCGAGGCATGATTCCGTACTTTTAAACCTTGACTTTGAGACCTAAGCCATGGATATGTCCTTTTCTTGGATAGTAATTTGGTGTACTTGGGATTGCTTATATTTTCTTGGATTATTTAAAAAGATTTATCTTTTGTTGTCAGAATCTTGAAGGGTGTTTGGAGTTGAGTTTTTAGGTTGATTATGTGACTTCAAGAATTATATTCAGATAACTATTTGATTATAGTTGGTGATAGTTAAGTAAGATTATTTTGAAAAACCCTTTTACTCCATTTGACCATTTTTGCTAAAAATACAACCATTTAACTGTACATCTGATTATATGAAGGGTGTGTCTAAATGTAACACTTTATGTGAAAAGGGAATATATTTTTTAATGGTGGACCTCTTTCCAAGTTTGTGAGAGGGGGGATACGTTTAGCCCATCCCTTACATGAAAGTGTAACGTAAGAGAGGTCATGTTATCACTAATGACGTGGGGTTGGTCGTGAAGATCACACGTCAGCCCTAAACCAAAAATGCCATGGTTTTGGACTAAAAAGATGAAAATGGTGTGACCATCTTGTTTAACCAATGAGATTTGATACGTAAGCCCTAAAAATGTCTTCTTTTTTGCTTCAGATGTGACCATTTGACCCTCCGTCCCATCTCGTGTTGTTAAATAGTTGGTTGATGTGGTTGCTTATTTAAAAAAAAACCTTGGTTGAAATGGCCATTTTTTCGTGCTTTTTTTCTATGTAAATTTACCTATGGTAAAAGTTTTGCCATAAAACACGTCTATTCAGTGTCAAGTTTCATGCTTTTTTCGTTTGCTCATATGTCAACTGAACAGTCGATTCACACAAGAATGTCCTTGATCAATAACAAAAAGTTTACATTTTTGTATAATGCGATTTTGCAGGTAATGTATGATAAATACTCAGGAAGGAGTCGAAGATTTGGTTTCGTCACAATGAAGACGGTTGATGATGCAAATGCTGCTATTGAAAAGCTGAATGACACTGTGAGTTGCTTCGTTTTCTTCCATTACACACGAAATTTACTTGTTGCCATTAATGGGTGCATTACAGATATGGAGTTTGTGTATGAACAGGAAATCGGAGGGCGTAAAATCAAAGTAAATGTTACAGAGAAGCCTCTGACTGGAGTCACTTCATCGCTTACTCAATTAGATGAAACTCCATTCGTTGACAGTCCTTACAAACTCTATGTGGGAAATCTTGCAAAAACAGTGACATCAGATTCGCTCAAAAGCTTCTTTGCAGAAAAGGGGAATGCTGTTGGTGCCAAAGTGTCACGAGTTCCAGGGACTTCAAAGTCGAGTGGATTCGGGTTTGTTTCATTCTCGTCTGAAGAGGAGGTAGAAGCTGCCATTGCGTCTTTTAACGATGCTGTAAGTTTGTACATCCTTCATGTTTGTTGTACTCACATTGCTAGCCATGTTTGAGTGTTTCACATATAACTTATGTCATATATGGTCTTGCAGGTGCTTGAAGGCCAAAAGATTCGTGTAAATAAAGCGTAGTGGGTCAAACAACTTTCAGTGGATTTTTCGTAGCATACTGCGTTAATGTTATGTTGTTTTATATCGTGTGACGATGTAAGGAGGCGTGAGGTATTTGTTTAGGCTTAGCAATGTGCTGCGTCCCATAACTTTATACCATTTTGTATAACCGGTTATTGTAGCATTTGTTAAATTAAGTTACACGTATGGTCTTCGCAGGGTTTGATCAACCACACCATTTCCTTTGTTACCATCAGTTGTAGGTTATCAAGTAAACTGGTTCTTTAATAACAACAGGAACTAGTTTTATACCCGTCCGTTGGTTGGGTAATGTAATGTTAATGTATTGAAAACGATCCAGCCATGAAAAAAAACGTAACATAGCTCAATAAAGATCGATCTTAAGTAATATTTTATCTAACCATCGATGTGTTCGCTAAGTATTTTCGCTAAGCAAATGTGATGTGTGGTCCTCAGGTAGTAAACCCGCAAGAGGTTGTGACAAAAGGCTTATAGATAATCATCTTAGAAGATTATGTTATTGTTTGTTTTCGTTTTGCTTCGTATTCTAACAAGCAACCTGGATCATTGGCTATGGAACAATGGTGTAAACACTTGGTAAAGAAATTAACTTGGCTTGAGTCTCTTCTTCTTGAGTTTTCTGCAATCTAGAATTCTAATTTTATGGTGTGAGAATGGTGAAGAAATTAACTCATTTTAAGTTAATATGGTATTTAATTTGTGCACTAAACATGTGAAAGTTAACTTCCATTTTGTTACCTTTCAAAAAAAAACTTCCATTTTGTTAGGGGAAAAGTTACATATAAGGCGCTTCAAATTCATTTCATCTTAATGAATGTCATGTCAAATTGCTCACCTCTTCACCAAAAATCTACCACGCATCTATATTTATATGCCCCTATTTTTTTTTTGAAAGGTGAACTTCATTAAAACACGCACCACCGGGCCTCAAAATAAGGACTGGAGGCCGGAACTACAACATATACATCGGATTCATCCGCCAATCATGCCAAACAATCGTTTTAAACTTGGACCTATTTATATGTCCCTATGACCCAAGTTTCATGTTGTTATGTGTCCCCAAATTAAAGGGGCTTTATTCATGTGCAAATACAAAAGGAGTCGGAGTTTAGAGGCGTGTTTGGTTGCCATGATTTAATGGTATTAAAATCTGAATTCAGATATGTTTGATTTACATAATTTGTTGGATATGCACTAGATATTTGCCCGCGTTGACACGCAGTTCAACAACGTACGATTATTTGGAGTAGTATAACGTATAAGAAAAATAAAGTAGAAACATTTTATTAAAATTTAAAAGCAACGAATACACATTTATTCAAATATCGCTGAAAATTTCCTTATAAACCACATTTTTTGTTTTAGTCATCACTTTCCCACCAGCATCAAGTATAAGTAACTTCACGCCTGCCCTGCTTTTAACTCTTGACAATGCGACATAAAGCTGGCCATGTGAGAATACAGGGTTTCTTAAATACAATCCAACCTGAATAAGGCGACTTAAATGGTATGTGTTAAAAATAGACTTATGGCATATTCAACAATAAGAAAGTAATAAAAATGAAAATAAGAAACTAACTACCACCTAAATTTCACAATTTAATTTGACACGTCTGAGAAGATGAGCATTACCCATATCGACCCGCTAAAAAAGCTTCGAGCATATTTTATTCTATTTGACACATTTGAAAAGGCAAACATTACCCAAATCGACCCGTTAAGAAAAGGGAAGATTGCCCCAATTCACCTATGACCTATGTATAACTAAAAGGAACATCAATCTAATCAAAACACCATAAACACACTGTTGGCGACTTTTACCCTATTTGACCCATTGGAAAAGTTGAACATTACCCAAATCGACCGATTTATAAGTAAACAAACATGAACCTACACCACTAAAACAACATTTTAACCGACTATTACCTTATTTGACCCGTTTATAGGAAGGAACATTATCTAAAGTGACCCATGTATAAGTAAAAGGAGCATTACTCAATAATTTTAACCGACTATTACCTTATAAATGCTATTTATACGCTAAAAATAGTAATGTGACAAATCAAATAATTCAGCATTTATTTTGTGTTTAAATGTCATTAATTTTAAAAACTGGATTTTTTTTTTTAAATTTTGATTTTTAATGTTTAAAAATAAATTTATAAATGTATTTATATATGATTAATAATTTTATGTTTAAAGGTTATTAATTAAATGGTAATCATAATTATTAACATTAGATGTTTCCAATATTGTGTAACTCACGATAAATGCTAATTATACGCTCAATATTTGCGAAATCGTTGCTAACCCCACATTGTGTAAATCTTCTTCCACATTTTGCTTCCCGGACTACTCCACAGCCGGGTGTTTAATAACTTTCCTAAACACTATAATCCATAATTTTTAATTTTTTTAAAATAAAAACATTTAATAACTATTCAATTTTTAAAATTCAAAAAAAGTCATTAATGTTTTTATAAATGTTTTTTATTTTTTAAAAATCGAAATCATTCATTAATGTTTGGGTCAACGTGTTTAATAACTTTCCTAAACACTGTAATCTAGATTTTTAATTTTCTTAAAATTAAAAAAAATTTTAATGACTATTCTATTTTTAAAATTCAAAAAAGAGTCATTAATGTTTTTATAAATTTATTTATTTTACATCAACGAAAATTATTCATTAATGTTTCGGTCAAAGTGTTTAATAACTTTCCTAAACACTATAATCCAGATTTTTAATTTTTTTTAAATAAAAAACATTTAATGACTATTCTATTTTTAAAATTCAAAAAAGAGTCATGTTTTTATAAAAGAATTTATTTTTTAAAAATCAAAAATCATTCATTAATGTTTCGGTCAACGTCTTTAATAACTTTCCTAAACAATATAATCCACATTTTTTGTTTTTTTAAAATAAAAAACATTTAATAACTAATCTATTTTTAAAATTCAAAAAAGAGTTATTAATGTTTTAATAAAAAAATTTATTTTTTAAAAATCGAAATCATTCATTAATGTTTGGGTCAACGACATTAATAACTTTCCTAAACACTGAAATCCATATTTTTAATTTTCTTAAAATAAAAAACATTTAATGACTATTCTATTTTTAAAATTCAAAAAAGAGTCATTAATGTTTTTATAAAATTTTTTATTTTTTAATAATCGAAAATTATTCATTAATGTTTCGGTCAAAGTGTTTAATAACTTTCCTAAACACTATAATCCAGATTTTTAATTTTTTTTTAAAATAAAAAACATTTAATGACTATTCTATTTTTAAAATTCAAAAAAGAGTCATGTTTTTATAAAAGAATTTATTTTTTAAAAATCAAAAATCATTCATTAATGTTTCGGTCAACGTGTTTAATAACTTTCCTAAACACTATAATCCAAATTTTTACTTTTTTTAAAATAAAAAACATTTAATGAGTATTCTATTTTTAAAAGTCAAAAAAGAGTCATTAATGTTTTTATAAAAATAAATATTTTTTAAAATCGAAAATCATTCATTAATGTTTCGGTCACAGTGTTTAATAACTTTCCTAAACACTATAATCCAGAGTTTTAATTTTTTTAAAATAAAAAACATTTAATGACTATTCTATTTTTAAAATTCAAAAAATAGTCATTAATGTTTTTATAAAAAAAATAATTTTTTAAAAATCGAAAATCATTCATTAATGTTTCGGTCAAAGTGTTTAATAACTTGCCTAACATTGTAATCCCGATTTTTAATTTTTTTTAAAATAAAAAACATTTAATGACTATTCTATTTTTAAAATTCAAAAAAGAAGAAAGAAAAATCTAACCTCGTATGCAAGACGAATGCCTTTGAACACCTTCACGAAAGCTTTACCTAAGTCCTGATGAACATATAAATTGGTTAGTGTTAATGATTAAAGAAAAATGTAACCATATCATAAAAGCTAATTATTATCACACTTATATTTACCTGAGTTTGATTTTGATTCTGTTCATTAGTTGATTCTTTTGAGGTCCATAGGTGCTCCAAGTTGTAATAAACTACCCAGTTGTCGTGAGTACGACCATGATCGATCACCACCAGACAGCCTCCACCGTTGCTCACTGGTGCAACACAATGGTTATACACCTGCAACCGCCATAAAAAAAGTATTAAAAAACAAATCAAAATATTAAAAATGTATTAAAATTAGTGCAATAACTTTACAAACCAATTCCACCATCAATTCCATTCAACAACTTTCCAAACCAAGATCCATAATTATAGCAATTATAGTTAATACATTTACTATGCAGTTAATACATTTGACTATGACTATATGGAAAGTATACAACTAATTGTGCTATTAACTTTCCTATAATACAATCAATCAATCTCTTACCAAAAAACTCGACCCTTCCTTTTAACATCCAAGACTTTTCAAACCACCATTTATAACAATTAATTCTTATAATTATCCTTCCAAACTTTAAGCCATCAACTTAGGAAACAAATAAAATGCTAATAAATGAGACCCGAATCAACAAACAGGACCCGGACCCGAATAGCTTTCCTAAGCGGATTAATCACTAAAAAATATCCAACATTCTTTTACCTTTCATCTAATATTATGATCCTCAAGAACACCTCGAAGAACATATGAACATTCAACCTCACCCGAAGACAAACATCATCGAGCCAAATTCTTCTGTGATCCTGAAGATTTGTGAAAGCTGCCAATGCTTCCTCGTGCGAACCCATTGAAACAAACACTAAGCCTCGGTTTCTGGTTTTGCTATACATCGAAATCTAAATGAAAATAAACAAACTAAATTAGTCAATAAAAGAACACATTAAAAAGAGTATGAAGTCTTTAGGTTGTCATGTAAGCACGCATTAATTTTATATACAATTTTATTATCCAAGGTAACATTATCCCTTCTGTAACTTTGTAACTTGGTAGCTTCACACCATTTTTCTCCTCAAAAAGGATTGGCTTCGCAAATTGACCCGCCATTCTTCCCACCTATTTTCATCAAATCACACAATCCAAAATCAAATAAAATCTTCAAGCAGTTCATATAATTACCTAACACGCCAACACATAACTGTTCTTATTTGCCAAACAAACCTTAAAAACACTAATTAACCGATTGTTAACAAACAAACTCCTGATGTATTGGTTCGTATATTTCTTTGCACTGTAAACAAAAAGATTTACTTATTTAAGATCCAAGTGCAGCTTTTTTATCTACTATACATGAGCGTGCACTCTAACGATTCAGTAGTTCAACGTTCAGCATTAAGAATTAAGAAGATGATTAGTAATCTAAATGTAACTTGTTTTTGACTATTAAATTAAAAAAAAAAAAATCAAATAAAAAAACAATAATAATATGAAGGTTACAACAAAAGCATATGATTCAAGAGAGGACATACCAAGGGGGTCTAAACTGTAACCGGTGCAACCCTAACTTAATAAATTAACCGAAGACATGAAATATCTATGGAATCGATGTAACCCTCAAAAAAATTAAACACGATTACATAGCAACAAACATATGAAAACATAGGAAGAAGATGAAGTTATACGATTGTTACCTAATAATCGACGGAGAAGAATGAAGGAGACGAATGATTCAATGATTTGTATAGGATTAGGGTTTTAAGATTTGGGAAAGATGGATTAATCTGGAGGTATATGATATTTTAAAGAAAACGTATTTGATTTAATCTAGAAAGGTAAATTATAATTTATTGACCTCATTTAATTTGATTGACCTAATTTAATTAATGATTTTTGATTTTTAGAAAAAAGAAAAAGTTTATAAATTCTCACAATGAGACACTTGGCACAATATGATAGGCTACACAATTGAGGATGAATGTGGGAGTGCCAAGTGTCCTCATGGACTTTAGTTTATTAGATGTATAGATAGATTATAAAGTCTTTATCCCTTGGTGAGTTGAAAGTAGAAAACTAGAATTCACTCCAAGTTTTGCATGTAAAGGAATTCAACATTCCTTTCGTATTGCAAAGGAATTTAAAAAAATGAACTGGAATCTTCAACCACTTATTGTTGTCGCGTCTGCCCTAATTATTCTCGTTGTTGCCGTTCCTCTCACCACCATCGTTAGTTAATTCGTTATGGTGATAGATTTTAGTTTCTTTATAATTGTTTTACTACTCAATTTAAAATTTAAATTACTTTGATAAATTCTAATCCCTTTTACTTTCAAATCCTTTATAAATTTTAACTAGCTGATTACCCCGGGAGGGTCCCGGGGTTGAAAAATCTAATTTTACGTGATAACCTATTGCAAATGGATTAAGTTAACTAACCACAAAATCTCTCAATTATTGCATTTTCATAGTATTTTAAATGATAACATGGCGATTGAGCTGATTTTCAACATCGTAGATAAGAACCTGGTTTAAAAGAAAAAACATGATTCATGAATAACATGAACACTTTGTGTGTTTTTTTTTCCTGTATAAACGAAACCCCACAAAAAATAGTCGATTTTTTCTCCGTTTTTTATATAGCACTATGGTACTCGTTGGAAAGATAATAAAACGCTCGTTAATTTGGTGTAATTTTTTTCTTTAAAAAATCCCGTATATAAAAGATATAAACGTTTAAAAATTATGGGAAGAAACATGTGAGAGAAAATTTTAAATTTATTTTTAAATTCCTTTTCCCTAAAATAACTCAATTTAATTTTAGTAATTGAGAATTTAGGGTTTTTTGTTTATCTTTTTTTAATTAAAAAAAGAAATATTTCAAAAACACTAAAATCTTTCAATTATGATGCCACGTGGCACTCTCAAAGGGAAGTTGAGGCATCCATTGCACGCCACGTCAGCATATACGTTTTCTTTTATATATATAGATAGATTTTTTTAAATCTAATTCCTTCGATAAATTTAAATTCTTTCAAACAACTTCACAAACCAAACACACTTTAGGTCTTCGTTACTTTTACTCAATTAGTAAAAACAAAATTTTCAGACTTGCTAACCGGCCCATGGTATTCTCGTCCCAAAACATCGCAGAAGTATTGACTCATGGTTCTAAAACCAGCCAAGAGATGGAGTTCGAATTGCTATCACATTCACATATGACCGAAGAAAATAGTAATTGTCACTAGATTTTAATCAACTAGTTTTTCTTAATAATACACATAACTACATGAGAGATAAATTAATCTATAGGGTTTTTAATAAAAAAAAAAAGGCACACATGAAAAACATTAAAAGAAAAAAAATGGTGTTTATTACAAAACTGCCCCTGATACATTTTACTTATAAACCTGGCTATTAGGGTTTCCTACCTTCCTTCAGCCGACTGCTGTTCATCTCCAAAGACACATCAGGTAACGCTATTATTATAGATTTCCACATTTTGTTACCTATTTGTGAATTATCTCATCTGAATTAGGTTTAATCCACAGTTGTTGCAATCTGTTGTTTACTTTTTTTTGTTTTTTTTTCTCATGCTTTATACTTTTATTATAATTAAGTTTACAACTGTAATCTGTATTGAAACTGGACTTCATGAATAATTATGTTAAGTGGTTAAATGTTACTAGCATTGTGTTTCTGATTGTTTATCTATGGATTAATGATACCTGTGATTGGGTTGGGTTGTGGTGTACTTGTGTTTAGTAAATGAAGGTGTGGTTTGATGTTATTTATAGGTAAGAATCAATGGCACCACAACAGAGGAAGCCCCATGTGTGTAGGAACCCTGATTTGATCAGAGGTGTCGGCAAGTATTCGCGGTCCAAAATGTACCATAAAAGGGGTCTGTGGGCTATCAAGGCCAAGAATGGCGGTGCGTTCCCGAAGCACGAGAAGCAGGCTGCTCCTGCTGCTCCGGCTGGGAAGCCGCCGAAGTTTTATCCGGCTGATGATGTGAAGAAACCGCTTGTTAATAAGCGTAAAGCCCGACCAACCAAGCTCAGGTCTGTGATTGGACTGATTTTAGTACATATGATATGTATATGTTGTATGTGACAATGTGTGTTCATTTGAGGTGTTTTACGTGTGTGTTCAGAGCTAGCATTACTCCTGGAACCGTGCTGATTATTTTGGCCGGGCGGTTTAAGGGGAAAAGAGTTGTTTTCTTGAAGCAACTTACGTCTGGACTGCTCTTGGTTACTGGTAATGTTCTTTTTTCAGACTGTTGAAATGATTAAGTTGATTGCTTTTTAAAGTCTGTCGGTATTTGCATGTAACTGCATTTGTTATTGCGAATGCTAGCGTTTGTTTTTTTATTCGTTTAAATTAAAAGTTTATGTTAAAGACGCTTACCATCAAAATCTTTGTTAATAATGTGTTTTTGAAGCATAAAGATGAATTTGGAATAACACTTCGATATGAAATATTGTTTTAACATTGATGTATATATTCTGTAAAAGCACTTGATTATGCTAGTTTTAAAGTTGGAATGTAGTATTGTACTAAACAAAAGTTTTTTGGTTTTGCTTTAGGATAGATTGTTTATTAATTCAATATTGGAACATTGTTTACGTTTGTTGATCTACGCAAGTTATGGTTTTGTCTGCCTTACTAATGTTGTAGAAACTATTTTCTTTTTGTGTTTTGTTAGTCTGTTAAACGTTGTTCTTCATATTTTAGGTCCTTTTAAGATCAACGGTGTTCCTTTGAGGAGGGTGAATCAATCATATGTGATTGCCACATCAACCAAAGTTGACATCTCAGCCTTAAACGTTGAGAAATTTGATGACAAGTACTTCGGAAAGAAGGTTGAAAAGAAGAAGAAGAAAGGCGAGGGTGAGTTCTTTGAAGCAGAGAAAGAGGTAACACACATCTTCTTTCATGTTTTTAGTTTATAACATGAATAAGTAATGCGTTTATTATCGATGATTTTCATGCTAATTTTCAACTGTGGTGCCGTATAGGAAAAGAACGTGCTCCCACAAGACAAAAAGGATGACCAGAAATCTGTGGATGCAGCATTGATACAATCCATTGAGGCTGTTCCTGATCTGAAAAGCTATTTGGGTGCAAGATTTTCGCTCAAAGCAGGCATGAAACCCCACGAGCTCGTCTTTTAGAATAAACTTTTTTGTTATGTTTGTGCCAACTCTAGATCTAGAGGCTGCATTGTGTCGGTTTTTTATGGTGATCAACACTGAAACACTCTTTCTTCTTAATTGTCGATCGCTACTGAATTTTGGAATCTATATAATGCTTGTTAAATCTTCATATTCGATCTATTGTGCTACGACACACTCTGTTTCTTGCTCTGCTATTTTTCTTGTGGGTCATAGTTAATCTGTTTCTGGTTGTGTGGGTTTGTCATGTCTGAATGATTTGAAACACATGGATTCATATATATTATTCAAACATAACATAGAAATTAAAGTTGAAAATATTAAAAAAAAAAAAAAAACAAATTGATGACAACAAGTAACTGTCCAACAGTTTCTTGCTTTTGCTTTGATGATCTGAAGCATGTTAGAGTAAGGTATCTGATTTAGCAGGCAGTCTCTTAAAGAAGTTGCTTGGGACCGAAGGCAACTTGCTTCTGAACCGAGGGTGTCGTAGCGTGTACAGCCCGGAAACTAACGCAACCACCCGAAAAGGAGTCATGTAAAGAACCACTGCCGAGCAAAGGCTAAAAACGACAAACAGACTAGTGGCTCGAGGGTCTCTCCAGCTAAGCAACGATCCTAACCGCTCTCCTTGTGTAGCCAAATCTCCCACGACGGTCTGGATTCTCCCAGCTATGCTTCGGATCCGGTCATACCTCATCCGGACTGTGTCTGGTGGTCTTGACGTTGGGAAAGTGTCAAACTCTTCGTCGAGTTCGTCAGGGTGCACTGCCTCGGCCCATGAGAGTTTTGGGTCCATATGAGGCGGGTGTCGGGCTCGGAACCTGTAGTTCCAGAGCCCGATTAAGAACATGTAGAGACACATGGTGGGAAGTATGAGCTCGGGATACCATAACAAGATCAAAAACAAGACGTGGACGAGAACCGTTGTGATCGGGTTTCTCCATTCTTTAACGTTGTTGAACCACTTGCTAATGGAAAACAAACCCGAAAGCAACGACATGATCCTAAAGAAGTTGGCTTTGCTTCTTCTCATGCTCCACATGTGAGAATCGACGTCTAACATGTACTCGACGACCTCTTTTCTGAGAGGTGGTTCTGCTCGGCCTAGCCGTGCCGCCACTATGTTCATGGCTTGGTACCTTAACGTGTCGACTTGATTAACCGTTAACGGGTTTAGATAATGCATCTTGGGCAATAAAGGGTGACCATAGAGGTACACTATGTTGGCTAGTGATAGTGTGGTGAACCGAATTGCAAGTTGGAGCTCACCCATCTTCTTTACCCCGGAAGGATGGAGCACGAGTAGCGGGTACGCGTGTGTGTATATACGATGAGCTTCTAGGGTAGATAAGCGAATCCTCACCTTCCCGATTCTTGAATCTCGTTCTAGACCTGGTACATACAAAATAATGTGGTCAATCCGAGTTATGTTTTATCTCTAACGAGTCAAACATCTAAAAAAGAAATGGGCAAAACGTGTCCTAACGCATTTTGCAACCAATGCGCGTACCTGGTTTATCGGCTCCCAAGTGGCAGTTGTCGAAAACACCAAGAGTGATAACCGTGCACGGATCATACACTTCCCAAGTGTATTGTTCGTTCCATCTCGGACTAAGGGTGTCAAGAATCGTTCGTGTTCGAACCCATTTTTGTCCATATTTCGCCACGCAATAAGCATCAGTCGTCCCTCGACCGTCTTTCATCTTCATAGGAAGCAAACCTTGCGCGCCCAAAATCCCGACTTCAAGGATCCCGCACGGTTGCTTCCATAGTTGTTTAGCGGTCGGCCTTTGATCGCTTATATACAAAGTCGATTCGTCTAAAACATGGTAACCCCCTTCTAAACAAGCGCGAATGTGTATTCTACTCGAAAACTTCATTTCGCCAACGCCATGCCTCTCGAGATTAAACCATCGGGAATGAACCGGTCGATGGTCAAGCCGCTTGTCGAACACAGTCATCGGAAGACTCAACACGCCCAAAACCTCATCCCTCGAAGGGTTCACCCGGTCCTCAATGGTTAGAACCAAGTGATCCTCGAACGGCTCGGCCACCACAAACATGAAGTCTTCATTCCATAACGGATTCATCGTCCTCGCTGCGCTTATCCTCGTCCGCAACATCTGGCTCCCGACTTCCACCTTCACCGAAACTTCCGGAGCACGTGTCCGGTCATTCGGGATAACATCCTGCGCTTCTATAACGTTAACCCGAAGATACCAAAGCTTCGGCGACACATAAACCTTCGACCGAACGTTTAACACGCCTTCCCCATGCGCAAATGACGCATCTGAATGCCACGCCTCAGGGAACGCCTCATCTGCTTGTGTCCCCATCCAAACCGCAAGCATTATCTCCCCGTGTCCCCTTCGGTCCTCCACGCGGTACCACTGAGCCGCGAGCGGGCTATCCGGAGGGACACGTGTCGGGATCTCATTCAAATCAAAAACCACCCTCCCGATATACTCATCTCGCCCGAACATCTCTTTATCTTTCACATAAACTTCCAATGTCGAAGACTGAATACGATCTTTCGAAAACGCGAACACTTGGTTCCATTCGGGGTTCGATTTCTTCTCGAAATGGTTCGTTCGACCACGGTAGTTCCCGAGCCTGACCTCAACATAAGGGTCCGCTCCAATAGGAAGTTCCTTGGCCTTCACGACTCGAACATAAAGATGGTACGTTTGTTCGACAAGATCATACGTGCTAGTCAACCTCTCGCCCCCTAAATGTGGGTTCGTGTTCTTTAGCTCGTAATCATCTTGTCGAAGTGGAACTGAACCTGGAACGGGTCCCATTCTGGGTGGACCAGTTCCAGGTTCATGATTCATATGACGGTTTCTTAACCGTATCATGTTAGTGTTTGGAAGTGTTTGTGTTGTGAGTTAGTACGAGGATTGGAATGGTGGTGACTCATGAATGATTGTTCGGTTTAAGAGGTTGAGCAACGGTCAGTAGCATCGTGATCGAAGTTCTTTTTGTTCATTCTTTGCTTGTGTTAGAAGTCACATGGCATGCATATATGATGTACGATGATGCTTGCTTGCATTGTAAGTAAACTTAAGTTATGTCCCAATAGATTCGGAAGCATAGAAAATATAGTAACTTGAGGCGAGATTGAGGAGAATTGAGGCAAAGCATAAACTTTCTACCAACATATTTTTAGTGAATTTTTATATTTGTATTAACTAAATTAAGGTGGTTATGTATTTGAATGAACACGGATTTGTTTATTTTCTTAACGAATGAACATAGATAAGAAAATTTGTTTGAGTGTTCATGTTCTATTGGTTATTTGTTTAGAGTTAATTAAACGAACACGAACATGAATACGAGTACAAGTACAGGCATATAACGGAATTGTTGGTTAAGTACTTCATTTTCTTAACGAATGAACACAAATAAAAAAATTTGTTTCAGTATTTGTGTTCTATTGGTTATTCGTTTAGGTTACGATATTTTTTAGGTTGCTATATGTGTTGGAAGTTAGTATGTAACAATTTACTTCTTTCATGATCATTGATATAGTAACGAAAATGTTTTCAAATTTGAGTTTTTTCTTAATTATGTTATAATTTTTGAACGATTGTTTATGTTTTTGTCATCTTCCAAATTTTATTATCACTTTTGAAAGATATCATTTTTTTATTCGAATGTTTTAATTTTTGTTTAACTTATAAGAAAATTATATATGTTCCAATTTCAATAAAACAATTTCCATTATCTGTATGATTTACGATGACGATAAACAAACGACAAAGTCAAACACTATCAAGAGTTGGTTTATATTTGAAATACTCAATTTTCGCTCATGGCCAATTGTACGTCACGTTATCAAGAGTAAAAAGCAAAGCCAGTTTTAAATTATTAATATTAGACAGAAATAGCAGTGCTACAAATAAAACAACCAATGTTGTATACAAACAGATATTTAGAGATTTATGATTTTTTTTGTATTTTTTTAGGAATTATATTATATATTAAAACTTTCAATTATTTACACTAATATGTAACCTCAATTACTTATATATTTAAACTTTATATAATTTTTATTTATTATGCACGTGTGTCACACGGGCAAATAACCTAGTTAACTTTAAAATTTAAACATCAAATTAATTAACTTTAAAGTTTAATATTTTTCATCTCTAAAATCTAAATAAACATTTTAAAAACCTTTAAACGGGTTGACGTGTTAACCCCTCTTATTAAACGAGCCGTGTTCTTGTTAAGCCATTTATTATACAGATCTTTTTAAAGTCTGTTTAATAAAACATGTCATATTAGCCAACTCAAAACGTGTATTATTTCATGTCGTATCGAGTCGTGTAAGAAATTGTACTATAATATATGAACAAAGTACTACTGTTGGGATAAAATGATATTATGCTTTGCTTCATTGCTTATGTGCTTTTGAGGACACTCTATTCTTTCTTAGACCGGAAATGAACGAATGTATCAAAAGTTTTAGAAAGATTACACTAGAAGTTGAAAGAAAAAAAAAAAAGCAAAAGTTCCAAACTCTTAAAAGTGTTTATGGCTTCCCATGGCAATCCACCTAAAGACATTTTTATATGTGAAGTGAATTTATTTAAGTAAAGAATCACATAATTACTTGTATGCAGTGTTGATCATAATATCATGACAGAGAAAGAGTGAAAAGACGAACATATGTTTACATATCCATCTTATATATCCCATCTAAATCAATATAAAAATATATGTACATTTTTTATTTATAATATCTATTACTTATATTCTGTGTTATATACAAAAGTGTCCTTGATTCACAACACATGAATCATTTGCATTAGTAGTAGAGATTTTTTAAATGAAAGTGTATTTGGTGGGCATTGGAAAAAAAAAACTATAAATGGGGATGCCGCTAAATGGGTTGGCGGTATCACCCTAGACTCTGCAACCCACATTGTGATGCCTAACAATGGATTGGCGGTATCCATTGATGCCGCTAAATGGACTATGATGCCGCCAAATGGGATTAAGGCATCACCTATGATGCCGCCAAATGGTTGTAAGGCATCACCTAGCATAAATACTCGGGCAACCTCATTCTCTCAATCCCACAATTCTACAACACAGCACAATTACATTCTCTCAATCCCACATTTTTACAACACAATTGGGTCGATGTTACATCCACATGGAGTTTTAACAGTTTGGGGCGGGGATGAGCCATGCTTAACAGCATCGCTTTTCTGGAGTCCAAGAAAGCGGTGTCGTTGGATCGGTGTTACATCCACATGAAACTAATTGGATCGATGTTACATCCACACGTGGTATAACACGTGTAGAATGCAACATTGTCTTTGTAGTTTATAATATTAGAGAGTCGGTTGTCGGTGGTGGTCTCAATCTCCAGTGTACCACCCCCATTCATGACGACAGACTCTTTAGGGGGGACAACCTTCCAGGCAAACCCTGTAGCACAAGACCATCCGATGTTGAAGAATCACGGTCAGTGATTAGCGACGTCGGCGATATAGGAATTTGAGATTCTTCATCGTGCTACTTTGGTATGGCAGCCTGGGTTGATCATTGAGTACCTTTAGATTTGGTACCAATGTTCAACATATTGATATTCTTCCCCTGCCGCATTCAGATGGGTTGGAATCTGAATGCGGTCCTGAGTTCCCGCTGACTGGAAGAACGAGTTTCTGGGTCCACAAGCTGTAGTTGACTTCAATAAAGCAATTGTTGATTTCAATGAAGCAATGGAGATGGAAGGTGCGAAACAGAAACTCAATGAAGCAGCGGTAGAATATTGGAATTGGTGATCTCGCAAATAGATTGTCTTGTAACTCGGTAGATTGTATAGTTTGATTGAGTAGTTTGGAAAAATAGTTGTTAAGTAAATTTGTATTATTTGTTTTAAATAAATCTATCATTATTACTATTACATGCATTTACTTTTATTTTAGAAACTGTCTAGTAATAATACTTGTAACATTACACATTTATTATACGTTACGGGTTAAAACGACTAGTGTATTATTTTTAGTGATATTTTGAACCCCTACACAACTATATACATATATATATATCTCTCTCTCTCTCTATATATATATATATAAAAATTATAACATTAATAATAATAATAATAATAATAATAATTTGTAATAATAACTATATTTATCCAGCCCAATTCCCCTTCTTTTGAAACCTGCAGCCCAACACATGTCAGGCCCATCAGTCGGCCCAACAACCCCTTTCCCCCCCCCCCTTTTCTCCGTTTTAATAAAAAAAAAAGGGATCCCAGCCGGATTCGAACCGGGGACCCTTCATATGCAGACACTCGCCCACACCAGCTAAGCTAGGTTGTTCTCTTGTTTTATATCCAACTCTTAATTTATATAAGCACTCCTTAAAATGCTGTTATTGCTCGCTGTTTGCAACAGACACGCGAAACAGCTTCTTTACCCTTGATTGACTTTAGTTTTGAACCCAATTCATGGAAATATTTGACTAAATTCTTTCGTGACATGTAAGTGACTGTGTATACGCGTATTATACATAATACTCGGCCAAAACATTCCAATAATATACCAATCATCGCGTCATAGTTATTAAACGAGTCAACCTTACCATTCCACTGATCCAGAGCGTAATACTATAAATTGATCATTGTAGAACAATCCCAACTCACCAATACATCTCTCTAAATCCCCAATTATTCTTAAAATCCTCTGTTCGTTGGTTTTCGTTCGTATCTTTGACCAAGCCGTTGACTCACCAATCGAGCTTGTTCCTGCATTGTAAGTTTAATTTCTGCTATGGGAAACATTAATCGGCATAAACACAACGTTTACCCTATGGTTAATTAGATTAACATTGGGTAAATTGAACGATTATAAATCTAGGGCTCGTAGTGATGAATTTGGGGAAGAACATTGTCTCAGCGTATGATGTATATATTAAACAAACTGGAATCAAACACAACCACTGATGTAGATCAAGTGGTTGTGTTGTTGCTTGGTCACTGAACAGGCGCGGGTTCGAATCCCAGCGGCCACAGTTTTTCTTTGATTTGTTGTTTTTACTTGACAAACAAACTCAAACCATTATATATATATATATATATATTACATTTAAACTTATAAATTCATTTTTAAATATCAAAACCCTTTTATAAATTCTAAAAAAAATATTTTTAACAAATCTGATGTCAAAGCTTTATCTACAATTTTTATTTTTCTGAAATTCATTTATTTAATATTTATAATAATTAAATCAATTTTACACTATTATATTTATAAAAATCCGTTAAAATATCAAAACGATCTTATAAATTTCCACAAAAATTATCCTAAGTTTTTATAACATTAAACTTTTTAGAAATGATTTTTTATTTCTGAAAAATCATTTATTTAGTATTTTTAATCAATTTTTGTTAGTTTTAATCTTAATTAAATCATAATAAATCCAATTTTTAATATTTTTGCACCAAAATTTTATACAAATTATTTCTGGTCATTTAGAACAAAAATATAATTTTTTAAACTAATAATTCTTTAATTTTAGTATTTTTAAATATTAAAGTTAAAGATTGACAATTTGTAATAAATAGATTTAATAATCTATTTTAATGAAAATAATTTTATAAAAATTATTTTTATACTTTAAACATATTCTTGTGACCATCTTGGATTTTAAACTTATAAAAAGATTTTTGGTTATTTATCTACTAAATTTCTCTCAATTGGCGAATATTTTTAATATTAATCAAACGAACAATTATCCCCAAATTCGAAGCCCTAGAAACTTATACATTTTTAGGATTGATAGACTTAGACATATTTATTACCTCATTATAGGGTGATACTTGATACATTTGGGCAACACACTATTTTCAACAGATATAACATTTTACCAAGGTGAGTTTTACATAGCCCCTTTTATTTATCACCATTTTTGGGGTGAAACATGTTATAACATTATCATTGCAATTCAATCATCAATGTGTCTATGTGTTTTCTATGTTGCATTATGTCTTGAGCATGATTAGAGTAAGCACCATTCTAGCATAATCATTAACATTGATCAGCCGGCGGTATACATTGATAGATCTATTGGACTGACAATCCCACCCGGATACGTGCCTCCTACAAAGGTAGCGTGGGTGTTTGTTATCGTATAACATATTCAAGTGGACCATGAGCGTATGGTATGTATCATATTATAACAGTCATCAGGGTTGATTATGCACTCGATTTATTTCTAGTATGTTCTCACATATGGACTAGATTGACATGACACATGAATTGCACATCATTTTTACTCAATTATCAAAAACCTATGTAATTCTCACCAACTTTTGTTGACCCAAAACATTTTCAACTTAACATGTTTCAGGTTCTATTTGCTTGAAGATTTGAATTGATGCTTGAAGATATGTGTATAGTTTTATTCAATTTGATGTACAAATTCTAGACAATTATATGTAATTCATTTAAATCATTTAATGGTATTTATTATTCACCATGAGCTACTGAACAATCATCAATACGTGACACCCCGATGTTTCCGCCATCGGTTGGGGTGTTACAGATTGGTATCAGAGCCATGGTTATAGGGAATTAGGTTATTAGAAAAATAATCTAGTCTATAACCATAGGATATAACCAGTACTTGCTTCTTTTACTTGCTATTCTCTATCTTCCTCCTACTTCTTATCCCTACTTTCATCCCTACAAGAAGGTTGCTCTCCATCAGTAGATCTACTCTTAGACTAATAGGAAAAATCCTCAGGTTTAGCCTGAACCACCTTGAAGATCTCGTCGAAGTTCTAGATTTTAATAACGAACACGTGCAATCTGGAAGGGTGAACGCCTGTATTCTGAGTTTTCTGTCTAGGACTGGCATTGCGCATATATCCCAATCAGACGAGGGACCCGGATGCCTACCTGGGAATTCTCGGGATGAGTGTTCACTTATAGGCTAAAGCATGTCTTCACTATGTTATTAGAATCTAGAAGTTTTGATAAGTCAACGTTTTCGTTTATTCGTTTTTAATGAATAAATGATTACATTCCTTATATCACCTCATTCATTTCATGCCACATTGAACCTTCATTGTGTCCCCTACGGATCATGTCTCCACGTCGTAGCACTCGCAATAACAGTGGTGAAAACCAAGAGGAAAGTAACAACAACCACAACACCAACCACAACAACAACAAAAACAACAAAGGTGTTGATGCCCGACTGGCTGCGATTATCCACAACCCTGCTCAGGTTACTAATCCTAATCGTCCTGGTAATTTCAACTATGGTCAATGCTATGAATGTGGAAACCCAAATCACTACCGTAACCGATGCTCTAAACTAAACCGAGATCAAGACCCTCCAGCTACTTAACAGCAAGTCCCACCATTTAAATGTTGTTTGCTTTTAATTCTATGTAAAGACGCTTTTGATTCAAGTAATAAATTCTAGTATTATCATAACATCTGTGTGCATGCTTGTTTGAATGTGAACTAATTGCTATATCTATGACCATACTTGCTTACTTGTACAACAGTTAGTTGACTACCAAACGACCTACTTAACGATTGGTAGAGGTCATCATGTCTTTCCAACAGTCGGGAGAGGCCCTACCACCTGCTCAACGACTGGTGGAGACTATCAGACTGCTCAACAATCGATAGAGTCATAAAAGGACGCAAAACCCTAATGTAAGGTAAATTGGTAATTACGGTCCGGAACGTAATCATGAATTTACAGGTACGTTAAGGTAGTGTGAAATTTTATCAAGGTTTTCAGTAGTTGACCAATTGTAAACCTAGTGTCTTCCTTTAACTTCGGGACGAAGTTCCTAAAAGTAGGGGAGACTGTAACATTACACATTTATTATACGTTACGGGTTAAAACGACTAGTGTATTATTTTTAGTGATATTTTGAACCCCTACACAACTATATACATATATATATCTCTCTCTCTCTCTCTATATATATATATATATAAAATTATAACATTAATAATAATAATAATAATAATAATAATAATAATAATTATTTGTAATAATAACTATATTTATCCAGCCCAATTCCCCTTCTTTTGAAACCTGCAGCCCAACACATGTCAGGCCCATCAGTCGGCCCAACAACCCCTTTCCCCCCCCCCCCCCCCCTTTTCTCCGTTTTAATAAAAAAAAGGGATCCCAGCCGGATTCGAACCGGGGACCCTTCATATGCAGACACTCGCCCACACCAGCTAAGCTAGGTTGTTCTCTTGTTTTATATCCAACTCTTAATTTATATAAGCACTCCTTAAAATGCTGTTATTGCTCGCTGTTTGCAACAGACACGCGAAACAGCTTCTTTACCCTTGATTGACTTTAGTTTTGAACCCAATTCATGGAAATATTTGACTAAATTCTTTCGTGACATGTAAGTGACTGTGTATACGCGTATTATACATAATACTCGGCCAAAACATTCCAATAATATACCAATCATCGCGTCATAGTTATTAAACGAGTCAACCTTACCATTCCACTGATCCAGAGCGTAATACTATAAATTGATCATTGTAGAACAATCCCAACTCGCCAATACATCTCTCTAAATCCCCAATTATTCTTAAAATCCTCTGTTCGTTGGTTTTCGTTCGTATCTTTGACCAAGCCGTTGACTCACCAATCGAGCTTGTTCCTGCATTGTAAGTTTAATTTCTGCTATGGGAAACATTAATCGGCATAAACACAACGTTTACCCTATGGTTAATTAGATTAACATTGGGTAAATTGAACGATTATAAATCTAGGGCTCGTAGTGATGAATTTGGGGAAGAACATTGTCTCAGCGTATGATGTATATATTAAACAAACTGGAATCAAACACAACCACTGATGTAGATCAAGTGGTTGTGTTGTTGCTTGGTCACTGAACAGGCGCGGGTTCGAATCCCAGCGGCCACAGTTTTTCTTTGATTTGTTGTTTTTACTTGACAAACAAACTCAAACCATTATATATATATATATATTACATTTAAACTTATAAATTCATTTTTAAATATCAAAACCCTTTTATAAATTCTAAAAAAATTATTTTTAACAAATCTGATGTCAAAGCTTTATCTACAATTTTTATTTTTCTGAAATTCATTTATTTAATATTTATAATAATTAAATCAATTTTACACTATTATATTTATAAAAATCCGTTAAAATATCAAAACGATCTTATAAATTTCCACAAAAATTATCCTAAGTTTTTATAACATTAAACTTTTTAGAAATGATTTTTTATTTCTGAAAAATCATTTATTTAGTATTTTTTAATCAATTTTTGTTAGTTTTAATCTTAATTAAATCATAATAAATCCAATTTTTAATATTTTTGCACCAAAATTTTATACAAATTATTTCTGGTCATTTAGAACAAAAATATAATTTTTTAAACTAATAATTCTTTAATTTTAGTATTTTTAAATATTAAAGTTAAAGATTGACAATTTGTAATAAATAGATTTAATAATCTATTTTAATGAAAATAATTTTATAAAAATTATTTTTATACTTTAAACATATTCTTGTGACCATCTTGGATTTTAAACTTATAAAAAGATTTTTGGTTATTTATCTACTAAATTTCTCTCAATTGGCGAATATTTTTAATATTAATCAAACGAACAATTATCCCCAAATTCGAAGCCCTAGAAACTTATACATTTTTAGGATTGATAGACTTAGACATATTTATTACCTCATTATAGGGTGATACTTGATACATTTGGGCAACACACTATTTTCAACAGATATAACATTTTACCAAGGTGAGTTTTACATAGCCCCTTTTATTTATCACCATTTTTGGGGTGAAACATGTTATAACATTATCATTGCAATTCAATCATCAATGTGTCTATGTGTTTTCTATGTTGCATTATGTCTTGAGCATGATTAGAGTAAGCACCATTCTAGCATAATCATTAACATTGATCAGCCGGCGGTATACATTGATAGATCTATTGGACTGACAATCCCACCCGGATACGTGCCTCCTACAAAGGTAGCGTGGGTGTTTGTTATCGTATAACATATTCAAGTGGACCATGAGCGTATGGTATGTATCATATTATAACAGTCATCAGGGTTGATTATGCACTCGATTTATTTCTAGTATGTTCTCACATATGGACTAGATTGACATGACACATGAATTGCACATCATTTTTACTCAATTATCAAAAACCTATGTAATTCTCACCAACTTTTGTTGACCAAAACATTTTCAACTTAACATGTTTCAGGTTCTATTTGCTTGAAGATTTGAATTGATGCTTGAAGATATGTGTATAGTTTTATTCAATTTGATGTACAAATTCTAGACAATTATATGTAATTCATTTAAATCATTTAATGGTATTTATTATTCACCATGAGCTACTGAACAATCATCAATACGTGACACCCCGATGTTTCCGCCATCGGTTGGGGTGTTACAATACTAGTAACATTAAAATTAACAGTAAGATAATAAGGCTGCCATTACTAAATAAAGCTCGTACAGAACATGATGAGATGAGTCACCCAACTCATCCATGAAAGTAAAGGGTGATTGACGATACAGATAATGCAAACTAAACAACCTAAAAAAGATGACATTGATGATACGACTGACACAACCATGTAGTGTCATTCACTGATTTCGTTGACGCCTTGCATTTCCACAACTCTTCCTGTTATGGTCTGTTTCTCCACATCGAGTGCATGCATGACGCCTGGGGCGATCGTCATAATTCACATCCATCTCATTTTGTAGTCTTCTCTGGCGTACTCTGCCTCGGTGTGTAGTAATCATCGACGGGTCCCCTTGAATTGTCCACTCTGCCGCCGGCCATTCAGACTTATGGCCCAAGGTGTAGAAATGACTGTTGTACTGCTGAACGTACGTGTCTGTGTGGAATTTCCAACTAGTAATACTGTGAGGGCTTTTACCCAACCAATTGCAAACAGCAATTGCATGTGAACATGGAAATCTTTGCATTTGCCATTTGCCACACGAGCATACCTTTTTTTGTACTCAATGGTGTAGTCATTCCCGCCCCGGTCATTTGTCTCAACCCTTGAAAGAACATTGCACCTTATCGCATTCGCATCGTACGTCGTGACTTCATGCTGCATAGCAACTCCCAAAAGGCTCTCATACCTGCTCCATATGCGAGGGGGTAGAGGGGTGTTGCAACTGCTCGAAATTTGAGTGTGCTTAACATATTGTTCGACGTCTCTGAGAAAGGTGTAGTGAATCAGAGCTGTGATAGGCAGTAGTCGCGCTTCACGCAAGACGTTGTTCATGGACTCCGAAATGTTGGTCGTTAGGTTACCCCACCGACGATGCTCTTTATCACGATAAACAGTCCACTTAGTCTTATCAATGTTTTCACATATGGACTAGACTTGCCATGACACTTGAATTGTACAAGCTTTATTCAATTATCAAAACCTATGTAATTCTCACCAACTTTTGTTGACCCAAAATATTTTCAAACTTAACATGTTTCAGGTTATAGCTTGCTTGAAGATTAAAGTTAATGCTTGAAGATGTGTATTTAGTATTTTTCATGTTGATGTACAAATTCTTGTAGAACAATTGTATGTAATGTATTTAATTCAATTATTGAAATTTATTATTTACCATGAGCTACTGAACAATCATCAATACGTGACATCCCGATGTTTCCGCCATCGGTTGGGGTGTTACAAACAGCCCACCGATACTTTACGTGCTGAGATGTGCTACCAATAGACCAACACAGTTTCCGTAGGGTTTTGTTCCGGAACCACCCGCTGAAATTGCTTCTGATGTGACGCAGACAGTAACGATGGTAGGCATTGGGTTCCTTCCACTGTGGAAGATTTTCCATAGCATTAATTATGCCGTTGTGTCTGTCTGATATCACACACAAAGGCCCCATGCTATTAAGGGTAACGTATTCGGAAAGGTTTTGGAAAAACCAACACCAACTGTGTACAGTCTCTTCGTCAACAACGTCATACGCCACAGGCAGGATGTAGTTGTTTGCATTTTTTGTTACCGCAAGCATCAACTTACCTCGGTAGGGTCCTTTCAGATGAGTCGTGTCCACCGAAATGACAGGCATGCATCGATGGAAAGCACGGATAGAAGGAGCGAACGCCCAAAAAATATATTTAAACGTGGGGTAATTTGGATCTCCGTTCGGATGATTAAAGAATGTAACAACGGTGCCTGGGTTCCTCGTCTGCAGCCGCATAAGATATGTGGGGAGCTCCTTAAAATTGCTGTCCCAGTCACCATAGATAGTTTCTATAGCCTTTCTTCTTGCTCGCCACGCCTTGGAATACGAAACATCAACATTCAGCACCTGCTTGACATGGGTTTGGATATGTTTTACCTTAAGCTTGATGTCGGTTCAAATTTGCGGTAAAATGTGTTGTGCAATATCCTTTGCCTTTAAACTTCTGTTGCCATTACGTATGGCAGAAGAATAACAGCTGTGTTTTGTAGACCATACAGTAATTCGCCAGTAATGTGAGTCAGACCGTATTGATGTCGTGCAATGCCACTCACACTTGCGGTCAACAGAGAAAGGATTTACAAACTTTGGGTGTCTGGTGTAACATACGACCGTGTATACCTTTGGTTTGCTTGACTTGACATACATCTCCCGTCCACGACGGTTGTTCCACTGTCTAACCGCACGGTCTACCTCTTCTTTTGATTTGAAATACATACCAAGACGGATATTGTCCCCTGCTTTTGGGTTCCATAACACGAAGTCATCCTCTTCGTATTCTTGAACCATGTAATCTGTTAGCTCCGCATCATCTTGAGGATCATAGTCTTGACGTGGACCTAACTGGAGGGCCAGGTTGTGATTTGGTGGTGTCTGTTGGGTCATCGGTTGATCGGACTCCGCCTCGTTTGCGGAGTCTTCAGAGTCTTCTGCTGCTGGTTGTTCGTCATCACTATCTCTCGTCTCTTCAGAGTCTCCGCTTCCGGATTCATCAAACCCGTCATTATTGTCATTACCGGCAACATATTGAGGTTCTTGGAAAGATTCTTCGTCCGTATTAGGGGATCCTGCCTTGTCATTTTCTTCGTTATCGGCAGCATGCTGAGACCCGAAGGGTGCTAGAACATTTACGTTCGACACATCACGTAGCAGGTTCATAAAAGTAAGCTGTTGTAACGGAGGGTCTTGTTGCCATTCAACGTAGATATCCGCAACGAAATCACCACGTCTCTCAGCGGCTAGATAATCCATCATATCAACCCCGTCATTGTTGAAAATTTTGCTAGTTTGAGAGTGCCCAACATAAGTGTATCCGAGCAGCAGTTTGACAGTAACAGCTTCTTTGTTAATATTAACATGAACACATACACATTCAAGCAGTTGTTCAAATGACATCTTCTCTCGCATAACAAAGATGGATGATAGCAACGAGTTATCATCTTGAACAACCCCGTTTACGTATGAAAACTGACCACCCCAGTATAATCTAACCAGGTATGGAACGAAAGAAGCCATTTGCTTTGAATGTTATTTTTTTGGGTGGTGGGGGGGGGGGAGAAGAAGGTTTTTGAAAGATGTTTAGTTTTTTGGGAAGAAAGTTTGGTGTGGGGATGGATTGGGGTGAGTATCCCTTAAATAGGCTTTAACTTTTTATGATGCCGCCAAACCATTCTGAGGCATCAATGCCGCTGTCCCATTCTGAGGCTTCATGTAGATGCCTCCAAACCATTCTGAGGCATCAATGCCGCCAAACCATTCTGAGGCATCTACTCTTTATGACTTATATGATGCCGCCAAACCATTATTAGGCATCAACTATTATAAATACCATGTTAAGACACAATTTCAGTCAGAACTGCCTCTCTTCAAAGGGTTTACAAACTATGGGTGGAGCTTATCATGAATGTGACGGATCTTCAAATGTCCGGCGATACTCTCGCCGGGGATGGCGACTACCATTTTCATCTCCTCCTACTCCTGCTCCTACTCATATAACTCCTCCTCCTACTCAAATAACTCCTCCTCCTGCTCCTACTCATATAACTCCTCCTCCTGCGCCTACTCAAATAACTTCTCCTCCTGCTCCTACTCAAACCACTCCTCCTCCCCCAGCAGATGATGAGTTCACTGTAGATGAGTTGGTATGGGTTGTGGATTATGCCATGGCTGTAAGGGATTTGGACCGTTTAAGGTTATCAGCACCCACCCCCGGATGCAAAAAAGTACACAGATCCCCCAAAACCAGGGTCCAGCCACCCCCCCACCAGCAGGCTACAGCCGCCCCAAACCCTCCTCCTCGGGATCCATATGAGGAGGAGTACCTAGTAATTTAGGATTAAATAAGTAAATTAGGATTATGATTTATGTATTATGTGTTTATGTATTGGTCGTTATGTATTATGTGTTTATGTAATATGTGTTTACGTATTAATGTGTTTATGCTCTTGTTTAAATTTGACTGGGAGGCCCAAAAATGGGAGCCTGGGCCGTTTTCAACATAGTGAGTTTTTTGAAAAATGACCTCCTAGCCGTTTTCGGGCCACCAGGATCAGGCACCGGAGACCTGAAAACGGCCCGGACTTCTTGGGACACCCGTGTATTAGCCAAGGACAAGGCGTCCGAAAGTCCGGTTACCTGACTGGGAGGCCCTGCCAGACTGTACAGAGGCCCAAAACTGGCAGCCTGGGCTGTTTTCAACATAGTGAGTTTTTTGAAAAATGACCTCCTAGCCGTTTTCGGGCCACCGTGATCAGGCACCGGAGACCCGAAAACGGCCCAGACTTCTTGGGACACCCGTGTATTAGCCAAGGACAAGGCGTCCGAAAGTCCGGTTACCTGACTGGGAGGCCCTGCCAGACTGTACAGAGGCCCAAAACTGGCAGCCTGAGCCGTTTTCAACATAGTGAGTTTTTTGAAAAATGACCTCCTAGCCGTTTTCGGGCCACCGTGATCAGGCACCGGAGACCCGAAAACGGCCCGGACTTCTTGGGACACCCGTGTATTAGCCAAGGACAAGGCGTCCAAAAGTCCGGTTACCTGACTGGGAGGCCCTGCCAGACTGTACAGAGGCCCAAAACTGGCAGCCTGGGCCGTTTTCAACATAGTGAGTTTTTTGAAAAATGACCTCCTAGCCGTTATGAGGCTTCATCTAGATGCCGCCAAACCAATAAGGAGGCTTCATGTAGATGCCGCCAAACCATTATGAGGCTTTATCTACATGCCGCCTTCATGTAGATGCCGCCAAACCATTATGAGGCATCAATGCCGCTGTCCCATTGTGAGGCATCAATACCGCCAAACCATTCTGAGGTTTCATGTAGATGCCGCCAAACCATTACGAGGCTTCACCTCTTTAAAAGCAGCTGATTCACAAACATGACTCACTCAACTTCTTTCTCTCTTTACCAACTCGTATTTGAAACCTCTAAGAATGGAAAACAATGGAGAAGGCTTTTACTATTCACAACCAGCTCCTAAAACGGTTAAATCGACCGAGCAAATTTGGAGGCGTTTACGCAAGCCATCAAAACCTTCCACGGGTGGTTCGTCTTCAAGTAACCCACAAGTGAAACCAGCCGAAAACGACAAAGACAAGCCCAAAGAAAACCCACAAGAAAACCAACAATGCAGAAACAACTGGTCTGCTGATGTTGTCGACTTTTATACAAACGGGGATGCCCCATTTTGCTACACTCGCTTCATTTCCGCCAAACTAGACAGAAATTTTTGGGGTACACTTCTAGGGTGCCAACCCAACAGGGCGCTATCCGCAACGGTAATTTTCACGTTAATTTATCTTGAAAGTAAATTGATTTGCTTAACTCAATAACGAACCTTATGCATTAACATGATTTCAGCACGTTGAGGCGTGGACGGTAAGACTGATGCGACTTAGATAAGCAAAGCTTTTAAGAGATCCTACTTCACAGCTACGTTGGACAGTGTTACCCTCTGCCTTCTATGATGAAATGAAGGACTCAAATTCTTCAGTTGCCCTCGACATGGCTGGAAGAATGGAACCCTACCCGCCATTCTGGGAGGTTGACCGCGTTTACCTTCCTTTATCGATCGGGGTGGGAGACTGGCTGCTTATCCTAATTGATCTGAGAAACATGGTAATTACCTAGTATTGGACTGATAAGAGATGGAGAAACGAAAGGCGACGCCAAGTTGCTCACTATATGGAGATGATTAGGCTTTTTTTCGAATGGTTTCTAAAACGTATTCGTTACTGGCTGAAGTCTAATCGTGTGGACAAAACCCCAATTTCTGTTGGTTTGGTTGAATTAGATGTGCCCCAAGACAACGGAAAGGTTGATAATGCAGGTGTGTTGGTTTGTATGATGATGGAGAGGCTTGTGAAAAAAAAATCGTTGTCATTAGAAATCGACGTCGAAGACGCTTGTGTGAATTATCAACGACACATGGCAGATGAGCTATACAAATGCCGTTGTGAAGCAACTTGTCGTCATGTTATATGCTTATGTAATGTTGTCTTAATGTTTACCGCTTGTATTTCGATTTTAATTTTAGTGTTTGTTTCTCCTATCAATGTTTGAATCACATGTGGCTTAACGATTCATATATTCATATACATTCACCATTACCATTGCAAGTCTTTTGATTATTATCACCACTCATTTGCCTTAACATCTTCACATCATCCTTTAAAATTGAAAATATTAAAGAAAAAGAGATTAGCTAATTTCGATTGGCGGTATCAAATACACCTATTTGGTTTGGCGGCATCATAGAAGCCCCTAATTGGTTTGGCGGCATCATGGAGAAGCCGCTAATTGGTTTGACGGTATCAAATGAGAAGCCACTATTTTGTTTGGCGGCATCTTGACTACAAACTTTGGTTCGGCGGCATCACTGTGTGGGACATTTGATGCCGCCAAATGAAACTCATGGATCACCATTTTTTGTTTTTTTCCCCAATACCCACTAAATATAATTTCTAGAACTATAATTCTACTATTTATGGAAATGATTCCACAACACATATTAAAAACGACCTCGATACAGAAAACCCATAGGTTTGTCACCGACTATGATGCATAAGACGGTATGTAACCGCATATTCTTATCTCTTACTCTCATTCTATGTTTAATTCTTACTACAGACAAATGATTAAGCACTTTTATGATTGTCTACTTTTTTGTATAACTAGGCATACAATGATTCCCAGCTATAAAACAAAATTATACAAGAAACAATAAAACATGGACAAGGACAGTCGTCCGTCTAGCTTTGATTAAATACTCTCATTTATTTTTTTTATTTTTATTTTGAAAGGCAAATTTTATTAAACACTAAACATCGGGGAATCTCCAAGGCAGAAATTCTCACAAGCATATTTAATTTGAGAAATGGTCATTAAAATCAATTAATTTCAAATAAAAATATTAAAACAAGAGTTTGATCTTTGGGGTGGATAATACTTTGGGACCATTAGATCGGTTCGATTCTTATAAGGTGGTTTTTCCCAGATTTATTATGTTTCCTCTTGAATTAGTGTATAGGTATTATTGCATAGTGGAGATGGATATGATCGAGTGGTTCCGCTGGTGACATGATGATACTCTAATGGTCCGTCAATGATCTAAATTTCCCGTTCTAAAAATAATAATAATTCAATTATTAAAAGTGTTAGATAAAACTGTCTTTTTCATTTGTGAGGGTTTAATCTCCTTGGTGAATAAAAAAAATGTGTAGTTTAGTAGAAGAATAAGACTATAGGGAGTGGACGGGAAAAGATGGGCATAAAGCGTTATGTGGTACTTGTGAGACCTATGTTTGAAATGTGAAAATTATGGGGAGTGGAAGTGGGGGGGGGGGGGGATTATTTGACACGTGACATTTTTTTATAAACTAATTAAAAATACATTTTTAATTAAAAGTCATAATAGATAATAATAAAATTACATAAAAAAACCTAGAAAATAAAAATTTCCCATTCAAAAAATAATAATAATTCAATTATTAAAAGTGTTAGATAAAACTGTCTTTTTCATTGAAGAGGGTTTAATCTCCTTGGTGAATAAAAAATTTGTAGTTTAGTAGGAGAATAAGATTATAGAGAGTGGATGGGGGAAGAGGGGCATTAATCGCCATGTGGCACTTGTAGGACCCATATTTAAAATGTGAAATTTGTGAGGAGTGGAAGGGGGGAGGTGGGCATTATTCGACACGTGTCATTTCTTTTTTTATTTTTATTTTTTTAATAAACTAATTAAAACACATTTGAATACTTCTGAAAACCAAAGCTTTTGGGCAATAAGGTGTTGTAATGTGTGCTTTAAAGGTTGTCCTGACTTTAGGTTGTTGTACCTTATGTTTAAGGGATTGTACTGGTGGTTTTGTTAAACCATGTGCTGGTTTATCTTGAACCCTCTTCTTCAATACACATAAACCCATTGCGTTCTCTCTCTCTTTCTCTCTCTCTCTCTCTCTCTCTCTTTCTCTATACATGTCTTCCTGCTTTTCTTTCATTTACACATAACATACAGGTTTAGAGAGAGAGAGAGAGAGAGAGAGAGACTCCTCCCTCCAAACCCTCACAACAACCACCAGTTACCACCACATCAACACACCCACCTCCACCACAACGGGCGGCAGAAACGGATCTTTAGGAGCGATTTGGTGTTCTAAACCTAGGTTGTCGACAAACAGACAAGCTTATGACTTTGCATTGTTGATTAAAATTTTAGTCTCATCGATTGGTAAGAAATCTTACTCCTTTAGTCTCCATTGGTGAACACAAGTTTATGACTTTGCATTTACCTTTAACAATGTTTATAACTCATTAGAATGGAATTTTCCTGTTGAGATGCAGGGGCGGATTTGGGAAATAAAAGCTAATTACCCTAGCCGTTTTTGCTGTGTGTTTATGTGCTAAACCCTAGCCGGCACCGTCAATGTGCCATTTTCCGTTCTTACATGATGGTGGTCGTGGGTTGGCATGTGATTGAAGGGGGGGGGGGGAGGTGGGCATTATTCGACACGTGTCATTTCTTTTTTTATTTTTATTTTTTAATTAACTAATTAAAACACATTTGAATACTTCTAAAAACCAAAGCTTTTGGGCAATAAGGTGTTGTAATGTGTGCTTTAAAGGTTGTCCTGACTTTAGGTTGTTGTACCTTATGTTTAAGGGATTGTACTGGTGGTTTTGTTAAACCCATGTGCTGGTTTATCTTGAACCCTCTTCTTCAATACACATAAACCCACTGCATTATCTCTCTCTCTCTCTCTCTCTCTCTATATATATATATATATATATATATATATATATATATATACATGTCTTCCTGCTTTTCTTTCATTTACACATAACATACAGGTTTAGAGAGAGAGAGAGAGAGAGAGAGAGAGAGAGAGAGACTCCTCCCTCCAAACCCTCACAACAACCACCAGTTACCACCACATCAACACACCCACCTCCACCACAACGGGCGGCAGAAACGGATCTTTAGGAGCGATTTGGTGTTCTAAACCTAGGTTGTCGACAAAGAGACAAACTTATGACTTTGCATTGTTGATTAAAATTTTAGTCTCATCGATTGGTAAGAAATCTTACTCCTTTAGTCTCCATTGGTGAACACAAGTTTATGACTTTGCATTTACCTTTAACAATGTTTATAACTCATTAGAATGGAATTTTCCTGTTGAGATGCAGGGGCGGATTTGGGAAATAAAAGCTAATTACGCTAGCCGTTTTTGCTGGGTGTTTATGTGCTAAACCCTAGTCGGCACCGTTAATGTGCCATTTTCCGTTCTTACATGATGGTGGTCGTGGGTTGGCATGTGATTGAAGGGGTGGAGGCCCCCTTGCTGCTAATTCCTAGCCGTCATCGTCTACATTTGTTTAGATGATGGTGGTCGTCAGTTGGCCTGTAATTGAAGGGATGGAGGTCTTGAGCCTCTGTTGCTATTTTTTAATGGCATGCATTGATTTTCCGTTTCGGTAAAAAAAAAAATCATCGGCCTGCTTGCATGAGGTTTACAATAGAGTATTTTTTCCATCGTTAACATTGGGACCCGTATCAATATTGTTGAAACCGGTATCGATATTTGTTTTTATGTTTTCTATTGGCGTAAAACACGTGCTAATATCCTTTTAGACATATCATGAATTTGTTTTTTGGGTTTTCTTCTTAAACTGATATACTAAGTGTCGGTACCGCAATAAACCAAACTTAGGGCACACGGGGCGCTCCACTGAAGTTGTTTTCACTTCACTGATTTCTACAAATCCTGCACTGCCACATCACTTCACTGATTTCCTTCACTGAAACACATTTTTGAATGCGGCACTCCACTGATTCACTTCACTGAAATGTTTTTTTTCTATTTTTTAAATCAAATTAATTAAAAAATTTGGTTAATAAAAGATGCTTATTATGTAATGTATAAATAAACCTCTTCTTATCAATAAAAGGCTATATGTACAAATTAAGAAGCGCGTGCCTTAATAAAATAAGAAAAAAAAGTTTTAGATTAAAATTTAAATAAAACAAAAACATTAGGATAAAATATGTAAATTAATAAATAAGTTTTAGGTTTAATTTAACATAAACAAAAACAACAAGGATGAGATGTGTAAATTAGAAAAGTGATTTAGGTTAAAATATACAAGAGTATAACAGCCATCACCACTTTCTACTTCATCTTCACCATTGTTGCTCCATGTAAGTTTAACTTTTTTCATCTTCATCTTCATCAAAGGGGTAGAGGTAAGGCTGTCTACATCTTACCCTCCTCAGACCCTACCTTAGCTTTGCTATAAGTGGGATTAACTGAGTATGATGATGATGATCTTCATCAAAGGATGTTCAAAAAAATAAAGAAAAAACATTGAAGGTGATATTTGTTATGAAAGTAAAGAAAAAAATAAACAAAAAATCAAAATAAAGAAACTCACGAGTACCAGCCCGTTAACCACAACCAGATTTTGGTTTACGGGACCACTTCCAGCATGGGTAGCGGTGATGTTACCGTGCTAGTAATGGGATATCCGTAACTAATTCTGATAACGCCCTCTCCCTAATACCAGCCGAATGCTACCATGTAGCGGGAGCAAATACCACTAGTTTGATATTAATTAAAAATCATTATACTTCCTGTGGTTAGAAAAAGTACATAATACATACAATAGATATATAATACTTTTATAATTACACTTATCAATAATAGAAAGGATAATGTATAAGGAGCATATCTAGCTGTTAAAGTTTTTTTTTTTATTTATTTAAACTACTTTATATAACCACTCAATTATGTATCCTTGAAAAATAAACATATATATAATATAATATGTGCTAAGTATAGATAGAAAACTCATGTCTTTTTAGTAAACTCTAGAAAACTTTACTTCCCGAGTTTTTTTTTTATTTGAAAATTTTATGGCATGTAATATACATGTTTTTAAGAGTTTTGAGCCAAAAAAATAAAAAAAAATGTCGTTTGTTTTTTTTTTAAATAACTTTTGCATCGTAACATATGTTAGCATATGTTTACATGGGTAACATATGTTATGATGCAAAACTTATTTATTTATTTATTTTAAAAACCGATCGGCGCTTTTTTTTTTTTTTTGCTCAAAACTCTTAAAAACATGTATATTACATGCCCTAAAATTTTCAAACAAAAAAAAAGCTCGGGAAGGTTTTTCTAACAATTTTCTAGAGTTTCTTTAAATTTTTGAGATTTTCTATTAATCCTTGCCCATATAATTTGATTGATATCGTCTATTAAGATACCCATGTAGTGAATTACCATGTGAAAATATACTAAAAATAAAAAAAATATGGTTTTTTTCTCTCTTTATTATTATTTTTTTTTTTAGAATTCAGCAAACAAAATAACCCTTATATAAAATCAAGGGTCTATTTCATATTGATTATAACATGTTGGCCAACAATATAGTGAATTACCATCTACAAGAATGTCCAATGATGGACAATGGTCCACCCACAGAAACCAAAATTGATATAGTTGATTTATTAAACTATATGGATACATGTATGGACAAATTTAGAAAGTATAAGAATTTAATAAGCTGATGAGTTGATACAAATTTTGGTCATTTAGTTATTGGTAGTAAAGCCAACGATCTAGTGGTGGAGTGGTGGGAAAAAACTTGGTGTTCCTTGTGATTCATGTTCAATTCTCACTCTTCTCATTATTTTTCGCAGCATCCAAGCAATGATAGTGACAAATATACCGAGGAGCGTTCGATCCTGAGCCGCAACCCGGTTTTCACCCAGTTGTTAGGTGTTACCCCGGCGAGGAAACTCGTGTGGAGGCAGTACGGTTTCCGGGGGAACGTCGTAACCAAGTCTGATACACCAGCGTGGGCCCGGTTAAGACAACGTAGTCTGGGGCAGACCTTGGCTAGGGCGGCCGATTAGACAGTGTGTGACATTAGTCACTCGTATAAAAGTCACCGTTCAAAAAATAAGTTGTTGGTAGTAAAAAATGTCAACTAAACCAGTGTTAAAACTAGCTAGGCATGAGTCATGACATATGAATTCAACAACTGTTTCCTTAAACATGACAATGGTGCTGAGTTAAAGGCTTAAGAATCGCATGAACTACCTGTAAATCAACAACACAATGGCTTGCATCATTACCTACACTTATCTATATCTATATATATCTATCAAAATATCATCAGCTAGTTACTTTTAACACAAAATATATCATATATTACAAGTGTTGAAAAATCTCTTTAAACTAGCTATGGAACAAAAAGCAAAGACAAATGTGCAACTTTTGGCGGTGGCAATGGTGATGGGACTATTGGTTCAAGTAACCATGGCACACCCATGTGGTAGCACGTTTTTCTCGGCTTTGGTGCAACTGATACCTTGCCGTGCATCAGTTGCACCATTTAGCCCAATTCCACCAAATGATGCTTGTTGTAATGCGATCAAGGTTCTTGGTCAACCTTGTTTATGTGTTCTGGTCAATGGTCCTCCAATTTCTGGTGTTGATCGCAGTATGGCCATGCAACTTCCAGAGAAATGCAGTGTCAATTTCGAACCATGTACCAATTCTATACATACAAATGCATGCATACATACACGCGCACACATATATGTACACATAATTATTTTAGTTATCAAAATGGTTGTTTGATGTTGTGTATGCCGTTGCAGGTGAACTTGCGAAGAAGAAAGAGTGAGGGCCGAGTGACCTGTGATTGTTAAATTCAAGAAGATCCAAGAGAATAAACAAGTGTGTCGAGTGCCTGTTGAAATTTAAGGCGTCTAGTCTTACATAGATCGTAGGTTTTCATGTATTGTCGTTTGATATTAGTCATATCTTTAGTGTTCTTGCAATAGACATTTCACAGGTTAATGTTATATCATCATAGATTCTAATGAAGTTTTCGAGTGTCTCATTGTTACAAACCACTATTCGTCGATTTTTGTTATACTCATTTTGGTCATTGTCTCGTTTACAAAATGAAGGGATAAATGAATTGTGAACATGCCATGTTAACGTATCTCCTAATTGGGCTCAATGTTTAGGCATGGGCCCATTGGGCCTAAGCAGGTTCGACCCATTAGGCCAGGTCCAACCGGAAATGTCACCATTTTATAATGTAACCTACTTGACCATCAGAGCGTGTTCCGGGGCCTGGCCTAGGGTCACCTTCTAACAAGTTCTCTACATGTTATGACTAAGATCCAACCCCGGAAAAACTAAAACCGGTCCAACCCAACAACCAAGCAAGATCGCGCTTGAAATATATCACATAAACTTCCTTACAAAGTTCTTGATCCACATTGGGTCATCCAAATATTGGATCTAATCCTCAAATTCAAAGGACAAAGCCTTATCTAATTAACATAAGCTAAATAATTTACATTTTACAAGACAACTAGCATACAACAATCAAGTATTTGACGGTTTTCTGGTAGTACCTGTTGATCATATTGCGGAACCTGATTGTAATTGTTCTCTTGAACATCTGCATCTTGCTCGAGCATCGTTCAAGTCCTAAAGACCCAAAAGGAAAAAAAAAAAAAAAAAAAAAACTCATGAGGAAAAGTGAAAAACTATGATGAATTCATGTGATTTAGATGCATACCTGCAGTTCCTTTTGAAGGTTTTTGATGTACTCAACAGCCATATCTAACATATCTGCTGTATTAGTTTGCTGCAAATTGTGAAAACAGAATTTTGAGTTTGCCTTCTCTAGCTGATGAAAATCCAAATTTCTTTCTTTTTCGTTTTATTTATTGTAATGATAACAAATAATGGATATTGATGATTTTGGTCGGTTTATCAACAATCACTAAGTCAACTCATTTTACGCAGTTTAACATGGATCAAACAAATTACATGCTCTGTTCAGTTTGTCAACAATCACCAAGTCAACTCATTTTATGCCACCGGGTCAGCTATCCCCTCATAAATCTAGAGGTCATGGATGTAACTAGTTCTCTTTTAACGTGTGCAGTTTTTAAATTAAAGCAGGGAATTTTTACCTTGTCAATATCAGGGAAAAGCTCTTGCAGCCTTTTGATTCTTTCGCTGATTCGAGTTCTTCTCTCCTGCAATTGATAACGAATTCGTATCAAATTTAGATGAAACTAACCATATAAGATCAAGATTACAAATTAAGATTTCTGTACCCTCTCTGCAATGCTTCGTGGGTGTGTGGCGAATCCTCTTTTCGCTCGTGTTTTCCAAGGAACCGTGGATTCTTGTTGAAAATGCAAGAAATTTTCAACATTAGCCATCTCAGAAGACGTTTTTGGTAAGCTCATATGATGAACCAAATTAGGAGTATTGCTTCCGGTCTCTCCACTCTACAAACAAGTTCACCCGAACCAAAAACCAACATAATTACATGATCACAAAAGTATGAACTATGAATACAATGCAGATTAGAGAAAAATAGGCACTTTTGAATCAAGATATACCTGTGGCATCTTCAAAACACCATCTCTGCTCCTTTTCACGCTACCGAATGCAGACTCTTGCAATTCATTCTCGTTTTCAGCTATTCGTGGCAAGAATCTCGACGAAGAAGAAGATGGCCCTAATGAAAAGCTGATATGGTTATTCGACGTACTCGACGAACTGCCTTTTTTGACGCTGGCAAAACCTAGTTTCAATATCAAAACAAATCAAACCTTCAATAGCCCATAATGCATCACAACATCTTTGGTCTATAAACCATTAATAACTATAAATGCTCATAATAAGTGTCATTTGCAACTAATTAAAGATCTATTAACCATTTAACCTTATGTCTAATATCAAAAAGACAAAAGCAAAAAAGTCAACTACAAAGGTTAGCTACTTTAAAGATAATAAATCAAACTGCAAGTTGAAATAAATTAAATTCAAACTTATTCACCATTGTCAATAGTCAACGCGGATAGAAATCCAACCGGAGTACTATTCTGCCTAACCAGACTCGAACCGTTTGATTCTCTAGTTACAGGAAAAGATTCACAATCCAAACTAGTATGATTTGCATAACCATATCCACTAGCACCATCAAACGGTGGCAAATTAGGCACTCGCCTTGAACCACCAGACGGAAGATCCTGTTTCTGTACTACCACAGGCTCCTTCCGTTCCTGTAGAAACTCACGCACATCAGCTTCCTTTTTCTGCTGCTGATGCTGTAGATGTTCCTGATGTTGATGTTGTTGATGATGATGAAGGTGATTTTTTATGTAAAACCGCTCCGACGAGTCGGTTAAATCGGTTGGAGCGGTTACAGGATCTGAAAACTCATCAGGTGCGTTGTTATCCGTAAGCAGATTGGAAAAGAAGGAGCTAGGAGTAGACCGATAACGTAGTAAAGAGCTACGGTTTTCATTGGTGCGAATCTCATCTTCTTCCTGTTGAGCCTGATTATTATTATTATTATTACTATTTTGATTATTATTATTATTATTATTATTGAAGTTTGGATAAGGATCTAAGGAAATAAGCTGTTTAATCTTGGCAAACTCTCCATCTGATGGATGCTTGAAGGTAGAGGAATAGAGTAACGAGTTCATATCTCGAGATATTGCATCGGAGGAGGCGTTAGCGTCATACATGCTGGAAATAATAATAATAATATTATTATTATTATTAAGAATAATAATATAATGAGATGTTGTTGTTGGAGAAGATGAAGATGATGATGTGTAGTTGAAGTGGAATGGATATTGATTAAAGAAGGGTTAGAGATTGAGCCAATGAAAGGAAAATGGAATCAAATGATAATAGAAAGAGAGAGAGATGAATCTCAACGGTGGAAAACGCTGACCAGATAGAGAGCGCAGACGTAAATAGAAAGTTGCGGCCTTTGTTTTTTATTTCTTTTTTAAGGGAAACAATTGGCTGCTTTTCTTTTTTAAAATGTGTGTACATTAATACCTCTTTTGGAAACCTTCTTTATCTCAGTCTAAAATTTACATAAAGCCGATGCTACTTTTGTGCAATTGGTATTCATAGGAGTTTATTTGGGTATTTTTTATGATAGAGTTGCATATAATTTTCTTTTATGACTATCTACAACGGCGAGGAGAGGGAAGTTTGGAATTTCAAACTGTCACGTTAAGTCGTTAACATACCACATCATTTTAAACTTATTTTTTCTTACAATAATAAATTATTTCAAACCTTTACATAAGGGGTTATGGAAATATACACCTTCTTGATTAGGAGATATACACCACCTGAAAAGCTTCTAAAAAGTAAAAAAGATGTCAGCTTTTTTTGTTGAGGTTATTGTGTACATTCATTTCCATTCTTCTATTTTTCTTATTTCTTTATTCAAGTGTGAATATTAATTAATGGTATACAAACTTTCTTTAGTGCTGGCGTATCCATGAAGGATTTTCAGGGGGTTCCTTTCGTAGATTTTCACTGATTTTTCGAAATTTTTCAATTTTTTCCAAACCGAGGGGGTTCCTGGGAACCCCCTAAAAGCACCTAGATCTGCCACTGTTAGTGCACCCATTTTATATAATACCTATCAAATTCTGTCATTTTCATTTAATTTCTTTTATTTATTTAGAGTGAATAGCCAAAATCGTTCATGTGTCATTTTCAACTAATTTATTGCAAGTAATGAAAAAACAAACGAGAATATAAATTGGTTTTCCGTGGTAGTAGTGGGGTTAGTACCGCAAAAGGAATATGTCATTTCTTCATATACTTTTTATTAAAAAAATAGTAGGTAAATCTCGAAAAAAATTTATTTGATTTTAGATTGTTTTAATTAGTAGGTAAATTTAAAAATAATAAAACACTCGTTAGTTTGGTGTAATTTAAAAAAAAATCTCGTATATAAAAATTATTAACGTTTAAAAATTATGAGGGGAAACATGAGAGAGAAAAAAACTTTTGAAGGGAAATAAACACCTAGTGTTACGTAACATATCTAAGGAGGGAGGATGATCTCATTAAAGGGCTCATTAAAAATTTTTATTCGTTCAACATAACATGTACGTTCACAAAAAATGAAAAGCAAGTTCAAAAAAAAAAAGAAAAAAACAAGAATGGGATCGGTTGTAAGGTTAAATGGAAAAAACTCTAAAAAGAAACTAAAAGTCGGCACTATAATCTTGTAAATAAATGTATGTTTATTATTAATAGAAGACTAGTTAAGAAAAGAAAAAAGATGGAGTTAGATATAAATTTAGAATGATTAAACAAAAAAAATGAGGTGAGCATGATGTCACGTGGGTGTGTGAAATCTGATGCTGATGTAAGCATGATGTCACATGGTATATTAATCCTAGACTGGTTGACTAGTCCGTCGAAGCGGACCACCTCCATTCCAAATGCCTCCTCCAATGGTTCCCTTGGTCTGGAATATTGGCTAGGTGCCTAGGAATTCCTGACAGTCCGAAATGGACCCGTTATGGATGCTCTAATTGAATATTAAGTTGTGTATCTATTTACTCTTGTGTAGCCTTTAGGAGACCTAAATCCTCTTAGTTTATACTAAAAATCATGTCTTACGTGAAGCACCATTTGCGTATGTACTATTAGCTAATATGCGTTTAGTTGAAAATTTGTAATATGCATGTGAGTTGGACTTGTGTGTTCTTTTTCTAGCCTTAAGTGTTTTAATGTTTAAGGCTCCAAGTTTAAAAAATGTTTATTGCCAATTCATAACTCTTTTATTAGATTGTTTTAGAACTGTAACTTTGTTGTTGTTTGTGGTTATGAGGGTGTTGCAATGTATTTAGCTTAGAAAAAAAGGTAAGAGCCAGACACTAGACAAAAAGGGAATGATCTCATGTTAAATTTGACTTGATTCTCTTAATGATCGTTGGTCTAATGTTTTCTACAACGTGCCACACTTTGTCACAGAAACAACACACCGATCCAGTGTGTTTTAACGTTACAAACATGTTAGATCGCGACTTGTGTTACGACGTAGCTATAGGTCTTTATGAAACCTGGTAAAAGGGTGGGTCTACGTTTAGTTGATGCCCATTTTATTGGATCTAATCCTCAAATTCAACACGCAAAACTACTTCCGTTATGTGATTTTATGATCCAACCGGTTTTAGTTATTTCAATTTTAGTTAAAACAGTTATGAACAACGGATCTTTTCATGCTGTGATTGCTTAAGATTTTTCCAGAAAAAATTGTACAAACACATACATACACTACACTACACATAGTCACGTAATATCACCAGTGGTGTACCCACACTATCGCCAAGGCAGGCGGGCACCCCCTTAAAATTTAAAAAGTTAGTGTAATTTGTATGCAAAAATCCTGAACGCCCCCTTTAAAATCCTAGGTCTGCCCGTGAATATCACGTCTACCAGCACTTATAAAACAACACTCCCGATCGATGATACCACTAAGGCTCTTAATCTATTAGTGGTGGCCTTAGGCATGGACGTCTCTGTAAATTTTACAAACACCAAACCTTTTGAAGATGTCTTTTATATATTTTACTACTAGTAAAAATATCTAAAACTATAAACAATGCAAGTTCACATATTACATTCATTTTAAACTTATTAATAACACTAGAATATTCATAACCTAAATCTTGACTTTTACAATAGAAAATCCATCAAATTAATCTTGCTTTGTTTTGGATCAAATATGATGTCACCTACGTATACTTTACCTAACAATCATGTCATCGTCTTTTTTAACAAATAATATATTACTAATCATTCTCTCTTAAGTTAATCTATCATACCAAGATCTAAGCAGCCCTTTCTTTTTCAAGATCTAGTATTCACCAAAGTGCCCTCAAGAAGATCTATTTGACAATTTTCATGCCCATTTTTGGTTCTTATGGAAGGCTAGAAACGATAAACACTTTAACAACAAGGTGAAGTCAATGGATGAAATTACGGAAGAGATTAGTTTAAACACGTTTGCTTGGCTTAAACAGAGGGTGATGATGCGTTACTAACAGGGGTGCAACTTCATAGGGGCGGGAGGGGGCGCCCGACCCCTGAAATTTTCGATCAGCGGTTCCGATTATATAGTATCCGTATAGAATTTTTTTGGTATATACGGTTCCGACCCCCCGAAATTTTCGCTCAAGCTTCGCCACTGGTTACTAAGAGTGGCATGTTTGGTGCAATTTCTGCTTTTCATTCCTTGTTATATTTCTTCTCCTAGCGCCTTGCTAGTTTTTTTTTTTTTTTTTTTTTTTTTTTTTTATATATATAAATTTGCCATTTAAAAAAAAAAGAAATGCTCATGAAATCGACTACAATATGAGCAAAGGGATATACAGAATTTTTATCTAACCAATTTCACATAAATTCATATATAAAATAAAATTCATATTTTCGATTTTGTAACGATTACTCTAAGCATACAAGTTGTTTTATTATTTTGACCAGTGTCAACAAAAGTCTTCGGGTTTAAACAACAACAACAACAGATCCTTCAAAAACAAACAAACTCATCCATCATAAGTCTATTTCATGGGTCAACTGCTGTAGGCTTAAAGTCAACGACCAGAACTTTATCCAGATGATCAAGAAAACGGGTGGCAAACTCGACATGGACAGGATGAGATACATACGTCGCAATGCCTTCAACGGTTTCAAAGGTTGACTCAAACACATGAGTGAAGCCTTGATGCAGATTCTCAATGCTCACATCCTTTCCCCTGTTACCAAAATTTTTAAAAATTTGACTAAATTCAGAAACTTGTTGACCAAATTGTTGAGTGGTAATAGAAGGTTGATACTTTTGATTTATAAAACCATAGATCAAAGGAGTATCAAGCAGTGTTCTCATAACCGAACCAGCCAGGAGAAGCGGTAAGGTAACCACCTGCACAACCGGTTCGGTTGAGTAATCTTGAACCACCTTCAATTGGGCTTGACTAAATCAGTGGACTGCACATTTGGACATGAATTTTCAAATTTTATATACATATTTTTAATTTCCAGAATCTCATTTACACTCCGTATTTTGTTTATTTCGGCATATTTTTTTAAAGTTGCGAATTAATCCAAAAGAAAAGCAGTTCTATTCTATTCTATTTTTTTTCAAATTAGTTAGATATGTGCTTTAATAGAGGGATGTTGATTTTATAACCAAGAATACATTAAGAATTGCGCGAACAACATAATGCACTACACATGTTGCATTAAGGGGTTGTTTGGTTGATTGATTACTGAATCATTAAGAGGTTTGAATAGTTAAGAGGCTCTAAATGATTAAGTGCCGAATGGTTTAGCTATGCACCAAGTCTGCTATGCACCATTCCATTCAAAGCCTTTTTTTAGGTTTAAACAATCAGTCTGAATGCTGAATCATTCAGAGCTGAATGGTTCAAAGCCTCATTAAGAGGCTACCAAACAGGGCCTAAGTACGATAAAGAAGGCGGTTCGGGTACCCCACTATCTTTGGTTGATTAAGTGCTGAATCATTAAGATGGTCTAAATGGTTAAGAGGCTCTGAATGGTTAAGAGCTGAATCATTCAGCATCCCTTATTAGCTTAATGGTTCAGCACTTAATCATTCCATTCAGATGCTGAAACAAACAGTCTGAATGCTGAATGATTCAGACCTGAATGGTTAAGAGGCTATTTAAGAGGCTACCAAACAGCCCCTAAACCATCAACTCAAAAGTGCTCAGTGCGCTTCAAACATATTATTTTTAAATTATTTATGACATCATCCGATTCTTAAAATCGGCCTTACAACCGGTTCAATAACAAGAGGACTATAATTAAAAAATTGGGATAAGTCTTCGTAAGATTGAAATCTTTTATCTTTGAAACAGAAACCTCTAATTTCTTCAATTACTTTTGCCTTTCTGGAAAACCTAATTAATATAATATTTCTCCTTGAAGCCAAACAAGCATAATAAAAATTGACACTTAACATGTAATAAACCTAATCTGTGATAAACAAAACTTATAAATCTATTTGACCAGAAAAGTCAAAGTCTAAATCCAATCGAAATATTATATACAGCAAACAAAACATAAAGCCTTAGAATAATGTTTTAGTACCAAATTAAAGTCAAATAGGTTGGATAATAAAGAAGATGAATATATAATTATGAAACTAAAATGATAAGTAAGATGGATCTGAAACTGAAAGTATGGATTGAGAAATGTTATGTTACCTACCATTTGAAGGAGTTCATGGGTTCAATGTGAGTGACGAGATTTGCATATTCCTTGATGAGATCGTCGATCTGTTGTTGCGAGATTCCATCCTTGAATTTCGCTAGAAGTATGTGCTTCACCTCTCCCATCTGATCTCACCTTCTTCTATCACTACTCACTTATTGTTGAATCTATTATTTATGCAAAGATATGTGATTACATTATTGATGTATTGAATGAACTACACGTGTCACTGTGTATTTTTTTTGAATGGTGAATTTTTTAACTGGGTGGTAGAGATCATTATACCCGTTTCTTGGCAGGCCCTTATTGTCCACACGTTCAGACTATGTTGTCTGAACCGGGTCCACGCTGGTACGGTGGGACTACGGTGTTCAGGGCCGGCTCAATCATTTACGGGGGCTAAAGCAAAAACAAATGTTGGGGCGTTTTTTTTAAATGAGGTCGTATACACTTACGGATTTTTCTAGACTTAGACTGTTCGTTGTGGTGGGCAAGCGAGCAGCCGCGAGCGGCCAAATATTTGGCACCACCACCACCACCCATCGTCATCACCGCCACTAACAACCACTACCACCACCACCGTCGTCGGCACTACCGCCACCACCAACCACCGTCGTTGGCACCTGCTGCCAACAGCCATCACCACCACTCACCACCGTTGATTTTATTCCTTTTTATTTTCCTTCATACCAAACAATATAATGTAATGATTCATTCAATTCTTACGTGTAACCAAACAAGACCATAGAATGGTAATCATTCATTTCATTCCCTTGTCCATTCCATTACCCCTCCATGGAATAAAATTACACTTCGTGTCCTTAATGTGGTGAATGGACAATAATACCCCTGATGGTTTTGAGGTTAACTGAGAAATCTAACCCAGTTAGTCAGAAAGGACATAAAATGCAATAAAAACATTTTATTGTATAAGTATACATAGATCTTATCATTGTAGTTTGCACTTTGTAACACATTTAATCCTCCAAAACTTAATTTCTTATCTTCATATGTTTCGTCCTCTATTTTATCCTAAAAAGCTTAAATAACTTATACGGTATTTATTACCTACAACTTTTGCGTCTGCATCTTCTTAATGACATAACAATAGGTTCACTATAAACATAGTTGAGCGAACCACAACCCCTATATGAATTCCCTTTTAATATTATTGGAAACCATGTATCACACAAAACTTATATGGCCACTCTCCACTTGCACCGACATGTTTAAACGTGGTGAGCTACATCACTGTCTATGTCCCATCACTCTGAACAAATGACCCTAAATACTTAACTTGGTTCTACGTGGGACAACTTGATCCCGGATAGTTATTTAGGTTGCATCCTCATCATTGGCACCACTAAGTTTACGATAAAGGTACTCGGTTTTAGATTGACTTATGCATAAGTCTTTGTGTTTTAAGGCTCGTCGCCACTACTGTAGCCTTTTTATATAGGCCATGCTTAGTCTTTGCCACCAACATAATATCGTCTGAAAAAAGCAAGTAGCATAATAATAACTTATGTATCGATCATCTCATCTAAGACTAGTGCAAAATAAATGAACTCAACGCAGATACTTAGTGAATACCCACCTTCACACGAAAGAAGCTTGCATCCTACATCAGTGCTCATACGCTTGATATGTATACCTAAATCCTTTTTTTCTAAGCCCAAACTTTTCCATCAGTCTTCTCGATATGTATACCTACTTTTTTTTTTTTTTTTGCACATAACCTCTATATGCTTCATCTAGACAATAAAATAGACCATTTTTTATCTTTAAACCTCTATATACATCATCTAGACAATAAAATAGACCATTTTTTTTTATCTTTAGTTTGATCATATTGTGAAACATGATAATCAAAGGTGTAAAGAGAAAAAGAGATTGAGAAATTGTTTTGATATTTTTCTTGTGTATTACAAAGATCTATGTATGAATATTTATACTCTATACAATAAACTAGATAAGGAAATACACTAAATGGTGTTGAAGAAATATTTCTATGACCATTGACCTTGACCATGCTATGACCATTGACCATTGACCATGCTATGACCATTGACCATTGAAAATTTGCCTTGAAAGTCTTGATTGGTCAAAGATGTTGACTGATCAAATATTTCAACATTCCCCCTCAAGTTGAGTAGTGGAGTTCCCGATACTCAACTTGCCAAGACAATGATTAAAAATTTTTCCATTGACCGCCTTTGTTAGTATATCTGCGAGTTGATCTTCTGAGCGGACAAATGGAAGTTTAATTGTCCTTGTTTCAAGTTTTTCTTTGATGAAATGCCGGTCAACCTCAATATGTTTTGTGCGATCATGCTGGACTAGATTCTCTGAAATTTGAATAGCTGCCTTGTTATCACATAAAATTTTACTGGATTGGGTTAGAGGATACCCGATTTCTGTCAAGAGTTTTCGTACCCATAGTATCTCTGCTAGACCGTGTGCTATCCCTCGAAACTCTGCTTCAGCACTTGAAAGGGCCACCACTTTTTGTTTCTTGCTTATCCAGGTGACGAGATTTCCACCAACGAGGGTAAAATAACCGGATGTTGATCTTCGATTTCCTTTATCTCCCGCCCAGTCTGCGTCGGTATATAGAGACGTGTAACATTCGCAAATTTTCTAATAAGTTAATTATAACTTTGAGGGATCTAAAGTGACAATACTCCATAGTTGAAAATCGCTTAAACCATATTTTTTTCCGTAGCGCTTGGGGTAGTGTTGTAACATCCTAATTTTCAAAATCATAAATAATAATAATAATAGTTATGAGTTGACGATTACATTGATATGAAACAATTATTATTAGAGTTCTAATTTGTTTAGATATATCTTGTAGTTCTTAAAAAAATTATAATTTTGAAGTCAATGCATTTTAATAACGTATGTAGTATTCTTAAAAGTAATTTTGTTTTCTTAAAAGCATTTTTTAGAACAACTTTAATATGTCATTTAAGTAAGTATGAAACTCTTGAAAATTAATTCCATGAATTATTAAGTTACTTTTTAGTTATATACAAGTTTTTGTTAAAGTCTATTTATATGAAATTAAATGATAGCATTCAAAGGAGAAGTTTCATTTCGAGAATTGTAACCGATGATCACTTCAATTATAAAACTCATTTTTTTATACTTTACTAGTAGACAAACCCTCTCCACATTATTAGTATATATTACAACTTTCTTAAGAGTTTGGTTGACGTCAATGACCCGATGACCAAATTCTTTTAAGCTAAAGGTTTCTAAGCGGAATGAAAATGGTTGTTACCATCTTCAAACATTCGTTAGAGCATTTGATAAACTTGATCATATGACTAAAGGTTCAAGCATAGTTCTTTGACTCCCTTTGATTGTTTTTGCAAGTTCATCTAAGTCAATGTGAGTATTACTTATCCCCTTTTTCGTTTTTCACACTTTTGGGATGATTCATGCACACTTATTCAAACTTGCAAATTCACATACACATACTTTTGATCAATTACAATTCAGATACGTGTCTTGTTTATTTTCATGCTTGTGTTTGAACGTGAACGTAACTTACATGCTTATACTTAAACTTAGACATAACTTTAAATTATGGTGCTCTATCAGACATAACTTCGGTTATGGTGCTCTATCAGACATGACTTCGGTTATGGTGCTCTATCAGACATGACTTCGGTCGTGGTGCTCTATTAGACTTTACACGTGTTGAGGTGCTCTATATACTTTTGGGAACTCTATATTCTTGAATTCTTATTTGTTACTTACATGTTTACATAACGCATTGATATTACATGACACGTGAATTGTATGTTTTATAAACTTATACTATATGCACTAAACTAAGTAATGTTCACCAACATTATTGTTGACAAAATTATTTTCGTGCATGTTTTAGGAGAAGCTTGCTTGATGATCACATAACTATTTGACTTAGTTAATAAAACCAGAATTTTGTATTGCTTGATTTCATTTGTAACATTGTTTGAAACTTTAATTTGGTATTTAATAATATTTCAACTTTATTAGTGCCATGAGCTTATGAACAATCGTCACTACGTGGCACCCAGATGTTTCCGCCATTGGTTGGGTGTTACAAATTGGTATCAGAGCCATGGTTATAGGGAATTAGGTTATTAGAATGCCTTTTAACCTAGTCTATAACTAAGCTTACATTCACGAGTCCTCTCGTGTATATTTCTCTTTATTCTTATATTTTCTTTCAAGATATTTTCTCTATGATTCTTTCTCGTTATTCTTTCAATATTTTGCTTGGAGAAGAAGACACTCGTATTTCACAAACGAAATGATATCACCAAGTTAGGAGTGACATCCATATCTTGGTGATTAGTTTCACTCCTCTATATGTTATTTATCTTAGGAATATATCTTTGAGATAGGAGTGACATCCACACCTCAAAGAGTATTTCCTTCAAAAAGAAACTTAACCACTAAGCTGGGAGTGATATCCATAACTTAGTGATTAGTTTCATTCCACAATAGTTTTCAATTTTGAAATACATCTTTGAGTTAGGAGTGAAATCCACATCTCAAGGATCTATTTCTGCATCTCGTTTTTCATCTCGCTAAAGTTTTGGAATTCACTAGTGATGGGGCACGTGCAATCTGGAAGGGTGAGCGCCTGTATTCTGAGTTTTCTGTCTAGGCCTGGTATTTCGTATAAATCCCAATCAGACGCGGGAACCGTATACCTACCTGGGAACTCTTGGGATGAGCATTCACTTATAGGCTAAAGTACGCCCCCACAAGTCATTAGGAAATTTCAAATACTTGAGTTAGTCAAAGTTTCCTATGGAAACAAATTGCAATGTTTTATATCATTGATATTTATGTTTGTTTATCATTTGAAGACTCAATTTAATCACTTGATGTTTCATATGCCATTGATCATTCGCTTTTGGATTTCTTATCATCGTTATTAAAACTTTTTGTTCGTTATATTATCACATTAAAGCTTACACTATTTCACTTATACACCATAAGGTATTACTCTTTTTGTGTCGAAACATTTTTCCCATGATTCAAAACTTTAAAGTTCAACTTTGATCACACTCTGATTTTTGAACATTGCGTCTTCATACACGGTTAAACACGAATGTGGTTTCAAAAACTTATTAATCAACTTATTTTATATCGTCATGTTTACAAATTCACTTGATCAATGTCACAATATATCATTAAATTATGACTTTTGTATCCGCTTATGCACCCACAAAAAAATAATATAGCTACACCCAGTCACCTAAGTCATAGCCAACTACCATTAGTTAGCACTTCTTAGTCAGACTAAACTCATACATAAATGTCTACTACACGATACGCACTAGTTATTAGTAGTTATTTCTACAACACTGGTTTTGAGCATTAATTTAACTCGTCTACTTTCATTTTGTGCAAACTGTGCGATTTACTCTATTTATATTATACTATTCTTTCAATCGAAATTTTATGCTATACTTATATACTTACATGAACACATATTTGGTATGCATATTTTCTTTCCTGTTTTGAGCAAAACCCTGTTATACTTTACATTATTTTGTTTTTCATCATGGCCAATTAACATACTAGTTGATAACTCGTATGAGATCTAAGCCAGTGCCCACGTACGACTCGGATTAGAGTATTTCTTTAATCCGGGGGGAACAGTGTAAACCTCAGGGTTTATCAATATGAGTGTTTAGAGCCAACGATGTGAACAGAAGTTACCGGTTAAGGGTGAACCCGAAAGGGAATAACCTCTAACCATGTCTTATACTTACATGTTATCCTCATTACGGTTAAAGGGAAAACCCGGAAGGGAAGGACCTCTAACCATGTCATGATTGAACATTATTTCATTACAGTAGCTATTACATATGGGTTGCACGCATTTGTTTCTGGTATTATTTATGTTAGGGTTATGGAAAAGCATAGCACCCTAGTGTAAGGTAAATCGATGATTACGGTCCGAAACGCAATCATGGGTTTACAGGTACATGAGGGTGGTGTGTAATCCTATTAGGCTGTTGGTAGACAATCAGTACGAGTACAAAGTATCGGGAGTGTGGTGGGTTAGCTGCGGTATACCCTATATATAAGCATAAACGATACTGCGGGAGCGGACTAGGAGTCTGACCAAGAACCTACCCATTACTACCTCTTCATTAGATCATTGACTAGTAGCTAGCATTGTCGATAAGTACGTTTGTACACGAGCTTCAATTCGTCTTCCTAGAGTCTTTCTCTTGACCATCCACACAGAAAACTAAAACCTTATATACTCTTAAATTCTCGGTTATTTGGATTCTTGTTGCATACTCTCACAACGTTTAGTTAGAAACCTTTCTAAACTAGGGGAGACTGCCTTCATTAGTACCTTTGCCCCTCACCCGTTACACGTTCCCAAAACTTTTCTCATTTAAACTCTTAACTTTCTAACTTCAGGTCAACTGTCAAAAGATTTTGAAACTTTTACTTTGGGTATTAGACAACTACTTTAAAATTTATCAACACATAAATGATGTGATATATATATATATATATATTTTTAAACCTACATGCCTTTTTACAACACATTTTGTTTTATAGAAACCTCCACTTGAAAGACATTTCGGGACGAAATTTTCTAAAGTAGGGGAGACTGTAACATTCGCAAATTTTCTAATAAGTTAATTATAACTTTGGGGGATCTAAAGTGACAATAATCCATAGTTGAAAATCGCTTAAACCATATTTTTTTTCGTAGCGTTTGGGGTAGTGTTGTAACATCCTAATTTTCAAAATCATAAATAATAATAATAGTTATGAGTTGACAATTACATTGATATGAAACAATTATTATTAGAGTTCTAATTTGTTTAGATATATCTTGTAGTTCTTAAAAAAATTATAATTTTGAAGTCAATGAATTTTAATAACGTATGTAGTATTCTTAAAAGTAATTTTGTTTTGTTAAAAGCATTTTTAGAACAACTTTAATATGTCATTTAAGTAAGTATGAAACTCTTGAAAATTAATTCCATGAATGATTAAGTTACTTTTTAGTTATATACAAGTTTTTGTTAAAGTCTATTTATATGAAATTAAATGATAGCATTCAAAGGAGAAGTTTCATTTCGAGAATTGTAACCGATGATCACTTCAATTATAAAACTCATTTTTTAGACTTTACTAGTAGACAAACCCTCTCCACATTATCAGTATATATTACAACTTTCTTAAGAGTTTGGTTGACGTCAAAGACCCGATGACCAAATTCTTTTAAGCTAAAGGTTTCTAAGCGGAATGAAAATGGTTGTTACCATCTTCAAACATTCGTTAGAGCATTTGATAAACTTGATCATATGACTAAAGGTTCAAGCATAGTTTTTTGACTCCCTTTGATTGTTTTTGCAAGTTCATCTAAGTCAATGTGAGTATTACTTATCCCCTTTTTCGTTTTTCACACTTTTAGGGTGATTCATGCACACTTATTCAAACTTGCAAATTCACATACACATACTTTTGATCAATTACAATTCAGATACGTGTCTTGTTTATTTTCATGCTTGTGTTTGAACGTGAACGTAACTTACATGCTTATACTTAAACTTAGACATAACTTCGGTTATGGTGCTCTATCAGACATAACTTCGGTTATGGTGCTCTATCAGACATGACTTCGATTATGGTGCTCTATTAGTCATGACTTCGGTTGTGGTGCTCTATTAGACTTTACACGTGGTGAGGTGCTCTATATACTTTTGGGAACTCTATATTCTTGAATTGTTATTTGTTACTTACATGTTTACATAACGCATTGATATTACATGACACGTGAATTGTATGTTTTATAAACTTATACTATATGTACTAAACTAAGTAATGTTCACCAACATTATTGTTGACAAAATTATTTTCGTGCATGTTTCAGGAGAAGCTTGCTTGATGATCACATAAGGATTTGGACTTAGTTAATAAAACCAGAATTTTGTATTGCTTGATTTCATTTGTAACATTGTTTGAAGCTTTAATTTGGTATTTAATAATATTTCAACTTTATTAGTGCCATGAGCTTATGAACAATCGTCACTACGTGACACCCCAATGTTTCCGCCATCGGTTGGGGTGTTACAAGACGTTTCAAGATGCCCATTTGTCTTGAACAACACTCCATGACCAGGTGTTCCTTTGAGGTATCTGATAATTCTCCGCACGGCTTCCATATGATTAACTTGTGGTTGATGCATGAATTGGCTCACAACTCCCACAGCGTAAGCAATGTCAGGCCGGGTGTGTGCGAGATAGATTAGCTTCCCCACTATTCGTTGATATTCTTCTTTGTTGGCTAATTTGGCATTTTCCTCCATATAGAGCTTCTGGTTCACCGTCATAGAAGTATCCACATGTTTGCAATCAATTATCCATGTTTCGGCTAGCAAGTCAAGGATGTATTTCTTTTGGCAGATGAAAATTCCTTGTGTTGATCTCAGGACTTCAATTCCAAGGAAGTATTTAAGCCTTCCTAGATCCTTCATTTCGAATTCTTTGAACAAGTTTATTTTTAACCTTGTCATCTCTTCTTCATCATTACCTGTGATTATCATATCATCAACATAAATAATTAGGCATGTTACAAGTCCATTCCTGTGACATCCGTCACCCTTGGCTTTATCTAGTTTACAATTTTAGTCCTTCTAATATTTCCTGTAATTGTTGTCGCTTTCAAATTTAATAAATGTGCGAAATTTAAGTTATATTAATTGCATGTTCTTTTTGGATCTCAATCTCGATTTAAGTTTAACGCGTATGTTGCAACGTTATTCGGAAAATATACGTATATCATATAAATTCCTAGTTATACAAGTTTTGAGTTAATTAATTAACTAGGTTAGTGGTTATAAAGGAAATTTTAACAAGGAAACCTTAAAAATTAACTAAGGTTAAATGTGAGGGGCTATAATTGCCAAATCCTGAAAGTTTAAAAGAAAAAAAAAACTCTATCTGCTGCTGCTCGATATTCCAGCCAAGGCCCATTTCCGGCCGCCGGAATTTATTCCGGCGAGACCTTTAACCCTTATTTAAGCTTCCGTTTCAACGTTTTAGCATTCCAAACGTTTTCTCCATCATTATTCGACTCATTTGGCTAATTATTACGCGTTTCAACAAGGTTTTAAGGTGTCTTTAATGACCTTAAACCTGAAACCGATCAGAAGCTTTTATACCAAGAGAAACGCTCGTTTTTCGCTTATAAATACGAATTGATCTCACCACTTTACCTCTGCACCATTACACAACAAAACCCACAACAAAATTCATACAAAAACACGTCCAGGAAGCCTTTATTTGCGTTTTTTTTGCGAGACAAAGAAGCTTCAATTGTGAGCCGAAAACGAGTTGTAAGTGTCTAATCTTGTTTGCTATGTCTTAGTCGAGTATTATAGGCTAAAACCCCCTTATTACAGATCACTCATATGATTGAATTGGATTTGGTAAGGATTAGGGTTCTTAGCTAGATAATTTGGGGAAGAAGACACTTTTATTAATAACATAAATACAATTCAAGATCAGATATGTTAACAAATGGCATAAATGGACTAGTGGTTAAGGCTGTTGGGTTACACCATGGGGATCCGGGTTCGACCCCCTTGGACCACCATTTTTTTTGGTTTATATTTCTTTTCCTTGATTATGTATATATATGACATATAAACTTAGAATATTTGTAATAAATCCATTATTTATCCAAAAATCATGAAAATTTAGACATGACATCTTGACATCTAAAATGAGATTTCCACACTTTTATTTTCCGGAAAATGTCTAAATTTTATATTTTTATTGAATTTAATCGTTTTAATCATAATTAATCAATTAAAAATTCATTTTAAGAGATTTTAACCTCAAATTTTCTGGAGCTTTATTTCTATGAATAATAAACTGTAATAAAATATAAGTTCTTATAAAATGATTATTTTTGTTATTTTTTACTAAATTTTAATCATTAAAACATCGTTTAAATTCATTAAAAATGTTTTAAATGCGAATAAATTATGGAAATATTATTTTAGAATTCCACATCATAAAATAATTATTTCTCATAATAAGATCATTTTGGGATCATATCTTGTATTACGGATGCTATTTGTATTTAAATTAGATTTAATAATAAATTGTTTAATTAAATATAAATCGTTAACTCTATTTCAAGGCTATTTTTTTTATATAAAATGGAATTTATACCTATATGTGAAAAACATAAGAGTTTTAGTCATTTACTAAATTCGTTGTAAATATATTTATTTCAAAAACTGTCGTTCAAATCATTACTAATAATTTCATCTTCCCTAATACGAGTCTAGCAAGCCCTAATGCCTTAGATGATTCGTCGTCTTAGATTTTTTAGTTATTTTCCTCATTTAGTATTTTTATATATAGGTTGAATTCTTCGGAATTCTTAAGCCTTTACGACGAACTTTCTCGGAATTTATATTTAGCGAACTGTGAGTATATCTTTCCCTTTTCTTTACTGTTTTACTATTTCGGGATGATTCATGTACCTACTAAACAAGTTTTATTTCTTATACTTAATGCAATTCTCATGTGTGTTTGCCTTATGTGATTCGATGTGTATTATGCTTAATCATTAACTGCTGGGCGGCCTAGCATTTCAGTGAATAGTACTATGGTATACCCCCTTGAGACTCTCTTGAGAGGATCTTGGTCATTGTCATGTTAATTCATTATTCAGTTTGTTAGTCATGTGTTAGTCATTCTTCTCAGGTTTGGTTTTGACTGATACTACTTAATTACATATTTGCAAACGGTATACAACACATGAATTGCGAAACATTTTATTTCTATACTATATATATCAAACGGGTGTACTCACCAATACATTATATGTGTTGACAAAATTGTTTTTGTACATGTTTCAGGTGACGTTTGATCTTATATGCTTTCACACTTAGGCTGGACCTAGTGCTTAAATAAAAGTTGAACATTTATTATTTATGTTTGAAATTTCTATTAAGACTCTTTGTATTCCTTTTGAACAATGGAAGTTATTTACTATTAATATTTACAATTTAGTCCATGTGCTATTGAACAATCGTCACTACGTGACACCTCGATGTTTCCGCCATCGGTTGGGGTGTTACAGATTGGTATCAGAGCCATGGTTATAGGGAATTAGGTTATTAGTAAATGCTTTTGACCTAGACTATAACTAAGCTACCCATTATATGCTTTCTTTTATTCTCATATTTCTTTAGACAGATTTTTCTCCTTTACTTTTTCATTATATTCAAGAAGATCATATTCCACAAACGAAACAAAAACACCAAGTTAGGAGTGATATCCATATCTTGGTGAATAGTTTCACTCCTTACATATTTTATTTATTTATCTTGGAATATTTTCCTTTCGAGATAGGAGACGTCCAAATCTCAAGGAATCTATCCCTCCAAAAGAAACTTAAATCACTAAGCTAGGAGTGATATCCTTAACTTAGTGACCCGTTTCACTCCAACGTATTTTTAATTTTTGGAAGTATATCTTTGAGTTAGGAGTGAAATCCACATCTCAAGGATATATATTTCCACATCTCGAGATCCGCTAAGGTTTTGGAAAATTATTTGTGACGGGGCACGTGCAATCTGGAAGGGTGAGCGCCTATATTCTGAGTTTTCTGGCTAGGTTGGTAATTCGCATAAATCCCAATCAGACGAGGGACCCGTTTACCTACCTGGGAATTCTCGGGATGAGCATTCACTTATAGGCTAAAGTACGCCCCCACAAGTCACTAATAATATTTCAATTTCTTTGGTTAGTCACCAGTTTCATGAGAAACAATCCCAAATATCTCATTTTGATATTTCATTTGCTTTTATCATGATTTGATTTTCATTATTAATCTATTGGAAATTTTTCTATGTTGATTTCTAAGTTACTCTTTAATTATGCAGTTTCTCGTATGCTATGTGACATTCAAAATCTTGAAATTGAATCTCATCGGTGTTGCTTTATTTTTGTAGATGTCTGATCGCGAATCCCGCAAAAGAGCTTCTAAGCGTCAAGCTAAGTTGAAGTCTGATCAGCGCATCGCGACCATGCTCAATGACAAGCTGGAAACACTTGTTCCTAACATTATTAATGCTATTATTCCAAACCTTCACCCGAACGGTAGCTTGAATGGGAACTCTAATGGGAATGCGGGTGGAAATGGTGGAACTAGTGAGAATAAGTGCACATTCAAACATTTCAACTCTTGCCATCCCAACAAATTTAATGGCACTGAGGGAGCCACTGGGTTACTTGAATGGTTCGAAAGTATGGAGAATACATTCATTAATAGCGACTGTCCAGCCAACCTACGGGTTCGTCATGCCACGGGTGTTCTTCAAAAGAGAGCGCTCACTTGGTGGAATGGTGAAAAACATGCTCGAGGGACGGAAGCTGCTTTAGCAATGTCTTGGGATGATTTCAAAATTGCCATGACAACTGAGTTCTGTCCTCGTAGTGAGATGAAGAAGTTGGAGGATGAATTCTATCACCTCAAACAGGATAGTGGCAACAACGTTCCTTACAACAACCGTTATCACGAGCTGAGCTTACTGATTCCTCGTATGGTGACACCACTGCCCTTAGCCATTGAGAAGTATATTGAGGGATTACCACCTCAGATCCATGATACAGTTATGGGGAGTTAACCTGCTACTGTAGAGGATGCCATTCGTCTGGCAGCATCTCTTACCGACAAGCATGTCAAGGATGGTACCCTGACTCGCAAAGGTACTAAGCGACCCACTGAAACCTCTTCAACCCCTGCTACTACTGAACCTCTCAAAACTACCTCTGCCTCTGCCTCTACATCTGGATCCAACAAGAAACGTAAAGGTAGAAGTCAAAATTATGCTGTTGTTGCACCTATTAATCAAATTCCCGCTACTAACCCACCTGCCGCACCTCAAGCCCAATCTGGCCCAAAACCTTATACTGGCATTTTCCCCAAGTGTAGTAAATGCAACTGGCACCACCCTACTGACCGACTTTGCTGGAAGTGTGATAATTGTGGCAAAATAGGCCATACCACCTCTCACTGCCGAGAAACCAAATCTGGGAATGCTCAAAACCAGAGGACTGGTCAACCCAGAACTTGTTATGCTTGTGGTGATCCTAACCACAGGCAAGATAAGTGTCCTCATCTGACTGCTTTTATCCAGTCTCGTCAGCAAACTCCAGCAGCCCCAGCAGTTCCAGCAATCCAAGCAGCTCTTGCTCGCGGACGTGCTTTCAACATTAATGCACATCAAGCTCAAGCGGCCAATGATGTGGTCAATGGTACATTTCTTATTAACAATTTGTATGCTTCAATTTTGTTTGATACCGGTGCGGATAAGAGTTTTGTCTCGTTAGAATTTGAACCCTTACTTGCTCGTGAACGTTCTCACCTTACACATCCCTTTACCGTGGAAGTTGCTGATGGAAATCCTATTGTTATAAAATCTGTGATTCGCAATTGCACGTTGAATCTAAATGACTATGATTTCTCTATTGACCTGGTACCCATGAAATTGGGTAGTTTCGATGTCATAGTAGGCATGGACTGGCTTTCTAAACACCATGCCGAGGTTGTTTGCTTCGAGAAGTATATTCGAATTCCACTTCCATCTGGTGAATCTTTATCTGTTTATGGGGAAACGACATCGAAGGGTTTGAAACTTATGTCTTGCACTCAAGCTCAAAAATATCTTCGTAAGAAGTATATATCTTTCTTGGCTCATGTGGTGGAAAAGAAGAATAAGGGTAAGAGTATTCAAGATGTTCCAGTTGTGTGTGATTTTCCAGAGGTTTTTCCTGAAGATTTATCTGGTTTACCTCCTATTCGCTCTGTTGATTTTCGTATTGATCTTGTTCCTGGTGCTACTCCCGTCGCTAAAGCTCCATATCGTCTTGCACCTTCGGAAATGCAAGAACTTGCTAGTCAACTTCAGGAATTAACTGACAAAGGTTTCATTCGTCCGAGTTCTTCGCCTTGGGGAGCTCCAGTATTGTTCGTTAAGAAGAAAGATGGGACTTTTCGTATGTGCATCGATTATCGTGAACTTAATAAGCTTACGATAAAGAATCGATACCCTCTACCCCGCATCGATGATCTTTTTGATCAACTTCAGGGTGCAGTTTGTTTTTCGAAGATCGACCTTCGTTCTGGATATCATCAACTTCGTGTTCATGAGGATGACATTCCCAAAACCGCCTTTCGAACTCGTTACGGTCACTACGAGTTCATGGTTATGCCTTTCGGTTTAACCAATGCACCTGCGGTTTTCATGGATCTTATGAACCGAGTTTGCAAACCTTTCTTGGACAAATTCGTAATAGTATTCATCGACGATATCCTCATTTACTCCAAGTCCAGGACTACTCATGAACAACATCTTCGTCAAGTTTTAATCCTTCTTCGCGATGAGCAACTGTATGCCAAGTTCTCCAAATGTGAATTTTGGCTTAAGGAAGTTCAATTCCTTGGTCACGTAATAAACGACAAAGGAATACACGTAGACCCTGCTAAGATTGAAGCCATAAAAAGCTGGGTTGTACCCACAACTCCCACTGAGGTTCGTTCATTTCTTGGTCTTGCTGGTTACTACCGTTGGTTCATTGCCAACTTTTCAAAGATCGCGGTTCCACTTACTTCTTTGACTCACAAAGATAAACTTTTCATATGGGGATCCAGTCAGGAAGAAGCATTTCAAACTTTGAAACAAAAGCTTTGCGATGCTCCTGTTCTCTCTCTTCCTGATGGTGTTGACGATTTTGTGGTGTACTGTGACGCATCTCACTTAGGCCTTGGTTGTGTTCTCATGCAACGAGGCAAGGTCATCGCTTATGCATCACGACAATTGAAAACATCTGAGAAAAATTACACTACCCATGATCTTGAACTTGGAGCCGTTGTGTTCGCGTTGAAAATTTGGAGACACTATCTGTATGGTACTAAATGTGTGGTCTTCACTGATCACAAAAGTCTTCAACATATTTTCAACCAAAAAGATCTAAATATGCGTCAGCGTCGATGGGTTGAATTTCTAAATGATTATGATTGTGAGATTCGTTATCATCCTGGAAAAGCGAATGTTGTGGCTGATGCTCTTAGTCGCAAGGCATATACTCAACTTAACTGCATTCAGACTCATGATCTCAAACTTCGAATCTATGAAGCTCAACATGTTTCGGTTACTGAAGGCAATATGTACAACGAAATGTCATGTGGAGCTGAAAATCTTTTGGAAACGAAACATGGATTTCTCTATCTCTCCAATCGTCTATGGATTCCTGATCGTGATAATCTTAGAACCTTTATCATGGACGAGGCTCATAAGACTCGTTACTCCATTCACCCTGGTGCAGATAAGATGTATCAGGATCTGCGTCCCATGTATTGGTGGCCCGGTATGAAGAAGGATATAGCTCACTACGTGGCTAAATGCCTTACTTGTGCCAAGGTCAAAGCTGAGCATCAACGTCCATCTGGTTTGCTTGTACAACCAGAGATTCCTGTGTGGAAATGGGAGAACATTGCTATGGACTTCATTACTAAATTACCCCGCACTGCACGAGGTCATGATAGTATATGGGTCATCGTGGATCGTTTAACCAAATCTGCACACTTTTTACCCATTCGTGAGACTTATTCGGCTGAGAAACTGGCTAATCTTTATATCGCCGAGATCATTAGTCGTCACGGAACTCCTTTGAGCATCATTTCTGATCGTGACAGTAAGTTCACTTCTCGTTTTTGGCAAACCCTTCATGACGCGTTGGGAACTAAACTAAATCTTAGCACAGCATATCATCCTCAGACGGATGGTCAAACGGAGCGTACTATTCAAACATTAGAAGATATGCTTCGGGCTTGCGTCATAGATTTTGGTGGTAATTGGGATTCACACTTGCCGTTGGTTGAGTTTTCATATAACAACAGCTATCATGCCAGTATCCGTATGGCACCTTTTGAAGCCCTTTATGGTCGCAAATGTCGTTCTCCTGTGTGCTGGAATGAGGTCGGTGATACTCTCATTACTGGTCCTGAACTTGTCCAGGAAACAACAGACAAAATTGCGGTTATTCGTGGATCCTTACTGGCAGCTCAGAGTAGACAGAAGAGTTACGCTGATCAAAGGCGTAAACCCTTGGAATTTCAAGTTGGTGACATGGTTCTTCTTAAAGTCTCACCTTGGAAGGGTGTTTTTCGATTCGGGAAAAAGGGAAAGCTTGCTCCTAGATATGTAGGCCCATTTAAGATTTTGGAAAGGGTTGGAAAAGTGGCTTACAAGCTAGACCTTCCCGATGAACTCAACAACGTTCACCCTACCTTCCATGTATCGAACTTAAAAAAGTGTTTGGCGGATGAGAATTTACATGTTCCACTGGAGGACATTCAAGTTGACGAAACGATGCGTTTCACGGAGAAACCCGTGGAAATTATGGATCGTGAAGTCAAGACTCTTAAGCGTAGCCGTATTCCTATTGTCAAGGTTCGTTGGGAATCTAAACGTGGCCCAGAATTTACTTGGGAACGTGAAGACCAAATGAAGACGAAATACCCTCATCTCTTTACAGGAACCTCCACTTGAAATAAATTTCGAGACGAAATTTTCTAAAGTAGGGGAGACTGTGACATCCGTCACCCTTGGCTTTATCTAGTTTACAATTTTAGTCCTTCTAATATTTCCTGTAATTGTTGTCGCTTTCAAATTTAATAAATGTGCGAAATTTAAGTTATATTAATTGCATGTTCTTTTTGGATCTCAATCTCGATTTAAGTTTAACGCGTATGTTGCAACGTTATTCGGAAAATATACGTATATCATATAAATTCCTAGTTATACAAGTTTTGAGTTAATTAATTAACTAGGTTAGTGGTTATAAAGGAAATTTTAACAAGGAAACCTTAAAAATTAACTAAGGTTAAATGTGAGGGGCTATTATTGCCAAATCCTGAAAGTTTAAAAGAAAAAAAAACTCTATCTGCTGCTGCTCGATATTCCAGCCAAGGCCCATTTCCGGCCGCCGGAATTTATTCCGGCGAGACCTTTAACCCTTATTTAAGCGTCCGTTTCAACGTTTTAGCATTCCAAACGTTTTCTCCATCATTATTCGACTCATTTGGCTAATTATTACGCGTTTCAACAAGGTTTTAAGGTGTCTTTAATGACCTTAAACCTGAAACCGATCGGAAGCTTTTATACCAAGAGAAACGCTCGTTTTTCGCTTATAAATACGAATTGATCTCACCACTTTACCTCTGCACCATTACACAACAAAACCCACAACAAAATTCATACAAAAACACGTCTAGGAAGCCTTTATTTGCGTTTTTTTTGCGAGACAAAGAAGCTTCAATTGTGAGCCGAAAACGAGTTGTAAGTGTCTAATCTTGTTTGCTATGTCTTAGTCGAGTATTATAGGCTAAAACCCCCTTATTACAGATCACTCATATGATTGAATTGGATTTGGTAAGGATTAGGGTTCTTAGCTAGATAATTTGGGGAAGAAGACACTTTTATTAATAACATAAATACAATTCAAGATCAGATATGTTAACAAATGGCATAGATGGACTAGTGGTTAAGGCTGTTGGGTTACACCATGGGGATCCGGGTTCGACCCCCTTGGACCACCATTTTTTTTGGTTTATATTTCTTTTCCTTGATTATGTATATATATGACATATAAACTTAGAATATTTGTAATAAATCCATTATTTATCCAAAAATCATGAAAATTTAGACATGACATCTTGACATCTAAAATGAGATTTCCACACTTTTATTTTCCGGAAAATGTCTAAATTTTATATTTTTATTGAATTTAATCGTTTTAATCATAATTAATCAATTAAAAATTCATTTTAAGAGATTTTAACCTCAAATTTTCTGGAGCTTTATTTCTATGAATAATAAACTGTAATAAAATATAAGTTCTTATAAAATGATTATTTTTTGTTATTTTTTACTAAATTTTAATCATTAAAACATCGTTTAAATTCATTAAAAATGTTTTAAATGCGAATAAATTATGGAAATATTATTTTAGAATTCCACATCATAAAATAATTATTTCTCATAATAAGATCATTTTGGGATCATATCTTGTATTACGGATGCTATTTGTATTTAAATTAGATTTAATAATAAATTGTTTAATTAAATATAAATCGTTAACTCTATTTCAAGGCTATTTTTTTTCTATAAAATGGAATTTATACCTATATGTGAAAAACATAAGAGTTTTAGTCATTTACTAAATTTGTTGTAAATATATTTATTTCAAAAACTGTCGTTCAAATCATTACTAATAATTTCATCTTCCCTAATACGAGTCTAGCAAGCCCTAATGCCTTAGATGATTCGTCGTCTTAGATTTTTTAGTTATTTTCCTCATTTAGTATTTTTATATATAGGTTGAATTCTTCGGAATTCTTAAGCCTTTACGACGAACTTTCTCGGAATTTATATTTAGCGAACTGTGAGTATATCTTTCCCTTTTCTTTACTGTTTTACTATTTCGGGATGATTCATGTACCTACTAAACAAGTTTTATTTCTTATACTTAATGCAATTCTCATGTGTGTTTGCCTTATGTGATTCGGTGTGTATTATGCTTAATCATTAACCGCTGGGCGGCCTAGCATTTCAGTGAATAGTACTATGGTATACCCCCTTGAGACTCTCTTGAGAGGATCTTGGTCATTGTCATGTTAATTCATTATTCAGTTTGTTAGTCATGTGTTAGTCATTCTTCTCAGGTTTGGTTTTGACTGATACTACTTAATTACATATTTGCAAACGGTATACAACACATGAATTGCGAAACATTTTATTTCTATACTATATATATCAAACGGGTGTACTCACCAATACATTATATGTGTTGACAAAATTGTTTTTGTACATGTTTCAGGTGACGTTTGATCTTATATGCTTTCACGCTTAGGCTGGACCTAGTGCTTAAATAAAAGTTGAACATTTATTATTTATGTTTGAAATTTCTATTAAGACTCTTTGTATTCCTTTTGAACAATGGAAGTTATTTACTATTAATATTTACAATTTAGTCCATGTGCTATTGAACAATCGTCACTACGTGACACCTCGATGTTTCCGCCATCGGTTGGGGTGTTACAATTCCTCCGTTTAAGGAACAGAGTATGATCTGAGTTACTCTGTTGGAAGCCATATTTCTTCATGGCTAAAGAAAATCTGCCAAACCAAGCGTGTGGAGATTGGTTCAATCCGTATAAGGATTTCTTCAAGCGACATACTTCCCTAGTATTGGGATCTTTCATGAGTCCAGGAGGGACTTCCATATAGACTTCTTCCTTGAGCTCTCCATGTAAGAAAGCATTTTTTACGTCAAATTGAAGAAGAGGCCATTCTTTGTTTGCAGCTATGGAGAATAGAACCCAGATTGTGTCGATTTTGGCCACTGGTGAAAAAGTTTCAAAATAATCAATGCCGTATGTTTGAGTGTAGCCTTTTGTCACAAGTCAGGCTTTGTATCTTTCAATAGTTCCATCTGGCTTGTATTTTATGTTGAAGACCCATCGGCATCCTACTGGTTTTTTTACATGAGGAAGGGTACATCTTTCCCACGTGTCATTTTTGTTTAGAGCATCCATTTTGACTTCCATTGTTTCTCTCCATTCTTTAGACTCAAGTAGGGCTGTAAACAAACCAAACGTTCGGTGAACAGTTCGTAAACCGTTCGGCGGGAAGTTCGTTTGTGTCCGTTTGTTTAATAAATGAACGAACACAAACAAAAAATTCCGTTTGATTAACTAAACAAACAAACTGTAACAACCAGCAAAATTAAGGTAATTCCGTACTAATTAACTATACGCGATTAACGTAATTAAACGTAATTATGAGTTGATTATTTAACTGAGGCCTTAGAAAGATAGCAAATTCCCAAATAATGCATAGGAATGCATATGTTTAATGACAAAACATGATAGGATCATGTGCGAGTAGATTATCCGGTTTGGACACTGGCGATTACCCGGTAAAAATTAAATAAGCGAAACGAATCCCGGACACCCGGGATATAAAATAAAACGTAATTTCACAAAATATAATGGGTTTTGGAACTCCAAAGCCGTACGTGAAAGCTTGTTATACAAATCTCCCGGTAACGAATAAAGTGCGCGTACCGCACCCGATACGCGCGTAACATATAATTTCACCCGGCAAAGGCCAAAATAATTCATCAACGCTTAAACTGGACTATGTTTAAGGAATATTAAGGGTATTTTAATATTCGGATAACACGCGATTAAAAACCCGAAAATACCCGGACGGTACCCGAACAAGATTAACTTAAACATAATAATATTGGGTATTAATTAACAAAGTGGACCCCACCCAAACACCCCCTTGGGGCCGGCCTATGGCCCTTATCCAATGATTAATATCTTTTTTTAAACTAATTAACCCACTAAGATATTGTTAATCATGAGGATTTGCATGCATGGGTTGTTATTGGATGGAACTTGACTAATCCTCTCCACTCTCTCTCTCAAACTCACGGCACCAAACACCCTCTTAGTATCCCCAAGGATTTTCATAATCTTACACAATCTAACTAAGATATTACATAATCTAGATAAGATACATGTAATCTTGTGGATTTGAAAGAGATCATATAAGGATACATACAAGCATACTTGAATCAAAAAGCAAAAACACTTCTTCTTCTTCTTCTCTTGGCCGTAGCCTTACACCCATCCATACACACTCTTCTTACAAAATTTACACTACCAAATCATCTCTAGATCATTATCCTTCAAAACCCCATTGTGTGTTTCAAGAGCTTGGAGCTTAACCCTTTGGAAGAACACACTAAACCCCATCCAATCCAAGGTTCTTGTCTTCCCTAGCCTTGAGCTAGTAGTAAGTTTAACCTTGTTTTGATTTCTAATGTTCATATTATGTGATCTTATGAGCAAGTTGTACATTGATGGGTAAAATATGGTTTTGAAACATAAAGATAATGTATCTTACAAGAATAAAAATGGAAGAATAATAACATGAATAAATCTTGGATTTATTATTAATAATGTGATATTTTAAGAAAATGTAGAAATATGTACATACACTTGAGTTGGGAAATGATTGGAACATGATTTTTGAAAAGGACTTGAATATGATAAAAGATGATTTTAATCATCATAAGATGACTAGTTAATGTCAAGAATATGTTGAAATGTGTTAGGTGATCATGGATGAAAAAGTTACATGTTCAAAGTCTACTCACTTGGATGAGTGAAAATTTGATATATTGGATAAAAACATGAAACTCACATGTTAATAGCATTAATAATGGAATAAAAGACTATTAAAAGTGAAATGGTGTAAAAATAACCAAACATGAAAAATATGATTCTTCAAAGTCCACTAATTTGGAAGGAAAAATGCTAACCTTGAAAGTTGAGATGGAAAATGCAACAAGTATAAGTTAAGGGACTAATATTGTAACTTTGAAAGTTGAGGGACTAAAATAAGTATTTTAGAAACTTTGGTCCAAAGAAATGCATTAACGGAAAGTTCGGTGTCAAAAACGTAAATAATAGTTTTTCCAAGTATAGTTTTGATAAACATGAGAAACCTACTTATGTATATTTTGAAAGAGGTATTTTTATAAAAATAGAAGTTTTATAAAAATAGGAGGCTAAGTTAACATAAGGATTTTATAAAAATAAAGGTTTTATAAAATATTAGTAAAGACTTGGGAAAACTTGTACAAAAATGGATACTTTATATAAATGGAAATATAAAAGTATCGGAAACATTTTTGGGATACAAGTTAACAAGTTGAACTAAAAATACAAAAGTATATTTTTCCAAGTAATATGTGTTCGGAATTGGAAGTACGAATAATATTTCCATAGAACGCATATTGAAAGAAAATGTGGAAAAAGCTAACTAACGAACTTAATAACATGAACTAACGGTAACAGATAAGCGGACAAATGAGAAAAGAATGCCATTGCGGCAAGATGAAAATATATATATTTTAAGAAATAAAATATATAACAAGGGTGAAACTTATGTAACACTTTCCTAAGTGTTAGAAAGAATATGCGTGGGAGAAAAACATAACGTAATGAATTAAAAACGCTAAACGACACATGGACTTAACAAGGAAAATTCACGCATTGGTATATGTACACATGCTCGTCTCGACGAAATTCTAGTATATCTATTTGAATGGGAAAGTAGATATGCGAGAAGGAAAACCGAGACGAGTAGGTGAAGTATATCTACGAACATGTGAATACCGACAAGATCCTAGTATATTTATTTAAATGGGAAAATAAATGTACGGCATGGTGAGTCGAGTCGGGCGTTAAGAATATATTACCGAACGACAAGACCTTAGCATACTTATTTGAATGGGAAAATAAATATGCGGCAAAGTGAGTCGGGTCGGGTAATAAGAAATCATATTATATCGAGCGAAACGATCCTAAGTATAATTATTTAAATGGGAAAATAATTATACGTTGGGTAGAGTCGTGTCGAGAATAATAGTATACAAGTTACAAAGAGTATTAACAAGAATAATATATGACTTGTAAGAAAAGGGTAATCCATCGCCAATGAACCTAGGATACGAGACTAATTAAACGGGAATTGGGATAATACGTGGTCGGGGAGTTGGGTGTACAACTTGCCATGGCACATGCACTATAGGTGTAGTGACTTATACGCCTAGGACGTTTGTAGGTGCGAGACCGCAAAATTTGCTATTTTCTTCTTTGAGCCGAGCACAGTTTCAGGTGAGTTTCACGGCCCCATTTCTAAACTATTTAACGTTTTTACGGGGGAAAGATATGTTGGGATTTGTTTGACGGGTTGGACACTTGAGTTGTGATCGCCACTCGGGGTTGAGACCTCTCTACTATAATCATTAATTCAGGAAAGTGAAACCGAAGGAATATTTGGATAGTACTATTGGTGCCTGACAAGGCCCACCCCTAATCGATAGCGTCGATTATGCATCGGCGTATGCCTGGGGTGCACGTATTCTGAAATCAAGTCGTAGGAATACCGAGTAACGACTTGGAGCGGGGCATTATTATTTGTCTTGGTTTGGTTATAGGCTCAAGTAGAACTGTAGGAACTTGCAACTCCTATAAATTGTCATAACAAGGAAATTCCCATGAAATAAAGTTTTATTAAACTAAAACCTGTGAACTCACCAATATTTATATATTGACGAATTTTTAAACATATCTTTCAGGTAATTGATAGATGAAGGACGACATGGCAAGCAGGGTCGGGGGAATCTCTAAACTGGGCGTTGGATGTTTTGAAGAGGTCTCGTCTCTCTATCCCAAGGAAATCGGGATATAGTTGAGGAGCCTCATTATTTGTCTTAAAAACAATTTTCAATTATGTATGAATAATCAACGTAATTTTCGACGCTTGAATAAATGACCCGTTTCTTTAATTACTTGTGGTTTGCATTAATCTTGGCTTAATCCTCTTGAACCGTCGCGCCACGTGTTTCCGCCATAGGCGTGGTGTGACACAAACACGAACAAATGTCTCGTTCGTTCGATTGCGTTCGTGAACGTTCGGCAATGTGTTTGTTTACGTTCGTTTATTTATATCCATTCGTGTATGTTTGTTTATGTTCGATCACTAGTTAAAACTTAGGATAATTATGAACTTTTGAATTAGGAATATCATGTATTCATGCCTATGCCTAAGTAATTTTAGATAATTATGTCTAAGTGAGTACAAATTGACTTATCGACATCGTTTACTAGATGTACTTTGTCTAACGGTTAATATTAACAATGTTTTTTTAGTTACTTGCATATTAAATGTTTGTTTTTGTTTGTTTGTGTTCAAGACCCGTGTTCACGAACAATTCGCAAACAACTGAATTTCTTAACAAACAAACACAAACACAGAATTATGTTCGTTAGTGTGTTCGTGAACGGTTCATTTGTCCAAGAAACCTTAACAAACAAACATGAACAAAGCCTTGTTCGTGATCGTTTGGTTCGTTTGGTTCGTTTACAGCCCTAGACTCAAGGGCTTGTTCAACTGTAGTTGGAATCTCTTCAGAACATAGAGATGTGGCAAATGCTTTGGCTTCTGGAGATAAATTTCCTGCTGCCACGTTTGCCATTGGATATCGAGAGCTTCAAGCTTCTTTCTCGGGAGAGTACCTTTTTGGAGGAACTCCTCTGTTGGATTTTGTGGGGTAGAACATATCTGTCTGGTTCGACCTGTGGTGATTCCTGTTCTAACTCATCCTCGGATAACTTAAGAGTTTCAACATGCTCATGTTCTTCATGGTTAGTAAACAAATCAGATGAATTATCACACTTTTGAGTTTGAGACTTACTTACCTCGGATGCCAGGTTGGGAGGATCATTGTTGGTGATACTTTCTTCAGGGCTAGTGGATTGTGACAAGTTTTGGGCTTCGTGGTTAATTCCTTCTTCTGAGGGTGACATCCATTGTATCCAACTCAATGTATCATCGGTTACCTTTTCCCCCTGACCAGTGTGTTGGGTAGTGTAGAAGTATTCGGTTTCAAGAAAGTCACAGTTCACCGTAGTATACATATGACGCGTGTTGGGGTTGTAACACCGATAACCATGTTAATTGACCCCGTAGCCAACAAATACACATTTCTCGGCACACGCGTCAAGTTTGGAGCGGTCTGTTTTTGGTAGGTGAGCAAAAACAGAGCATCCAAAGACACGAGGTTCAAGGGTAAGGTTTGATGGGGGTTTATGAAATTTAGCAAGGGCTTGAAGTGGGGTTTTAAAGTCAAGGGCTCTTGTTGGAAGACGATTCATAAGATAGTTTGCTATGACAAGAGCCTCGGGCCAGAAAGATTTTGGGACTTGGGATTCGATCATGAGTGCACGAGTTCTTTCTAAAAGAAAACGGTTTTTCCTTTCAGACACCCCGTTTTGTTCGGGAGTATGAGCGCATGATGTCTGATGAAGTATTCCCTTTTCTTGGAAAAATTGTTTCATTGAGGTGTTTACAAATCCCCCCCCCCCATTATTAGACCTAAGAATTTGGATATCGCTCTTGAATTGGGTTTTGATCATGGCACAAAACCACGTGAATTTTGAGAAAACTTCAGATTTATTTTTCAATAGATAAATCCAAGTCATGCGGGTGCAATCATCAATAAATGTTACAAAATAACGAAAATTTTGCCCCCCACAACCTTTGCTGGTCCCCACACATCTGAATGAACTAATAGAAAAGGAGAATCAACCTTAGTATCGTTGGGTTTGAAAGTGTGTCTATGACTCTTAGCCAAGAAACATGGGATTCGATCATGAGTGCACGAGTTATTTCTAAAAGAAAACGGTTTTTCCTTTCAGACACCCTGTTTTGTTCGGGAGTATGAGCGCATGATGTCTGATGAAGTATTCCCTTTTCTTGGAAAAATTGTTTTATTGAGGTGTTTACAAATCCCCCCCCCCCCATTATTAGACCTAAGAATTTGGATATCGCTCTTGAATTGGGTTTTGATCATGGCACAAAACCACGTGAATTTTGAGAAAACGTCAGATTTATTTTTCAATAGATAAATCCAAGTCATGCGGGTGCAATCATCAATAAGTGTTACAAAATAACGAAAATTCCCCCCCCCCCAACCTTTGCTGGTCCCCACACATCTGAATGAATTAATAGAAAAGGAGAATCAACCTTAGTATCGTTGGGTTTGAAGGTGTGTCTATGACTCTTAGCCAAGAAACATGACTCTTAGCCCGTATAGGGTAGTTTTGGCTTGTGAGGTTAAGGCTAATTTCTAGGCTGTCTGATGGATTTGGTTTTGGGTTTTGGGTTTGAGTTTGAACTCCATTTTTTAGGAGATTGGCTAGTTGGATGGCTAGGTGGTTGTTGTCTTCTTCTGACATTGTGTCTGGTAAATGACGAGCAAAGAAAGTTTATGGATCATAAACACTGCTCTGATACCATGTGGAACATGATAATCAAAGGTGTAAAGAGAAAAAGAGATTGAGAAATTGTTTTGATATTTTTCTTGTGTATTACAAAGATTTATGTATGAATATTTATACTCTCTACAATAAACTAGATAAGGAAATACACTAAATGGTGTTGAAGAAATAGTTCTATGACCATTGACCATTGAAAATTTGCCTTGAAAGTCTTGATTGGTAAAAAATGTTGACTGATCAAATATTTCAACACATATAACATTCTTAAACTATAAGAAGTTTGTAATGCAGTGTTATGATCAAATACACAGTGAAAGAAAAATAACAAGTTGTAGGAAGGGTATCAAACGGACTCCGATTGAACTCATTTAAGCGGCATTGGAACCGTCTCATTGAACCCTACGATCTTAGTTTTTAGGTTTTTGTTTCGTTGGATTTTTAGCTTGTAGTTTTTAAAATTTACGTTATAGCATTGTGTTTTTTATGTAACATTGTGTCTTTTTCTTATTTTCATCATTGTGTCATTTTTGTAATTCATTGTGTTTTTTTTCTTCAACATTATATTATATTTTTCGACATTATGTTATATTTTTTTGACTCATTGTGTCATATTTCATGATCATGATCCTATGTATCCATCCTTGTAACGTAACCTAACAAAATGTGGTGAACGATACACTCTATGAACCCGCCTCCCACCATCTCTCACACGCACACAAAACCAAACCAAACCATAGCATTCATTCATTCATTTATTCATAATTCATTTATTATTATTATTATTATTATCAAGCTCATCTCAATCAACACCACTTGTTAATCCACTCATCTTATTAATCTCAGTATGTCACATCTAAACGTCTTTACCTATCTCTTAATTGCATCTGGTTTATTGTAAATCTGTTTGTAATTTGATCTGTCATAACTCATACGATAATTAGATTTCACCAAATTGATATAAAACCTACTAATCTGTTATTATTTTTTACCGACGATTGCTCAATGAAGAGATGATGATTGTTTTACTGCATTATTGATGTTCTTAGCTTGCATTACATTTGAATATTTTATGTTTATAAGATTTCCAATACCGTTTTGTTTTCGGATGTATCGAATTGCGTTTGTTTCTGATACGATCCACAATACTACAACCCAAACCCATGACCCAATCAATATCCTGGACCCAAATCATTAACTGATGACCCGGTCATGAAGTCAAATGTGCTTCCTAATTTTCAGCCACTATAGCTATGATCATGGTGTTACCACTTTCTACGTATTTACGTTTCTTTGCATAATTTAGGACCCATGTTTAGGTTGTCTTTCATTATAAATTGGAATGGTTTTCATTCAAGGATTAAGAAGAAAATATTTGAAGGAGAATATCTCTAATCTCATCTTGTGTTGTTGGGAGTTTGTAGGTTTTCTCCGTAAACCTATCAGTTTCTATATTTGAAATCTGATGTTTTCATCTTATAGATTGGAATGGATTTTGAGTGTGTGTTGTATAGGTTTAAAGATTTTTGATAATGAGTTGTTACGCTGATTGTTATTTTAATGTAATAATAAGCGTTCCCCCCTGGAGGGTTCTTGCCCGAGTTTGGTCTCAGGTTCGAATCTCACACTCCACCGAAAAAATAACCGCTTGGGTTTGAAAGGATAAACCCGTGTGGTGCTATGGGATTCGATCCTGGGCAGTGGTCGCTTTACAACACAGGATTTACCGCTGAAACACTACTCTCCAAAAAAAAAAAAAAATAAGCGCCCCCCCCCCCCCTCTCCCCAAAAAATGTATTTTTAGTGCAATTTGTTGGCAAAAATCATGATCGCACCCCTTAAAAGTTAGGTTAAACCCTCTGATCGCCCTCCAAGAAAATAATTTTCGGGTCCGCCACTGAATAAGCTGTGGCTTTGCAATGGAGAAATATTACTTATAACTGTGATTATATATTTATATAGCATCTATATGGGTTCAAGCAGTGATTGATTTTTAAGTAATTTGCAGGTGGGATAGTTGTTCTGTGTATTGGATTTGGAACAATGGCGGACGGCCACTCGTTCAATAATATATCTCTTGGTGGTCGTGGTGGTACGGTGAGTTTTCATATCACCTCAAACTTGTTTCTGTTTATTCCTACTAGTTATATACTTATATTTATTTCCGGTTTAGTTTGTAACTAATTGTTTCAAATTGATACACACCATGTTGTATCCACTCATATTGTTGTTTTAAAAGAATTATAGCTTTGATTTAACAATATCATAAACTGAAGCGTAAAATTGTGTCTCTTTACTACTTTTGGGAATGTGACCTGAATTTTGTGCAATGCAGAATCCAGGTCAGCTTAAAGTTCATTCAGGCGGTGTATTGTGGAGGAAACAAGGTGGCGGTAAGGCGGTTGAAGTGGATAGATCTGATATTTTGGGACTTACATGGATGAAAGTTCCTAGAAGTAATCAGCTTTCCGTCAAAACTAAGGACGGTCTTAAGTACAAGTTCACTGGTTTCCGTGACCAGGTAGCTTTCCATGGCCGTTTACGGTTTATGTCTCTATTTTTTTTATTGTATATGATACGGTTATGTAAATTGCTTGGTTGATAACGATAATCATGTATCTATGATATTTCTTTTTATGATCAAGAATTTATTGCCTATGCTGCATGCCCATGGTAGGAAATTGGAACGCATATGGCGTGCAGTATGTATGCATTGTTGACTGTTCCTTGAAGGCTTGAACAATGACCACGTATACAGGGGGATATAGAAGTGGGGAAATAATAGGGACAACTTTTGTCAAATTTTGCTATAAATAGGGAAGTCATGACATAAAAATCTACAGAGAAACTTGATGTGTCCGGCTTTGAGAGAGATATAGAACAGAACAGTAGATTCCTTTTCCTCAGCCGTTTCGATTAATATGAAAATACTAGATAACGGTAAAAACAAAATAGGCCTTCAACATTGGTATGTTATAATCAATTTGTAACTTCATGTATGAATTATAGAATAACGCCTTTCTCTTAATGGCTTGGTTTTAGAATCACATACACACATATAGAAACATATCTTAACTTTTAAAGTTCTTGGATCGTAGTATAACATGCACTTATATCCCCTCACAATAAAATTCCATTTTTTTTGACATACAACACAGTTTTTTGTGTGAGACCTATCAAAGTTTTAACATGCATTGGCAGTTTTGCATCTTACAAAGGCACTTAATAATATAATGTTAATTTGCTTCATTTTTTTAGTCTGCCTTGGATTTGGGATTTCTTATTTAAATATTGGACTTTATAATTTTAATCTCTATATTTGGTTCCTTATAATTCAGTTTTCTATAACCAATTGGATCATACCCTTATCTTTCCAAATACTAACTTCATCATTTAATCGAACTGGCCATTTATGAAAGAGGTACATGTGTACATGTTTATATCATGTATTTGGGGAAAAAATTGTGATTTGTTTGCTTTTGGATCTCCTATATTTATTACACTTGTTAATTAAGTTCAGTAATTTTATTGCAGGATGTCATTAGCCTGACCAACTTTTTCCAGAACACTTGTGGGTTAACGACTGAAGAAAAGCAGCTTTCCGTTAGCGGGAAAAACTGGGGAGAAGTTGATTTAAATGGTCGAGCCTCTTAACCTGTTTGTTTTCTATTGGCTACTTACATAAAATCTCTAACAAACATGTCTTTTAATAGTAATATTGACGTGTATAGCAACAAGCATTTTATCTAAAAATTGTTAGGAAAACTTTGTTTGAGAAATAATCGAGTTTTTACTTGCTGAAAATTTTCAGGCAATATGCTGTCTTTTAATGTTGGTCAGAAACAAGCATTTGAAATCTCTTTAGCTGATGTGTCCCAGACACAGCTTCAAGGAAAGACTGATGTCATACTGGAATTCCATGTGGATGACACAACCGGTGCAAACGAGGTTGGCTAACTAATTTTGTTTCAGAAGATTCGTGTCACATGGTCTTTAGTATGTGCACTTTTACAATGCTAGGCTTGAAGTCTTTTTTGATTTTGGTATTCTTTTCGTATTTAAATGCAGAAAGATTCATTGATGGAGATAAGCTTTCACATACCCACTAACAACACACAGTTTGTTGGTGATGAAAACCGTCCACCTGCACAGGTTAGATCACCTAGATTTATCATTCATTGCTTTGTTCAACATGTGCCATGTGGCATCTCATACTCGTTTTCAGGTCTTCCGTGAGAAAATAATGTCAATGGCTGATGTCAATGCTGGAGGTGAGGAGGCTGTTGTCACATTTGAGGGCATTGCTATTCTCACTCCAAGGTGGGTTCTTGGCATGACTGTTCTTAGAGGTGACAAAATGGCCAGGCTGGTTGTGTGACATGTCAAATGAGTTTTTTTTCTGTACGGGTTGGGTTAAACACTTTTTATCCACATTATTTGTATTTATATTGAACAATCAGTGTGTCAAACATGATTATGATAATTAATTTTGTTTCGTTAAGTTGACTATTCACTATTTAGTTAAAATTTACTAAGGCTTTATCATTGAAACACACTATAGGCGACATTCAGCCCGTTACGACTGTTTTTGTTTAGTTTATTTTTGTTTTTTACCCGCTTGACTCGATAGAGAAAATAAAAGCCAAATCGAGCATTCATAAGTAAATGTGTCAAAATTACATATTTTAATTGTTATAATTTCGGTTCTTTTAAAGATTGAATTTCATGGAATGCCTCTTTTATTGCAGGGGTCGTTACAATGTTGAACTTCATCTATCCTTTTTGAGGCTGCAAGGGCAAGCCAACGACTTCAAAATCCAGTTCAGCAGTGTAGTTCGTGTGTTTGTGCTACCCAAGGTTTATCTTTTGCTATCTTTTTATCAGAAGTTAAATCAGATACATTTGTTGTTGCAAGCTCATATTTTTCGTATTGTAATGCAGTCAAATCAACCACATACGTTTGTTGTTGTTACCCTCGATCCACCTATCCGTAAAGGTCAAACTATGTATCCACATATAGTGTTGCAGGTGTGTTGCTAATTGCTCCTGCTGATTAGTTAGCTTTATTGTAAAAAAAAGTGTTCATTATTTGTTTTTGTCATAGTTTGAAACAGATTACGTGATCGAAAGCACCTTGACAATGAATGAAGATCTTTTTGCTACCAAATACAAGGACAAGTTAGAACCAACTTATAAGGTTGTTTTTTGTATAAGTTGTAAATTTTTGCTATGATTAGAATCAACTTCTAAATCTCTCTTTCATTATATAAGATATATAAGAAGTGGCAGTTTTGACCCATTTACCTTTAAAAGGTTTGATTTGGGATATGTTTTTATCCCTAACGGGCCACACAAAAGGATTTAAGTCGTTTAACTAAATAGATATGGCTCAAACGAGGCATACAAATTTAAAGTCGCAGTGTATTTAAATGCGTGAAAATCTCCTAAGTCCTAAAGTTAAAGGCTGTTTTTGTAATCATGTTTAGCATATTACATATACAATTGGGAAAAAAAGGATAACAAGGTGTTTGCGGGCTTGTACAAATTAACCTGCTTTGAGCAAAGACCCAACCCGATTTGACTTCTTACCAAACCCCTTTAGACTTTATACCAAACCCGTTCGTCTCGCCCATCTTGCCACCTTATATGAGCTTTTACACCAACTTCAGTTTATTTTTAGATTGTTTTAATTTTAAAAATTAACAGGGACTGATTCATGAAGTGTTCACAATGGTATTGAGAGGCTTATCAGGCACAAAACTCACAAGACCTGGGAAATTCCGTAGTTGTCAGGATGGTTATGCTGTGAAGTCATCCTTAAAGGCTGAAGACGGCGTTCTTTATCCACTTGAAAAGAGCTTTTTCTTTTTACCAAAACCACCTACTCTTATTCTATATGATGAGGTATAACATTACAATCTAATACTTTGATTTTGAGTTTCTTTATAGTGAACTGATTCATAAGTTGTACCAACTTACTTAGGTTGATTTTTAATTTAGATTGATTATGTGGAATTTGAAAGACATGCTGCTGGAGGATCAAACATGCAATACTTTGATCTTCTTATTAGACTGAAGACAGAGCAAGAACATCTTTTTCGGAACATACAGAGAAATGAATATCATAATCTCTTTGAGTTTGTCAAGTCCGTATAATATGGTTTACATTCTTTTTTTTTTTAAGTGATTAGACCGAGAAAGCCATCACTGACTTTGTAATTTTGATGTTGCAGTTCAAAGGGTCTTAAAATTATGAATCTGGGTGGAGCTAAAACAACAGATGGCGTTGCATCGGTGCTACAAGATGAAGACGATGATAATGTTGACCCGCATCTTGAGCGAATAAAGAATGAAGCTGGTGGTGTTGATGATAGTGACGAAGAGGTTATATCATCAGTCTTAACTTTGTTGTCTTTATTTTGTTTTCATTTTTATCAGAGATGGTAAGATGGTCGGGTGGGTTAGGTAACAGGTCAAAACAAGTTCGGATTGTGTGTGTAAACTTTATCACAAGTCAAACGGGTGGAGCTGAGCCACAAAACACTTTTTTGCGCAATGTTTAACTATAAAAATGATATATTTAGCTATAGAAATGATATATTAATGTGTGATTTATGATTACAAAAACAGTATTGTTACGGTAGTAATCTAAAACTTTGTAGTAAAGGTGATTTGGGAGATTGTATGCGTTTAAAATTAGATTTTGGGCAACTGTCAACGTGTTTGATCCATTCCCCTAATCCCCTTTTAGCTAACTTTTTTTATTTGATATTTTGACCCATCTAAGACAACGAAACCGGCCCATTTACTAGAATTGGTGAAATGGCCATTTCAATTTGTTATCTTAAACTTGTTTGAATTATGTAGGACGAGGACTTTGTTGCTGACAAGGATGATGGAGGGTCGCCCACGGATGATTCTGGGGGAGATGATTCTGATGGTAGTTTGAGTGAAGGCGACAAGGAGGTTAGTAGTCAGGTTTTCTTTTCTTTTCACTTCATTTTATTACTATTATTATTATTATTGTTGTTGTTATTGTTATTAGTATTACTATTATATTTATTAATATTACTATTATTTTAATTTTAAAATTTTATATTTCAGAAACCTATGAAGAAGGAACCAAAGAAAGAACCTAGTACTTCTAAGGCTGTTTCGAATAAGAAGAGAACTAAAAGCAGTGAAGATGACGTGTCGAAGAAGAGAAAGCCCAAGAAGAAAAAAGACCCGAATGCACCCAAGAGAGCTATGAGTGGTTTTATGTTTTTCTCACAGCTTGAAAGAGAGGTTGGTATTTATCATATATGTATGTATGAATGAATGTATTGTATGCGTTATGTTTTGAGTTTAGGAGGTTAGATCAAGGAACTTACTATAATGAATCACGTGTATCATGATTTCTCACAAATTGTGATTTCATCTTCAGAGTGTGAAGAAGGACAACCCTGGTATTGCATTTCAAGAAATCGGCAGGGTTCTTGGTGAACGATGGAACAAGTTATCAGGTTTTGTAACCCTCACACTTTATTTAAATACTTTTTTTTTCTAGAGCTGGCTAATTCGATCTGAGTTTATTCGGGTTATACTTTTTCTCTAATGGGTTGGAAGTGTAATATCAAAAGTATCAACTAAATGGATTGAACGGGTCAAGTTTCATCCAACCTGTATGTTTAATTCATTATTATAGTTCAACAGATTTTAGAATTACTCAGTCGAAACAAGTTACATTTAGATGGTGGGTAAGCGGGCAACAAGCTGTGCCGCTATCCCCTTTTGAATACGGACAAAGTGTTTCACGTCATCACTATTAGCCGAGTATTATTATTATTATTATTATTATTATTATTATTATTATTATTGTATTTATTAATTATGTATTATTGTATTATCCCCTTGAATAATAATACAATAATACATAATTAATAAATACAATAATAATAATCGGCTAATAATCACGGCCTGACTCATACACAAAAACTTGCTTTTGAGTTGTTACCTAACTCGCTCGCCCATTATGCCATATATAATTCTGAAAGTCAACACCTTTAGCCTTACTGTTCTATGGGTTTCATGCAAACTATCTCCAACACCTTGAGTTTTTCTATTATCTAAACTGTTATAGTGTTATGCCTTAGTGTGCCGAATATGTTTAAAACCTAAGCTGAGATATTGACATATTGTATTGTGTTTTGTAGCTGAAGAGAAGGAACCATATGAAGCCAAGGCTCAGGTTGACAAGAAGCGATACCAAGATGAAATCAGTGGCTACAAACCGAAACCCTCAAATTCTGGCAACGCATCTGACTCTCCGTAGATGCATACCTGCTCAACTGTCGCAATTTTCTCTTTTTTCCATTTTGCAATAAAAAAACATCACAAGAAAAAAGGAAACCACAGCCAAGAATCTAGGCAACAAAATCCCATCAATCAAAACTTGACAATCGCTTACAAGTTGACTCGACAACTCAGTTGCGAGTTGACTCAACATTCAATTTTGAAAGAAGTATAATTTATGAGTATAAACATGTGGATGTTATAACTAATAAACTAGAACATATTAAGAGTACCAGGAAAACCTAAAATCCCAAGTGTCTTGTTTCGAGTCATACGCATATACACCGTTGATAGTAAACAGCCACCGGCAATCCGAGCCACAACCATAGTGATCCCTCATATACTCGTATGCATGAAAATCAACATGTAGCATCACGTCCGCCTTCCACCTTGCGCTACAATAAAACAATGTCGTTTTTGAAAAGTTCGGCTTAAACTTCCACTCTATCGACTGACCATACGATAACATGTGTTGACCTAGATCATCGTCTAATGATTGACACCCAATCGCCATAACATCATCGTATCCGATCAAATTGGTGATTTGGACCGTAACCTTGCCACTCGCTACATGAATTAACGCGGCCATTAGGAGTACTTCTACTAGCATTCTCACCATCGCCACCGCCATTGAACAACCACCAGCCGCCTTAGTCCGCTTCTTTTTGGGTAAAAGTTGATTAGTTTTGATAACCATCATCGGCACTAGCATATTATATGTTCTTATATCTCATTAATGAAAATTTAAGAAATTAATCTCGTCATTAGTTTTTCATTAATATCTATCATTATTACTTTTAATGTTTGTAGAAAGGGAATTTGGATAGTCTATTAAAAAAGTATATATTTGAGAGTAATGTTTTAATTTTCTGTCCATCCTACAATCAATTTTTTCCATAAAATCTTGGAAAAATGTTCTATAGAATTATATTGAAATCCAACTACTAAATTATATTTTACTTAAGTAAAGTTTAGAACTTAAAAATAAAAACTGAAAGTTAGGTAATCTGGGTCGACCTCGAAGTGTTTAGAGTTGTTGAATTATTTCACTACTTTTCTGTATTGTTCCACCAATGTAAGACTTTAGCAATGGCAAAAACTGAAAAGTATTTATGTTGTTCATAAACCCGGCGAGATCAAAGAAGGCCGACCAAACCCAAAGGTCTTGTGAGGCAACGACTTGTAAAACCAACGTTGGTCCCTTTTGGTCACCGCGTGTATGTTGACATCGCCATGCGGATGGACAATTATACCACCGCCATTGACGACAGTCTATACTACCAATCATGTCGGGTATGCCATGTTTTTGTAAATGCACTTCGTATAGTTGTTTAAGGTCGTTCTATGTCGGGTTTCTCAAGTATTGTTTTCCATATAATTCGCATATACCTAAAAAAATAATATATATATATATATATATAAAATGTAACTACTAATTATAATTATATAAAAAAATGTAAATATACCGTAGATGAAATATTCCAAGGTATCGCGTGTGGTTTCTTCGTCATCTTCAAATACTCGTCCTTGATATCGTATGTGTTCCCGTAGGTGAGTACACATAACGCGGAAGTGACCTTTTGAATTGGGGTGAATCCTAAACACCCTCTACCGTCGAGTTTTTGCTTAAAGTAGTCATATCTTGACTCTAAATATTCGGTAATGTGCAAAAATAACCTTTTACTCATCTGAAATCGTCGCCTAAACATATCAGGGTCGTAAACAGCATCAAGATTGAAATAATCATTCATTAAACTCTCACTGGCGGATATACGGTCTCGCTGTATATATTCCCTAGTCAATTTCTCCCGTGGGGGGGGGGGATTATTTATATGTTGCATGGCGTTCACTGCTAGCGTAACCGCACTCGTAACCACTTCTTCCTCTTCCGCGTCGTTGTCATGAAAAACCTTTGATAAAGATCGGTAAACAAGTCTTCGGAGAGAGGAAACGACATTGTGGTGATTTGTTTGTGTAAAAGTTACATGGTTTTTGTTTGTGTAGAAGTTAAATGGTGAGTTGTTTATGTATAGTTAAATGATTTGTGATAAAATTGTGTGTACATATATATATATATATATATATAGGGAATGGTTATAGAGAAAACCCTCTTTATTTGGTAAACTCTGGAAACTCTGACTTCCCAATATTTTTTTTTTTTTTGAAAAAAATAGGGCAAGTAATATACATGATTTTAAGCATTTTGGGCCAAAAAAATTAAAAAAGCGCCGAGTACTTTTTTTTAAAAAAATAAAATAAAATTTTGACTAACACATGTTAAGCGCTAATAACAGGTGTTAACAATATGTTAACTATATGTAAACAGTAGACGTTTTTTATTTTTTAAAAAAAAACCGTTCGGCGCTTTTTTCGATTTTTTTGGCCCGAAATGCTTAAAAAAATGTATATTACATACCCTATTTTTTTCAAAAAAAAAAAAAATGTTGGGAAGTCAGAGTTTCCAGAGTTTACCAAATAAGGAGGGTTTCCTCCATATACTTTACCTATATATATATATATATATATATATATATATATATATATATAGGGGAAAGTTAATTTGAGAACACCTATATTTCGTGCGAACCGTGAGAACGGCATCTAAAACCATTCAAATTCAAAATTTCTTTTTACACTTGTCTTTATTATTAAAATACAATCTCAAAAACACAATTTACGCGTAAAAATTCAAACGTATACGGAAATAATTTGTTTTTACACATGTGTAAATTTGCTGTTTATACATGTGTAAACTGTTTCATTTACACATGTGTAAAAAGTTAATTTAAAAGTGTTTTTGCAAGAAAAGATGAATTATTTGGAAAGAAAATTCATTTATTAATATTGTATTTTGATTATAATGAGATTTGTATTAAAAAAATTTGATTTTGATTGATTTTTGTACTTATTCTCACAGTTCTCACAATATTTAGCGTTCTCAAGATAACCCTCCCCTATATATATATATATAAAATAGATTTTATAAATATGACCGTTTGAAAACGGTCTTCTAACGATACATTCCCAATGCATCCAACGGTCACATTCCAATTTACAATGCATTTCACTCTCGCTATGTCCATAAAGTTCAAACCCAAAATGCCCCCATAGCGCCCGCGGGGGGGGGGGGGGGGGTGTTTCAAACCCAAGAAGCCCCATAACAAAACATTGTAACGCTCACTACCAATGCTCTAAAAGTAGAGAGTAAGAGGGTGTTTGGGATTGAGTTGAAAATAATAAAATATAGATGGTATTAAAAAAATCAAAATTAGTACCCAATTTTAAAAATTAATCTTATAAAATTTATAACTATTATGCCAAACTTAAATTTTTCTTAAATTTTTCGTATGTATTTATATATTTGTATTTGCAATTTAAAGTAACCTTACCATGTGAAAAAAGATGTATAAGGACTTAGTACACTTTAATTTAATAAATTTTAATCAATTACGTAAAGAAAAGTAATATAAATAATACCTGGTTGATTTTTTTTAAATTAACTTAACAAAATTTATAATTGGCATGTCAAAGTTCATTTTTAAAAAAATATCTTGTCATGTATAGTTAACATATTACATTATATTTTATTCGACCCGTGTAATGCACGATTTTAACACATGCAATACACGGGTTTTAAAGACATTTTTTATTATTACTAAGTACATAGCATTATATAAATTTGTCATTTTAGTACACAAGATTTTACCCCGGTTGTATACAGAAAATACCTATTGTAACAAAAGAAATTAGTGGATGCCAGTTGGTGGTGGCGTGGATAGGTTTAAAAAAAGTCAGACAACCAATAAAAAATCTTCCATAAGACCATAACCTAAGAACCAGCCACAACCATCCACCTCTCCCTAATCTTTTGTCTCACGCCCATAGAAATCTCCCCCCAACCTGCCCCACGCCACATACGGTGTGGTAATGGTGGCGTGAAAGGGCTCCACGTCACCTTTCACGCCCCACACCGTGTAGCCTAACACTTACATGCAATTAAACAACCTGAATATCAAGATTTAAATAATTACTAACAATTATTATGAGAACACTAAATTTAATTTGCCAAATCATATTTTGCAAATGAACCATGAGTTTGTGAGGTTCTATCAGAAATATATGGCTTTAAGCTATTGTTAATAAGCTAACTGTAAGGGAGCTCCCGGTTTTCACCAAGTCCATCAGTTTCGGGGAAAACCCGACTATCCACCCGCCCGAAAGCACGCCAATAGAATAATCGGTAAAACCCGGAGCTCTCAAGAATCGAACCCATGACCTTTCAGTCATGGGTCTTCTAATACTACTCCAACATAAGGTGGTTGGTTAACTGTAACTAACATACCAATAATATCTATGAGCTAATCATTGCATGTTAAATGCTAGAAAATATGATTAGCAAAATGCAACAATCTTCTTAAAATCAGCACACCATCTTTAAGTTCAAAGAGGTTCATTATCTTGTATGAATCACCAACTTCAAATTGAATCCAATAATCAGTCTAAAATTCAATATACAACTCACATTTCAGATTCAAATCCAATGTTCCAAAAACCTTCAGGAGTCGAAGGAGGTGCAAACCTGTACCGATGCCTAGACACGCCTTCATGATGTTCACACCGAAGATTCTGCTTATTATTGTTATTACCATCTGCAGGAAGAACAGCATCATAGAATTTTCTGCATTGTTTACATTCAACTCCTTTAAGATTAGCCCTCTCGGCTTTCTTTCTCACCGGTTCAACATACTTAAAACTTTTCTTCTCGGGCCTTTGTGGGCCCGCTTCAGCGTTTAAATCCTGTGTTTCATCATCAGAGCTGTCAAAATTCATGTCTTTAGGAGCAGGGCCAGGAAGTTGATGAATCACTTCTTCCTTTGCTCCTTTTTGCAAGTCTTGTTTGATGTTTTCCAAAGGGGTATCAAGAAAATCATCATGAGGGTCAAGCCCATTTCTGTTTTTTGTGGGCCTTGTGTCTCGCCAATGAGAAATGGGCCGTTTTGTTCCAGATAATAAGTTTGTCTTTTTGCTGCTGTCGGGTTGAGCTACAAATGGGGAACTCGAGCTTGACCCATGTATCATTTTGGTTTCTTTTTTGTCGTCAGGGTTTTGTTGGTTTACATTAGGATCAGTTGTTTCACAAGCAGGCATTGGACTAATTGGAGACTTCGCGTCCATAACTGTAATGACAGATGAGAAGTTGTTAGCATTTACTTATGATTTTTTTTTTTTTTTTTTTTTTTTGTTACAAATTTTCATTAACCACGAAATAAACCAAGTTACATCTGGATAATGGGTAAGCGAGCAACAAGCTGCGCCGCTTATGAATAGGTCGATTAGGTACTATTTTTATCTCTAACGAGTCAAAGGGGAAAAATAGGTTGAAAAGAAGGGTCTGCAGTCGCGGGTCGCCCAAATTGTACTTTTGATGCATAAGTTCTAAATCATTTCATTTAAAAAATTAGATTACAGTTCACATAATTGAAAAAATTAATGAAATTAAAAATACCATATATAATAAATATTTTGGACAACACCTGTTTTGTGTCAACCATGTAAATAAAAACTATATGTTTGAACCAAAGCTTGTTAGAACCTCTTACCCTAACAACATTGACCTATGTAACACAATAACAACATAGATGCTAATACAAAATAACAGCATGGAGAAAGTACAAAACAAAAAAAAAAAAAAATTATCACAAAAAAAAAAAAAAAAAAAAAAAAAAAAAAAAAAAAAAAAAAACCTTATAATCTCAACATAGCAAGTATAACTAATGCATTCAAATGCTAAGAACAAACAAGAAGAAACCAAAGCCAAACAGTTCATATTTATTTAAAAACAAACGGTATAAGAACAACATGGATAACATTTAGAGTTAACCTAGTAAAGTTTTCTAGTCAGACAATAGTTCCGTTTGCACATTAGTTTAGTCTCGCTCTCACTGCCAAAGAATTATCATTATTCCATGACACTAGCAATGTTTGACTTGATAAATAGTTCAGAAAAACTGTCCATATCAGTTACCTTCTCATAACCAATTAACCATAAAGGATAAAAGCTTTACATACCAGGCTTGAGCTCGAGCTCGATAAATAAACGAGCTTTGTTTTAGGCTCAAGCTCGGCTCGAGCTCCATAAAGCTCGGCTCGTTTCGAGCTTTTTTCCGAGCCGAGCTCGAGTAGCTCGCGAGCTGCTCGGCTCGTTTGCACCCCTAGATAAAACCAAGTAATTAACAGAAAAATAAAGAAAGATTACCAGGTGAATTCAATAGATTCTGATCAGGAGTTAACTGGTCTCTATTAACTTTTATGCCGCTACTGCCATGCATATTCTCTGAAGTTAAGCCTGATTTTGAGCATAAATAATTGTACTGAGATTTAAGCTTTTTATAAGCATCAATAACTTCCCTTCTTTTCTGCTTTTCTATCATTATCTCATTATTTTTGCTTTCAATCTGTTGAAGCAACTTCCCATGCAATTCCATTCCTTCAGTTGAGTCTTTACTCCTTTCTTTGACTTCCACCTGAAGCTTTTCTACCTCTTCCTCCAAGCCTTTTACTTTCACAACAAGCAATCTTTTCTCCTTCTGAACCTCTTCTAATTCACGCCTAGTTTTCACTAATTCCGAACCGCTGGATTCGTTTCGTTCGATCAGTTGTTGTTGTCTTTTGCAGTTTTCCTCTAGAACTTGTAGCTGATCTGTTAATATTCTGTTCTTCGTTTCACAGTCATCCAGAAGTTGTTTCGTTTTCAAAACTTCAGCTGCTTGTGTTCTCATTTTTATAAGCGATGTTTCTTGAAACTCGTTTTTTTCTTCAAATTTTCTCTCTGAAATCTGAAGCTTTTCAGAAAGCTCTGTCAATTGATCGTCTTTATAGTGTATTTCTCGTTCTTTCTGATCTATGAGCAAGATCTTTGACTGAACCAATTGGAGTAACTCACGATTTGACTCCTCTTTATTTTCAATTATCCTACACTTGGTTTCTACATTCAGTTTTAACTCTTTATTTTCCTCTTCGAGCTCCTTCATTCTCTTTTCATTGCCGTTTACCATATTAGCTTTCGAATCTAGAAGTTCACGTAAGCTTTTTTGTAATTCTCTTTTCTCTGCTATCTCTTTGGTCTTTCTTTTCAGCTCTTCCTCGAGATCATTAGGAACTTTCTTCGTCTTGCTGCTTTCCATTTTTAAAAATTGGTTTTCTTCAAAAATCTTTTGTTTTTCAGATTCAAGTGTTTGTACTCGAACCATTAGATCGGTTTCCTTCTTTTTCCATTCATCTTCTGCAGCTTTCTTTGCTTCAGAATATATTTTTTTCAATTTTGCTTGGAAGTCCGGAAATAACTGTTTGCAGAACAGATATTCTATCTGAGAAACACTTTCTTTTGTTTCCTGGATTGTGGCAGCCAATAGAGTACTAAGTCCTGAGATATACTCTGTATCAGTACCATCAACATGGTAAGTTTGTTCTGGATCGCCTTCCATCTGTGGAATTCATACAAAAATAATGTAAACAAAATAGAAATCTTTGGAAGTATATAATCAGCACATTTACTTATGAGTGAGTCAGTTAAGTTTGTTTGGGTTGTGTTTTAGCTCAAACAGATATAATAAAAAAATTTAGCTAAAAGCGAAAGGGTCAAACGGGCTGAAAGCTTCCCAAAGCCACTTTGTAAATACAGACAACCTCCTGAATTGTTTTATTCAAAGATCAACAATTTTATTGTCATGATATTGTTTTTGTATAAAATATTTGATGCATTCATTATTTACTAGAGAACTTAAAATGGAGAAAAAAGTGTTAGCGAGTCAATCCGGGCTGTTTCAAGCCACCCCACCACCCTATATATTTCAACCAGAGGTTGTCCCATCACTAAGCTACCCTTGTGGATTTCTTTTATATTTATTTTGTTGTATTTTACTATACTAAAACCTGTAGTGTATATGTCAACGTGTATAAACTTAAAAGATAGTTTTTCCTGATGTCACAACCCACAAGCCAGGTGTCAAAATAACCAAATATTGAACTACCAGTTTCCCTGTTAACTACATCCTTATACTACTTCCCCGCAGGTTGTATTCCGGTTCGTATTCAAGCACTCATATCACAAGTCACAACCACAAAGCCCACAAAAATACCTTGCTACACTTACATGGGCATAAAAACAGAAAGCAGAAATCAGAATCCGGAAACGAATTGTTTGTAAAATGTACATTGGAGCTGACAAGTCACAACCACTAAGCCCACAACAATACATTGCTACACTTACATGGACATAAAAACAGATAGCAGAATTCAGAAACAATTTGTTTGTCAAATTTACATTGGAGCTGATGGGCTGGCATATAGTTTCTCTCAATGAAACAACAATTCATATTTTATATTAATGATTAAATGATCCAAATTTCAAAAACATAACCATGAACTTGCTCTTTAACTTAGAAATATTGTCTCTCTGTAAACATAAATCAAGCGTGTAAGTACTCGTTAACATTTCAGATGTGAATTGTGATCATCCAGACTTAACATAATACTTGCATATACGCAAAGTTTAAGCACTTTCTTACATTCTACAAGCTTTCTCATGTTTGATTTTAAACTAAAAGACATATATTTTCCTTGACCTCCTAATTGATCTTTCAGCAAGATCAATTAACCAAACAGAACGAATCCAACAATCAAAGTTCTTGTCAAGAATGACAAAACACATAAAACACAGACTCATCCACTCTAGAATGGCGGTGATACTAGCATAAAATATGTCCTCAAGTCCTTCTCTTCATAATATTCTAACATGAACTAGAACTTAGTAAACCGTTAGTATTATGTTATCCTACGGAAGAAAGGGGTCATCCGTCATTCGTTCATTTCAAGACTCATGTAGTCATGTTATTTTATTTTTTTTCAAGAGTGAGTAAAAACTAAAAAGCTAAGACTGGTGGGTATGGGGGCCAGCAAGGGACCGGCAACGCCATGCCGCCCCGGGCTACACCGCCCCCCAGGGCCGGCAACGGCATGCCCGGCAATCCCTTGCCGTTGATGCCGTGCCTTGTGACGTGGATGCAGAGGTGGATGCAGAGGTGGCGGCCCGTCTTCTTTGCCGGAGTGGCACCACACCCAGTGGTCTAACAGTTCATTCTCACTGAACCGATCCTCGCTGAATACCTAAATCTAAATTTCGATACCAACTAACCTTCCAAACATCATGACAGAAATGTATCTTACTTTAACCTGTAATAAGTTAATAACCTTTTCTTACTCTATTGTAAACACACATATAAAGGTCACTTAAAACTCAAATCATGTTAAACCCTAATAACAACCATCAAAGCAGACATACAAATAACCAAGTAACAAAATAATAACTTCAAACTAGACCTAAAAACAAGACATTAAGACCTAAATTATAACATCAAACATCATAGTTAGTTATGAGCAGAAGCAATTTCACTTAAATCAAAGTCTTTTGATCCCTAAATTTAAAAGAATGCGGGATTACCAGTGACGGATTGAATTACAACATCCCGATCATTTAGTAAAAGAATTGGAAAAGGAGCAGTAAATGGAAGATATGTGTGTGCATTTGCTTACTATTTGGGTGTGATGATGAAAACCAATTGAGTGAATGCTTGGTACTAGTTATGGTTTTATCGGTGAAGGAGGACGAGCAGCAGCATAAATAAGATTTCCGGCGACCAGAGAAAACGAATAAGGGGAAGAAAAGAGGAGGGAATGATTTTTAGAAGAAACTCATTATAAAAAAAGAAAATATTATTAGTTTTTTTTTTTTTTTTTAAGGTTGTTGTGTTCCGAGTTCACTTAACGAGAGAAAATAAAAGAAATGAAAGTAAAAAAAATTGATTGTGTTCCCGAGTTTTATTTAAAGAAAGAAAATAAAGGAAAACAAAACATGTTGTGTTCCCAAATTTCACCTAAGAAAGGAAATGGAAGAAAGCCTTTAGATCAGTTTTCCTCCCGATTTGGAAGGAAACGGAAGGAAAAGATATGTGTCATTTCTTTTCCTTTCCTTTCCTTTCCTTTCATTCGATTCTTTTCCCTCCTCAATTAAACTTGGGAACGGATTATAGACTTGTATTCTCGGAATAAGTTTCTTGAAAAGTGTATTGTTCACTTTCAGATTAAAATAATTTGGTGATACTTAAGATATTCAATTGGATAATTTAAAAGAAACAAAGAACGAGTATGTAAATTATGTTTTGGAAAGGCACATACTCTACATACAATCCTATATAAAAAAACATAACTATTGCATGCTATTAACCTTTAAAGATGCTCTCATCATGCTACATACTCATGAATCATCCACTCTCTTTTCTAACAGATGTCATTTCAAATATTGAACCTCAAAATTGCCCCAGCCTTATTTTATTTTATTTTTTTTGAATTTATATCTCCTTTTTCATTCCATAAAATCGAAAATTACATCGAAATAGCAGGCAGACGAGCAACAAACTGCGCCGCCACCCCTTTTTGTATGGCGAACCCCATTTTACTGAAAACAAATTCTTGCCCCCAGGGTCGAAACATTGCTATGGATAACCCGTTGGACCCTTGTCAAAATAGCTTCTGGTAATCCGGTGCAAAGACCCAAATGTATTAAAAGCCAGGGGGACGAAGACGTGCTGATTCTCTTTGCAGACTTTAACATGTTTTTCCACTTTCTTTGTCTCCGCCCTTGGTACAGCATGCCCTCCGTTACAAACCCGAGGTAAAAGTTAAAACACACTTACTTGATGGACTAGTTATGTAACATTGAGTGTCTATATTACCATTGTCGAACCACTTTCCCTCTTCACTTGAAGAATAATATTCCGGCCTTCTCCGTCTCCGATCAACTGTAAGTACTAACTGTGCCCTAACATAACTCTTACTTTCAACTATTTATACCGTAACTTCATACACATACGTTAACACACATACACATGCTCATTAACACCATACGTGCCGCACTGTATATATCTTCTAGGGTTTATGCACTACTGTTTATAATATTGTAGGCGGTTTGTTTGATTGAAGTGTATAGAAATGGTTGATTTTCATGTTTGATAACGAGTTTCTGGTGTCAATTGAAGTACACTCTTAATTTGAATGAATTTTAGGGCTTCGTGCTCCATCTAATTAGAAATTCTCTAATTGTAACATAGGCATTGGAGTATGTCTGTTGCTTCTTATTTTTAATGTGTCTCGACACCGGGGGGGGGGGGGGTTGTTTGGGAGGTTTTGTTTTTAGCAGACTAGGGTTTGTCATTCAAAAAGGGGTGGTGGCGTACTTGTTGCCCGTCCGTCTGCTATCTTGATGTAATTTTCACATTTATGGAATGAAAATATGTTACAAGTAAAAAAAATATATATATGATTTGATTTATGTATTAGTTACAGTGGGATTTACTTGGTACGGTTGTTGATTTATGTATATTTTGTCAAATTTGTGGTGTTTTTATAGGCATATAGCTTATTGGGAAATATTATTGAACTGTTTTAAATACAGGAGAGTATTGTTTTATATGGTTATTCTATATGGTTCATTTTTTATGTTGATTAGTTTTGTGACTTGATTTTTTTATGATGAACTTCAGATTCAGCAAGGATCGCTTCAGTTGGTTAGTTGGTAGCGCCGTAGCAGCATTACAATGGTACCATTATTCTTTAATCTCATTTGTGCCCAATTATCTTCTAGTTTTAGACGGCCGTCTGCCTCCAAAATGGATCAACCGTATATTGTGTCTGTTGATTCCAGGATACCTATAACTGATAAGCTTCTACTAAACGCCCATAATGTAACTTTTTAAAAAAAAAAAAAAAAAACAATCAACTTCAATGAAAACAACAACCATACACAATAAATCCCACAAATTGCAGGGTTGATGGTAGGGTCTGGGGAGGGTGGGATGTTGGTTAACCTTACCTCTATCTCTGTAGATAGAGAGGCTGCTTCTATAAGCCTCTGTATAATCAACCAAAAATAGAACATAATTTGAAGCTCTCTCTTTCCCACTAGAGGCTTACCATAGAGTTATATTTGTATCATCTAAGATCTTTAAAAAGCTTGATTACATGCATTAGTTTATGTTGGTAAGGTTAACTTAACATTAAAGGATGAACAGGCCTCCTGTGATCAAATCTCTTATAAGCTTATATATTGTTCATTCTTGACAAGACATTTAGTACCTCACTACCTTATCGAGTCGGTTTTGGTATATTCGAGATCCTAAAGGTCATTTCATTAGATGCAAACACAGAACCTTTACTTTTCAGTTTCTACTTCTAGTACAAAAGGATGTTCATATTATCTGTTATGTTTATCTTACATGTTTTGTCATGCTATTTGTTTCAGTCAGGCAGGAAGGAAACAGTTTTGGATTTAGCCAAATTTGTTGACAAGGGTGTCCAGGTCAAGCTTACCGGGGGAAGGCAAGGTTAGCAAATACATATCCCTTTTAGTATTTTATTCTATATTACTCACAAATTAATGTAGTCTTAGGTGTTCCTTCTTTTTTTACAGAGTGTGAACTTTAGCTGCTTTATCACGTATAAACTATAAACATTACTATACAGTATACACACCAGCTGGGTTTCTGGAAGTGTTTTGCATTTTGCTTTATCTTTCAAAAGATTAGTTGGCACGTCAATACAATGCATACATCACAGATGTTTTATAGGTTAAGAAATAAGAACAATTATATTGTCACTGCTTATCTGGGAAAATGTAAATCAGTCGGTAGATGTATGAAGGATTTCACACTTGATTTGGAAGCATGATATCTCTATGTAGCATTGTGTAGATAATATGAACCAACGATATAATAACTGAAAAATCTTCTTTTTTATTTCCTTTTTTATAATTTATGCACAATCATAGTTTATATTTACCTTAAAGTTATGTGACAACCCAGCAGAATAAAATCACATAAAGAACATAGCTTAGCTCTACAAATGATCCCACAATTAGATTTTGTTTCTATCTCTATGAATTACCTTGCGGATGTGTTCAGGACTTCAGGTAATGAAATTGTGTTATGGTTTCTTTTTCACCCTCTTAATAAAAGTATAGTTAATCATGTCTTGTCTGTTAAAAAACGGTAATCATGTCTATCTCCATTGTCTCATGTCTATCTCCATTACTTTTCATATAGTGGCGGGGACACTTAAAGGATATGATCAGTTGCTAAATCTTGTCTTGGATGAAGCTATGGAGTTCCTTAGAGGTAACAAGTTCTTGTATTAAGTATTACTACTTATTACTTATTCTTGTTTGTGTATTTATATGTGGGTTCATCACTTCACACATTCCCACATCTAGTGTCCACTTTGGTATTCGTGTTCAGATCTAGTACTTGCCCAAAATTCATAGTCAATAATTCAATATAGATATTTTAGGTTTTTTTTTCTTGTTTTTTAAAATCTTTTTTTGTTATCAAGCATATATCATGTTTCTTTATAATTAAAACAAGTTTTATAAAACATGTTTTATGTTCTTTTTATAAGTTAAACAAGTCTCATCAGTTACAAACTAGAAATATGCTTCTTAATGGTTCAACCGTTAAACATTACTCTCTTTGGGATGGAAGGAAGCATACTGAGAACATTATGTTGCTTTTAATTTAGGTTTTGAATAGGTATTTCATTGATGTATTGATTGTATTCTTGTATATAACTAAATATATATTGAAATTACAAGTATGACAAGGTTGATATATGAATTGCTGCAGATGTCGATGATCCACTGAAGACCACCGATCAATGTCGTCGTCTTGGCTTAATAGTATGAATTTCTATTCTCATTTACATTTAAGTATAAAAATATTCCTGATATTTACTACCATGTTTCTAGATGTTAGTCTCATGTCAGTTTAACACGCTAACTGCTGCTTCAATAAACTCTTTCATCATCTTTCTTAACGAGACTTGTTTTTTGAAATCAGTGGCATGATATTAATTTATTGACTTTATCGCGTTTATCATATATTTTGCTACATCATTACCATTACTGAGATATTGTCAATGGTCTGATGAAGTAAATGCTGGTTATGTAACCAGCTTTAGATTGTACATTGGAAAATAACTTCGCAGATTAAAATTTTGGCATATCACTGAGTAGCAGTGTATTTTGACTGATGGTTCAATTCAGTAATTATACCACATATACCGAAAAATAACTACATATGTATATAAATATAGCAATTATATAACAAACTAACCCAAGCTTAGAGCATAATTAGTCATTAATCGCCCAGTCTGGTAACTATAGTAGTAGAGAGATGGGCAGATATGGTTCTTTGGTGACCCAATGACCGGTTTAAGTGGTGATCTTTAAATTGAATGCTGACCTCATGCATGTGTCATTTTCTTGCTCAAATGCTAGTTATATATATATATATATATATATATATATATATATATATATATATATATATATATGCAATTTTCTATTATTTTGGTCTAGTTATTATTACTATTACAAATTTCTAGCAAAGAAATTGCAAGCAGCCCACCCCCACAGCTGTCTCACCTTCTCTGGTTCACCCATCTACTACCTCCCTGCTGGCTCTAGTCATCGACTCACAACTGAGTGACTGACCATATCGGCAGTCTCCCTAAATTGTATTTAACAGACCAAGACATTAAGGCGGTAATTAGACCGGTATAATTACCCAAATGAACCAATAGCCAAAGTAAATGCAATTAGCCCCATGGTTGTAAAAATCGCACCTAGGCGCCAATTACTCAACGAGTAATCCCCGAGTACTCCCCGACTATAGCCAAGTACTCGCAATTCCCTAGTCAACCGAGTTGGCACCGCCTAGCGTCTTTTGCCACCATCCCCCTTAAAAAAATTAAAGGACAGATTTGATGATGGTTTACATGTAGTAGACTAGTAGCTTATCCTTTATTAAATGAATCAGTTCAAAACTTGAAAAAAATAAAGTATATTTGATCGCCATATATATGTGTACATTGCAGGTTTGTAGGGGGACTGCGGTCATGCTTGTTTCACCCACTGATGGTACAGAGGAGATTGCCAATCCGTTTGTCCAGCCAGATGGAGCTTAGTCCTGCAGTTAAGTCTTTAATTTCTAGCCTGTGTTAGCAAGTAAAAACAAAATGTTGCATCTCTAATCAAACAGTTAAATTCGGTGTGTAAAATTTGAACTTATTATGATGTTAAGCATTTGAACATTGATCTTTTCTGTATTCTGCATTCTATTTGAAAAATTTGTCTTCTTTCTCAACTCTTGGTTGGTAAACTAGTCAAAGTATGTCTATATGATGTGTGTGTATATATGTTATCTACTTTTTTGTAATTATATATTTATAAACTATTAGACTATATGGTGTGGGTTGGGTTTTCCCCCAACTCCCCCAATGCCACATTAGCGCCACATCATTTCCCTTATTTTCTCCCCCAAAGTTTAGAAATGGTATTCCCCCATTCCCCTTTATTTTTTTTATTATTTTTACTTAATCTATTTAATATACTTTAAATTAAATGCAAAAAAAAAAAAAAAAAACAAACAAAAAAAATATATAACAAACCCATCTTCCCCAAAGCTCCACTCTCTCTCTAAAACCACTCTCTCTCTCTCTCTCTAAAACCAGACACCCAAAGCTCCGTCGATTCCCCGAAGTTTGCAATCACCTCCACAGCCACCTCCACCTCCACCACGTCGCCAATCTCCGGCATCGGAGCCACCACCGGCATCGCCATGTATCTTCTTCTTCCTAACAGTGTGTGTAAATGTGTGTGTATATATATATATTATAAAGTTTGAATTAATAAAAAAAACAAAAAACCCAACGTGGCCCAATCAAGAAGCTCGGGAGGAACGGGGTGAAATCCCCAAAGGCACCGAAACCGAATCAGGGGGGCGGTGTTCCCGATCGGGTACTTGTCCAGCTCACCTCCCCGAGTCTTCTTTCTGACTTCACACCGTTTAGTCTTATATTTGTGTAAACAATAGGCTTTGTTTAGGTCACGACTCTAGTCAAGCTTAATATAGGAAGCTTAGGTTTCAACGCAATTTGAGCTTTCATCAAATTAATCTTGAGTAGCTCACTAAGACCAACCTTGTTTGGTTGAAGGGGCTGGAAGCTTTTAGGTTAGAGAAAAAGCTCTATAGTGAAAAGCTACTAGTAGTAGCTTTTAAGAAAAAGCTCTACTAGCTACAAGCTTTTAGTTAGTAAATGACACAAATACTCATTCTATTTTAAAAATAAAATAAAAACCTTCTTTACAATCTTTTAATTATGACCATTTTGGTCATTTTATACATTTTATTAAAAGCTCCAGCTACTTTGCCAAACACCAAAATATATTTAAAAAGCTTACAGCTTCCAGCTACCAGTCTCCAGCTAGTTTTGCCAAACATACCCTTAGTTGTCCTGAATGCAGCTAGCCTCTAAGTATTATTTAGACTAGATCATTGCCTTCTTTCATGTGTCATATATTCTACGTAAGTGAGTTAATTTCTTATTATTCTAAAAATCTCAAACGGGTCATATGGGTCAAGTAACATACTAGAGGCAACATGAGAATGGGTCAAATGGGTCGAACATGCTGACAAATTGCCTCGTATTTGATGAATGCAACTGCCTAAATTTCAAAATTAAATCTAGATATATAAAATAAGAAATTTATCTTGCTTTTTGTTTATTTTTTTAATAAATATTTGTTAGTTATTAAAAATACATACTTTTCTTGATATATAAATATCTGTTAATATGCTGTTAGTTCTACTATAGCGTTACTGCACTAGGTGATTGATGAGTGGTTTGTTTATGTGTAGTGATGATGTGCATTTGTGTAAAGATTTTAGAGTTGGCTAACAGCATCACTATGTTAAGAATAGGAAACTGACTGAACTAAATTCTATTGTGTTAAACGGGTCATTTGGGCCAAATAAGTAAAAGTTGCCTAAATCTTAGTGTAAAAGTTGGCTAATAGCATTGGTTGTTTTGTAGATTGAGAAGCTAAACGAGGTTATCAAGAACCTCGTTAAGGAAAAGGAAGAAGATTGTCAAAAAACATGATATAAAAAACATGCTGAAACTTTATTAACTTAAATCGACAATCGTTTACAATCAAAAGAACACAGAGAATCTCAAAGACTCAAAATCTCTCAATATCTCTCATAAAACAAACAAGATCAACTGTTTAAATCCACCAGGATTACAACACAACTCAGAAACATGTTACTGGATGAAACTCTAGATTTAGATGACCAAGAGAGACACTAAAGAAACACTAGACCATTATTATCGAAAAACGAGAGAGACGAAAGATGAGGCTGTTTATAATGGTATAAAATGACTCTCTCTGTAGCTCTCATCTTGAGAGAAACAATAAAAGAAAAAAAGAGTTAAAAAAGATAAACAACTACTTCAAGTTTATTTGTAGACAAGAAGAATCGGTGAAGCCAAATGAGCATGGGCCGAATTCAGCTACTATCTTTGTGTGGGCCAGATGATATATTAGATAAGCCCATTAGTAAACTCCAGCCCTTTTCAGCATTAGCCTTCTGGAAACTTGTTCAGCCCAAACTAGTTCAGCCCAACAGCTAGTATACTTTACAAACCTAGTATCTACAGCCATGCTACATAAGCATCCATCCAACCATAAGTCCACTAGCCACCAATCATCTTATCTAGCCGAGTTCATCTGGTTACAAGCTCGAACGATATCCTGCACAAAACACTTATGCAACATGATGAAAACAAGTAATAAAATTGAATAACGAGGAGACTTGAGACTTTTTAACACCCCCCCACAATTTTATTACTTAAACGGACTTAGCATCTTATATACTCGACACATTTTAAACCGTTTTTTTTAAAACACACCAGTAATATTCAAGTTTTATGATTTAACAATGATATTCAAAAAACTTTATTCGAAAGACCAGCCCACAAAAGTGGTACACACCCTGAACAAATATTATTTTGAAGAGCAACAAAAAAAAAAAAAAACTTAACAAATTCTTTTAAACTTCAAGAACACAGAAATAACAAAAAATACAAAGTTCAAACTCTCCCACGAATACTAGAATAACACGGATACTGCGCCATATTGAATGTGAACAACATGCAGTATAAGAAACTCTAATCATCAATAATGTTTGAGAGAGAACACAAAAACAGAACTTAGAAAAATATAAAAACAAACTGAGAACCATATACAAAAACTTAAAAAAAACTTTTTAACAAAGACTACAAAAATACAGTTGAATACAAGACAAAGATCAACAACCAGACGATCTTTACAACCAAACACAAACAAATCATCAACTAGATGAAATGCTACAAACATACAAGACTCGAATCATCCACTAGACGATCTGAATACTATAAAGACCAAAAAAATTGTTTTTTTCCTTTTTTTTTTTTTTTTGAGAAAATACAAGAGTCAAGACACATAGTAAGGGGACAAAAATACGAACCTGCATCTTAAAACCAAGTCAGTTATGACATCAATAAGTTTCACAAATAGCTGCACATATGGCTTAAACTAGGGACAACTTTAATTTTTCCAAGTTTCTTAAGTAGATCCTCAAAGATATACAAAACAAACTAGAAACAACTCTCTTAGTTTCAAAGCATTTTCTAAACAATGGTTTATGCAAATTCCTGACTTAAAAATTGCACAGATTATGAAATCATGTCTGTTAAGCGAAAAATTGTATCATTTTTATCAACCTATCTTTTAATAACCAACAATGTTAAAAAAACTTCTATCTCTAATAAACAGAAAAGAAACTAAATGGTTTAAATTCCAAAAAATTTCTACCACCTTATATCTAGTCATATCAAATCCACCCAAACATTTAAGACAATATTTTTATTGAGATGATCATACACCTTCATCAGTTTAACTACTTCAATATCAAGAAACTGTATAAGAATTTCTAGAACCATTTTATAAGAAACTTGGATTTTGAGAGACTTTTCCTTTTTTTTTTTTAAAAAAAATATTCCATCCCAACTATTACTTGTGACGAATATTCAACTACAAAATCAAGTAGCACAACAATCAAGAAATGATCACATCCACTTGGATGAAACTTAGTTCAAATAGAACAAGTCTAGATCAATGAACTAACACCAACCACGATCATCTACTAGAAGATCAAGAAAATTATAACAAATCTAACCATCGAAAAACACATTTTGATTAAAAACAATAGAATTACTCAGCAAAAGTCCTGTCAACAACGCATACAACGGACCTTAAGACAGCGGAACATGTTCCGATAACACACAATCACATGATTATCAATCAGAACATACAAGACAAATAGTATTCATGTTGATAAAACCTTGTAAAGAAATGTAAACACTCATTTGATTTAACCAAAAAACGCTTTTAACTTTTACGAACATGAAAAAAAAACTTTTGATTTGAATCAAACATTTACAACTTCACAAAACAACACGAACAATACAAAACTGAATCACATGATTCATAAACACGTAAGCACTGTTACAGCCCAAACAGTATCTGGTAACACTAAAAACACAAGACTTTAATACCAGAATAAAATCTTCCACACAGAAGAACACATAAGGCTACAACACCTACAAGACGTAAAACACAACGAGAAACCGACCGGAATCCCTCACAATCTCTTCTCTAACCTCTACGGAACAAATCATTAACAAGACGACAAGACAAAAAACACTAACACGATCTAACAGACTCCCTAGCGCTACAACTAGTAGTTTTTATTCAAGAATCCTAGACCTAGTGCCAATTCCAAAGATTACACAAGAAGAGAAACATCAATTGAAACACACAGTTGCCAAATTAAAACAACATGTTTCAATACCAGAACTAACAGCCAGAAAACATCTAATTGAATAAGAAAATCACATGATTTTTCAATTAGAAATACATCCCACAAAGGAGTAAACGAGGCTGTCAATAAGAATTCAAGAATACCCTTGACAACAAGTATTCAAAACAAGCCTAATAATAGACTACAACCCACAGCCAAACATAATAAGATTGAACACAAAATCACACGACTTTTTCAATCAGACAATATTCTCACACGAGAAAAACATACAAGGCTGTCACATTCAAAAATACATTCTTGACAAATACTGCTGGATAAGCACCTGAACCGCACAGTTCAACTATCCCGGAATCAAGAATATATACACAATGAATACAGGCCACACAAAACCATCATGATACAAGTTCAATTAAAAAAACTCATCAAGATATGGTTAAAGCCTATTATAAAACAAGAATCAAACAATTCAATTGTGACATCCGTCACTTTTTCATTATATTTTTATTTTTATATAATAATAATAATAATAATAATGTTAGTTTTTTTTATTTAAACAAGTGAACTAAAACCATACATACCCAACTAAACCAACCATTCTCTTTTAATTTTCGGAGCCCATATTTCAAACCCGAGCCCATCCTACTGAGCCCAAGAACCGGCCCAAAACACACCTCCATGTTGCTGGCCCACTAGACTTGTCTTCCTCCTTTTTGTTTGTCCCTGTTGTGCGAACAGTCAAAGGACCAGGAAGAAGTCAACTTCAAAGCTGAAATTGTGGAACCATTATCACAAATTAATATTTTGGTTTGACCAAATAAAAGCTTCCCACACGTCCCTGACTCATGACTGACATACATTCCAAATCCGGGTTCAATCAATCGGCCAATTAGAGACTTTCCAACATTAGAAACCGCGCCTATAAATACCGATACTAGGTTGGTCTTGTAGACACACCACACTCACCGAACCGTTTCCCTCACTCGAAATCACCCTCTGTTGTCAAGATAAGTTAAGTGTCGCCGCGAGTCACTCCGACCAAGAACGCCGTTCAAAGCCATCAACCGCTATGAGTCTTGCTGTCGGGCACCACCGCAGTTAGTTCCGGTGATTGCCTTCTCAGATCCAACATTCGTACACTAAGTACCGCCGCCGTCGTCAATTCTCTTCGAGTAGGGAGGTAATAGTCCATTCTTTTATTCGGGTATGTTTATAGTAACATGTTCGAATACGGGTCTTTGAATCGATTTGTTCTGGCGACTACGAAACTGTTATGCTAATTGACTCCTGATAAATCTATTCGAGCCTAGCATGGTTCATATTTAACTCCTCGACTTATGTGTAATCCTTACAGAACAAAGTCTTCGGTTAGATCAATATAATCAAAATCCATTTTCGAGTCTGTTCACAAGTGTTAGTTGACAAATGCAGGATCAATAAAAGCCACATGAGTTCTTGATACAATTTGCTAATTAATTCATATTCCACAAACAGTAACTAGAATAGTGCAAATATAAGAATTAGATTTAATATGTACACCAAATTGATTATTTCAAATGGTTAGGGCTGTAAACAAACCAAACGTTCGGTGAACAGTTCGTAAACCGTTCGGCGGGAAGTTCGTTTGTGTCCGTTTGTTTAATAAATGAACGAACACGAACAAAAAATTCCGTTCGATTAACTAAACAAACAAACACGAACGAATGTCTCGTTCGTTCGATTGCGTTCGTGAACGTTCGGCAATGTGTTTGTTTACGTTCATTTGTTTATATATGTTCGTGTATGTTTGTTTATGTTCGATCACTAGTTAAAACATAAAAGTTTATAGTCTTTCAGTTTGTTTCCTAACTTTTATTTTCCTCCTAAACTTTTCCCCCTTAAACATTAAATATTTGAGTAATGTTTTGATCATTCTCGCGTTAAAAAAACATCAATCTTTTTAGATGTTTGTCTTACTATACTAATGAAAAATCTCAACCTTCTTGTTATGATTCCTTAGTAGATAATTACAGATGCTACTACTTTTGACTACATAGTTATAATGCAAGTTTATGTATCATTGTCTAATTAATATTAGTTTTTATACGGTCACAAAGAAATCGAAGAATGTGTAGAGTTTAGGAAAATTGGATATTGACGAATCTAGACAATTGTTAGGATAATTATGAACTTTTGAATTAGGAATATCATGTATTCATGCCTAAATAATTTTAGATAATTATGTCTAAGTTAGTACAACTTGACTTATCGTTTAGTGGATGTACTGTGTCTAACGGTTAATATTAACAATGTTTTTTTAGTTAGTTGCATATTAAATGTTTGTTTTTGTGTGTTTGTGTTCAAGACCCGTGTTCACGAACAGTTCGCAAACAACTGAATTTCTTAACAAACAAACACAAACATAGAATTATGTTCGTTAGTATGTTCGTGAACGGTTCGTTTGTCCAAGAAACCTTAACAAACAAGCACGGACAAAGACTTGTTCGTGTTCGTTTGGTTCGTTTACAGCCCTACAAATGGTAATACTTGCCGTATTATTACTTTAGCATGGTTTTGTAACTTACACAATTAAAAAAAAAAAAACTTTAATCCATGCATGTACGTACATATATAATATGTTTCTCCAAATATTAATAATTAAAAGACTATGCAACTTTGGTAATAAAAGAAATTGTTGTGTCATTGTGTCGTAAATATGTGGTTACCAAACGTCTTTTTTTTTAGGATGAAAACAGTTTTATAATACAACTTTGAATTTGGTTCTAGACCATTAAAAATAATTAGCGGTAACAGCCTCCGTCGCCGGACAATCGACAAGTCAAGGAATCATATAGTCGAATTATTACTCATTAAACTTTAATAATTAAAATATAGGTTCAACCGTCATTCATTGATTCATATTGATATTTTTGCAAATTCGTCGTCACAATCAAGGTGAGTATTTCCTATCCCCTTTTTGCTTTTATTCATTTTTGGGGTGTTACATGTACACTATTACAATTTCAAATACAAGTTTACATTTTTACAATACAATTCTAGTACTATGTGCATTGCTTACAACGTGCTTTATGCTTAGACAATACATGTGGATTACATTTGTACTTAGTGAAATCATTAACATGGTACAAGCCGACCTTAACATTGGATAGCGCTATTTGGATTGACAACCCGCCTAGATTGATTCTCCCCCTTTTTCATCGGAGAATCTGTGGCCAGTGTTAAGTTATCATCCATTTATTGGTTGAGTACACTACAGTTCATACAGTACATTATACAGTCACAGGGTTGATTTCGCTCATTTGTATGATACATAGTTTACATATTCGCACTGTAGCTTGCACTTGAATTGTATAACTTTTTAACCTACTATATATATCAAAACTAGGAATGCTCACCAACATTTCATATGTTGACCAAATCTATTTTGTACATATTTCAGGTGCAGTTTGATCTAGTGCTTTAGCAAGAAACATTTAGTGCTTTATTTTAATTCAGTTATTTCAATATTTACATTTCATTTAGACAATGTATTTTCCATTTCCATGTAAGACAATTTTGATTATTCAATAATATTTACATTTTAGTACCATGAGCTTTTGAACAATCATCAATACGTGACATCCCGATGTTTCCGCCATCGGTTGGGGTGTTACAGATTGGTATCAGAGCCATGGTTATAGGGAATTAGGTTATTAGATAAAATGACCTAGACTATAACCAAACTTTAACTTGCATGCATAATATTTCCTGAATTACCCTACTCCTCATTTCTCCCTACTTTCCTCCTTCTATTTTTCCCTTCTTCTCTCTCTCTCTATTCTTCTCATCTTTCATCCTGGTGCATAGAGATGGTGTCCTACAAGGAGTGGAAAGCCTACATCATTATGGAACAGGGACAGTACCTTTCATGAAGGCACTCTTAGGCATAATGCCTACTCTTATTTTTGTTCCTTCGAAGTTGTTGAACTTTAATGAGTGTGATAAGGACACGTGCAATCTGGAAGGGTGGATGCCTGTACACTGGGTTTTCTGGCATAGGCAAGCATAGCGCATAAATCCATTTACGGACCTGTTATGCTTACCTGGGGATTCCTGGAGTGAGTGTCCACTTATAGGCTAAAGCATGTCTACTTTGATCACCATTGGGTTCAACTCCTTTGAAAAGTCAACGTTCTTGTTGGGCGTTACAGCTAGACAAGGGCACTCCAAGCATTTTATGCAAGCCTTTTTCAATAATACTCTCTCGATTCATATACAATATTCTGTATTTCACGATTTTCATAGATTACTTACAAGTTCATACTTTCATAACCATCTATGGATTTCACAATCACACTTCACCTTACCCTCTTAGCCACTTTTTAAATATTCAACACCCTACCCAAATCATATTATTTCTTTTCTCCACATGTTATTTATTTTAAAAACTATAACCTCATACCTTAGCACAAACTAAAGATTTCTAAAACTTGTTGTATTACCTAGTAACTTTACAAAGTACATATTTTTTTTAAGGATGTCCTCGAACTTAAATTCAATTGTTTATTTATTGACGTAACAAACGATAATCACTAATAAAACCTTGATCTTCAAAAATGTCATGTTTTCTTATACACTTGATTATAACCTTTGATCCAAACCTCAAAATTTACACTGCTACATAATCTCCTTACTATAAAATAAACTATTTATCAACTATCTTCACATTCTCTCACAACCTTGATTCTGCTTCAAGATTTTTCATCATCCTCTCAAGAACTAAATTCATATCCTTCACCTTCTCACACATGAGCTAGTTACACATGATAATCAAACTACTAAAAACCTGATACTTGATTCTACAGAATTTTTCCAAAACATCATTGTTTGTGAAACTTGATTTTTCCCTTAATTTGACTATTCATTGAACATTTAATTATTCATGATACTCGTAATCTATTTCTATAGGCCACTAAGATAACACTTACACTTAATGGTTGCAGTACTTACAAACTTGCTTGCACGTGTGTATTATCCACGCAACTCTGATAAACATTTCATTTAAAGGGCTCCTCGGACGAGTGGTAGCCCATACTTAAATACAGTTATGCTTAGAAGTCATTGCAAACCAATGCAATTGACCTCATTATTACATGGCCTCATTTCATTGATAACATCTCATTGTAACTCAACGTGTTTGTTGTGTCACCTTCTTGTGAAACTTATTTGTTGTATTGTGTGTTAGATTAGGATCATAGAAGGACATAAAACCCTAATGTAAGGTAAATTGATGATTCCGGTCCGAAACGTAATCATGAATTTACAGGTGCGTTAGGGTAGTGTGAAATTCTATTAGAGTTTTTGGTAGGCGTCCAGTACGTTTTCAAGGTATCAAAGGTGTGGTGGGTTAGCTGCGGTACACCCTGTATACAAACACTAATGATGCATTGAAAGTGAGACTGGAAGTCGAACCAGGAACAAACTCTACTTACTTGGTAGTTCATTTGGTCTTTTTATAGTCAATCAACTCATACATTCATGTTAGGATTCCTAAAACTTGAAGTGTAGTGTTTTACTAGATTCTTATTTTTCTTATTATTCGAGACGAACCTAATCAAATCCTTAACTCACACCTACAAACCTCTTATCCAAAATCATCCAAATTTTCCAAACCACGGTTACCTTAGTTTTTACACAAACATCCATAACCCTATGATTTTAAATAACTTCGGGACGAAGTTTCTAAAAGTAGGGGATGCTGTGACATCCGTCACTTTTTCATTATATTTTTATTTTTATATAATAATAATAATAATAATAATAATGTTAGTTTTTTTTATTTAAACAAGTGAACTAAAACCATACATACCCAACTAAACCAACCATTCTCTTTTAATTTTCGGAGCCCATATTTCAAACCCGAGCCCATCCTACTGAGCCCAAGAACCGGCCCAAAACACACCTCCATGTTGCTGGCCCACTAGACTTGTCTTCCTCCTTTTTGTTTGTCCCTGTTGTGCGAACAGTCAAAGGACCAGGAAGAAGTCAACTTCAAAGCTGAAATTGTGGAACCATTATCACAAATTAATATTTTGGTTTGACCAAATAAAAGCTTCCCACACGTCCCTGACTCATGACTGACATACATTCCAAATCCGGGTTCAATCAATCGGCCAATTAGAGACTTTCCAACATTAGAAACCGCGCCTATAAATACCGATACTAGGTTGGTCTTGTAGACACACCACACTCACCGAACCGTTTCCCTCACTCGAAATCACCCTCTGTTGTCAAGATAAGTTAAGTGTCGCCGCGAGTCACTCCGACCAAGAACGCCGTTCAAAGCCATCAACCGCTATGAGTCTTGCTGTCGGGCACCACCGCAGTTAGTTCCGGTGATTGCCTTCTCAGATCCAACATTCGTACACTAAGTACCGCCGCCGTCGTCAATTCTCTTCGAGTAGGGAGGTAATAGTCCATTCTTTTATTCGGGTATGTTTATAGTAACATGTTCGAATACGGGTCTTTGAATCGATTTGTTCTGGCGACTACGAAACTGTTATGCTAATTGACTCCTGATAAATCTATTCGAGCCTAGCATGGTTCATATTTAACTCCTCGACTTATGTGTAATCCTTACAGAACAAAGTCTTCGGTTAGATCAATATAATCAAAATCCATTTTCGAGTCTGTTCACAAGTGTTAGTTGACAAATGCAGGATCAATAAAAGCCACATGAGTTCTTGATACAATTTGCTAATTAATTCATATTCCACAAACAGTAACTAGAATAGTGCAAATATAAGAATTAGATTTAATATGTACACCAAATTGATTATTTCAAATGGTTAGGGCTGTAAACAAACCAAACGTTCGGTGAACAGTTCGTAAACCGTTCGGCGGGAAGTTCGTTTGTGTCCGTTTGTTTAATAAATGAACGAACACGAACAAAAAATTCCGTTCGATTAACTAAACAAACAAACACGAACGAATGTCTCGTTCGTTCGATTGCGTTCGTGAACGTTCGGCAATGTGTTTGTTTACGTTCATTTGTTTATATATGTTCGTGTATGTTTGTTTATGTTCGATCACTAGTTAAAACATAAAAGTTTATAGTCTTTCAGTTTGTTTCCTAACTTTTATTTTCCTCCTAAACTTTTCCCCCTTAAACATTAAATATTTGAGTAATGTTTTGATCATTCTCGCGTTAAAAAAACATCAATCTTTTTAGATGTTTGCCTTACTATACTAATGAAAAATCTCAACCTTCTTGTTATGATTCCTTAGTAGATAATTACAGATGCTACTACTTTTGACTACATAGTTATAATGCAAGTTTATGTATCATTGTCTAATTAATATTAGTTTTTATACGGTCACAAAGAAATCGAAGAATGTGTAGAGTTTAGGAAAATTGGATATTGACGAATCTAGACAATTGTTAGGATAATTATGAACTTTTGAATTAGGAATATCATGTATTCATGCCTAAATAATTTTAGATAATTATGTCTAAGTTAGTACAACTTGACTTATCGTTTAGTGGATGTACTGTGTCTAACGGTTAATATTAACAATGTTTTTTTAGTTAGTTGCATATTAAATGTTTGTTTTTGTGTGTTTGTGTTCAAGACCCGTGTTCACGAACAGTTCGCAAACAACTGAATTTCTTAACAAACAAACACAAACATAGAATTATGTTCGTTAGTATGTTCGTGAACGGTTCGTTTGTCCAAGAAACCTTAACAAACAAGCACGGACAAAGACTTGTTCGTGTTCGTTTGGTTCGTTTACAGCCCTACAAATGGTAATACTTGCCGTATTATTACTTTAGCATGGTTTTGTAACTTACACAATTAAAAAAAAAAAAACTTTAATCCATGCATGTACGTACATATATAATATGTTTCTCCAAATATTAATAATTAAAAGACTATGCAACTTTGGTAATAAAAGAAATTGTTGTGTCATTGTGTCGTAAATATGTGGTTACCAAACGTCTTTTTTTAGGATGAAAACAGTTTTATAATACAACTTTGAATTTGGTTCTAGACCATTAAAAATAATTAGCGGTAACAGCCTCCGTCGCCGGACAATCGACAAGTCAAGGAATCATATAGTCGAATTATTACTCATTAAACTTTAATAATTAAAATATAGGTTCAACCGTCATTCATTGATTCATATTGATATTTTTGCAAATTCGTCGTCACAATCAAGGTGAGTATTTCCTATCCCCTTTTTGCTTTTATTCATTTTTGGGGTGTTACATGTACACTATTACAATTTCAAATACAAGTTTACATTTTTACAATACAATTCTAGTACTATGTGCATTGCTTACAACGTGCTTTATGCTTAGACAATACATGTGGATTACATTTGTACTTAGTGAAATCATTAACATGGTACAAGCCGACCTTAACATTGGATAGCGCTATTTGGATTGACAACCCGCCTAGATTGATTCTCCCCCTTTTTCATCGGAGAATCCGTGGCCAGTGTTAAGTTATCATCCATTTATTGGTTGAGTACACTACAGTTCATACAGTACATTATACAGTCACAGGGTTGATTTCGCTCATTTGTATGATACATAGTTTACATATTCGCACTGTAGCTTGCACTTGAATTGTATAACTTTTTAACCTACTATATATATCAAAACTAGGAATGCTCACCAACATTTCATATGTTGACCAAATCTATTTTGTACATGTTTCAGGTGCAGTTTGATCTAGTGCTTTAGCAAGAAACATTTAGTGCTTTATTTTAATTCAGTTATTTCAATATTTACATTTCATTTAGACAATGTATTTTCCATTTCCATGTAAGACAATTTTGATTATTCAATAATATTTACATTTTAGTACCATGAGCTTTTGAACAATCATCAATACGTGACATCCCGATGTTTCCGCCATCGGTTGGGGTGTTACATCAATACTAGTAAACAAAGTTACAAAGAAAGATTTGAAAACAAAAAACTTGATATTGCTACTACTAGTAACATGCAACAAATAAGCAAGTTCTCAACATAAACAGGTCATCTAACAACTTTTAGACATCTTACCAAGTATAGACCCTAGACACAATAGAATCTACACAATACCATAGATAAGAACAAGATGACCTAAAACAAATCTTTATGATCAACACTTAAACCAAGTACATAAACCTTGACAAGCTCATTAGTCACAGTTTATGTGACTATTAGAATAATGAATCTCATAATCAAAGACAACAACTCTGATAAAAGTGAGAATCACACAATCTTTTACAACATAACGACAGCTTTATTCAGCTAGAAAACATTTTCTGCATAAAAAAAAACATATGTAGCTGCCAACCCTTTTTTAATAAAAAAAACTTCTTAACCAAAACAAATAGTAACACACGGTCAAGAACAAGCAACATCTATCATTGAATTATCTCCATTATTATCTCCATCATTAGCCAAGACCAAGTGTTAAAAAAAACGTTAAAAACTATTGATACACGTTTTAACAATCAATAGCAACACTGTAACATTACGCATTTATTAATTATACGTTACGACAAGTGTATTATTATTTTTGTGGTATTTTGAACCCCTACACAACTATAATTATTCATACATATATCTCTCTCTATATATATATATATATAAGTTATAATAATAATAATAATAATAATAATAATAATAATAATAATTATTAGTCTAAAAAAAAAATCAGCTTTGTTTTAGCCCACAACATCAAACCCAAACCCTTTCCTTTTCCCTTGAATATTGTAGCCCACACAAACAAAGCGGCCCAGTACAATACCCGGCCCAAGACTGAAGCCCAAACACCCTCCTTTATTTGCTGTTAAAAAAGAAAGGGATTTTGTTCCACCCGGGTCTCGAACCCGAGTCACCACACACACAAGCACATGCACGAACCAGCTGGGCCACAACCCTTTAGTTGGTTTAATCCCAACCTAATTTATATTTAACCTCTTTTAAGTCTGGCCCTCCTTCTCCCTGGTTCGCGATTCAGCAGCAGCAGTAGATATATATTTTTTTTTTCTTCCTTTTCAAACCTTTTGATTCTCAATCAAACACACCTACATGGTAAATTTACATGATTACCGGTCTTATATGATTCGATTACACGTCAAATTACAATCAATCGTTGACCAATTCATTAATTATACGCGTATGTTATTAAACGGGGTCAAACCTTCCAATTAACCCAACCCTTTGATCCACTATATAATTAGACCCTCTGCGAACCTTGTATACTCGCTCACAACTCTCTCTCAACCTCCAATTCTCTCTGATTCACACTGATTATTATTATCTTGTTCGTTGTTGACTTTTGCTTTGACCCGGAAATAATCATCAATTCAACACTGTGAGTTCCATTTTTTTTATGGGTTTTGTTGGTCGGCAATCAAACAACAAAAGCCCCATCTTTAATCGGGCTCAAGTTGACTGAATCGTTTGATTGCAAATTCTAGGGTTCGTTCATTTAGAATTGGGGATAATCTGATTTGGGCATGTGTATTTAATTAATTTCATCCAGAGAATATCACAACCACCGGCCTAGGCCAAGTGGTTGTGACCCTGGTTCACCACAGAGGTTACTCGGGTTCGAGTCCCGGCTCTGACCTTTCTTTTTGTTCTTTTCTTTTCTTTTCTTTTTTACAAACAATTATATATATATATATATATATATTAAACCTTTTAATATTTTAAATTTATTTTAAAATATCAAAACTATTTTATAAATTCTAAAAAAATTATATTTGTTTAATCTGAGATAAAAGTTTTATTTACAATTTTTATTTTTCAGAAATTCATTTATTTAATATTTATATTAATTAAATCATTTTTATACTATTATATTTATAAAAATCCATTTATATATCAAAACAATTTTATTAAATTCTCCAAAAATTATCCTGACTTTTTATAAAGTCAAACTTTACTGAAATAATTTTTAATTCAGTAAAATCATTTATTTTATATTTTTAATCAATTTTTGTTATATTTAAACATAATTAAATCATAATAAATCCAATTTTCATCATTTTTGCACCAAAATTTTATACAAATTATTTTTAATCATTTAGAACAGAAATATGATTTTTAAAATAAGAATTCTTTAATTTTAGTATTTTTGAATATTAAAGTTAAATATTGACTATTTATAAATAAATAGATTTAAAAATCTATTTTAAATGAAATAATTTTATAAAAATTATTTTTATGCTTCAAACACTTTAATGTGTACATTCAAAATTCAAATTTTATAAAAAGACTTTCTTTTACTAATTATCAAATTTTCCTTTATTAATTAACATTTTAACTTAAATTCAACAATTGATTATTCCCAAATCGAAACCCTAGGATACACTTGTAAGTTAATTAGACTTAGACTTATTATATATTACCTTATTATAGGGTGATATTTGGAATCATTTTGGGCAACACAATTATTTCATCTTTTCAACAAGTTTAACATTTGCTAAGGTGAGTTTTACATAGCCCCTTTTCTATTTATCACCATTTTTGGGGTGAAACATGTTACCACATCATTTATGCAATTCAATCATCAATGTGTCTATGTGTTTTCTATGTTGCATTATGTCTTGAGCATGATTAGAGTAAGCACCATTCTAGCATAATCATTAACTCCGTACAAGCCGGCGGTAAACATTGATAGATCTATTGGACTGACAATCCCACCCGGATACGTGCCTCCTACAAAGGTAGCGTGGGTGTTTGTTATCGTATAACATATTCAATTGGACCATGAGCGTATGGTATGTATCATATTATAACAGTCATCAGGGTTGATTATGCACTCGATTTATTTCTAGTATGTTCTCACATATGGACTAGATTGACATGACACATGAATTGCACATCATTTTTATTCAATTATCAAAAACCTATGTAATTCTCACCAACTTTTGTTGACCCAAAATCTTTTCAACTTAACATGTTTCAGGTTCTATTTGCTTGAAGATATGAATTGATGCTTGAAGATATGTGTATAGTTTTGTTCAATTTGATGTACAAATCTTAGAACAATTGTATGTAATTCATTTAAATTATTTAATGAAATTTTATTATTCACCATGAGCTACTGAACAATCATCAATAAGTGGCACCCTGATGTTTCCGCCATCGGTTGGGGTGTTACAGATTGGTATCAGAGCCATGGTTATAGGGAATTAGGTTATTAGAAAAATAATCTAGTCTATAACCATAGGATTTAACAAGTACTTGCTTCTTTTGCTTGCTATTCTCTATCTCCTACTTCTTATCCCTGCTATCATCCTTACAAGAAGGCTGCTCTCCATCACTGGAACCACTCTTAGACAAATAGGACAAAATCCTCAGGTTTAACCTGAACCACCTTGAGATCTCGTCGAAGTTCTAGATTTTAATAACGAACACGTGCAATCTGGAAGGGTGAACGCCTGTATTCTGAGTCTTCTGTCTAGGCTGGCATTGCGCATATATCCCAATCAGACGAGGGACCCGGATGCCTACCTGGGAATTCTCGGGATGAGTGTTCACTTATAGGCTAAAGCATGTCTTCATATGTTACTAGAATCTGGAATCTTTGATAAGTCAACGTTTTCGTTTATTCGTTTTAATTAATGAATAAATGATTACATCCCTTATATAAACTCTCATTCATTTCATTGTGTCTATTACAGATCATGCCTCCTCGTCGCAGCACTCGCAACAGCAATGGTGAGAACCACGAAGAAGGTGGTGACAACCACAACCATGACCAAGTTCCTAACCACAACAACAATGGGGTTGATGCTCAACTGGCTGCAATCATTTCTCAACAAATGGCGCAGCAAATCGCAACTCTAGTTCCCAATTTACTCGCCCAGGTCATCCAATTGAACGGCAACGGGAATGGTCACGGGAACGGAAATGGGAATGGTAATGGGAATGGACCCCAAGCCTGCACCCTTAAGCATTTCAACTCTTGTAACCCTCCAAAGTTTAGTGGTGAAGAAGGAGCTACTGGACTCCTCCAATGGTTTGAGGGTATTGAGAATACCTTCATCAACAGTGAATGCCCCAACAACTTCAAGGTTCGTTACGCCATGAGTGTTCTTCACAAACGAGCACTCACTTGGTGGAATGAGGAAAAGCGCACTCGCGGAGCTGAAGCGGCACTAGCCTTAACTTGGGATCAAGCTAAAGACATTATGAAGGCAGAGTTCTGCCCTCGTAATGAAATTAAGAAGCTGGAAGATGAATTTCATGATCTTGCTCAAGACAGTGGGGAAAACCTTGCTTACAACACACGTTTTCACGAACTTAGCTTATTACTACCCCACAAAGTCACCCCTTTGCCCATTGCTATCGAAAAATACATTGGTGGTTTACCGATGCAGATTCAGGACACAGTGTGGGGAAGGAACCCTGCTACCTTGGAGGAAGCAAAGCGGTTGGCTGCCACCCTAACAGATAACCATGTGAAGGCAGGAACCCTGACTCGTAAAGGGGAAAAGAAAAAGGATACTCCCCAACCTGCCGTTGATATCAAAACTGAGGCCTCAACCAACGGGAAGAACAAGGTCAGGAATTTTGCAATAGACACCACTACCCCACCCACCAAGAAACAATACAATGGGAACCTACCTAAGTGTGACACCTGCCAGTATCACCATCCAACTCAAGTACCCTGCCGACAGTGCACCAATTGTCAAAGGTATGGGCATCTTGCAGGTGCTTGTCGAATCCCTGCTACCGACGCTCTTGATGCTCCAAATAATCCCGCTTGAGACCCCCCAACTACTCAACGGCAAACCCTACCATTTGAATAATATCTACTTCCTTTTTAATCTCATGTATTGCCACTTTTGAATCAAATAATAAATTCAAGTATTATCATAACATCTGTGTGCATGCTTGTTTGAATGTGAACTAATTGCTATATCTATACTTACTTGCTTGTACAAACAATTAGTTAACTACCAAACAACCAGCTTAACGATTGGTAGAGGTCATCATGTCTTTCCAACAGTCGGGAGAGGCCCTACCACCTGCTCAACAACTGGTGGAGACTGTCCGACCTGCTTAACAATCGGTAAAGTCATAAAAGGACTCAAAACCCTAATGTAAGGTAAATTGGTAATTACGGTCCGGAACGTAATCATGAATTTACAGGTACATTAAGGTAGTGCGAAATTTTATCAAGGTTTTCAGTAGTTGACCAATTGTAGGACTAGTGTTTCTCTTAACTTCGGGACGAAGTTCCTAAAAGTAGGGAGACTGTAACATTACGCATTTATTAATTATACGTTACGACAAGTGTATTATTATTTTTGTGGTATTTTGAACCCCTACACAACTATAATTATTCATACATATATCTCTCTATATATATATATATATATATAAGTTATAATAATAATAATAATAATAATTATTAGTCTAAAAAAAAAAATCAGCTTTGTTTTAGCCCACAACATCAAACCCAAACCCTTTCCTTTTCCCTTGAATATTGTAGCCCACACAAACAAAGCGGCCCAGTACAATACCCGGCCCAAGACTGAAGCCCAAACACCCTCCTTTATTTGCTGTTAAAAAAGAAAGGGATTTTGTTCCACCCGGGTCTCGAACCCGAGTCACCACACACACAAGCACATGCACGAACCAGCTGGGCCACAACCCTTTAGTTGGTTTAATCCCAACCTAATTTATATTTAACCTCTTTTAAGTCTGGCCCTCCTTCTTCTCCCTGGTTCGCGATTCAGCAGCAGCAGTAGATATATATATATTTTTTTTTCTTCCTTTTCAAACCTTTTGATTCTCAATCAAACACACCTACATGGTAAATTTACATGATTACCGGTCTTATATGATTCGATTACACGTCAAATTACAATCAATCGTTGACCAATTCATTAATTATACGCGTATGTTATTAAACGGGGTCAAACCTTCCAATTAACCCAACCCTTTGATCCACTATATAATTAGACCCTCTGCGAACCTTGTATACTCGCTCACAACTCTCTCTCAACCTCCAATTCTCTCTGATTCACACTGATTATTATTATCTTGTTCGTTGTTGACTTTTGCTTTGACCCGGAAATAATCATCAATTCAACACTGTGAGTTCCATTTTTTTTATGGGTTTTGTTGGTCGGCAATCAAACAACAAAAGCCCCATCTTTAATCGGGCTCAAGTTGACTGAATCGTTTGATTGCAAATTCTAGGGTTCGTTCATTTAGAATTGGGGATAATCTGATTTGGGCATGTGTATTTAATTAATTTCATCCAGAGAATATCACAACCACCGGCCTAGGCCAAGTGGTTGTGACCCTGGTTCACCACAGAGGTTACCCGGGTTCGAGTCCCGGCTCTGACCTTTCTTTTTGTTCTTTTCTTTTCTTTTTTTTTTTACAAACAATTATATATATATATATTAAACCTTTTAATATTTTAAATTTATTTTAAAATATCAAAACTATTTTATAAATTCTAAAAAAATTATATTTGTTTAATCTGAGATAAAAGTTTTATTTACAATTTTTATTTTTCAGAAATTCATTTATTTAATATTTATATTAATTAAATCATTTTTATACTATTATATTTATAAAAATCCATTTATATATCAAAACAATTTTATTAAATTCTCCAAAAATTATCCTGACTTTTTATAAAGTCAAACTTTACTGAAATAATTTTTAATTCAGTAAAATCATTTATTTTATATTTTTAATCAATTTTTGTTATATTTAAACATAATTAAATCATAATAAATCCAATTTTCATCATTTTTGCACCAAAATTTTATACAAATTATTTTTAATCATTTAGAACAGAAATATGATTTTTAAAATAAGAATTCTTTAATTTTAGTATTTTTGAATATTAAAGTTAAATATTGACTATTTATAAATAAATAGATTTAAAAATCTATTTTAAATGAAATAATTTTATAAAAATTATTTTTATGCTTCAAACACTTTAATGTGTACATTCAAAATTCAAATTTTATAAAAAGACTTTCTTTTACTAATTATCAAATTTTCCTTTATTAATTAACATTTTAACTTAAATTCAACAATTGATTATTCCCAAATCGAAACCCTAGGATACACTTGTAAGTTAATTAGACTTAGACTTATTATATATTACCTTATTATAGGGTGATATTTGGAATCATTTTGGGCAACACAATTATTTCATCTTTTCAACAAGTTTAACATTTGCTAAGGTGAGTTTTACATAGCCCCTTTTCTATTTATCACCATTTTTGGGGTGAAACATGTTACCACATCATTTATGCAATTCAATCATCAATGTGTCTATGTGTTTTCTATGTTGCATTATGTCTTGAGCATGATTAGAGTAAGCACCATTCTAGCATAATCATTAACTCCGTACAAGCCGGCGGTAAACATTGATAGATCTATTGGACTGACAATCCCACCCGGATACGTGCCTCCTACAAAGGTAGCGTGGGTGTTTGTTATCGTATAACATATTCAGTTGGACCATGAGCGTATGGTATGTATCATATTATAACAGTCATCAGGGTTGATTATGCACTCGATTTATTTCTAGTATGTTCTCACATATGGACTAGATTGACATGACACATGAATTGCACATCATTTTTATTCAATTATCAAAAACCTATGTAATTCTCACCAACTTTTGTTGACCCAAAATCTTTTCAACTTAACATGTTTCAGGTTCTATTTGCTTGAAGATATGAATTGATGCTTGAAGATATGTGTATAGTTTTGTTCAATTTGATGTACAAATCTTAGAACAATTGTATGTAATTCATTTAAATTATTTAATGAAATTTTATTATTCACCATGAGCTACTGAACAATCATCAATAAGTGGCACCCCGATGTTTCCGCCATCGGTTGGGGTGTTACAGATTGGTATCAGAGCCATGGTTATAGGGAATTAGGTTATTAGAAAAATAATCTAGTCTATAACCATAGGATTTAACAAGTACTTGCTTCTTTTGCTTGCTATTCTCTATCTCCTACTTCTTATCCCTGCTATCATCCTTACAAGAAGGCTGCTCTCCATCACTGGAACCACTCTTAGACAAATAGGACAAAATCCTCAGGTTTAACCTGAACCACCTTGAGATCTCGTCGAAGTTCTAGATTTTAATAACGAACACGTGCAATCTGGAAGGGTGAACGCCTGTATTCTGAGTCTTCTGTCTAGGCTGGCATTGCGCATATATCCCAATCAGACGAGGGACCCGGATGCCTACCTGGGAATTCTCGGGATGAGTGTTCACTTATAGGCTAAAGCATGTCTTCATATGTTACTAGAATCTGGAATCTTTGATAAGTCAACGTTTTCGTTTATTCGTTTTAATTAATGAATAAATGATTACATCCCTTATATAAACTCTCATTCATTTCATTGTGTCTATTACAGATCATGCCTCCTCGTCGCAGCACTCGCAACAGCAATGGTGAGAACCACGAAGAAGGTGGTGACAACCACAACCATGACCAAGTTCCTAACCACAACAACAATGGGGTTGATGCTCAACTGGCTGCAATCATTTCTCAACAAATGGCGCAGCAAATCGCAACTCTCTCAATATCTCTCATAAAACAAACAAGATCAACTGTTTAAATCCACCAGGATTACAACACAACTCAGAAACATGTTACTGGATGAAACTCTAGATTTAGATGACCAAGAGAGACACTAAAGAAACACTAGACCATTATTATCGAAAAACGAGAGAGACGAAAGATGAGGCTGTTTATAATGGTATAAAATGACTCTCTCTGTAGCTCTCATCTTGAGAGAAACAATAAAAGAAAAAAAGAGTTAAAAAAGATAAACAACTACTTCAAGTCTATTTGTAGACAAGAAGAATCGGTGAAGCCAAATGAGCATGGGCCGAATTCAGCTACTATCTTTGTGTGGGCCAGATGATATATTAGATAAGCCCATTAGTAAACTCCAGCCCTTTTCAGCATTAGCCTTCTGGAAACTTGTTCAGCCCAAACTAGTTCAGCCCAACAGCTAGTATACTTTACAAACCTAGTATCTACAGCCATGCTACATAAGCATCCATCCAACCATAAGTCCACTAGCCACCAATCATCTTATCTAGCCGAGTTCATCTGGTTACAAGCTCGAACGATATCCTGCACAAAACACTTATGCAACATGATGAAAACGAGTAATAAAATTGAATAACGAGGAGACTTGAGACTTTTTAACAAAGATAAAGAAAGGTTCAACGGAATCATAGGAGAGATGAGGGCTCAAATGGAAAAAGATAAAGTGGAGAAAGATGCAATGCTCGTTAGGATGATGAAGATCGAGGCTAGGTTTACAACTTAGGTTATTTGAATGTTTGGATTTTCGTTATTGGAATGATTTGGATTTGGTTTATTTGAATGATTTGGATTTGGTTTATATTGGAATATAATATTTAGGGTTTAGTATCGAGCCCACGGGCCTAATTTATCTCTATATATTTTGTAACCCTATTGAATGAAAGGGCATCAATCATAATTACCATTCTTACATGGTATCAGAGCCAAGGCTCTCTATCGTTTCCGCCACGCCACACACATATAACCAAACCTTAGCCGTCACCACTTGAGAAAAACCCAAGACAGGGCGGCGTGCCGCCACTGCCGCCGCCCTGTCCAGCCGCCATTTGTTTTCGTTTTCTGTTTTGCCTACCTTATTTTCATGTTCTAATAAAGATTTGGTCTTGGTTATTGATCTTGTTTTTGCTGCCGTAACCGCCATTAAGTCATCATTGCTTCCTTTTGTTGGTTCGAGTTGGACGACCGTAAGTATTTGCAAATCTTCTCAAACAAGACAACAATATATCTTCTTGTTTTGTTGCTAACGTCATCATCCAATACCAACCCAAGAGTTATTATTATTGGTTACTTTTCTTTTTAATTACCTTTAGCCACTATTATTGGTTACTATTTTTTTAATTACCTTTAACATGCGGAACTCTCGTCTTATCCGTTGTCTCTCTATCACCATCCTTTTCTTTTCTGATAGACTATTCTAACTGGACCATGGTCTTATTTCACTTATCTCATCCGATCGAACCACGGTTTGATCGAATATCTATCTTCGATCTACGGATCTCAATTCTCTTTTGATGATCGTCGTCTGACCACGATCACCGGCTTTCGCCATCTCTCAGTGTTGACACACCGCCACACGACTAGGGTCGATGGGTGTCCATTTGCTTCTTATATCTTTCTTTTCTTTTCTTTTTCTTTTCTGATTGCTTCTTATCTCTTTCTTTTCAACAACCTTTTTCTTATCTTTTGTATTGTCATGGCCAACATACATGGAACTCCCACTTTATTGGTAACGGAATCTAGCGGATCATTTTATCATTCTGGGAACTAAAGAAACAAAACCAAACAGGGGGAAGTCGTGGACCGAACTAAAGTCAAGTATTGAAGAGTGCGGATAATTTTTTTTTGGCAAAATCAAGAAGATTGCAGAATTTTAGACCAACAAGTCAAGAACCAAGATCGAGACAAGCCTTTTTATTTTTATTGTTATGCATTTGAGTTTTTTTTGTTCTTGTTTTCCAGTCTGAGTGTCCGACGCTCTACCGCTCTGACTGCGGGGGAGTATTGGAATATAATATTTAGGGTTTAGTATCGAGCCCACGGGCCTAATTTATCTCTATATATTTTGTAACCCTATTGAATGAAAGGGCATCAATCATAATTACCATTCTTACAGTTTATTTGAATGATTTGGATTTGGTTTATTTGTATGATTTGGATTTGGGTTATAATTTTGATTTTGAATATTCATAACTGATAGCAAAGTGGTGACAAAAAGCGGTAGTAAAATGGTGACAAAATAAGGTAAAACTGGTAGCAAGTGGTGATAAAAAGCGGTAGCAATACGGTGACAAAAAAAGGTAAAAACGGTAGCAAAGTGGTGACAAAAAGCGGTAGCAAAATGGTGACAAAAAGCGGTAGCAAGGTGGTGACAAAAAGCGGTGGCAAATAAACGGTAGCAAAAAATAATACGGTAGCAAAACGGTTGCAATAGGGCAATTGCCATGTGTGATTTTGCTACCGAGTTTTTTGGTAGCAAAAGCCTTATTCTCTAGTAGTGTATGTTAACATCCCTCAAGATGCTATGCACGAAGATATAATATTGACATGCTTCATAAAAATCAATGGCTTGTTAGGTATTGTTTGTCACAATCGCGTGGAGGAAAGCAATGAAATGCATATTTGGATATTGCAAATAGACTATGAAAAAAGAGTTTGGGTCAAAGAAACCATTACGTTCCCTAGGTCTTGGAAGAGTATGGGTCGTCCTTTTCCATTGGATTATGGCAATACTGACGAGATTATCTTTTCCCCAAGCATGTTGTCTGATCGAAGTGCCCATCTATGACATGAAGCGTAGATGTTTTAAATCAATTCAACTCACTCTTGATCATCAATTTGTATGCGGAGAAGCAGCGCTGGAGTTGGATGATATCAAGTGTTCATTCCCTTAATTACCGAACTAGCATGCATTCATTTCTGAAATTCAAGTATGCATTTTGTTAGTATCTTTCTTGTTGCTGCATGTCTTTATTATAAAGTTTCTGTTGATGTTAATTGGTATTTTGAATCTTGTATTCCTAAACACATTTTGCTGTTTGAAATTAAATGCTTACAATCTGTTTTAAAAGATCAACACAAGTACTATGTATTTGAGTCGAGAGATCATGGGCTTATTTATCCTGTGATGACAATAGTAACTTTGTGTTCACTTGGCTAATTAAAGTCGTGTCATGTTTGATAAACGAACTCAAATGGAATGGGCACAATAGCTCATATATGATGGTCTCATATAATTAGAATATAAGGTGGCAATTTTGATTGTAAACGGGCTGGTTTCGGGTTTAACAAATGATAGCCTGATTAAGAGAATCACAGAGAGAAGAGAGGGAAACACCCAAATCAAGCTTGTGTAATAGCTTGGGGTGGTCGTTATTTATTAACGGTAATAACTGCTATTAACTAACTAACTATTACAAAGTTTCACTTATAGTCCCTGTACTATTAATATTCTACATTACAGTCCCTAGACTATTACAACATGTAACAACAAAGCTACTCTATGGAGCTTGTCAAACCGGTCAACATCGTCTAAAAGTATATTTTCTTGAATCCAATTTCTAATTCGGTTTTAGATAAAGTTAAGATTATTATTGGGGGCAAATTACACACACACAAACACAAAGTAAACCCACAAATACAATTCTCACGGTTGCCCTTAATCTTCTGTTGAGCTTTTTCTAATCAGTTTCACGAGACAGAAGGCCTGCTTGTCATGACCAAAATCGTGTAACATTCACATATAAAGAGGCTCAGTGGGTCTTGATCTTAGTCAGTATGGTAGGATACATTGGACCTAGCTGACCAAAATTGTTGTTGGGTTGGGCAACAAAGGGCTATTTGGGTGAATTTGTGTATCAAAATATGGTTTAATATGATCCACACCTTGCTCAAGTTTGATGAAGAAAGATAAATTTATTTATTTGTGAGCAGTGAGGTAACCAAAATTACAATTACGCACAAAAAGATATGAAATTCAAGTTATCCAAATTTGGACAAAATTTATCAAGAATCGACATGTTAGTGCAAGTTATTACTAGGTGTTGGACAATATGAAAAATGTACACTGGCGTTTTTGCCCTAAGACTGTTGGGTGTGGAGACGAAAAAAGGGACCGTCCCACCACTTTTTTGCTATGTCTCCGTCTCCTACACTGCCCCCCTCATATGTCCTCGTCCCTCCGGCCCGTCTCCAAAAGAACATGAGAGACGAACCAATCACAAACCAACCCATTTAATATTTAATGAATGGACCAATGGGAGGTCCATGTCTCCACATCTCATGTCCCAAACACCCCCCCCCCCCCCCCCCATGTCTCATTCTTGATATTTGCCCCACTGACAAGTTTTCTTACGTGGAGGGCCCTTCTCCTGTCTTCACACCCAGCAGCCCAATATTAGGACAAAAAAAATTACTACAGGACACAAAACCCAAGTTGTAAGTACAAACTACAATAAGGTAATGCTGTTTAATCTAGTTTTATTTGGTTTTTACCACACCTGACCTAAACCCGAATATCATAAAATAGTATAATAGTAAATTCTATGATATATATTAAACTTTAGTTTATCACATTGCAAATTTTCTATTAACATCAACACCACGTCAAAATGGACTTTATTCCCCTCTTTCAATAAGTACCAGAAAATAGAATAACGTCACCTTTACTTAAAAGAGGGGCGGAAGATTTGAGTGATTGGGTGAGATGAGGCCCACCAGACCACCACATTCAAGCCCGTTATTCTGCCCTCAGTTGGTAAATTGCGCCCTCCCTAATGACGCCATATATCTCACTTTTTTGGATTCGACGAATCGAGAAATGAACACAAGGTTTTAAACATCACGACTTATGATGTTTTATCTGTTAGGCTGCAGTTAATGTTTATGATTTTCTCTTTATCGAATTACTCATGGAGGAAGATAGATGTGGAGTTTCCTTATGCTGTTAGTCAGTTTCGTTGGATTAAACGGAGTGTTTGTGTGAATAGTGTGATACATTTGATGCTTGTTAATCAGAAGGAACTTTTGGCGGACGGAGAAGTTTTCTGTCGTCAAGATTTGTTCGGAAGCTGTGCCGCAAAATTGGATTTTATGTAACCGTCCTCACCTTATAAAAGTTAATGGATTGTTAGGAGTTGTTTGTCATGATCAGATGATGACGATGATCAACGAATGGCATATCTGGATGTTACAAGACTATGAGAATCGGGTTTGGGTAAGAGAAACTGTTACGTTTCCCAAGTCATGGTTGTCCTTTCCCGTTAGATTCTACTAATATGGAAGAGATTATCTTTTCTTTGAACAGGCCGGGAATCCAAGAATGTGATCAGTATGCTTATCTACAACATGAAGTATAGATGTTTCAAATTAGATAACTTTTCTGGAATATTATAAATTTACCAGCTTTTAAAACCAAAATAGCATTTGTAACTGCACCAATACATGCATTATGCATTTCAATAGTCAAATGCACATTTGGCCAGGTAGTGGTTTCTTCTGTGGACTCACACATAACCCATGCTGCAGTCACACTGACCAGCAGCTAATTCATCTATATATTCACTCCAGACTTCCACCATTGGCACTGTAGCACCGCCATGTCTTCCTCCCTAGCTCCTTCCCCTGCCACCACCTCAATTGCGGCCCTGCTTCTTCTGTTGATCATCACAAACCTTCCTTCCCCTGCCATGACCCATCCCAACTTGCCAGTGAACCCCACCATCGCAGAATGCGGGCCACGTATCCTTCCGCTAGGCATGTGTGCACCATTCGTTCAAGGTGTATCCACTAACCCATCTCAATCATGTTGTGATAACTTGAGGCATGTGAACGATCAGCAGCCAGGGTGCTTGTGCCTCTTGCTCAATAACTCGGCTTTGAACTCTGCTTTCCCCGTTAACACGACACTTGCTATGCAACTTCCGCTTATGTGTAGTGTCCATTTCGACATTGTTTCATGTACAGGTTGGGTTTGTGTTCTTATCATAATATTGATGTGTGTTGGTCCAAATTCGAACAGGGCATGAGACCTAAGATGAATTATTATGCATCTAATATTTAACTTATCTAAACTGGTTGGTATACGTTTGAATCCTGTTTAAACTGGGTTGAATCAAATAAAATTTTGAGGTCGTGTTGCGCTAACAGTCTAAAATAATATAAATATTATAATATGTATATTATACTTTGAACAATCTTTGTGACAATACTAATTGAAACGAACTGTATATTTGTTTTCTCAATAAAGTGTTTGGTTTCATGTAGGCGCGCCTTTAGCGTCGATATCGCCCACGCCACAAGTTTCCCTAGGGTCAACTACCAATTCTACAGTTGCTTGTAAGTAACATTTAAAAAACTCAGGATCTATGTTTGTAAAGAGATTTAAATTTATAACTTAATGGTTGGTAATATGAGATAATGTTACTCTTATGTGGTTTTGTATGCAGCTTCCCCTATGACAAGGGTCATTCCAAAATCTGGGTTTATGGGATTAGGATTTAATCATAACTACGCCATGAAGTTTAAGGGATTTTCGCGATCGAGGATGTTAGGCATAGTGACTTGCATATGGACCACCATGTTGTTTTGAATACTTTATAGCTTTTACATATGTTAGTTCTTTTATGCTTATGTAGAGTTAGAGATTCGCCAGACTTTTAACGTGTTTTATAGCTATCATTATTGTTAACATATTATTTCCGTTGCTATTATTCTTATTAGCCTTATTTATTACTACTTAAAAAGTGTAATGAATGTGGATACTTGTATTGTTTTAGTACTAGTATTTGGTCCATAGGCATTGCCCCGCGAGAGTGTTTTATAACCGTATGCTTTTTTTTTTTTTTTTTTTCTAATAATGAATTAATATTTTAACCCAAAGAGAGTAAAAAATTGTAATAAGATTGAAAAGTTTGAAGTAAAAAATTGAAAATATGTTACATACAACGAAAAAAAACCTTGTTTTTGACTTGCATACAATGATAAAAAAGATAAATGTAAGTTACATTTTGGGGTACGTAGACCCTTTCAGAAGACCAAATTATATGACATTTCTTATATTATGATAACTAGCTGGTTACCCCGGGAGGGTCCCGGGGTTAAAAATCTAAATTTACGTGATAACCTATTACAAATGGCTCAAGTTAACTAACCATAAAATCTCTCAATCATTGTATGTTCATAGCATTCTATTTAGTAGTAATTCAAATCCCCTAATCTAAAACCTAATCAAGAATCATCTAAAGAATCACTTATGTAAGCTGCAACTATTCAAAAACTTATCACATCTCTCTAATTTCTCACATTCTAATGGCTCTTATAATTCCTGACCTAATCAACTAAACAAACAATTAAGTTGGAAGTTGTAACCATTGCATCTCATTATGCCACGTGGCATAATCAAGAGATGGTTGAGGCCACCATTGAACGCCACGTCAGCAACTATCAATTCTTCCCGGGAGCGTCCCGGGGTTGAAAAATATAACCATTCTAATAATACTAATACTAATAGTAATAATTATTACTCTTGTAATTAAATAAATAAAAAAAATAACCTTGCTATAAGGTGACACCATGTGTTGCAGTGTTACGCGATTCTTTCTCCTAGCTTCTCTTGATGAAGTATACCTAGTAAAATTCCAATGATAACATGGCGATTGGGCTGATTTTCAACATCGTAGATAAGAACCTGGTTTTTAAAAAAAATGATTAATGAATAACATAAACACTTTGTGTGTTTTTTTCTTGTATGAACGAAACCCCACAAAAAATAGTCGATTTTTTCTCCGTTTTTTATATAACACTATGGTACTCGTTGGAAAGATAATAAAACGCTCGTTAATTTGGTGTAATTTTTTTCTTTAAAAAATCTCGTATATAAAAGATATAAACGTTTAAAAATTATAGGAGGAAACATGAGAGATAAAATTTTAAATTTATTTTTAAATTCTTTTTTCCTAAAATAACTCAATTTAATTTTAGTAATTAAGAATTTTTAATTAAAAAGGAAATAATTCAAAAACATCAAAATCTTTCAATTATGATGCCACGTGGCAGTTTCATAGAGAGGTTGAAGGCACCATTACACGTCACGTCAGCAATGTTCAATTCTTTTATATATATTAATAGATACCTTATCACATAAGTGCTATGATCCAACAGAAATACCAACAAAGTGCAAAAAACATGACATAAAAAGTTCAATGCAGAAACAAGGTACTAACAAAGTGCAAAAAAACATGACATAAAAAGTTGGATGCGGAAACAAGATACTAACAAAGTGCAAAAAAACATGACATAAAAAGTTGGATGCAGAAACAAGATACCAAGCAAGTGCACAGATTAAAAACTTCTTCAGAGATAGCTTCTATTGAATCATCAAGTCCTTGTTATGTTCGCACGCAAAGGCAAAAGGCTTTCAACATAACAATTGATTTGATCAAAGTCCACAGTTTCCGAGCATAAATATGGATGATTGAGAGTGAATTGTACTGATCTAAAACATCTACTCTTCATGTTGTAGATAGGTACACTAATCACATTCCTTGACAACTTGCGAGAAGAAAAGATAAAGTCGTCGGTATTACCTGAATCTAACGGAAAAGGGCAACCCATATCGATCCAAGGCTGATCAGTGAATGTAACAGTTTCTTTGACCCACACGCGACTTTCATAGTCTTGTAATATCCAGATAATCATTTCGTTGCTTTCCACCACACAACTTTCATAAACAACCGCTACACAACCATTGATTTTCATGAGGTGAGGATGGTTATAATTGCCACAAAAAGCCTTATTCCTTGTGTATGTTGTCCTCAAATCATGGGGCACTGGCACACCATCTCTCGGAGGACTAGCTCTTGAAAACTTGTCGGTTCTCAAGTCAAACGCCAAAATGTCAAACGAGTACCCAAGCGTGAAATATATAACGCTGTCCACACAAACACTACGCTTAATATAAAAATACAAATGATCCTTGCTCAAATCAACAGGAAGCTCCTCATGGATCATTCTCCATGAATAATCCGACATAGAGAATATCGAAATCTCAACCGCAGAAGGTTTGTTGATTGAAAGTTAGGCATTCTGATGTTTAAAACCTTATGTTCGTTTCGACACTCATCAAATCCAAACAAGTAAAAGGTATGCACCTCTTCACGAGGAGAGTATTTCGTCAAGGAACCCAAATCAGGTACTTGAAAGATAATACGTGTGCTAGCTAGGGTTAATAATATAAGCGTAGTTTGAACCCAAATTACACGTTTAAATGTTGGGCGTGAGTGCCATCGTGAGAAGAACCAGGAGCGTTGTTGAGTGTGATGAGATGAGTGACTGAGCCACCGTCATGAGCGGCGGAGAGAAAATAACGCTTGCGAGTGAACCCATCGAGAGCGGAAATGAATAAGGCGGTGCGGGTGGTTCGAGAGAGAGCCATGGTTTGGAAACGGATCTGAACCGGAGTATGGATTTGACGGGGAGTCTAGAGAGGATGTCTTCAGTTATTTCAGTTGGGTATGAATAAGTCTTTGCTTTCTGGTTTGATTCTTCTTGATCTTCTTCTGCTAGGTTTCCATTTTCCTGGGAAACAACAAGCATATGGAAATTTACGACTTCATCTTTTATGAATAAATTTTATTTTAATGTAAACACATTACATATGATTTATTTAAAAGTCCACATCTACAAGTACTTTAGTAGTTCTTACATATAAACGTAAAATGGGCTTTGAACCTACCGGCTTCCCTTTCTCTCTCGGATGTCTCTCTATCTCCTTATAATCTGTGCGGGTGTGTGGTAAATAAATGGAGGAAGACGAGTGGGTTTGGGATTTTACAAGGAGAGTGTTAAATGGCTTTTAGGGATTAGGAATAGGTCCCCAAATAAGAATCTAAAGTGGATAGATTGGATGCATTTTAATTTGTAACAATTGATGTAGTTGTATGTAGGGGCTGCAATTATTAATACGACCCGAAAACCGACCCGAACCCGACACGAAAAAAAATAGATTTGGGTCAACTAACACGACCCGTTTAAAAAAACGGGTTGGGTTCGGGTCAACTAACACGACCCGTTTAAAAAATGGGTCGGGTTCGGGTTGACCCGGATATAAAATGGGTTGACCCGTTAACCCGTTTAAGTATTTAGAAAAAAAAATATATTATATTTTTGTTTTTCTTTTTCCATTTCTATGTACATGGTTAGTTATAATTGTGTTATTTTTGGCACACTGTATTATTTATTTGTCACACTTATATACTCACCATTAAACATTTTATTGATAACCCGCTTACAACCCAACAACCCGCTTATAACTCATGAACATGTATTACTTATTTAAAAATATGGGTTAAATGGGTCGTCTTCGGGTTGACCCGGATTTTATATGGGTTGGGTTAGGGTTGAAATATTTGACACGAATAATAATATGGGTCGGGTTCGGGTTGCACATTTCAACCCATCAACCCGCCAACTCGCCAACCCATCAACCCGACACGATTGACACCCCTAGTTGTATGTGTTCTTTTGGCTCTAGTACCTTGCTAGTAGCCGGTTTTAATGAAAGTCGCAGTTCAAGAAAAAAATGGCTTTTAGGGCATGTGGGGCGTTATGGGAAAACAGAGACTTTATGATAAATAAAATATTATATTATAAAGTAATATAAGAGGCTTTATGGGGCGTTATGGGAAAACAGGGGTGCAGTGGTGTGTGGGCTTTATGGGGCTTTATAAATATTAAAATATTATTATTTTAATAATAATAATATCATGTGTATCAATCATCCACCACCGTTCATCATCTTCATCAACCTTCATCAGCACCATATAAGCCATTCATCTCCTTCCATCCACCCCCTTCCCCAATATCCAACTTCTTTTTGCAGGCAATAACGCTCGTCATCTCTCTAATGAGAAGCCCCATAGCGCCGCCAAGGGTGGTCTGCCAGGCTCTATGGGGTGCCAAAACGCCATAGACAACGCCCCACTACACACACACTTAGAAAACCATTAACGCTTTAATGGTTTGAGTTTTAATTTTAATAAGAGTGAATTGCTTGGTTCGTCCATGTGCTTTGCAAATCTTGCACTCTTGATCCCTAGACTTCAATAATTACAAACATGATCCTAATGGTTGTATTTTCGTAACACTCGTGGTCCTTAACAGCTAACGTCGTTAACTTTTTCAGTTAAATCATGTAAAATGACACAAATACCCTCATTATTAAAAAAAACAAAAAATAAATTAAGTAGACCCCACCCGCCCTTCTTCTTCCCCAACCCCCACCTTCTTCTTCCTGTCCATTCTTCTTCAGCCATCAACACCACCATCATAATCCCAACCTCACCACCACCACCACCTCCACCTCCATCACCATCACAAACCACCATCGTCGTCACCACCATCTGCAACCACTTTCAGAACCACGGCCCCTTGCAACCACTTTCTAAACCACCACCCCCTGCAACCACTTTCGAAACCACCATCACCTGTAACCACTTTTGAAATCACCACCGCCTGAAACTGTAATATCGCAAAATTTTCTCCAAAATTTTAATACTTAAAAAGCCCTTATATATATATATATATATATATATATATATATATATATATATATTTTATTACACCTTTATCATTAATATTATACAAATGTGCCTAAGTCTTTATTTATCCTAACTCACAACTTATATACATACATAAATGTATATAAATAATAATAATAATAATATGATTCTAAATTCTTTTTTTTTTCACATACAAGATTTTTTTTATTTAAATAAAGCCTTGAGTCAAATAGTCAAAGTCCTAGTCAAAGTCTTAGTCAAACAGTCAAAGTCTTAGTCAAATAGTCAATTCATCATAAAACCTTACTTTATGGTGTTGACCAATTTTAATGGCTAATTGAATCCAAAACTAGTATAAAAAACCCATCTATGACCCATTATACTTTGCACCTCTAAATCGATTGTTTCAATCCGATTAAACTTTCCCTCATACCTTTCTTCTATAGTCTATTACTTCTACAATTGAAGCTTTGATTATAAGCTCTTGTAATTGGCAACTTTGGGGCTACACATATTCTATTTCTCGAGACTTAATACTTTGCTAAGGTGAGTTTACGTAACCATGTTTATGCGATTCTTTATACTTGCAACAATTATTTAAGCAATTCAACATGCATGTCTAGTAGTAAACTTTATTGCCTCATGAATTAGTCAACAGTTTCAACGAGTTTCAACGAGTTTCAACATTTACATAAACATTAGCTATGGCCAAGCCGGCGATACTCAATAATAGATCTATTGGATTGACAACCCCACCCGGATACGTGTACCTCCTACATAGGTAACGTGGGTGATTGTTATCGTTCAACATATTACTAAGGTGAACCGTAGATGACGGGATGGACCTAAACTAGTCGGAGGTTTGATTATGTCAACATATTATACTATTCATGTAGACTTAAATTTACAAAAGACATACGAATTGCTAAACTTTTATACTTAAACTATTTGCTTGACATGGCTTATGTATTCTCACCAACTTCTAGTTGACCCCCCCATTTTTCCAAACTCAACAGGAAATACTGATGCATGAAGTCTAGAGCTAGCATGAGGAGATATTTGAAGTTTTAAGCTTTGTTTGATTATTTGATGTAGACTTTAATGTAATTCAATATTGTAATGTAATAAAGGATTATTTAAACATATGTATTATCATGAGCTACTGAACAATCATCAATACGTGACATCCCGATGTTTCCGCCATCGGTTGGGGTGTTACAGAAACCACTTTCAAAAGCACCTCACCACCATCTGCCTGAAACCGCCTCCCCCCCCCCTCACACACACACACACTCTCTTTCTCTCCCTCTCTCTCTCAAAACTTACGATGATCGACGACTGAAGACGGGGGATGCATCTTTGATTTCAATAACATTTTTGTGATTTTTGTTTCAACTTATTCAATGAAAGTGTATTGTTTTAATAGTAGATAATAAGCAATTTCAAACACCTATTGAGTATGTTTCTGGATTTGTTGTTTGTAGGGACGTCCAAAGGGTGTAACACCAAAGTTTCCTTAGAATCGAGGTTCGCTCATTTATGCATTTAAGTTAATGGATTTCTTGTTTTTATGTAATTTAATATAAATTGTCACTAAAAGTGTTATTTTTTTTTATGCTTTTGGACTTTTGGTTTGTTTTACTTAACAGGTCAAGATGGCAGATGACTGCGTAGGACCGAAGGTTGAGAAATTAGTGCGACGAAGATGGTGGAACGGTGGTGTTTCCAGGTGGTGGTCGGGTGGGTGGTGGAAATGCGGTGGTCTGTTGTTAGGATTATGGTGGAGGACATGGATGGGGTGGGGAAGAAGAAGGGTGGAATTGAAGTGGGGCCTACTTAAAATTTTATGGTATTTTATAATTTTTTTAAGTGTTTTGTTTTTTAAGATCAAAGGTTTAATAGTAACTTTATACAGACTTAACGATCAAAACTAACGACCATCCATACCAAGGACTATCAGTGTTATGAAAAACGAACCTACGGGAATATACGAGTGATAAATTGTAAACATTTAGGATCAAGTCTGTAATTAGTGACTTTTAGGGATCAAGTGTGCAAGATCTGAAAACCACATGGATCAACCAAGCAATTCACTCTTTTAATAATAAAACAAAATAATAATGGTGCGAATAACAACTAGTGTTGTAGGTTCTCATGCTCGCTTTGCTCTGGAGGCGTTTATTTCGTTGAAATTTTGGTGAACATTAGCGATAACTTTAGGTAAACGTTATTTAGAAAGTAATCTAAAAAAATCTTTTTTTAGGCCGTAGTTATCTGCACATTGATGCAGGATGTGGTTACATCTTTGCGTTTTCGCGGGACGCTATTTGAACTCCATAGTTATCTACACCATATTTGGTGGTTGGACTTATTAAATAAATAAACATTAGATATTGATATTAGAACTCCTTCGTCTTGCATTATATCCATTTGTTCATTAGGTAGCATGTTAATCAATTCTTTAAACATAATAATAAATCAAACATACCCGTTAGTCCAGTAAAGGATGATAGGGAAGACGATGCCATGACAGGATGATTACGCTGATCGGGTTCCCGTTTAGGGTGTACAGTTAGGATAGCTTAAGGAGATCAGAGATCTCAATTATATAGAGAGGAGAAGAGGATGGTTTTGTGTGTGTAGGTAAAGGTGTTCATTAGCCTCTAATCTCTCCTAGTTACCTCTATTTATACACCCAAGGGGAAACCCTATTTTATGGTTAAGTAAGGATAATTACGTCCATCACATAAAGACCAGTTAAACCAATAGGGGTATTTAGGTCATTGATCATTTATTAGATAAATGATTATAAGGGCCACATAATAGAATATATAAATATATTCTTACATAGCATTGTTATCATTTAGGAGTAAACACTAAACACATTCAATAAATGATGAATCTTGATTCGTACATCAGTTGTAGGAGCTTCGTAACATGTTAGGGGGAAATATCTATTATAAAGTTGTTAAAGGGCCCAATTTTCATATTTCGGTATGGGATTAAAATGGTTGACCCGCCGCTACGCCAACTATAACTTTAGTTTATTCGGTCTCAAGTCCGGGTAAAGGATGAGAGTTTATAAAAAAAAAATCTAAAAGAGCCTGACTTCTTAGTCGCTTAGGGTCTCCGAAAATATTGAGCCGGCTCTGATGTCATGATAGTGCTTTGTTGGTATCTTATTTCCGCATCGAACTTTTTATGTCATGTTAGCACTTTGTTGATATCTTGTTAGTTTTTTTTTTTTTTTTTTCTCTTAAGAGTTCTGCTGTCAAGTAGTGTTCTACCACCCACCCCTTTGAAGCTTGTGTTTCTAAACAAGTTTTAGTATTAATAAACTGCATAAAATCTGGTTAACAAAATGGACAATGCTGATATGTTCAATGCAGAATAATTATCAATTATTCTGGAGTATTATAAACATAGCACTTGAAACCAATAACCACACCAATACATGTACTATGCATTTCTATAGTCAAACACACATAACTCATGTTGCAGATCACACTGTTTTATGACCGGTTAGCAATTCATCTATATATTCACTCCAAAGTTCCAGACTTCTACCACTAAACACAACACCACCACCATGTCTTCTTCCTCACCTTCTTACCCTGCCACCACTTCAATGACAGTTGTGCTTCTTCTGTTAATCATCACAATCCTTCCCTCTCCTACCTTTTCGGAATGTGGGACTCGTATCCTTCCGCTAGCCATGTGTGCACCATTCGTCCAAGGTGTATCCACCGACCCGTCTCAATCATGTTGTGATAGCTTGAGGCATGTGAATGATCAGCAGCCCCAGTGCTTGTGCCTCTTGCTCAATAACTCGGCTTTGAGCTCTATTTTTCCCATCAACGCGACACTTGCTAGGCAACTTCCGCTTATTTGTAGTGTCAATTTCGACATTGTCTCGTGTACAGGTTGGGTTTGTCTTCTTATTTTCTCTAGCACTCCTAATTGATGCTTGTATGTGTTGACTTAACATTTTTTGGTTTCTCGAAGGCGCTCCTTTGCCATCCATGTCGCCTACGCCACACGTGCCTTTGCTATCCATATCGCCTACGCCACAAGTTTCTTTGGGATCAACTACCAATTCAACTGTTGCTTGTAAGTAACTTTTAAAAACTCGCACACTCTTTGTGTGCCCATTTTTTTTTTGTAAATGAGACTTAAATATATAATGAAATGATGTTAGCTTCTGTGTGGTTATGGCAGCTTCCCCTATGGCGAGTGCAATTCCGAAATCCGGGTTTATGGGATTAGGGTTTTATGATAACTACGCCATGAAGTTTAAGGGATCGTCGCGATTGAAGATGTTGGGCATAGTAATTTGCGTGTCGACTAGCATGTTGTATTTAATAGAATAAATGTAATTTAGGTAAATAGCATAATTTACAAATGTATTTATGGATAATTGTAATCTCATTATATGCTCGCTAAAAATAGGAGAGGTAGTTAGTCCTATATATGTACACCTCATTATTGGAATGAATTCAAGGAAAATAATATTCCATCATGGTATCATCCTTCCTCTTGATCCTGTAACCCTACGCCACACCTCCTCACCACCACCACACGATTCCTTCTGTTCTGTTCTGTCTCCCTACCCTCTCCTCCAATCGCTGCAGTCTGGTTTACCCTCTTCTCCTTTATTACTTCACTTGCTCACCTGTTGCTTCCCTTTCTGCCGCACCACTCTTTTTCCAGCCATGGACCAAAAGTTACATCCTGCCCTTACGGTGTCCAGCATCAAATCACATATCCCCTTGTCCTCGAAAAAGACTCGCCTCACTACACCACATGGTCCACCCTCTTCATGGTCCATTGTCAAGCCTTCGAGGTTCATGAACATCTATCCCCTCGTACTCCTTCTCCTGCTCAGTCCTCCGATGCTGTCCAAACTGCCGCGGCTGAAACACTTTGGCGTCGCCTTGATGCCATCGTGTTACAATGGATTTACGCCACCATATCTCAACCACTCCTTCATGCCATTCTGAAACCGGGTCAATCCGCTCACGATGCGTGGCAAGCCATTCACGAAGAGTTTAATGACAACCAAACCACTAGGGCCATCTTCCTTGGCCAAGAATTTGCCACCCTCTCCTTGGATAACTTTGCTTCTATGGCGGAATACTGCCAACGTGCCAAAGATCTCGCAACATAACTCGGCAGCGTTGGGTCACCCGTGGATAATCGTCTCTTGGTTACTAAAATTCTCACCGGGCTTCCCGAACAATACGATAGCATTTCAACCGTGCTTCAAAATCGTGACCCTCTTCCGGATTTCAATGAAGTTCGATCCCGACTCAACATGGAAGAACAAAAGAAGAAGCGTCAAAGTTCCCGAGCCGCTCAACAATCTGCTACGGCTCTTGCTGCCCAACATTCTGCCACGGACTCATCTGCTTCTAATCAGCCGTATTTTAATTCTGACCGTGGTCGCGGAAGAAGCCGAGGTAGAGGACGTGGAAGAGGCCGCTCGGCTGCTGCTCATGGCCGCGGCTCCAACAGTACACCAAACCACCCCTATATTGTGTTTCCCACAAATTGGACACAAGCTCAATGGGCCAGACTGTTACAACAGCCCAATCAGCAGCGCTCCTCTTCTTCGAAAAACCCACCGTGCCCATATCCTTCAAAACAGTCCACTACTCAAGGTATTCTTGGACCCCAGCCCGATCAGGCGTTTCACACCGGCTATACCCCGACAGATATCGAGCAGGCTCTCTACACCATGTCGCTAAATCCACCTGATCACGGCGTTATGGACACCGGGGCTTCTTCTCATTCCGCCAACGAGCAAGGTATATACTCCCCGTCTAATTTTAATAAATGCACTAATATGAATATTATTGTTGGAAATGGCATGAGTATTCCGGTTGTGGCGACAGGCAATCAAACCTTACCCCCGCCCTTTCCACCTTTAAAATTAAATAACGTCCTATTTGCACCTAAAATTATCAAAAACCTTATTTTTGTCCGTCGTCTGACCACCGATAACTTACTGTCCATTGAATTTGATCCCTTTGGTTTTCTTGTGAAGGATCTCAAAACTCGAGCACCTATCCTCCGATGCAATAGCTCTGGGGATCTTTACCCACTTACTCAGCCTATCCCTCTCCAACAACAACACCACTCTGCTTTTGCTGCCGTTACTCAAGATCGCTGGCATCAACGCTTGGGGCATCCCGGCAACACTTTATTGCATTCTTTAAAATTGTCATCTTTTATTGATTATGGGAAATTTAATAAGACTCATTGTGAACCTTGCATTTTTGGTAAAAGTGTGCGCTTACCATTTTATGATTCTCAAAATTTTACCCGTTTACCATTTGACATTGTCCATAGTGACCTTTGGACATCCCCGATCCTTAGTACAGGTGGTCATCGGTATTACATCCTTTTTCTGGATGATCTTACTGATTTCCTGTGGACTTTCCCCTTAGCTAACAAATCACAGGTGTTTAATGTTTTTACCCAATTATATAACCTTATTCGCACCCAATTTGAAAGAAACATTAAACAATTTCAGTGCGATAATGGTAAAGAATACGCAAATCAACAATTTTACACCTTTTGCAACCAAAACGGTATGCATTTTCGCTTCTCTTGTCCCTACACATCTTCTCAAAATGGGAAAGCGGAACGAAAAATTCGCACCGTTAATAACATGATTCGCACCTTGTTAGCTCAAGCCTCCCTACCACCCAACCTATGGCACCATGCTCTAGAAACCGCAACATACCTCCTAAATATACTACCTACTAAAACCCACAACTTCCGCTCACCCACATCACTTCTTTACAAATGCATCCCTGAATACGAACACCTTCGTGTTTTTGGTTGCCTTTGTTATCCCATCTCTCCCCACACCACCATACACAAACTTAACTTCCGCTCCCAACCATGTGTGTTTCTAGGCTACCCACCCAACCATCGGGGTTACAAATGCCTCGACTTGTCCACTCGTCAAATAATAATTTCTCGCCACGTTCACTTTGAAGAGTCTATATTCCCATATACCATACAATCTCCTACAAAACCTCCATCTTACGAGTTCTTGAACCCAACTATTCACCCCTCCATTTGGGATCATGTTACTTCACAAAACCCATCTCCATCCAATCAGTCACCCCCGCCTGCCCCAGCCCACACTCCACCTCAGGCCCAACCTTCATCCGCCCCAACTCACACTTCACCTCAGGCCCAACCTTCATCGCCCACTACATACACTTCTCCAGCCCATGGCCCTACACCCGCCCACACTACACACTCCTGTCCTAACTCTTCCGGCCCAAATAACACTACCGGCCCATCAATACCTCACGCCAGCCCATCCCCCACACCACAAGCCGAACCCTCCTCCACTTCCAGTACATCACCTGTTCACTAGCCCTACAACCCCTCTGCTCCAACTCCGCCCATTATCCACCCACACCCGCAACCATCACAACCCGCCCGTACCATTCACACTCGCTCTATGAGCGGTATCTCCAAGCCCAAACAACAATTCACCCTACACACTTCATCCATCGTTCCCATACCTAAGAACCCTCAGGTTGCCTTAGCCACCCCCGAGTGGTACCATGCCATGTCTAACGAGTTTAGTGCACTTATTAAAAATAAGACCTGGGAGCTTGTACCTCGGCTCCCCGACATGAATATTATTCGGTGTATGTGGCTGTTTAAACATAAATTTAGATCTGATGGCAGTTTGGAACGATACAAAGCTCGGCTTGTTTGCGATGGTCGGAAACAACAAACAGGTATTGATTGTGGGGAAACGTTTAGCCCGGTTGTAAAACCGGCAACTATCCGGCTTGTGTTATCTCTTGCATTAGCCAAATCTTGGCAAATCCATCAACTTGATGTGACTAACGCCTTTCTCCATGGAAATCTGGAGGAAACAGTTTACATGCATCAACCCATGGGGTTCCGGGATAAAGCCTATCCAGATCATGTCTGCCGTCTCAAGAAATCTTTATATGGTCTCAAGCAAGCACCACGCGCTTGGTACCAGCGCTTCACTGACTTTGTTTCTTTGCAGGGGCTTCATCAAAGCAAGTCCGATAACTCTCTCTTCATTTATCGCAACGGATCAGACATAGCATATCTACTCATATATGTAGACGACATCATCCTTACTACCTCATCTGATACCTTGCGTAAAAGACTCATGCTTGCGTTATCCGGAGAATTTGCAATGAAGGACCTCGGCCCTTTGTCTTACTTCTTAGGCATACAAGTTACACGGACTGGTAATCACATGTTCTTATCTCAGCAGGCTTATGTTAAAGATATCATACACCGGGCAGCCATGGATTCTTGTAAACCTGTAGCTACTCCTGTTGACACCCAGGCCAAGCTCTCTGCAGATTCTGGCCCTCTTCATGACGACCCCACTACGTACCGTAGTCTAGCCGGGGCACTGCAGTACCTGACTTTCACCAGACCTGACATATCCTATGTCGTCCAACAAATCTGCATGCACATGCATTCTCCTCGGGTTGCCCATTGGAACGCATTAAAGCGTATTATTCGGTATATCCAGGGTACTTCTGACTTGGGTCTTCACCTCGGTTCATCTACCGATTTTTCTCTTCGGGCCTATACCGATGCTGATTGGGCCGGTTGCCCTGACACTCGTCGCTCCACTTCAGGGTATTGTGTGTATTTTGGAGATAATCTCATCTCGTGGTCATCCAAACGTCAGTCTACCATCTCTCGCTCCAGTGCTGAAGCCGAGTATCGCGGGGTAGCTAACGTTGTGGCAGAGATTTGTTGGCTTCGGAATCTTCTTCTCGAGCTCCACCACCCTCTCACCCGGGCTACATTAGTATACTGTGATAACGTCAGTGCCATTTATCTGCCTGGCAACCCGGTGCAACATCAACGCACCAAACACATTGAGCTCGATATTCATTTTGTCAGAGAGCATGTTCAGCGTGGCAACGTCCGCATTCTTCATGTTTCATCTCGTCATCAGATCGCAGATATTTTCACAAAAGGCCTCCCACGAGTACTATTTAATGATTTCAGGTCCAGTCTCAGCATCAGACCACCCTACGCTTCGACTGCGGGGGAGTAATAGAATAAATGTAATTTAGGTAAATAGCATAATTTACAAATGTATTTATGGATAATTGTAATCTCATTATATGCTCACTAAAAATAGGAGAGGTAGTTAGTCCTATATATGTACACCTCATTATTGGAATGAATTCAAGGAAAATAATATTCCATCAGTATTGAACACTTTGTAGCTTAGTAGCTTTTAAGAAAAAACTCTACTAGCTACAAGCTTTTAATTAGTAAATGACACAAATACTAATTCTATTTTAAAAATAAAATAAATACCTTCTTTACAAGTTTTTAATTACGCCAATTTTGGTCATTTTATATATTTTATTAAAAGCTTCAGCTATTCTGCCAAACACCAAAATATATTTAAAAAGCTTCCAGCTAACAGCTACCAGCCTTCAGCTAGTTTTGCCAAACATACCCCATGTGCAGAGAGAAGGGTTAGCCCATTAGCCCAAAGGGAGTTGCACACAGCCCTCCATGTGGCGTTGGAGGGACGTGGATATGGTCACAAGAAGGTTGAGTCAAAATTGCGCTTATTTTTATTTTTGTTATGAATTATTATTGTTATATAAACCAATCATTTATCTCCACCTCACCTTTTCACACCTACATATAGGGGTTCAACAAATCAAATTTTAAATATTTAAATTAATTGAATTTTTAGAAGGGCCGGTTCTCTCTTTGGGGGAGCCGGGTTCGATTCCCACGGGAGGCATGTGATGGATACCTCCACCCTTGTGGTGGGGTAGGTGGTTGGGAAGTGATGGAGGGACCCTTGACCCTTATGGTCATGGGTTCGACTCCTGATCCCTCCAAGTTTTACCAGTTCACTACCGTCGTGCCTTCGGGCGGGTTTGTGGGCCGGGTTTTCCCTGGAACAGGAGACGGGTGGGCCGAAGGGCTCTGTCCATACGGACTAGAGGCCGTTTGGGGCCCCTTTCGACCATTGGGGGCCGCGTACAGATAACCCGGCAATATTTTAGTTGATCGTTCAAAAAAAAATTGAATTTTTAGAGTTCAGTTTGATTTGGAAATGATTACCGAATTTGAATTGAATTTTGAATTTTTCAAATCTGATTCGAATATTGAGTACATCCTAAACATTAAAAAAAAATCAAAATTACAAGTTTAAACAACATAATAAATTAACAAAAAATGATTATCGTACATTATTTACAACTACAAATTACAAGCTTCATACAAATTGAGATGTCGATTGGTGACATAGCGAACTGATGCGAGATCGGTGAAGTATAAATGATTAGGTTTAGCTATTGGAATGGGCGTCGGCAATGGAGTTAGTTAGAAATTAGATTAGAACTTAGAAAGAACGTATAAAGGAAACGAGGTACAAATTTAGGACTTTAGGTTTAGAAAGTTAGTTTAGATTTAGGATTTAGGATGATTAGACATTTAGACTTCGGCTGGATATTGAAATAGTAGGCCCAAATGTGATTGAAATCTTTAAAAGTCTTGTTTATAAAAAAATAACTAGTGGGATTGCCCGCGCGTTGCGGCGGGTGTCTCGGCTGACATCAGGGACTATTATGTCTATTACGAAACACGACTATTCGAGTTCTAAACATTTCAGTCCATTCAACGAATGTTGTTTTCTAGACAATACATTATACATGTATTACCAATCACCGTTCACATCAAAGACTACCGAACAATTGATGCTTCTACTATGACTGCAGCGGACTTAAGGACATGAAGCAAAACCGCATCCAACATTGCCTTTATGGAAGTATTGTATGCCACTGTATCAAGTTCCGGGTCCTTATTGAAAGTCATTTATGGTGTTCCCTGCACAGTTGTCTTCTTCTTTGACCTGCGTTAAAGTGATTCGAGTTATGTTTCATACATGTCTAATAAAAAAAAAGCTACAAAAACATGCCAAACGGGTCAAAATATCACCCAAAGCTTTTTATTTATTTATTTTCAATTTAGACTGATATTTAAATAGTATAACTTCTTGTGTGATATCATTAATTTATAAAGAAAATATAGAGAAAATGTGTTTAAGGTCATGATGCAAACTCGACCTGAACAAAAATGACTCATTTAACCCATTACCCAACTTGATTGACCCGTTCTTTTCGCCACCTCCATAACGTAATGCAATCATATTTTCTAGTATATTGCAATCAACATAATTTAAACGAATTCGGTCCTAAATTGCAAAGATTTAAATAATTTCAGACCCTACAAAAAAATAAGTCGAATGTACTTTAATCGAAGAAACCTATCGGTGGCCAACTATTCGAATAAGCTATGAAGATTTTCTTTCCATACATATCACTTCGAATCTCCAAGGCTTTCTCTTCCATTCTATGAAGTTGTAAAAATCAAAGCATTTTACTACGGAAATTTTGAATTTGTGTTTATAAGCGGTTCGATTTATGTTATTTTCATCCCAAACAAATTAGTTAAAAGGAAGATGGATCAAACCAGGGAAAACAATGATTTTTTTCGTTTAAAAGACATAGTTTCTATTCTAATACGAGTCAATAGGAACCACGCTAGTTTCTATTCCTATATGAGCCAATAGGAACCACACATGTATAAGCCGAGCCCAAGGCCCATGCCTATATTAACCAAGTTAAACATGTTACATAAAGCGAATTCCTTACCTTTAATGTGTTCCTCAATTTGATCATTTCAATAACCTCGCTTTTGATCTCGCTAAATCTGATAGCATCCCCTCCGCATGTTGATATTTCAGATGGAACCATGTCCCCCAACCATCTCTATATACACAAAGAAAGAGAGGGGTTAGTAATTGAAGTCATCGAATAACGGTATAGGGGTCTAGGTGGCAAAATTGATAGGTCCGACGAGTTGGATAACATGTAAAAAACAGTAATTTTACAATTTTATGTGAAGGGAAATAAAAATTATTACAGACATCACAGTTTACATGAATACCTTAAGCGTTTTTGGCTTCAACCAGTGCCCAAGAATGCTCATAAGATGATAATCAGCTCATCTGAAATTCTCCCATGGACCGAATGCTAAAATGACCGAAGTAAAAATGGAAAGCACGATTAAAATCTTTTCCTTGTGTTACTCTCAACTTAAAGTCATGTGAAAAAACGTCAAAATGATTTTGAGTACCACTAATCTAGCAACAGACTCGAGATTTATCTTAAGTTCCCGAGGCAATCTTGTCACACCACGACAAAGGCGGAAACACGTGGCGCGACGGTTCAAAAGCATAAAGTCAAGGTTATGGCTAAACACAAGTAATTTAAGAAAATGGGTCATTTATTATGACGTCGAATTAGTTTCAAACATTACACAAAAGATAATTGTTTTTGAATTAAACTTAGAGGTTTCTCAAATATATCCCAAATGCCTTGGGAAATAAAGGTGAAACCCCACAAAAGCCTGACGTCGCATGGAGATTCCCCGACCCTGCCTGCTTGATCTTTCATCTTCTAATTACCTGAAAGATATGTTTAAAAAGTTTCGTCAATATAAATATATTGGTGAGTTCACAGGTTTTCAGTTTCTAAAACTTGAATACTTGGGAATACCATGTTATGACAATATATAGGAGTTGCAAATTCCTATAAATTTACTTGAGACTATAATCAAACCAAGACATATAATAATTGTGCCCCGCTCCAAGTCGTTACTCGGTTTCCCACGACTTAAGTTCAGAATATTTGCACCCCAGGCATAACCTAATGCATAATCGACGCTATCGATTAGGGGTGGGCCTTGTCAGGCACCAATAGTACTATTCGAATATTCCTCCGGTTTCAATTCCCTGAACAAATGATTATAGAGGCGAGGACTCAACCCCGAGTGGCGGTCACACCTCAAGTATTAAATCCGTCAAACACTATCCCTAACATATCTTTCCCCCGGAAAACGTAAAAATAGTTTAAAATGGGGCCGCGAAACTCACCTGTAACTGCGTCTGGCTCAATAAGGTGAATAGCAAAGGGTGGTCTTGCACCTACAACGTCCTAAACGTATAAGTCACTATTCCTATAGTGCGTGTGCCTTGGCAAGTTGTACACCCAACTCCCGACCACAAGTTGTTCCAAATCCCGTTTAATTATGCGTGTATCCTAGGTGTTGTTGGCGTTACATTACCCTTTGTGTTACAAGTTATATATTACTCTTGTTAATATTTCCATAACTTGTATCTTATTATCATCGACTCGACTTCACTTAACATATAATTATTTTCCCATTTAAATAATTATACTTAAGATCGCATCGCTCGATATAATATATATTTCAATCCTCGACCCGACTCACTTTGCCACACATTTGTTTTCCCATTTAAACAAATATGCTAAGATTTTGTCGTTCGATCGTATATTCTTAACGTCCGATTCAACTCACCACACCGTATATTTATTTTCCCATTTAAACAAATATACTAGGATTTCGTTGATACGACCTACACATATATATATCTTTGTCTTCTCGTCGCGGCTTTCCTTCCCGCATATCTACTTTCCCATTAAGTAGATATACTAGAATTTTGCCGAGGCGAGCGTTCAAATATATATAAATGTGTAATTTTTCTTGTTAAGTATATACGTTTGTTTTAACGTCTTATTCGTTTACGTCAAGTGTTTCTCCCACGAATTAATCCTCCAACACTTAGGAAAGTGTTTATTTATTTTCACCCAAGGTATATATATATATATTTTACCTCTTAAAATATATATTTTTCTTATCTTGCCGCAATGGCATTTTTCTCATATTTTTGTCCGGTTATGGTTCGTTAACGCGTTTTAGTTCGATATCTTAACTTGATTAGTTAATTTTTCCAAGTTTTTTCCCAACATGTATTTTATAGAAATATTTTCCATATTTCTTCCTATTTTCACATGTTACTTGGATGGTTAAAATACTTATGTATTTTTAACCCAACTTGTCAACTTAACTACAAAAATGTTTCCAATACTTTTATATTCCCATTTATATAAAAGTATTCATTTTTGTATAAGTTTCCCAAGTGTGTTTAATATTTTTATAAAATCTCTATTTTATAAAAATCCTTATGTTAAAACCCTTTATATTTTTATAACTTTCAAAAATACACTTTTATACAAAATACCCAAGTATTTCTACTAGTATTTACAAAAATCATCCTTAGACTTTATTTCTTACATTTTTGACACCAAACTTTCCATACTTGTATTTTTGGACTAATAGTTTCTAAAATGTCCATTTTAGTCCCTTAACTTTCAAAGTTACAACTTTAGTCCCTTAACTTACAAAAGTTGCATTTTTCTACTCTAACTTTCAAAGTTAGCATTTTTCACTCAAAATAGTTAACTTTGAAGATTCAACTTTTTATTGGTAAGTTATTTTTGTATCAAAACACTTATGTTAGTCTTATATTCCATATGAAAGACTAATTATGTGTGTGTTTTATGTATTTGTCCATTTCTTCAAAATATCATTCATCCAAGTGAGTTAACTTTAATTTTCCATCTTATTCATTTATGAACTTCTAACATGTTTTACCACATATTATTACTTAAATGATCATAATAAGATGAATTAAAGTTAGTTTTAACATATTCAAGTTCATCTCAAAATATTAACCAAAACATCATCCTACTTAGTCTTATATGTAAACTTCATATATTTTCAAGACTAATATATCATCATCATCAAATCCATGGTTTATTTCTATATCTTTAACCTTTCATTTTACACATGAAAACCTATTAAAGATTATGTTCAAAACCATTTTTTTTAAACCCTTCATGTACAACTTGCTACTAGGAACACATACATGAATAATAACAATCAAAAACAAGATTAAGAAGCTTACTACTAGCACAAGGCTAGGGAAGACAAAAACCTTGGATTTGAGAGGGGTTTAGTGTGTTCTTCCTAGTGGTTTAGCTCCAAGCTCTTGAAACACACAAAAGGGGTTTGGAGGATGGATGATTTTAAGTATTTTGGAGATGTAAAAACTTGAAAGAACAATGTGTATGTGTGCATGTAACCCCACGGCTCTAAGAAGGAAAAAGAAGAAGAGTTTTGCTTTGTTCCTTCTAATGGTTAACACATGTATATATAACCTTATCACTTGTAATCTTCCTTGGATTTTATGATCATTACTAAGATATGAGAGATATGTATTGTACTTAAAGTTGATCTTGGATGGGTGTGGGAGAGGGGTGATGGCCGTGAGTTTTTGAGAGGACAAGAGGGGTGGAGTATAAATCTTGGTTAATTGATTGTAATCTTTCCAAATCTTACACTTGATTTTATACAAGACTCCTCCTTGCATGCACATACTTAGGGCATGATTAGCTAGCTTTGTCTTGGCCTTTTCTTGGCCTCTTGGCCGAAATATCTTCAAGGGGGGACAAGAATAGGTTGCTTTTGTACTAGATGTTTACTCATGCTTTTCCTTACACATTTTGTCTCATGTTAAGCATGCTTTACACTAGATCTTAGGTTATTATTATTACTAACACAAGGCATGGATGTTATATGGCCATTAGGCCGGCCCTTTGATGGGTGTAAGTGGGGTCCACAACTTCAATTATTTACCCATTGTTTGTTATGTTTAATCCCCCGTCGTTCGGGTGTCGTTCGGGTATTTTTCGGGTTTTAATCACGCGTTATCCGGACATTAAATATACCTTAAATAACACTTAAATATAGTCTATTTTAAGCGTTGATTGGTTATTTAGGCCTTTACCGGGTGAAATTACGAGTTATACGCGTATCGGGTGCGATACGCGCTCTTTATTCGTTACCGGGAGATTTGTACAAGACGTTTCCATTTATGGTTTTGGAGTTCCAAAACTCATCATATCTTATGAAAATACCCTTTATTTTATATCCTGGGTGTCCGGGATCCGTTTCGTTTATTTAATTATTACGGGTAATTGCCAACATCTGTACCGGATATCTTATTCGCACATGATCCAATCATGCTTTACCATTAAACGTATGCATTCCTATGCATTATTTGGAAATTGCTATTCCCTAAGGCCTTGCTAATTAAATCACACATAATTGCATTTAATTACGTTAATCATATATTAATTAATTGTACGGAATTACCTTATTTTTGCCGGTTGTTACATTCTCCCCCCGTTAAGAGAATTCCGTCCCGGAATTCACTTCGAGTTCTCCGGTACAGGTGTCTTCTCGAATAGGGCGGGGTATTTTTGCTTCATCCGGTCCAGCCTTTCCCACGTGAACTCCGGTCCACGCTTGGCATTCCAGCGCACTTTGACCAACCTGATCTTGCTGCGCCTTAACTTTTGGACCTTCCAATCAGTTACCTCGATTGGTTCTTCCACAAAATGTAACTTGTCGTCAATCTGGATTTCGTCAGCAGGAATAATGAGAGTTTCGTCGGATAGGCACTTTTTCAAGTTCGACACATGAAACGTGTCGTGTATTCCACTAAGCTCTTGAGGCAACTCGAGCTTGTATGCCACTGTGCCTACCCTCGACAAGACTTTGAACGGTCCAATATATCGCGGGTTCAGCTTCCCGCGCTTCCCAAAGCGCGCGACACCTTTCCAAGGTGACACTTTCAATAGGACCCTGTCTCCAACTTGAAACTCTAAAGGCTTTCGCCTCATATCAGCATAGCTTTTCTGGCGGTCCCGGGCCGCTTTGAGACGTTCTCTTACCAAAAAGACCTTATCCGTGGTCTCTTGAACAATTTCGGGCCCGGTGAGTTGCTTTTCCCCAACTTCCGCCCAACACAATGGCGATCGGCACTTGCGTCCATATAGAGCTTCAAACGGCGCGGCTTGAATGCTCGTATGATAACTGTTGTTATAAGAAAATTCTACCAATGGCAAGTGCGTATCCCAATTACCTCCGAAATCAATAGCGCATGCCCGTAGCATATCTTCCAAGGTCTGGATGGTTCGTTCACTTTGACCATCCGTTTGGGGGTGATATGCGGTGCTCATGTCGAGGCGAGTACCGAGGGCTTCATTTAAACTTTCCCAAAATCTTGACGTGAAACGACTATCTCGATCGGAGATGATAGAAACAGGTACACCGTGTTTAGATACCACCTCCTTAATGCACAAGCGGGTCAGTTTCTCCAACCTGTCCGTTTCGCGTATCGGGAGAAAGTGTGCAGATTTCGTCAATCGATCTACGATTACCCAGATCATGTCATGGCCGCTTGTCGTCTTAGGTAACTTGGTAATGAAATCCATGGTGATTCGTTCCCATTTCCATTCCGGTATTTCCGGTTGCTGGAGCAAACCGGAAGGTCTCTGGTGCTCAGCCTTGACCTTTGCGCAAGTCAAACATCGCGCAACATAGGCTGCTATATCCCTTTTGAAATTCGGCCACCAATAAAGTTCCTTCAAATCGTGGAACATCTTGTCTGCACCCGGGTGAACCGAATATCTAGAACTGTGAGCTTCGGCCAATACTAGCTCACGCAATCCACCATATACTGGAACCCAAATTCTATTCATGAAATACAATGTCTGGTCCGCTTTTGGTTCCAATGAATCAACCATCTTTCGTAACCTTTCACCTTTGACGTTCTCGGGTTTGAGGGCGTTAACTTGAGCTTCACGAATTCGTTCGGTCATATTCGTGTGGATAGTCAAACCCAAAGCTCGAACACGCAATGGCTTAACCCGTTCCTTGCGACTCAAGGCGTCGGCTACGACGTTCGCCTTACCGGGATGGTACTTTATCTCACAATCGTAATCGTTTAATAATTCCAACCCATCGCCGTTGTCGCATATTCAAATCTTTCTGATCAAAGATGTGCTGTAAACTCTTGTGATCAGTGAAAATCGTGCACTTGGTTCCATACAAATAGTGCCTCCATATCTTGAGAGCGAATACCACTGCACCTAATTCCAAATCGTGTGTAGTGTAGTTCTTCTCATGGATTTTCAGTTGCCTGGAAGCATAAGCTATTACTTTTTCTCGCTGCATCAATACACAACCCAAACCTTGATGCGAGGCATCACAGTAAACCACAAAATCTTCCGTACCGTCTGGAAGTGACAGTATCGGAGCGCCACATAACTTGTCTTTTAGTAACTGGAATGCTGCCTCTTGCTTTTCCGTCCACTCAAATTTCTTGTCTTTTTGGGTTAACATGGTTAAAGCTTGCGCTATCTTTGAAAAGTTCTCGATGAACCTTCTGTAATAACCCGCGAGGCCTAGAAATTGTCGTACTTCGGTAGGAGTTCGAGGTGCTTCCCAATTTTTAATTGCCTCGATCTTGGCTGGATCGACGTGTATGCCTTTCTCGTTTACCACGTGACCTAAAAAGTGAACTTCCCGAATCCAAAAGTCACATTTCGAGAATTTAGCATAGAGCTTCTCTTTGCGTAATACTTCAAGAATTAACCGAAGGTGATTCTCGTGGTCTTCTTTCGTGCGTGAATAGATCAAAATATCGTCAATGAAGACAATGACGAATTTGTCCAGGTATGGCTTACATACGCGGTTCATTAGGTCCATGAAAACCGCTGGTGCGTTGGTCAAGCCGAACGGCATTACCAAAAATTCATAGTGTCCATACCGGGTTCTGAAGGCCGTTTTTGGTACATCTTCTTCTTGTATACGCAACTGGTGATAGCCTGACCTCAAGTCGATCTTGGAGTAATAGCTGGAACCTTGGAGCTGATCAAATAAATCGTCGATCCTGGGGAGAGGATAGCGATTCTTGATGGTTAGCTTGTTCAGCTCTCGATAGTCGATGCACATGCGAAATGTGCCATCCTTCTTCTTCACAAATAAGACGGGAGCTCCCCAAGGTGAGAAACTCGGTCTTATAAAACCTTTGTCCAATAATTCTTGTAGCTGGCTGGACAGTTCCTGCATCTCTGATGGAGCTAGGCGGTATGGCGATCGTGCCACAGGAGCTGCTCCGGGAACGAGGTCGATGCGGAACTCGACTTGTCGAGGTGGTGGCAACCCCGGCAAATCTTCTGGAAATACATCCGGAAAATCTCTGGCGACTGGAATGTCTTCCAACTTTCGCTCGTCGGCCTTCTTGTCCACTACGTGTGCCAAGAATGCGACAAGCCCTTTTCTCAGACACTTACGAGCCTTCATGCTCGAAATAATTCTTAGTGGCGTCCCGTGTCTTTCACCTTGAATTGAGAGAGTTTCACCGCTTGCGAGGGGAACCTGAATAACTTTATCGTTGCAAACCACAATGGCACGGTGTGCGGACAACCAATCCATGCCAACAACGATGTCAAAACTTCCCAATACGACCGGTAATAGATCAATCCCAAACTCGTGCCCACAGAGTTCTAACTTACAATCTTTAGCTACCTCTCTCGTTTCAATAGTTTTACCATTAGCCAGTTCTATAGAGTAGGGTGTATCTAGTTTGCTAGTTTTTAAACCAAGTAGTCTTTTAAACTCAATGGATACGAAGCTAAAGTCAGCACCGGTATCAAATAATACAGAGGCATAATGACCATTTAGAGGAAACGTACCAGTGACCACATTGGGGTCTTGCCGTGCGTCACCGGCTCCAATTACAAATGCCCGGCCACGGGCCTGATTGTTGACTTTGGGGCAATCTTTCTTCCAATGGTCCAATGACCCACATGCAAAACAGGGTCTGGCCCCTCCGTTCTTTGGTGCTCCAGATCGGCACTCTTCAGTCTTGTGCCCGGTGCGGTGGCACTTCCCGCAAGTCAATCCATTGTTTCTCCCTTGGTTTCCCTGTTTGTTGTTGTTATTGTTACCACGTCCTGTGGCGGCATAACCCTTTCCTTTCTTGTTCGAGCTACCCGATGCTCGATCCCTTTTCCCTTCATCTCTCTTTCTTTTCCCAAACCTTTGTCCGTTACCCTGATCATTAGTTGCAACTGCTGAACTTGATCCTTGTTTCTTGGCCTCAACGCTACTTGCTTCAGAAATTTTCAACCCAGAAACCTGGCGGATTAGGGTACCCATGCGGATAGCATCCTCAGTCAGACTTAGTGCCAGATCAATTGCCTCGCGCATGGTCGTGGGTTTGGAAGAGGTGACCATGCTGCGAATCTGTGGTGCTAGCCCGAATAGGTAACGTTCCACTTTGTTCTTCTCTGGTGTAACCAGGCGAGGTACCAGTCGTGCGAGATCATGAAATCTTGACGTATACCCAGTGACGTCTGCTCCTATCATGGTGAGGTTCCAGAATTCAGTTTCCAACTTCTGAACTTCACTTGCCGGGCGGTATTCGGCAGTCATCAGTTCCTTTAGTGCCGCCCATGATAGAGAGTATGCAACATCATCTCCTAAAGACTGTACCTGGCCGTTCCACCAAGTTAGCGCTTGATCCAGGAACAGATTGGTGGCGTACATGACAGACTGTCGAGGGGTACACCCGCTGATGCGGATAACTGCCTCGGTCTTTTCGAACCATTTGACCAGGCCTATGGAACCCTCAGTGCCGCTGAAGTTTAGTGGCTTACAGTCCAAGAAAGCCTTGAAAGTGCAGCCGCGCTCTCCCGAGGCTGTCCCTGTAATAGTAACATAGTATGTTATTATGGGATGGGAGTTTGTGAAATATTCTCCCATTGCTTTTCATTTATTTATAAACCTCTTACCACTGGGGGAGGTCTCACGTCGCTCGCTCCCTGTCCTGTCATGGGAGTGTTCCGAGCGTGCGGCTTCGTGTTCAGCGATGGCACGAGCTATGCGTTCAGAAATCATAGTTTCGAGCTCAGCCGGTGTTGTGGGCAGTCCGTCTGCTCCACTGTTGCTTCGGGTGGCAGGTGCCATTTTTCTTCAATAATAATTATCAAAGGTTAATTTGGCAAACATTTATACAATACAAAGCATAAATAACAAACCAAAGCATGAACACAATAATCAACACCATATCATCACACAACATACCAACACATCATACATAAATATAAATAGAAATCAACACAACATCACCACACAAATATACAAACCACAACACATGGAGTAAGCAATAATAATCATAGACAACAACATATTTCACCATAATAATAAGATTTTTCATTAATTTCAATAATAATCAGTACAATGCTTGTTCATAATACAAAATGGAGAATACACTTCTCATACAATACATTGCTTTTGAAATAATAAAACATCATATCATACGCCGTAATACCCGTACGGCTGGGCAAAATGCAGACGAGTGTCATAACCCGTGCTGTACTACCATAATGCTGCTAGTATGTACATAATCTGGTGTGTCTTCAGTGCATCCCCGATACAACCTACTGTGGCGGTGGCGGTGGATACTGGTACTGCGGCGCGTGCGTACTGATCGTCATACTGATCTTCATGATACGCTCGTACAAGAAATGTCGATGCGCAAAGTGCGCATCCCCTGTGATACCGCACTGAGCGTCCAGGCTCAGCAACTCCTCCGCGTAATGCGCCAAAGCATCCCGCGCATCTATCATCCTCGTCCACATCAGACGTGTCTGATGCTCCACCTGTGTTACGGTGCGCTGCACCGTATCAGCGAGAGTCTGAAAATCCCGCTCTAGTGTGATGGCAGTGGACCATGCTGGTCCAGACAAGGGTGTCGTCCTGGGTGGCTGGGATGGTCCGGGTATATCTGGGTGTGTGGATGGGAAGGGCCCGAAGGGGAATGGTACTGGTATGTGGGGCAGTAAGAAACTGGGTGGCCTGATGGAAAAGTGGTGTGGCATCAGATAAGGGTCCCCTGCACCTAGAGGGTATGGTGCAGGTGTCATGCTGGGTATGGTGGGGATAGGTATAGTCATGGCAATGGTGGGTGGTGGCATGGGCTCAGCTAGTGGGGCTACCAATGGCTCAGAGACAGTGGCCCACTCTGGAGTGGACACCACTACAGGGGGTGTGGGAGGGCTCGCAGTGGCGAAGGCCTCCAAGCCTGCCCTATGTAGCTCAGAGCTACGGGCGGGACTACCCTCGTGTATAAGTGCTGCTGGTGCTGGCTCCTCCTGGGGTAGGGGCTCGGGTGCTGGTGGGGCTATGGGGTCCGCTGGGGCGTCCTCTAGCATGGGAGCCACTGGCTCCTCCTGGGCAGCCTGAATCTCTGGCACCAACATGTGCCCTACTGAACCTACCGACTCGTCATCGGAGTCGTCGGATATCCATCCGTTTCTTCCACGGGGAATGGGTAGGAGTCTCATACCTGCGGTACGTGAATGTGGGGTACCGGTGCCGGCTCGTGCTCGGCGTGAGCCTGTCGGCGGAAAGGAGACTCTGCCGCGTCTGACTGGGCGGGAACTGGTCGCGAAGGACCGGCACAGCCGTCAGGGAAATCCCTGATGGCTCGAACGGGGCGTACGGCCAAAGGTGCGGCCGGTACGATGGGCTGTGGCGCGTCGACCACGGCCGGTGTCCAGTCAGGATCCTCGCTAGGATCTGTCTCGTCTGAATCGTCGTCTGACCCTCCTGCGACGTCCATCTCTACGTCGTCTTCTTCCGCATCGAGTACAACCAACTCGACTGGCTCTGGCGGAGGTGCGGGTATAATCTGGATACTGCTGTCAACACTAGGCGCTATACTTCCCGCGTCCGACATCCTGGCAAAAGAACCGTACATGTATATATGATTTATTTAAATTAGACAGTTATGGCTTACTCTATAGTAACCTTCCTAACTTCTAATTTTACGTTAAAGCATAACAATACTCATGGCTGGCTTGGTCGGAATCTCCTCATGCCCAATGCTTCTTGAAAATTACTTTTATTTAAAACCATGTACATTTTCTTTTGAAAACTTTATCTTTAGAACCAAATCCGGTTATAGTCTAGTTTTTAAAGAAAATACTCTAGTTCGCTATAACCTTGGCTCTGATACCACGTTCTGTCACACCACGACAAAGGCGGAAACACGTGGCGCGACGGTTCAAAAGCATAAAGTCAAGGTTATGGCTAAACACAAGTAATTTAAGAAAATGGGTCATTTATTATGACGTCGAATTAGTTTCAAACATTACACAAAAGATAATTGTTTTTGAATTAAACTTAGAGGTTTCTCAAATATATCCCAAATGCCTTGGGAAATAAAGGTGAAACCCCACAAAAGCCTGACGTCGCATGGAGATTCCCCGACCCTGCCTGCTTGATCTTTCATCTTCTAATTACCTGAAAGATATGTTTAAAAAGTTTCGTCAATATAAATATATTGGTGAGTTCACAGGTTTTCAGTTTCTAAAACTTGAATACTTGGGAATACCATGTTATGACAATATATAGGAGTTGCAAATTCCTATAAATCTACTTGAGACTATAATCAAACCAAGACATATAATAATTGTGCCCCGCTCCAAGTCGTTACTCGGTTTCCCACGACTTAAGTTCAGAATATTTGCACCCCAGGCATAACCTAATGCATAATCGACGCTATCGATTAGGGGTGGGCCTTGTCAGGCACCAATAGTACTATTCGAATATTCCTCCGGTTTCAATTCCCTGAACAAATGATTATAGAGGCGAGGACTCAACCCCGAGTGGCGGTCACACCTCAAGTATTAAATCCGTCAAACACTATCCCTAACATATCTTTCCCCCGGAAAACGTAAAAATAGTTTAAAATGGGGCCGTGAAACTCACCTGTAACTGCGTCTGGCTCAATAAGGTGAATAGCAAAGGGTGGTCTTGCACCTACAACGTCCTAAACGTATAAGTCACTATTCCTATAGTGCATGTGCCTTGGCAAGTTGTACACCCAACTCCCGACCACAAGTTGTTCCAAATCCCGTTTAATTATGCGTGTATCCTAGGTGTTGTTGGCGTTACATTACCCTTTGTGTTACAAGTTATATATTACTCTTGTTAATATTTCCATAACTTGTATCTTATTATCATCGACTCGACTTCACTTAACATATAATTATTTTCCCATTTAAATAATTATACTTAAGATCGCATCGCTCGATATAATATATATTTCAATCCTCGACCCGACTCACTTTGCCACACATTTGTTTTCCCATTTAAACAAATATGCTAAGATTTTGTCGTTCGATCGTATATTCTTAACGTCCGATTCAACTCACCACACCGTATATTTATTTTCCCATTTAAACAAATATACTAGGATTTCGTTGATACGACCTACACATATATATATCTTTGTCTTCTCGTCGCGGCTTTCCTTCCCGCATATCTACTTTCCCATTAAGTAGATATACTAGAATTTTGCCGAGGCGAGCGTACAAATATATATAAATGTGTAATTTTTCTTGTTAAGTATATACGTTTGTTTTAACGTCTTATTCGTTTACGTCAAGTGTTTCTCCCACGAATTAATCCTCCAACACTTAGGAAAGTGTTTATTTATTTTCACCCAAGGTATATATATATATATTTTACCTCTTAAAATATATATTTTTCTTATCTTGCCGCAATGGCATTTTTCTCATATTTTGTCCGGTTATGGTTCGTTAACGCGTTTTAGTTCGATATCTTAACTTGATTAGTTAATTTTTCCAAGTTTTTCCCAACATGTATTTTATAGAAATATTTTCCATATTTCTTCCTATTTTCACATGTTACTTGGATGGTTAAAATACTTATGTATTTTTAACCCAACTTGTCAACTTAACTACAAAAATGTTTCCAACACTTTTATATTCCCATTTATATAAAAGTATTCATTTTTGTATAAGTTTCCCAAGTTTGTTTAATATTTTTATAAAATCTCTATTTTATAAAAATCCTTATGTTAAAACCCTTTATATTTTTATAACTTTCAAAAATACACTTTTATACAAAATACCCAAGTATTTCTACTAGTATTTACAAAAATCATCCTTAGACTTTATTCTTACATTTTTGACACCAAACTTTCCATACTTGTATTTTTGGACTAATAGTTTCTAAAATGTCCATTTTAGTCCCTTAACTTTCAAAGTTACAACTTTAGTCCCTTAACTTACAAAAGTTGCATTTTTCTACTCTAACTTTCAAAGTTAGCATTTTTCACTCAAAATAGTTAACTTTGAAGATTCAACTTTTTATTGGTAAGTTATTTTTGTATCAAAACACTTATGTTAGTCTTATATTCCATATGAAAGACTAATTATGTGTGTGTTTTATGTATTTGTCCATTTCTTCAAAATATCATTCATCCAAGTGAGTTAACTTTAATTTTCCATCTTATTCATTTATGAACTTCTAACATGTTTTACCACATATTATTACTTAAATGATCATAATAAGATGAATTAAAGTTAGTTTTAACATATTCAAGTTCATCTCAAAATATTAACCAAAACATCATCCTACTTAGTCTTATATGTAAACTTCATATATTTTCAAGACTAATATATCATCATCATCAAATCCATGGTTTATTTCTATATCTTTAACCTTTCATTTTACACATGAAAACCTATTAAAGATTATGTTCAAAACCATTTTTAAACCCTTCATGTACAACTTGCTACTAGGAACACATACATGAATAATAACAATCAAAAACAAGATTAAGAAGCTTACTACTAGCACAAGGCTAGGGAAGACAAAAACCTTGGATTTGAGAGGGGTTTAGTGTGTTCTTCCTAGTGGTTTAGCTCCAAGCTCTTGAAACACACAAAAGGGGTTTGGATGATGGATGATTTTAAGTATTTTGGAGATGTAAAAACTTGAAAGAACAATGTGTATGTGTGCATGTAAACCCACGGCTCTAAGAAGGAAAAAGAAGAAGAGTTTTGCTTTGTTCCTTCTAATGGTTAACACATGTATATATAACCTTATCACTTGTAATCTTCCTTGGATTTTATGATCATTACTAAGATATGAGAGATATGTATTGTACTTAAAGTTGATCTTGGATGGGTGTGGGAGAGGGGTGATGGCCGTGAGTTTTTGAGAGGACAAGAGGGGTGGAGTATAAATCTTGGTTAATTGATTGTAATCTTTCCAAATCTTACACTTGATTTTATACAAGACTCCTCCTTGCATGCACATACTTAGGGCATGATTAGCTAGCTTTGTCTTGGCTTTTCTTGGCTCTTGGCCGAAATATCTTCAAGGGGGGACAAGAATAGGTTGCTTTTGTACTAGATGTTTACTCATGCTTTTCCTTACACATTTTGTCTCATGTTAAGCATGCTTTACACTAGATCTTAGGTTATTATTATTACTAACACAAGGCATGGATGTTATATGGCCATTAGGCCGGCCCTTTGATGGGTGTAAGTGGGGTCCACAACTTCAATTATTTACCCATTGTTTGTTATGTTTAATCCCCCGTCGTTCGGGTGTCGTTCGGGTATTTTTCGGGTTTTAATCACGCGTTATCCGGACATTAAATATACCTTAAATAACACTTAAATATAGTCTATTTTAAGCGTTGATTGGTTATTTAGGCCTTTACCGGGTGAAATTACGAGTTATACGCGTATCGGGTGCGATACGCGCTCTTTATTCGTTACCGGGAGATTTGTACAAGACGTTTCCATTTATGGTTTTGGAGTTCCAAAACTCATTATATCTTATGAAAATACCCTTTATTTTATATCCTGGGTGTCCGGGATCCGTTTCGTTTATTTAATTATTACCGGGTAATTGCCAACATCCGTACCGGATAGCTTATTCGCACATGATCCAATCATGCTTTACCATTAAACGTATGCATTCCTATGCATTATTTGGAAATTGCTATTCCCTAAGGCCTTGCTAATTAAATCACACATAATTGCATTTAATTACGTTAATCATATATTAATTAATTGTACGGAATTACCTTATTTTTGCCGGTTGTTACAAATCTGCTCTTCAATCCAACTACATCTTCAACATCGCCATGCAGTTTTCTTGCTGCGAAAAAATAAATAAATAAAAACACAAAGACCATTCAATCTTTTTCTTAACATAACATGCCAATTCTATATATCCATTAGATTTTTAGGCAGATCACAGATGCCTCATGAAAAATATGGCGGTTAAGCACACATATAATTAAAAATAAATGTATGAATATTGATTAAAGCCTTGAGTACTCCTAAATTATGATGTAATAGGTCAATCATGTTGGTCGTAAATAAATATCATCAGTTCTTGGTAAATGATGACAAATGGCAAGTAACTATTAACAGGTTGAAACTTTCTTAAAACCAAAATATTCAACTTTAAGTATGTTAAATCAAACATCAGTAATATATAACAATAGTTCAATAACAAGGTTGTTAGTAACCTTGTTAATTCTTCATAGTCTTCAACAGGACTAATAGCTGTTGTAGTATCCCAAAATTTTTGCATCATTGAACTTACAACTTCATTATACATGCCAACTTAATTGCTCTATATTTAATAAAGATAACATGAAAACAAACAAAATAGATCAGAAATGGCAAAATAATTTTTTTTACAGTAGCAGCGATAACTGATGAATTAACAAAGGGAAATGCTCAAAGTAGAAAGACTACCCATACCTTGTATCGGTTGTCAGGTATGTAAGCATTTGAGCAAGTTAGTAAGGACCATGTTGTTTCTAAGCTATTCCAGCAGGAACAGATTCTGATTCTACGTTACGGTTCGTACAATCGCATCATATATAAAAGTCGCCGTTAATGTGAACCATGCCCTGAAACATTGTATGAAAATAACTGGTTTTTGGTAGTAATATTTAACCCACTTATGAAAGGGTCGTGCCAAGGTTCACCTGCTTAATTAAACAGTTCGACTTGTCACCCGTTTAACTATAAACATGCCAGCATGCTAACCTCTTTAACCATACAGGTTGACGCGCTAACATGTTCATAATTTTATTACAGACTGTTTGACTTGTTTAGATTAATGGAATAAATGGTTTGTGTTCAAGTTACACAATGTAAAATATGTCCCGGTTTGGGTTGATATCTTTTGACGTGAACAAATATATGGTCGTGTTTAGGTTCAACGATTCAACCAGCTTTCGTCGTAAATGAGAACACATTCCAACATTGATAAGAGTTGCATAAGGCCATATACTTGATACTTACCCAAATAACCACTGCTTATCGGTTTTCTCCCGGAAAGAAGCTCAAGAAGAACAACACTAAATGCATACACATCGATCTTATCAATTACCTTTCCATACATGAAATATTCTGGAGCTAAGTAAATGCACCATAAAATCTTTAGTCATGTTTAATATTATGCTTTTCTTTCACACCTTAGTTGGTACTTCTGTCAAAAAAAAAAAAAAAAAAAAAAAAAAAAACCCAAAACTGAAGTTACAAACCAAAAAGTTCCTGTAACATCAGTGTAAGTTATCTGAGGCTCTGAGCAGAGGTGGTCAACGCCCACACCGCGAGCCCAAAATCAGAAAGCTGGAACATTAGATAGATCGAAAAAAGTGTTAATATAACCGACAAATACAAGTTAACAAAAAAGATATATTGAAAAAATCACCTGTGGCTCAAAATCACCAGAGAGTAAAATATTTGTTGATTTAACATCCATGTGGATTACTGTTGGATAACAACCATTATGTTGATAAACGAGTGGTTCAGCTATACCCACAGCAACCTTATATCTCTCATTCCATCGAAATGCAGAATCCTTCTTATTGCCTAAATTTAATAGATAATAATATGAATCAAGGGAAAATCATAGATATATTGGTATAAAAATTGCATTATCTTCAAGATTTTAACAACTATTTCCTTGCCATAAGGAAGACACCCTTAGTAAACTCTACTACTCCCTCCTTTTCCTATCATATTCTCTGAATATCAAATAATATATTTCACTAAGATGCAAGTCATAATACACATCACAAGGAATATGTATACAGATAAGAAATATAGCAAACAAACCAGGTTTGAAGTTTCGTGTTGCAGAGAGAAGTTCTTGATATTTAAGCAATCTACAAGTGGCTGAATATTAGTCATGGAGACCCTCTAATTCTTTCAGCATCACTTCCTGAATCTGAGTTTGTGATTTGAAAGCAATTTTTAAGCGGCAGCTTCATAGCCCACTGAACCACTGATATCAAAAAAGTGTGAATCACACTGTTTCATGACCTAATTGATCCAATAAAACACAATGTCTGATGAAGTTAAGAAGGTGAAGAGTATCCTGCGAATTGGGCAGGTCGATTAGTATAGCCAAGGGTAAGGACGGAATCATTTTTAGATTTTTAACTATAAAATCAAAATAAATTTACTATATTGCCCCTCAAAGTGTCTTAATTGTCACATTTTTTCCCATAATACCCTTAGCAAATAAGCTTTATTCCCTTATACTTGTTGCTTTAAAAAATTGTACCCATGTCAAAATTCCAATGTGGTACATCACTCCTCCTTTATAATGTATTATAGATATGTATAATTTGAATACTAATTTCGAATCGAGTTGATTTAAAATCATAAATTTGTATTCGATTACTAAATCGAATTCGAATTGAGTCTAATTTTAAGTTTTTTGAGTTCGCTTCGAATACTAAACCTTACGTATGACCACGACACCCCTCCAAGCATATGAGTGTTAGTTCCCCTTTTGCTCACGTGGTATTAGGGATTAGGGTGAGAATACTTTTTTTTTCTTTTTTACATTCACTTGACGAGTGCAAATAGTCTAAGACTACTCGGAGTGTGTGGGGGGGGGGGGGGAAGAGGGGGATGAAGCGCCATGTGGCACTTGTAGGACCATTGTGGGGCGGGGGAAAAATTGTGGGGAGTGGAAGAGGGGGGGGGAGGGGGCGAAGTGACATGTGGCACTTGCTTTTACATTTTTTTTGTTTTTTATTTTCTTTTTTAATAAATAAAAAACACAATTTTATAAAAACATAAATATAAATTCATTTAATAAACTACAAAGTAAATAAAAAAAATACACGAACTAACAAAAAATACATGAAAATTAAAAAACATAAAGGCACTTTAAAAAAAAATACATGAACCGAAAATGGTTTAGTTATCGCTATCGCTATCGTTATCGTCAAATGGGTAATCTCTTGGTATACTCAAAATATGATCAACCAGATCCGCTCGAAGGTTGTGATGTGTTTGGCTATTCTTGATTTCAGAGTTGTTGACGTTTCTTTCTTCATCAGTAATGTTTTCTTGACTTTGTTGCGTTTCCTCACCAAAGTACTCGCATATTGCACGTCCTTCATCCTCCAAAATCATGTTATGTAAAATAATGCATGCGTACATCACATTTCTTATTTGGGGTTTTTCATACAGTCTACATGGCATGGACAAAATGCGCCATCTTTTTTGCAACACACCAAAAGCACGCTCAACATCTTTCCGTGCAGCCATTTGAGCTTTGTTAAACTTTTTTCTCTTAGGGTCTAACGTAGTCCTCCGTGTAAACGATTTTACGAACACGGCCCAATCAGGGTAAATTCCATCTGTTAGAAGATAGCCGTACTTATATTCTACCCCGTTTAAAAAAAAGTTCCTTTTGGTGCAACATCGTTTACAAGATCGTTGAAGATTGGGGATTGATTAAGAATATTTCTATCGTTCAACGAACCGGGCACACCAAAAAACGCATGCCAAATCCAAAGATCTTGTGACGCAACCGCTTCAAGCATCATACACGGCTTTTTATGAAAACCGCTCGCGTGTTGGCCTTGCCACTCTGTTGGACAAAGTTCCCACTCCCATTTCATACAATCTAAACTACCGAGCATACCAGAAAAACCTTGTTTTTCTTCGTGAAACTCTAAAGTTGGTGCACGTCACTAAATGTAGGTTTTCTCAAATATCTTTTTAAATATAATTCAACGACGCCCGCACAAAAAAAACTGAGTACTTTCTCTAGCCGTTCGCTCGGCCATCTTTAGATAGTCATCCATTATGTCGGAACTGGTTCCGTAAGCCAAGTATCTAAGCGCGGCTGTGACCTTTTGCATCGCGGTAAATCCTATCTGACCACGTGCATCGGGCCTTTGTTTGAAATATTCATAATTATTTTCTAAATCATTTGTTATTCTTAAAAATAAATTACGACTCATACGAAAACGCCGCCTAAAACTTTTTTCATCGTATGTTGATTCGGTGTGAGAAGTAATCACGTAACCAATGACTCATTTGCGGTTTGTCGTTCACGAACTATATACTTTCTACGCTTGGGTGGTTCGGAGGTCCCTTCGTCGTCCGCTATAGCTTGAACGACTTTCTGAACGCTCGTCATTAACAACTTTGCGGCACCTTCGCCCAAGTCATCCAAAGCGAGTTGATCAAACATATCATCTGAACTCGAAGAGTCATCCGACATCTTGCAAATTTTTTTTAAAAAATATGATAGTTTGGAGAGGATTTTATGAAAAAAAAGAGGGTGTGTTGTGTAGAAGAGGGTATTGTTATATATATATATATATATTATAATAGAATATAATAAAAATTATTTTTTTAAACCGTTACCCAACGGTAACTTTTAAAAAATTTCTTTTTTTTCCCCTAAACGGTCAAATAATATAGATGGGCCAATGATTCCATGCCATGTGTCCCCACCAAGTGCCCCACTTCAGGCCAAATGCCCCCGCCCCTTCCACGCCATCGATGGCGGCAGTGTTACCCCCTTCCCGCCCCACTCTAGGCACTCTAATGACTTGACTCATTTACACGACTTTACTCGTTTACACTTTTTACTTTTTGCGATGTCTACATCATACTGACATCATACTGTATTTGATTCATCAAATATCTATGAACCCTGTTGTTTGTGCAAATTTTGCTTTTTAATAGTTGTAAAGATTTTTTCAAATTAGATTTGATTTGATTGAAACAAGTGGATTTTAAGTGATGTAGTCAAAACCCATTATCAAAAAGTATCACCTAAATGATCAGATTTTTATTCGCTTTATTATATCACTTAATATGCTTATGGTGTGAACGAGTATGAGTTGTTTATAAACTAGTTGAGGTTGGATTGCAAAAATTTGAACTAATCTGCATCCAAACTTATTTTTTGCCTTACTTAAAACTAAAAACAAAGTTGATCCTCAACAATATTTAACAAGACAAAATTATAAAAAAAAAAAAAAAAAAAAAAATCCTTTACCTGTATGTAAAGTTCATGTTTCATCATTTAGCTTCAATAATATCATTTATTATATTAGCTTTTTGTAATAGATTTTATCTTTTACACTAAATGTCATTAAAAACTTCAATTACTTTTTTTTTAATTACTATTTGAATCCCTGCATTATATAGTGATTTTAACTACTACAATCCAAAGTTTAAAATTTTAACTACATGAGTCCCTAGTTGGAAATTAAGTAATCTATTGAGTCTAAATTTCTAACTCCGTTAACTAAGTCTGTTAACTTTCAGTGAAAAGACAAAAATACCCCTACTTAATAAAAAATAAAAAAAATATGTATACAAACCTAACCCTTTTTTAAACGATCTTCTTCATTTTGTCCTTTATACCCTCTTTACTAAATTAACCCACCCACCATCTTCAACCTCCTAAACCACCACCACACCTTGCACCACGACCACCGTTGCACCACTGTACCAGCTCCATCCTAACCGCACCACTTCACCAGCCCTAACCCCACCCCCATTGCATAACTGCACGATCTCACCAACGCCACCACTGAACAGCGAATTGCACGACACCTACCACACCGCACCATCTGATCCTCCTTCCATATCCGATCATTAAGCTGACCATAAACCCTAATCCCACCTAACCCAACGCACAAACCCCTTAATAATCCCACCATCATCGTCGTCTTTAACAAAAGGCACCGTGACCACCATATAACCACCACCGACTCACAATTAAACTACCACCGTTAACCACCACTCAACTCACCCTACCCCACTATTTAACCCTCTGCACCACTATCACTATACCACTCTACCATCGTCGTAGCCCCACCTCACCCCCAAAATCGGATATGAACCCTAATCCCCAACCAACCCTCTGCACCACCATCACTATACCACTCACCACCACTCCACCGCCGCAACCACACCACACCACATCCTTAATCTGCAACCAATAAACCCCATCATCATTCTCAGCCCCACCTCCCCAAACCAACCCTCTACACCACCATCACTACCATTTTTTATTCAGTACCACGAAATAAACAACACAATAAATCCCATCATCATTCTCAGATTCATGACCTGCAAATCCACCATAATGTTGTAGAAAGATAGATGAGGATGAGGGAGGGAGAGAGGATGCATACCATATGGAGAGAGGGAGGGGGTTTGATTTAAGTTACGTTTTATTTTATATTTTATTGTGGGGGCACTTGTATCAGTTCATACAAATTTAACAGATTTGGTTAATGGAGTTACAAATTTGGCCTCAAGTAATTAAAGTTTGGACTTTGAGTTTAAGTAGTTAAAACCACTATAACACATGGACGCAAATAGTAATTCACTCTTTTTTAAATAACAATTTTACCTTTACCTTAAAGACCAAATATGTAGTTTTCATAATTGTTAGTTATGAGAAAGTATAGTGTACAAAAAATCTTAACATAAAAGGATAAGAAGGATTTTGGGGCTTTTGATCTATATCAATCAATGGATGAGATTAAAAGGGGAATATATACGTTGACTTCTAAAAGAGAAGGGGAAGGGGTGTTTAAAAAAAACACAATAGAAACAAGTTTTTTATCCTCTTTCATTTGCATACCCTATTGCTATACTTTAAAAAAAAATTGCTAGGTTGATAACTTGCGGTTTTTTTTTTTGTCAGATATAACTTGCATCTTTTTTATCAGGTATTACTTGCGTTTTATCAGCTATAACTTGCGTCTTATCATGTATAACTTGCGTTTTATCATGTATAACTTACGTTTTTTTGTCATATATGACTTACACCTTTTTATGAGATATAACTTCCGTTTTATCAGGTATAACTTGCGTTTTATTAGGTATAACTTGTGTTTGTCGAACCCGAGTCTTTGAGCTGTTAAATGAAGACAGAAACCAACTGGTCTAAGTGACTAGTTGGTCGATTATCTGACCGGGAAAATTATAAACTAATTCGATTAATACGCAACCCAGATTTGTCCCAATAATCACACAAATAACCCACTATAACAACGATCAATCCAATATTTGTCTTAGCGGTTTAAAACCTAAACCTAATCGACTAATCTAGAGGAAATAATTGGATTATAACATACCAATAGTGGGGAAAAAGTGAAGAACAGAGCACGAGAAAACAGGTTCGGTTCCAGGTATCCAAACATAGACGGTGTATTTTAGAATTCTAAGTATGGCATTGTGACGTACTTAGTTTATCTATGCATTGATATAAATTTTATTCAAATCCGAGTTAATATTGTAGAAGTGACGTGGTTTAGCATCTTCCGTATTATAAGAATGTACAGTTGCAATTGCTTGTTTTTATCATCAAAGTTTCTAAAAATTCATATTAAAAGACAAACGGGACAATTATAATTGATTTTTTTTGTTCTTTACCATGACGAACTGCTGGATGGGTATTGGAATGTGATATATATATATATATATATATATATGTCTGTGTGTGTTTAATGTCTAATTTTATGTATATTTGAGTGCTTATATGGGGGAATTAGATAACTATGAGGAAATGATGTTTTGCAGGTTAAATACGAATATAGGATATGTTTTAGAGAATTCATATGGATATGAAGTAAAGATATTAAAGTATGATGTGATAGAGAATTGAATTACGAAGACGTGGGCGCAAACGACGACGAAACGGAGTTAAAACGAAGAAGTTATGAAGAAAACAATTTTTGGAACAAGCTGTTAGCAGTAGGCTACAGTTCCAGCGTAGCCTACGGTTCGGGATTACGGGAACAAGTATAAAGTGCCAAAAATTAGGTTTTTGAAGGGAACTTCTCCTCCATTTGACTACGGGCGATTCTAGAGAGTATTGGGGCGATTTTGGGCATTCTTTCACCATTCCACGCCTTTTAATCACCTCCCAATCATCAATAATGCAATTCTACATCAAGATTGAAGATAAAATCATGAAGATGCAAAGTTAATCCTCCTGCGGTTTCTCTGAGTGAAGATTTGGGTATTTCGTAAGGATTTCTATGTTTTGAACTTTGTTTAGGATCATGTTTTATGAAGACGTTTATGTGTTTTTGAATCTGGTTGCATGTTTGACTGATTTGAACAATTTGATTGACTTCCACAATCACAATTCGTCATCGTTTCTTGGTTTTCTTGCACTAGGAATAATTTTACCTTGTGATTTGTGTTTTTGATGTTGAATTGGGTTGAACAACTTAAACATGATCATGTCTATGTGATTACCTAATTAGGTTAGTTCAGAGTGTCCTTTAATTACCGAATCAGAAACCCGTGAGTGACCGTTTTTCTATATTATTGTTTTTTCTTAAAATCAATCATCACCTCGTTTTGCAGCACTCAACACTTTTTAGTAATCTTCACAAAATCAATTTCGTTAATTTATTAGTTTAAACATTATTTTACAAAACCAACACTTTCCACAAACTCCCTAAGGTTTGACAACCCTAGTTTTTATTTAGTTTTTTTATTAGCACTTCGACACGCGGTCACGAACCAAACTGATACCGTACGAACATATATCGGTATTCGTTTTTATACTTTTTTCGACGTTGTTACGGTGTTTTAATGAACCATGAAAACCTTTCGTAGAGCGCGGGAAAACCCACTAGTTTATATAAAAAGTGAAGCATGAGATGTAGGTCTATGCAGTTTTAGAAATTAGTTTGAAATCTGATGTGACAACTCATGTAACGGTTTTAAATCTGTTATGCATTGTAGGTGCTCTTAGATGATATATGATGAACTTAAATGATCATGTTAAATGCAAAAATGAAAATTCGTTCGTAAAAAAAAGGAAAATATGAAGTATAGAAAACTTTATCACTATAATGCGGAGTTATTTGGTCTCAACTTCGAATCCGATTCAGAGGGGTTTTACCGCAGTAGGTCTTCGAGCTACGAATTTTTCCCAAAAGTAGTGGCTTGATGGACTTGAGCTGCCCAGTGGGCAGCCATTTGTCAGTATTAACTCACTGGCAGTTCAGATGGTATATTTAGTTGCCGGTTCAATCCCCACTCTCCCCATTATTTTCCATGGTATTCAGGTAAAGAGCGAATACGGATGGCGCCTGTTCGATTCTGATGGGAGACGAGGTTTTACCGATTATTTTACTGCGTGCTTTCTAGTGGGTGGAGATTGGGTTTCCACGCATCTGGGGGAGCCAAAGAACTGGTGATGATCGAGTAGCCAAACTTAGCCACAGCGTCCGATATCACGATGGTTAGCACATCGTTAGTGACCGTTAAAAAAAAATATTTAGTTGCCGGTAAAAAAAAGGAGGAAGAATATACGGTCAACAGCAAACTCCTCGTAATCCTCCCAACCTCGTCAACTTAGGGGCTGTTTGGTAGCCTCTTAATCAGCCTCTTAACTATTCAGGTATGAATCATTCAGCATTCAGACTGTTTGTTTCAGCATCTGAATGGAATGATTAAGTGCTGAACCATTAAGCTAATAAGGGATGCTGAATGATTTAGCTCTTAACCATTCAGAGCCTCTTAACCATTCAGACCATCTTAATAATTCAGCACTTAATCAACCAAACAGCCCCTTAAAAACTCGGTCCAACCCGTCGTCTAGCACACCCTCAACCCAACCCAACCCAACCCAACCCGACCCGACAAACCTCATCCTTTTGAATCTTGAGGTTCAAGCTTCAACCAACAGTTGGTTTCATGTTCATAACACTTCCAAATAAAGTAACAGAAATAAGAAAAATCATCATTTTTATACAACAAACTAACATTCAATAATCTCTAATAACTCTCAATCCAGCAATATCAATATTATTATTAATATTAATATTACATTATTACAAACAGCAGCAAATAAATTCATTTCCAACGAACAATAATTCATATCCTCACAATTTTAGCCGCTTTAACCACCTGATTCTCCCTAGCAATCGCCTCACGACCAACGCTTTTATAATCATAACTACACTCATGCCTATCACTATACCTATGCTCCGAGCAAAACAAATCCCCACACCTACACCTAAACCCGGTCAAACCCGACCCGTTTCCTGCATCCGGAGCACCGGCTCACCTCCTTCCTCTTCACCTCCTTCAATTCTTCATCTATAGCCACAACCGTCCGATCTAACACCAGATCGTCACGACGAGGTGACGTCAGCTGGCTAGACCTGCTACGGTTACGATGTGACGTCGTTTTGGCGGTGAAGCAGTTCTGGCACATGTTATTGGTGGCGGGAGTTCCGACGACGCCGCAGTTGTTGATGCAGAGAGTTATTAAGGGTTCTGGTACAGGTTTGAATTCTGCTTCTTCTTTTTCTGTTCTGTGAGCCATTTTTTTGTTGTTGTTGTTGTGATTGAATTAGAAAAAAATAAGAGTATAAGAACAGATTGGGGTGAAAAGGTATTGAAATTAGGAAAAGAAGAGCTAATTAGATGTTGGCGTGGAAGAAATGATAATTAGGATTTGGAATTGATTGAATGATTAACAATAATAATAATAATAATGTTGGGTGTGGGGGTGGGGAGATTTTTTTAAGGGGAAGGAGGTCGGTTAAGCGTGTTAATGTTATTATCATGCGTGTGTACGCGCGCCTTGGTGATGTATGAATTTACGGGAGTGCCCTCTCTAAAAAATAGGGAGCCGCCGAATACACCAGCTACGCCTACCGTGTAAAATGGGTGCATAAGAATATTGTGCTCAGCCTGTAAGTGGCGGATGCATGTTAATCAGGACGTAGTCTCGGGACATCAGTCTTTTTCTGTTGTATATATACATGTATATTGTAACGCCCCGAAAACCGCTTCATTTAAAAACGTTGATAGGCGGATTAATAAAATGATATTGGGTCAAGGGACTATAAGTTGGAGGGTGGAAATTGCCAAATACCCAAAGTCCATGTATTATTATTAATAATGGGCAAACACCAAAACACACACACTTGTGTGTGTTTTGGTCGATTATCAGGAAGAAGCAACGGGCTCCAACCCTAGTCCAACTACCAACTCAATCTAGCAAGGATTCAAAGGGAATTTGATGCATTAACCAGAAAAGGGCCGTTTATGGTCGATTGAACTTAAAGGTACCTCTTGTTTGGTAGAATTTGATGTATAATTCGTGTAGGGTTCAAACCCCACATGTGGGTTTTGAGGAAAACATGTTAAATTCGTATTATGGCTTGATTGTAAGTGGTATTGACCATCTCTAATGGTTTAGAGATGAGCTAATCACTAGGAGTTGCTTATTTGTGATGATGATATTGGGTTTCCATTAGAGCTTTGATATTGGCTTGGGTAGGGGTAAACCCATGTAATAGTAAGAATAATGTGTAGTTGGTGACATGTATGTGGCAATTTATGAATGATTGAAAGTTGTATATGTGTTAATTGTATAGAAATTTAATAAATTGAAGGATATGTGTAGAGTGGAAAGTGGATGTTGCTATTAGTATAACCCATGGTCATTCTTAGTTAAATTGGTTAATAGATTGGAAAGAAAGTGAGGTTTTGTTATGTTTAATGTTGTAGAATGAAGGGTAATTGAAGTGGGGTTGAAACGCGATGATAGATGTTATGAGCTATGAAAGTAGGCATGAAATGCTTGTACATTGTGTTTTAAAGGTTGTATGCACACCAAGTGTTTGACGAAATGCTTAGATGAGTCTAACATGTGTAAATTTGTATGCAAGACTCGACAAGTATGAAAGTAATGTGATAATTGGTGCAATTGATAGTAGGATTAACATAAGGGTTTCGTCTTAAAGAGTAATCATGTGGGGACTTGGTTGATTGTATGACATGGTAGGAAGTATGCATTAGTAATGTGTACACTAATGCTTAAATACTATGATTGGAATGATAAATAATCTTGCATGTTAATGAGATAGGAATGTGATGTTATGGTGTGTTTCATATGATCTAGTCATCAATATGGACATATGTTCTAAGTAGGAAGTTTGTATAATTGGAAGTTGACTTTCTGAGAAAGTCAACAATGTATGACTAACATGGTTATGCTTCCTAACATGATTATGGGATTAAGGAAATCATGTGATATATGTTAGATTATCTAGGTGTCATACATGATGATATGTTGGATTGCTTGATTGATAAACAATGTGGTAGTTAATTATGTGATATGCATATTAGTAATTGACTAATGAAAGTCATGGGAACAAGTAAATGTAATATGATTGATAGTATGCAAGGTTGTGTATGCTAACGGAATGGTGGGAATGATAACATGAATGCGTAGGCAACATGGGCTCAAGCATGAGTGGCTAATGGGTCAAGTGGAGGCAAGTAGCAAGCATCAACTTGGAGGACATAAGGTAAGTGGTTCTTATTCCACTTAGGATAATGAATCTTAACATGTATATGTGTTTGTAAGTAGTATGAGGACCGTGAGATGATGGAACGTAAATAACGAGGTTAAGGCTTGAATTGGAGTTTATAATGAAATAAACGTGGCTTCGAATGGATCGGCGTGGATGGGTCTAGAAGGGGTGGAAAGGAGAAACAAAATGGGAATGTGCAGAGTCCACCGTAAGGGTACGGTGGCACCGTTCCCTTACGGTGGCCCCTGCAATGTTTTTCCCCACCGTAGGGCAGAGGGGATACCACCGTTGGGTTTTGTGGTCCACCGTAACCTTACGGTGGCCACTGTAACGGTGGCCACCGTAAGGTTACGGTGGGACCTGGAAATTTATATTTTTTTTTGTTTATTCTATCGTATGTTGATGCTTCGCTTACGTACGCGACTCGTAATAGCGTTTAACGCATCAATTAATATTGTTGGACCTCGTGTAAGACTATGTAAGGGTGTAGCATGTAATACTAATGTTAGTTTTGTAATATGATCATAGTACGGAATGATACAAGTGCGTGTAGTTTAATTGATACGTTGCTCGATGGTATCAAATACGATAAGTAGATTGTCATGATTAAGTAGATTGAGAATGTGCTGTACATATGGGTACACATGCTTGGGTTTGAGAGAGAGTTTCATGCATGTAAGGGTTGGTAATTATGAGTAGATTGAGTATAGGGCTGGAACGTCATATTTGTCGTAGAGATTAGCGAAGAAAGAGTAACATGACGGGTCAAGTAAGTTATATGAAATGAAGGACTTGTATGATTGTATGTATGGTGGTATTATATGAAGGAGTTGTATGCTTGTATGTACTGTAGAATTATATGAAGGAAGTGTATGCTTGTATGTATTGTGAAATTATATGGAGGGGAAGTGTATGTTGGACGCATTGTGGGGTTATTAACCTTTGTTATGTGAATGATAGGAAACGTAGGTATGTACGTATGATTGCAGGAGACGTGGAGGTTCGGATCGGGGTAACCCACTCGAACTCGAATGAAGGCTGTCGGACAGGATCACAGAGTATTGTTGGATGTTACTTCCGCGTCATGAGTATATTACATGAGGTTACCTATTGAACTAACGAAATGGTTTTGTGGTGAATGCAGGATGTCTTGTCTATCTTGAGAAGTAAGGAAAGGATGGAGATCGAGCGAGGAGGCGGATTATACGTGATCACGGTCACATAATCAAATGGAGAGGAGTCACGTAGAATGTATTAAGAAATATTTTAAGATGTAACACCAAAAATACATATTAGAATCGGTTTCTAAATGTTCAAGGTTGTTATTAAAGAAAAGATTTTTTCGGTTGGCTTTTCCGCTGCAAGTTTCTGTAAATTGGTTTAGGACCTTACATATATATAGCTTTTTCGAGTGACATCAATGTTTTTTTGACGGTGACTACATTAGATCCAACCTAATTCCAATTAAATGATCTAAATTCTAATTTTTAAGTAGATACAAATATAACCTTTTACAAGCACACTCCATTATTAAGCCTAATTACTAATTAAAAAACCAACCAAAAAAAAAAAATTGATAATAACATACCGGTACGGTTGTGCCTCCAACCGACTGATGCTTCAATTCCTTCAAATAAAATCATCATCGATACAAAGAAGGATTCTTCTGTGTGATTGCAACGTCGATACAACGTAAGGTACCAAAAAAGTTTTTACACACATAAAAGGATGCATGTGTGTTCACCAAGTATATTTAAGGGCACGTTTAAGTCTAATCTTTATATGATACTTTGGGTTTAAATTAATATATTCAAGGTGTGGGTTTGGATGGTTTCTTGGATTTTGTCTTACAAAGGGAAAAATAAGTCCTCTGTGAACTTTTCAGCGATTAAAAAACATCTTTCATATAAAGTAATAACAAATTAGTTTTCCTTTACTAACTAGTGGGATTTAACTTTTGTGCGTTTGTAGTAATGATAAGTGCCATGTTTAACTTTTGGTACTATATATAACGTCGTTAATTCACTACATTAGAACATTATCAAGTCTTAAAGTACTTTCGAAGAGGATAAAATCATTCCACGTTTCGAGTCTTAAAAGACGTTCATCACTGGTTAATTAAAGACGTTTACCATTCATCACGATGGCTAATAAAAGAGGCTAGTTATATATTTTTAAATTACGTGTTTTTTTAAATTTTTAATGACTATTTTTTTTTAATTATTGCATCATATTTTCATTATGTGATTAACCTTACCTGACCCGAATTGCCGAACCAACCCCTCCGAAAATTTTTATGTCCAGTTCTATAAAATTAGAATGCTAAAAATAGTGACATCATTGGAAAAAATTCTTGGATCCGCCACTGTCTGGAATGCAATCATAAAGTTGAAAGTATTAGAAATTCCTAGGGGCATAGCATAAAAAAAAAAAAACTTACTTTGGCGAATTGGGTAGATCAAGAAAACAGCAACAAGAGCTGAATATGCAACATCAATCCAAGGTCGCATACCCAGACGGAAACTAAGCTCCCACTAACGACCCATGTAACAAGCTACACCAAGTAAGAAGTGTAGAACAATTAGTTCATAAGGACCACCATTATATAACCATTCATCAACGGATGCTGCTTCCCATATTGGGTAAAAATGAAAACCTATAGTTGCAGAAGTATCGGACATTGTTATAGGTTATGATATAGAATATATTGGTACCGGTATCGTTTTGATAATATCAATTTTGGTTCGTTCGGCATATGTACAGTTTTGACACTAGTTATGGCAACCAAAAGAGAGAACCAAAGAAAGAATACCGGTATCATTTCGATAATATCAATTTTGGTACCGGTTCAATTAGTCATGATGTCGGAAAGTGTTATATGTTACGATATAAAATATATTATTCTAAATACAGTGTGTTTTTTTTTCTTAACAAAATTTGTCCCGGAGTTTCAAGAGAATGGATAAACACTCATTTGTATACAAATTTTTAAAGTGTTAATGAACGCAAGAAAAAAAATGGATGGAAGGTTAAAACGTACATTATTTTAAAATATAAAGGGTGAAATTGAAAGTTAATAAAATATTATATATTACCTGCTCTTAGTTTCTCCATGCGTTTTAACAGGGGGTTGCGGCGCAACTTGTTGCCCGTTTACCTGTCATCATCTTGTGATTTGTTACGGGTTTTTTGGTTAATGGAATATTGTTAACAATAAAAAAACAAAAAAAAAAAAGAAAAGAAAAGAAAATTAAAGTAATACATATTTTCTAGTCATGATAAATAAATCATTCAAGTGGCATATCTTTTTTTATTCGCATATCAAAAATTAACCAAATTTAAACTCTTAAGACATGACTTGGGTATGGGCCAGAAAAAAAGATTCGTGAATTTTATTACCATCCACGTCAAAATGTTCTACTACATCAGAAATAATTAAGAAAATATTGACCATTATAAAGATTTTATTTATATATTAAAACGTATTACGAAGGCAGGAAGTACATGTGTATGAAAAAACGTAACGGAAGCAAGACAGGAGCTAGCATGTTGCGAGTTTTTTGCAAAAGTAGTGGATTTTTTTTAGGTTTTTTGTGTTTGTAGTTTGTGTCAGAAAAGTTTTTATGAAATTGGTAGTCCCGCAATCTAAGATTGCGAGAGTCGCCTATGTGGAACGATGACTGGGCATGGCTGGACAAGGTGGACGAGAAGGGAGACAATGTGGCATGGCTTTTGGAGGGTTGTGGCTGAGGTGGAAGTCCCGCAATCTAAGATTGCGGGAGTGGGTTCGGATTTATTTTGAGGACTTTGTAAGAATATGATTTGACCAAGCATAGTCAAGAAAACATATACCTTTCTTCCTCATCCCTGCCTCGTCCAAAATAATTATCATTTTGCACCTGCAGTTTTCAGTTAAAACAAAAATTTGTATATGTAATTTTATAAGATTCGGAAAATTATGCACAGACGTTGGAGTATTAATTTGTCGCAACTCCATTATCTCATCTCTGATAACAATTGAAGCTTCCAGTAAGTGATCGAAGGATCTTCTCCACCACTATCTCATCTCTGATAACAATTGAAGCTCCAGCAAGTGATCGAAGGATCTTCTCCACCACTTTCACATCTGCCATCTCTTCTCCATAGTTCTCTCATTTTGTCCAAACTCACTCCCGCAATCTTAGATTGCGGGACTTCAACCTCAGCCACAACCTTCCAAAAGCCATGCCCAGTCATCGTTCCACATAGGCGACTCCAGCAATCTTAGATTGCGGGACTACCAATTCCACAAAAACTTTTCTGACACAAACTACTCGCATGTTGCCCAGTTCGCACGACTCATTTGGAGACAAGTTGGAATTTGGTGTAGGTTACCATCTTTCTCCAGTAACTCTAGCGGCGACTCAATAGCGACGATATGTCGTTGCTATTACCTTTAGTGATGACTTGTTTGAGCAATAGAGGCGACACACTATTGCTTAGTTTTCTTATAGTGTCAAGCGAATTTTACATCCACAACTTGGTTCCTTTGGCATGCTCGTAATGGCATTCAGCAACATACATTCATATCCATAAAAAATATAAATGATATCAAGTCATATATGTACGTTTCTATGGGTAAAAAATAGGGTAAAACTACAATCTCTAACGTGGACGTCATAGTGTTCCTTTTCGTTTAACGATTTTAGCTTTGTCATAAGTATTGTTGCTTATATCTTGTAAATTTTATGTCTTCTAGCTTCTTGTTAGTAGCATTAACGAACATTTAAGAGCACAATCGAACAAACAAGAGTTTTTTTCGTGTTTGTTCATTTAGTTAATCAAACAAAATTACTTATCTGTGTTCGTTCATTTGTTAAACAAACGAATTTTTTCGCTAAACAGTATAAGAATCGTTCGTCAAACGTTTGGTTTGTTTACGACACTATGTTAAAAAGGCCATAAGGTGTGTTTGTGAGTTTGGTCAACCTCATGATGACTACTACCAATATGCGGCTAAGATGTTCTCATTAATGGCAATGCAAGTTGCTTTTTAAGTATTAAACTCAAGGGTTATAGTGGATGGGGACATGGTGTGATTTAAAGTGGATGGTTCTAATTAAACCCCCCAACTTCTAAATCAACCCTTTAATTCAAAGCGAGGCGCCTGACTGCCTAATTAGACATAAAGCTTAAGATTCCTGAAAACGATTATCCCAGGCGCCTCGCTTAGGCCTAAGCGAGGCGCCTGAGAGTTTGATTAACCTTGATTAAACGTAAAGCCTGATATTCTCTCGAAATAATTACCCAGGCGCCTCGCTTTGGCCTAAGCGAGGCGCCTGGTCCCATCAATTTTGGCTATAAATTCATTCGATTTCATTATAAACTCGTTCGATTTCAATTCTTTGTCCACAACATATATAACATGTCGTATTACGACTTAATTTTCGGTGATTCTTACGACTCTAATTCATATAATGTCGAGCAGGGTCCGTCATATAATGTCGGGCAGGGTCAGTCTAGTAATGTCGAGGAGGGTCGGTCATATAATGTCAGGGAGGGTCGGTCTAGTAATGTCGAGGAGGGTCAGTCTCGCATTCGTTACCGTGACAATGCGGTACAACTGGACTTGAATACACAGTGGAAGGACCCGTATGAATTTGAAGACGAGCCTAGTCAACCTGCCTACGGTTATACTTACGACGCTAACGGTGGTAATGACACATCTGAAGAACAAGACTGTACGCACTATGAAGACAGCGCTGTCGATGAGAAGCGGGTAGAAGATCAGGAGGAAGGACCTAACCCGATCAACCTTTGGTTCGAGACTAACCGGACATTTTCGACACGCGATGAGTTGTTCGATTGGGTACATGATACGGGAATGGCAAATGGTGACGTCATAGTTATAAAAAGATCGAAGAAAAGAGGAGAACATTTCGTGAAGGTATATATTTCAGTCACTATTGTTTTTAAGATATTAACAAATGCGTATTTTATAAATTGTTATTTAAAAAGCAAAAATAAACTTAACTTATAAATTAGTTACTAAAAACACGTGTTTTTATCGTTGGTCAAGGTTAATTCCCTACGGGTGCACCAGTGGTTTTCGGGTCACACACCTTTAGGATTACGTTTCTCCTTTGCTAAGAGTATTGTTAATTTTTAATTAATAAACTTTCTTATAATTTATTATTTAAAAAAATTATAAAAAAAACTTATTTTCTAATAAACTTATTTTTGTTAAGGTTGTATTTCAATGCACTCTGGGGGGGGGGGGAGGGAGCATAAGAGTGTGGCTTTGATGAGGAAGACGGGTAGCAAAAAAATTGGCTGCCCGTTTAAGTTGACAGGGGTGTTTGAAACTCGGACACGGGTTTGGAGGTTAAAGGTGAAAAACCCGACGCACAACCACACTCCCTTTGAACACTTAGAGGGTCACCCGTATGCCAGAAGGCTTTCTGTAGATGACAGAAAACTGGTCGGGGAGATGACAGAGAATGTTGTTCCCAAGCGTAGCATCTGGAGAATGATCCTTTCAAAGAACCCGGAGAGAAAGACTACCCTGAAAGATATACACAATGCGGCTCAGATGATGAATGCTGGAAAGGGAGTCATTCCCAAAGGTGCAATGGAGCACCTCGAATACTTTCTGACGGAGAGAGGATTCGCCTACTACACGCGTGCGGATGAAACCGCGAAAGCTCTCACGGATATTTTCTTCGTTCACAAACATTCACATACTATGTGGTGCGCATTCTCGCATGTGCTGATGATTGACGCCACCTACAATACAAACATGTACAATATGGCGTTTGTTCAGGTAGTGGGTATGGCGTCGACAAACCAGTCGTTTTCGATTGCCCATGCGTTTATTTCTTCTGAGAGGATTGGTAACTACATTTGGCTGTTGGAGAGGATAAAGTCTATGTTGGACAACTGTATGGAGCCGCGAGTGATTGTGACAGACAGGGACCTTGCGCTGATGAACGCGTGTGATGTGGTTTTCCCCAAAGGCGTACAAGTATCTATGCCGGTTTCATATCTCGCAGAATATCAACAAAAACAGCAAGAAGGAGTTCACGGATAGGGAGTGTAAGGAATTTGTTCGAATGTTTTGGTGGCTGTGTTATTCTGCGACGGAAACCCTATACGAATACAATTTGGGGCAATTTCAGTCATATCTGGAAAAGATGGATCGTCTAGGTAAGTAGTTTTACATAATTACATACGTACTTGTTTACATACACACGCCTGACAAGTTTTGGTTATATTTTTCAGACGTTTTTTGCTACACGAAGAATAACTGGTTGGACCGGTTCCGTCAAAAGTTTGTGTCTGCGTGGACTAACCAAACGCTGAACTTCCGCCAGACCACTACCAACAGAGTTGAGGGCATGCATGCCAAAATTAAAAGTTACCTTCCAGGCAATCGCAACTCGTTGTCGACAATTGTGAAGTTCGTTGATCAAATGGTTGATAAGCAATATAGAGACATTAAAAAAGGTTTTGAAGAAAGCCTAAGAAAAACAATGAACCACCACAAGAAGCAGCCATTGCTTGATAAGTTACTTCGGAAGGTTAGCAAACATGCTCTTCAGTTGATATACGAAGAGATCGACCGTCTTCAAACGTCCATGCGCCGTTACAATAACACTTGTGGATGCCAGCTTTATAATAGTTGTGCTTTGCCATGTGCCTGTCGTCTCGAGCAGTTACAACTTAATGGTAATTAGTACTAGTGTCCATATGATTTTACTACATAATTTATTACATGATTTAACTTTATAACATATGTTATTTTTTCAGGTCAGGAAATCCATTTGTTCTCGATAGACGTGTTCTGGAGGAAGCTTGACTTCAAACCTGCGAAGACTGGTTGCGAAGATATAAATGTAGATAAGGTGTGGGCAGAATTAAAGGAAACGATTGATACAAAACCAGTTTTACCCAATTAAACTACTTGGACAAATTTGCACAAATCATCACAGGCAACTACTCCCCCAATAAACCGCCTGTTGTGCAAAAGAAAACCCATGGTCGTCCAACCAAGAAGCAGCAAGAACACAAGAGAGAATAATCTGCAAGAAAGATCTTACATATGCCGGTTGAAGAAAGTGGGTCTGATGAGGAGTTTGAATTTCCCCGGCACAACTCATTCGTACCATCACAGGAGGACCTCGTACGACCTTCCCAGTCCCAGCCATGCCCTCCTTACGAGCTTCACCGTCACAGCTCTTACATACCGTCATCGTCCTAGGGGGCAGCATTTGGGATAAATTCAATTTCCCGTTGCTTCTGCGGACAAAAAAGTCAGAGAACTTAGTAAGGAAATATGGGGATAGAATTCCATCTGTGTTTCACCCATATATATCTAAAATAACGGATGTGAGACCTGATGGTCATTGCGGTTTTCGAGCGTAGCTGTGGGGTTAGGGATAGGTAAAAATGAACATATGTTTGTCCGATCCAAAATGCTACTCGAGTTGCGCAATAACGAAGCCTTGTGGAGGTCAATGTTTGATCCGAATAACGAAGGACATTATCAGCGTCTCTGCGATAGCATTCTTTTAGAGGGGTGGGAGAAGCCGCAGAAGAGAATTGGATGACGACGCCGGAAGCGGGATTTCTCATTGCACAGAGGTTTGGTTATGTTTTTCATACACTCAACATTAGAGGTTCTGATACAGTTTTCCCTCTATTTTTAGGCCCAAGTTGTTCTCTACCGCCTATTCAGACGGTAGCAGTTTGCTTCGTGGACCGACATTACATCAACATAAAGCTTGAAGGATCATATCCAATGCCTCCCCCGAATAGAACTTGGACTGCTTTTAGAAATGATGGTGGTGCGGAATGGGAAACTATGTTTGAAAATCAAATCAATATGTACAAAGAATTAGTTTTCCCGAAACGGGACACCAATCAAAGTCCTGAAGTACAAGATTTAGCTTAGATATGTGAAATTTGTAAAAATATTTAAACACTGTTTACGTTCTTAAAAATCGTATTGGTTATGTTTATGTCTTTTAACGGGCTTGTCAGGTCAGATTGTTTCGGTTCGTTAACGGGCCGGTCGGGTCGGAACAGTCCGGTTCGTTCACGTGTCGGTCAGGTCTGAGTGTTTTCGTTCGTAAACGTGTCGGTCATAATAATAATAATAATAATAATATTAGTAATAATAATAATAATAATAAATACAATAATAATAATAATATATACAATAATAATAATAATAATATAAGTAATAATAATAATATTAGTAATAATAATAATACTAATAAATACAATAATAATAATAATAATAGTAAATACAATAATAATAATAATAATAATAATAAATACAATAAAAATAATAATAATAATAATATTAGTAATAATAATAATAATAAATACAATAATAATAAATACAATAATAATATTATTAGTAGTAATAATAATAATATTAGTAATAATAATAATAATAATAATAAATACAATAATAATAATAATCATAATAATAATAATAATAATAATAATAATAATCATAATAATCGTTCACGTGCCGGTCGGGTCGGACCGTTTCGGTTCGTTAATGGGCCGTCGGGTCGGAACAGTCCGGTTCGTTCACGTGTCGGTCGGGTCTAAGTGTTTTCGTTCGTAAACGTGTCGGTCATAATAATAATAATAATAATTATAATAATAATAATAATATTAGTAATAATAATAATAAATACAATAATAATAATAATAGTAAATACAATAATAATAATAATAATAAATACAATAATAATAATAATAAATACAACAATAATAATAATAATAGTAAATACAATAATAATATTAGTAATAATAATAATAATAATAATATTAGTAATAATAATAATAATAAATACAATAATAATAATAATAATATTAATAATAATAATAATCGTTCACGTGCCGGTCGGGTCGGACTGTTTCGGTTCGTTAACGGGCCGGTCGGTTCGGAACAGTCCGGTTCGTTCACGTGTCGGTCGGGTCTGATTGTTTTCGTTCGTAAACGTGTCGGTCATAATAATAATAATAATAATAATAATAATAATAATAGTAATAATAATAATAATAATATTAGTAATAATAATAATAGTAATAATAATAATAATAAATACAATAATAATAATAATAATAATAATAATAATAATAATCGTAATAATCGTTCACGTGCCGGTCGGGTAAGACTGTTTTGGTTCGTAAACGTGTCGGTCATAATAATAATAATAATAACAATAATATTAGTAATAATAATAATAATAAATACAATAATAATAAATACAATAATAATAATAATAATCGTACTAATCGTTCACGTGTCGGTCGGGTCAGACTGTTTCGGTTCGTTAACGGGCCGGTCGGGTCGGAACAGTCCGGTTCGTTCACGTGCCGGTCGGGTCTGACTGTTTTGGTTCGTAAACGTGTCGTCATAATAATAATAATAATAATAATAATAATAATAATAATAATAATAATATTAGTAACAATAATAACAATACTATTAGTAATAATAATAATAATAATAATAAATACAATAATAATAATAATAATCGTAATAAAAATCCGGCATCTACTGTATAGTCCGTCCATGATGTACAACGATTTATGAATGTTCTTAAAAGTCGGATGTTTGTACCGAAAACCACAAACGAACAATTAAACCTACCAAAACACGTTAAACAGAGACTGGAACTCTAGGATATCGATTAGACACACGAAATTTTAATTAATATAAAAAAAACAGGTATCGACTGTTTAGTCCGTGTATGACATATAACAATTTATGAATGTTCTTCAAACTCGGATGTTTTTACCGAAATCCACAAATACGGAACAAACGAACCGAAACGCTTCGAACGAAATTTTTTTGGATTGGATACAACATAAAACTATTAGAAATTAATTAAAAAAAATTTTAACCGCCCAAAACTATTTTAAATGAATTAAAACAATAATTTAAAAAAATAAAAACTAACCAGACGCCTCGCTTAGGTCAAAGCGAGGCGGCTGGCTTGGACGGTTAGTCTAAGCAGGCGTCTCGCTTAGGCCTAAGCGAGGCGGCTGGCTTGGACGGTTAGTCTAACCAAGCGCCTCGTTTAGGCCTAAGCGAGACGCCTGTTTTTTGGGTTTAAAACCCAAAGCGAGGCATCAGATCTGCCTCGCTTGGATCTCTCTCCACACACACACACACCGCCGTCTTCCGCCGCTCCTCCGTCGTCTTCCGCCCTTCCTCCGCCGTTCCTCCGTCGTCTTCCGAAGCCAAGATCCACCGCATCCTTCCTCCGCCGCTCCTCCGTCGTCATCCGAAGCCAAAAAGGTTAGTGTTCTTGTTCTAGTTCTCGTCGGTGGGTGGTTCCGGTTGGGGATCTGTCGGGGAAGACGACCAAAGCGTCTCGCTTTGGCCTCGGCGAGACGCTTTGGTTATTATTGTTATTATTATTGTTATTATTATTGTTATTATTATTATTATTTCGATTATTATTATTGTTTTTAGTATTATTATTAGGATTATTATAATTATTATTATTTTCATTGTTATCATTATTATTAGTTTTATTATTATTATTATTATTACGATTATTATTATTATTATTACGATTATTATTGTTATTATTATTACGATTATTATTGTTATTATTATTACTAATATTATTTTTATTATTATTATTACGATTATTATTATTATTATTACGATTATTATTATTATTATTATCATTACTAATATTATTATTATTATTATGATTATTATTATTATTACTAATATTATTATTATTACGATTATTATTATTATTATTATTATTACTAATATTATTATTATTATTCTTATTATTATATATATCAATTCAAAACAATGGTTTGCGCCAGTTGACTTTATAAGTTTTGGAGTTTTGCCACCAAAATTTGGTTGGTCACCTTTACGCCTCAGTTTTTTCTATTTTTTATTTTTTTTCCCTTCTTCTGTTTGTGTGCTATGTACCTACAGGAGACTAGCTCCACAAAATGATCATGCCGCCCTTATGAAAAAAAAAAACAATATAGCCCCTTTAATGCCGAAAAAAAAAACATTATAGCCCCTATGATTGCAATTTGTTTATGTTTTTGACATTAACACACCACTTCATCCCAGCTAAACAATCAATTTGGCCACTTAATTGAGTTTTTATAAAAGAAGTGTATCAAGGTCATTTAAGTGCCATTTTATGCAACATAATAAATTTTAGTTTCTTACCAATTTTTACTCATTTGTAATTCATTTCAATTGTTTTTCTTTAACATCCGTTTGGTTGTTTTATAAACTTGAACGCAAAGCTTGTGATTATTTTTTTTCTCAAAACGATATTGGTACCAATATTAGGATTATTGACGTTCATTTCTTCTGGGCATATCAGTATTTACTTTTTTTTTTTTTTTGCGTTTTCTATTCCAGTTGTGATTTTAAGTGTCGCTATTGTACTGGTACCGTAACACACCAAATCGATACCAATCGAATGCCCGCTGCGTAGCGCGGGGAATTCCCCTAGTTATTATTAATATTACTAATATTATTGTTATTGTTACGATTATTATTATTATTATTATTATTATTATTATTACGATTATTATTATTATTATTACTAATATTATTTTTATTATTATTATTACTAATATTATTATTATTATTACGATTATTATTATTATTATTATTACGATTATTATTATTATTATTATTACTAATATTATTATTAATACGATTATTATTATTATTACTAATATTATTATTATTATTATTACTATTATTACTAATATTATTATTATTATTACGATTATTATTATTATTATTATTATTATTATTATTATTAATTAAAAATTATTGTTTACATAGATTTGGAGCCAGGTTTTTCAGACGCAACTTTTGGTGGTGGAGATGACGCTGGGTCGTCTGCACCTGGGCCTCCGCCGAAGAAGAGTCGACGGGCTCCACCACCGGACCCCTTACTGGACCACCCGTACCTGCACTTTGAGGAGGGGTTTGACGATGCGCGGCGCAGCCGCACGAAGCTGCGTCATATGGCTGTCGACCCTCAGATGTACATCAGTTGGTCACTTCTGGAGAGGGTCGGCGAAACCGGCAGGGCGAACGACTTTGTGGGGTTTGACACTCCATGGCGTCGTCTCTTTGACATAGCCCAGGTGCCTTCTTACTGGCTTTGACGATAGAGTTTCTGTCGTCGTTCGTGGTACTGGATCCGTCCGAGAACCCGAACCCGGCTGAGACTTTTCGCCCCATCCGATTTCGGTTGGCGAGGCGTTGGCAGCAGCTGACCTATGAGGTATGTTATTTCAATTATCTGTCATTTTATTATTATGTTACCAAAGTTGTTAATATTTACAATTATTTTTTGCAGGAGTTTGCTATTGCTTGGGGGTTGTACACAGCCCCGGAGACTGAGTCTGCGTTGTACCGGGACGCTCTCCTTACGGTGGATAGGCCGACCCTGGTCAAATTTTGGAGGTTCATCGCCAAATCGCACTTTGGTAAAAATTTTGCGAAGGCGACGTCGATTAAGGACCCCCTGTACTATTACTTTCAGCATGCGATCGCCACCTCTATCGCAGCACGGGGGAACAGTCGGGAGAAGGTCAACCAGAGTGACCTTTTCTTTTTGTACTGTTTGATTATGCGGCAGCCGTGCAACCTAGCCGCGTCCCTGGTCGAGTACTTTAAGTGTTGCCACATACGCCAGGCTCGCTCACATCTCCATGGCGGGGCGTTCATCACTTACATCGCGCGTCATCTGGGGATCTCACCAGATACTGACCCTCAGTTGTCGCCCTCGATCCCATCGGTAGAGCTCGGTGACGCCAATGCCCGGAGCATGGGGATCCTCTTCGAGGTCTCGAAGGGTGTGCAGCGTTTCGAGCTATCGGAACCAAGAAGGCTTTTGAGCCGGCCCCGCTTCCTACTTTCGATGATATACCGCCCTACACTGAGGTGCGTCCGGGATATCCTCTCCTGATGGACATGGCGGGTCACGACGACGAGGCTGACGACGATGACGCCCCCCACCTCCTCCGCCGCCACCACAGCAGCAGTACCCCCGTCATATATATGATGACCTCACTCCTGCTGCGCGTTTCGTGGCAGAGGAGATCGATCGCCGCATCGGTGAGCTCCGGGAGATTCAGGAGTGGACGGTCGACTCGTTGCAGGCGATGGCCTCGCATTGGCAGGTACAATTACGCACACCACCACACCGTGGATCAGCACCGGGGGCCTCACCACCACCGCCGCAGTAGACTTTTTTTACTTGTATTTTTTTTTTTTTGTATGGACAAACTTATTATTATTATTATTATGCACTTGATCATTTGTTTATATATATATGTTGTCTGTTTTGAATGTTTAATTGTCTAATAAATATTAAACCCATAAATAATAAATGAAATAAATATCTGATTATAAACGTTAAAAGATCACTCAACCCTTTCAATCCCAAACCAAATAAAACTTGCATGTTCCCAAAGGTGCAAAACGACGTCACCTTGACCATCAACCACTATATTCGTATTAAGTTTCGCTAATTCGTTCAATCTTTCTCGACAAGGTATTCTCCGTGAATAGTCAATCCACTCACATTGACAATCGAACACTTTATTAATAGGTTAAAGTTAAGATTACTTGATTAATTATAGTTTGATTAGGGTTATCACGTTGTTTTTTAAATTTAAAAAATAATTAACCTAATGTAAAAAGTTAATTAAATTAAATAAAAAAAGTTAAAAAAAAAGGGTAAAATAAAAACACTTCAAAACAAACACAAAAAACACCCAAAACCCTCCAACACCAAAAACCGTCCAGGTTCATCCCCCCTTAATCCAGGCGCCTCGCTTTGGGGAAAGCGATGTCACACCCTCAAAATCCACTTGCGGTGTTTTACCGCGAGGCGCATGACAAACCAGGATCCAAACCAACGATCACAATAAACAAGTCTAACATGAACATAATGCAATTTCAAAACAATGTTTAAAATCCCCGTTTACTGCGGAAGCTTATTCAAAACAATATTCAATAATAAACCAATGTTCAACGTTTGTAAAACCATGCAATCCTAACTAGACGCCGTGCAGACGCGTGCGCCCTAGTCCCATTGTGCTACCTTAGCGACCTGAGAAAACATGTAAAAGTTTACGTCAGCACAAAAATGCTGGTGAGTTTACAGGTTTTGTAATCCAAGTACCAAGTCAACCTGTCCATACTATAACAAATCGAAAACCAGTGTACGCTAGCTAGGCGTATGTTTTGTTACTACCACGATTGGAAAACCATTACTAACTCGTAAACCAAATGTGTGCCCGATGTAGTAACCCTGTTGTTCCTGTTGTTCCTGTTTGAGACAATATGCACCCGCCGACCCTCCAAGTCGACGAGCGGGGTTGGTCACTCCCAATAGCGCTATTCACATTTCCCCGTTGTGCAAACCCGCACATTCATGGTTCCCCCCCGGGACTTCCAAGGATCGTGTAGTACACAATAGAAACTCATAGTATGACAGTAGTTACCAAATAATCGTTTTAACACATGTTTTCTCCCCCGAAAATGTGAAACCAGTTTAAAAGAGGGGCCGTAAACTCACCTTAAGTTGCGTTACTTCGTAATACGAATAACTCAGCAGCTATGCTAGTCCCGTAAAGCGGCGACCTAACATATGACAGTTACAAGCACTTAGACTAATAACCCGCAGGTTAGTTAGTCCCTAGATGTCCAGACCATAACCAAGTTCGTTTGAAAACACCGTGACTGTTTAACTGACCCAAAGTACAAGACTCGACATCCCATTGGTGACCCGAGACTCCCCGTGTTATGTTTACGCTCTCAAACATACAATCATGCAATCACACTTAACGTACGTTAACGCACAACAAGTTATAGCACATAGCTCACGTATCACATAATTACATCCAAACATATGTTACCAAGTTATTAGATATGTTACGGGGTTCCTAGCATGTTCCTACATGTCAAATCGGGTCTCGGAATGCTAATTTATACTTACAGCAGCAGTACACGCGATTAGGAAAAGTCAACTAGCATTTAGGTTGGTCAACTGGCATTTAGGAAGGCTAATCGCATGTAAATACTAGCATTTAGGGCTAATCGCATGTAACTACTAGCATTTAGGGCTAATCGCATGTAACTACTAGCATTTAGGGCTAATCGCATGTAACTACTAGCATTTAGGGCTAATCGCATGAAAGATGGGCGATTGGCCTCCTAATCGCCTCTAACATAGGCGATTAGGGTTGCTAATCGCCTGTAACCTTGCTGTTCCGGTTTTTCGCGCGTTTAACGCTCCAAATCAGATCCAGAACGTGTGTAACCATCCAATATCATCCCAACAACTATTCTAAACATGTTTAAACTAAAATCCTTCGTTTTGCCTCGTATTATCAGCCCTGCATGCAACCATGTAATCCAAACACCATACACATAGCATGAACACCACATTAACATGCATAACTATAACCCTAATAATCGATTACTCAGATTTCATTAATCATGACATCAATATTATTCTGAACTAACCTAACAACATGTTAATCACTCATCTTTAATCACAAAAACCCTAGATATTAATCATAAACACACATAACACATGTATGATTGTTAGAATCCGATTAATAACAATTATTAACGATTTCCAGAAAGCTTTTTCGTTTTAGAACAGGTCTGGACCATTAGGGATTGAATAAAAACGTTTATAAAGATTGCATGGATGGAAACCAAACCTTAGATTTGTGAAAGGATGATGAATTAAGCTTGAAACCTTGTGTTTTGATCAAAAATCGCGTTCCAAAGGTTGTGTGTGTGTTGGGGCGGGTTATGGGACGACTAGGGTTTGTATTATGAAGTTTAGGAGGTCAAGCATTGTATTTATAGTCGTTTTTAGTCGTCCAGCCCGTAACACGCGATTGTGCAGACTTACACGCGATTAGGAATCCTAATCGCATGTAACTTCATGCAATTAGGCCAAATCGCCAGACATTACATGCGATTGGCCTCCTAATCGCATGTAATGTTCCCCAATTGCATGCCCTATAGGCGATTAGCCTCCCCTAATCGCCTATAGGGGTTGGTTCGATGTATTTTGCGCGTTAAACCCCGTTTTAACATATGTTAACACATATTCACATACCGACAAGTCACATAATGATTGTAAACACATAACACATGTAAATACACATATTCACACTCGTTCACCAATTCCCGGGACTCGAGACTTGTATGTTCCGTATGCCCTGACGATCCTACAAATCGTCACCGTTTGTACACTTGGTTAAGGACCGACATCTAATGAACCTCTAGACCAACATCCAATGATCTTCTAGACTAAACCGATAGTTCCCGAACCATAACCCGACTTAACTAACCCAGTTAAGTGCAATATACGCGTGACTCGCTAAGATAGACTTTCATCTAGACAACGTTGTTAACCAGAATTTGCCGGGTGTCACAAGCGAGGCGCTTGGAACACGTTTTTTTCAAACTCCCATGCAACCTCGTATTCGGCTGACATTGATTTGACTGAAGCGCCTCGCTTTGGCCTAAGCTAGGCGCTTCAGATGGGGGTTGAAATAGAAAGTTGGGGGATGCCAATAGAAGGACCCTTTAAAGTTCAAACTACTCCATACCATTTGTTTATATTTTATTTTTAATCATATTTAAGTTTTTTAACATCACGTTATAAAATATATATATTTAAGATATCTATTTCGGACTATGATGATTTTAAAAAAGTGTTTATTCGTAAGGTGTGATGTTTAGAATTTTAAATAAAAATAAATTTGTGAAATAATTTTTGAAGTAAATATCAAGTTTAAGGGGCGAGACATGTAAAATTGAAAGTTCGGATTTTAAGTGCATGTATGGCTCTCTATTTCCATTTCTTCTTATAACTTTTCCCCTTTTAAAAGTTACTTATTCTCATAAGTTACAATTTGTGACTTATGACTTTTCCCTCCAAAATCTCCTTTTCAAAGCATAAAATCCCTCCATAAGTTACTTTTCAAAAAACCATCCAAACACTTTTTGTAACTTATGACTTATTAAATAAGTTAATAAGTTAAAAGGAGGTGTGGAAATAGAGAGCCAAACATGCACTAAATGTGTTTGCACGCTTTTATTAAGAGAGTTTTTTTTTTTTGAACGACTAACAAATTGGAATCACTCACGGACACTGGAGTATCATCGTGCCATCAGTGTTGCCACGCGATCATATTCCACCACCAAGTCACCAATTCAGAAGGAAACTCATAATTATTAGAAAACCCCCTTTGTGAGATTCGAACCCAGGACCTTATAGTCCTTAATTCTTATCTCACCACCAAGATACCACTAGGCTATAATGCCTTGGGTAAGAGAGTTTATTTTTAGGATCAAATTCGTTTAACCTTAACCATATTAAAGCTTTTTACAAAAAAACTCTTACTCATTTATGCCACTAACGGCGCAACAATTACCGAATTAACAGTTTTTTTAAGGATAATCCCTTTTGTAAATGTCCCATTTTTTAGTTACTAGTGGGGTGCCCACGCGATGCAACGGGAAACACAACACTTAGGTTGGTGATTTAGGGGTACATAATCAAGTTGTATCAAAGGAATAACGTTAAACCATTTAGTTGACCAATACAACAGTTTACTACAAATTGTGCCATATTTTCATTATACATATATAGCTACAAAAGAGAAAAAGAGAAAGATCTTATTCTTTATAAAGTATGCCGTATCTACCTTTCAATGTGATAATATAAAAGGAAAACATTCATTTTTTGTTGATGATGTTTATCGAAATACTACGGTTAGTTAGTCAGCCTATTATTTATGGTAAAAAGAAGTTGTGGTTTTGTTCCAGCGAGAACAATTTTTAAGGCTTGTGCTTGTGGTTACGCTTCTTTTTATGTGGATAAGATATATTTACATATTCATACTTGTAAATTATGTATCAATGTCATGCAACAAATTCGGGTTAAATATTTAGCGAATTAGTTTTCACATAACTAAGCAAGCCAAAATTATGGAACTGCTGAGAACAATAAAAAGAGAAAAGTACTATGAATATAGTTTCAAAATATGTGTTAAATATATCAACAATAACCCATATTTTGGATTTCATGATATAAAACAATGAGTAGAGGGCCTATTGACCGCAAATAAGAGGACACACTTGATATAACTTACAAAAACTGAACTCCCATATATAAAAATTTTGTAACTACGAAAATGATTATTTACTAAAGGATTATTGAAAAGAAACCAAGACTTAGACTTTCAAAAGCACCGATGAATATTGAGAAAAATACATTCAGTCCATCAATTTAAAATTACCAGGCAATAGCGTAATTGACTAAGAAGAAAACCCTAAAATATAATCAGATATCCAAAAATCGGATAATCCAAAATTTCGGATAATACGGATTTTTGAATTTTTCGGATTCGAATCCGGATTCAGATTTTTTTGAACACCCCTAACAATTACCCTAAGAATTAACAGTTTTTTTTTTAAGGATAATCCCTTTTGTAAATGTCCCATTCTTTAGATATTAAGAGGTTAAGCCCAAGCCATTCGAGAGATTAATAAGACCATAAAAGACTATGGCCCATTATCATTATCTTTTCGAGTCCAAGCCAATGCTATATGCATTTTGGTTTAATTCGGTAACACTCACAAAGTATAATTTTACACAAATATTGCATGATTGTTTGCATCGTATGCTAAATGATTTAGCCAACCTAGTGCTTATAAATCATAAAGAGAAACTAGCATTTTAAAAGTATATCGAATTGATATCGCAAGAACCCTATTAGTAAGAAAGTTTTACTTTAAATGTGTAGCACATTGGTAGCCATTAAGATGTCAATGTTGGGGTTTGTTACATATAAAATAGTATAAGGGGTAGAATGGTCAATATGTAGAATGGTCAATATGCATATTGACCATTCTACCCCTTATACTATTTTATATGTAACAGAGTTTTTATGTGATCTTGTTAACAATTGAATACACATCAAAAATTCAAAATTAAATCTGTTGGAACCCGTTTTGACAACTTTTTAACTAAAATGACATGTATTGACCCATTATCCGACACGATTGTTGTGTCATGCATAACCATAATACAACTACGTGAAGAGAGGTTTTTGTGCAGCCCATGTCCGGTTCATTTGGATCAATGTCCATTAGTTAGCGTTACATGTTTAATCAAACCAATCATATATAATAGTGCCATATTAACAAAAATTTGAACGAATTATGTTTGCTACAAGGAAAACCAAAATTAAAGCTAGTAGCTTGAAAATAAGAAGCCTAATTACTTTAGAAAAAAGAACTCACAAAATCATCTTGCAGTGAAAACAGGCTCGGCATCTGCAGTAGGCTGAGTTCTTCTAGTGTATTTAAGAAGTAAACCATCTGAAGTCAGTCCTGGAACACTAAGATCCCTGCAGCAAATACAAACAACAATTTATGTTTAATAATAATAATTGACACGGATTATTTAGAAAGGTAAGAGAACCACACAGACCCATTGACCCGTTATCCAGCCTGCCCATTTGCACTCTTTAAAATGAATTCAAATATAAAAAATATTGGGAAGCATATCTAGGAAAGGAAAAACAACACAGTACCATTTTGACCCATTATCTAACACGTCTATTTGCCACCTTTTATATAAATTTATACATCAAAATGTTAGGAAGCAAGATCTAGTAAGGAAAACACAACACAAATCATGTTTTAACACGTTATCCAACCCGTCCATTTGCCACCCTATGTTTTAAAAAGCGTGCTTGAGGCGCAAAGCGCACCTAGGCGCAAATCCGTGCGCCTTATGTAACCCTAGGCGAGCAGTGTACGAAAAGCGCAAGAAAAGCGCACGAAAAAAAAGCGAGAAAAGCACGCTTTTTGTACACATGATGTTTTTGTGCTTAAAATTGTTATACATGTAGCTAAAAAGGTTGTACATTTTAGTTAAATCATATATATACCTTATTTGTATCTATATTTTGAGTAAATAATGCTAAAAACCTATAGCATATAAAAAAAATTATATAATTGTCTTGCGCCTCGCGTACGAAAAGCCCACCGCTTTTGCGCTTTGCGCCTCGGTTTTAGACCTCGTCGCTTTTGTGCACTTCGCGCTTTTTAAAACCAAGTTGCCACCTTTAATGTAAATTCAGATATCAAAATTTTGGAAAGCGAGATCTGCAAATGAAAACACAAAAAAGCAGTAAGGCACACAAAGAAACATAAATAAACCTGATGTAAGCGTGTAGATCCTTCCACTCCCATTTGGCCCGTTCTTTAAATAGCCTGGAAAACCGACCAGCAGGGTCTGATGGCAAAGAAGAAACACTAAAAGCATAAACCCGAGCTTGGTCACCAAGTTTTTCTACCAAAATTTCCCCTTCCAACATATCCAAACTCACCACCATTCCTCCAGGCACTTTACTTATCCACTCCTCCATAAAACTTTTCATATCCATCTTTCCTTTAGCGAATAATATCCTTCTCGCAAAATGCACACAAACCCGTTTCTCATCCAGTTCCCAAACGCTACCATTTGTTTTACTACCATACACTTCCAAACAATGGCATGCAATCACTCGAGAGATTCCGTCATTCACTAAAGATTCCACAACCTCATTTTCATTAAGTGAACTCAAAGACCAGCCGTTTATTATTGAGTTATTTATAAGTGTCTTTAGTACTTGGTCCATGTATTTATCATCAACAATTCTCCAATACCCATTAATCTCTAAGGCTGAAAGAACACTAAGAGCAGATTTCAGTTCATCGTCACTAGCTTGAACCCTGTTAATTATATCATCCCATTGATACAAACCAGACTCATGCATCTCATCGTCTTCGTCACATCTGTATGGATTTTCTAATAAAAGTGTTTTAAGTTTGTCTATTTTGGGGGAAACCTCGACTAGCTCCATGATTCCAGGAGCCACCTTAATGACAGACGCAACTGGTGGATCCTCGTCCACTGAAAATTGTTCCGAGGGAGGTACTAAGAACACAGAATTTGAGGTTCCAACAAATTTTACAGCATATGTTTTTGATTTTGTGCAGAGGACTGTATCTTCATTTGGCTCTCCTCTTAAGCTTACTCTGAGTTCGGAAGTATAATTAATGGTTCGCATTAAGATAATAACAAATAATGATAAAGATAATTAAAGAGAATAACTAGAGTTATTACCTTTGGTTAATGACCTCAGGAAGAAGCTTTTCATCAAGCTCAAGAAGAAGTAGGTCATCATGAGGACCAAAAAGAGGGTGATATAAAATCGGGATTGACGAGTTGGGTGGAACGTTTAAGACTGATTCGGCTCCTTTTGTGCAGCTAAATTCAGTCTTTTCCATCCTTGGCTTATTTTAGTTATCTTCAATTAAAAGACCCAAATTAAAGAAAACACCGATATCAGAAAGCTAAATATATGACAACACAAGCATGAAAGGAACAGCCAGATAGAATACACGTCAATGAATGCTATAAATTGTGGTTAGGACTTAGGATAGATTGTCATTGTGCAGCAAACTTTTTTGTATAACAAATTAACAACCGCACACTTTTGGATGCTACAGCATCCCTTGGCAGTATTGTGTACTAATTGTGAGGATATGTAGTCCCCCACCAAATACAGATTTTCAAATGACGGTATGCTTGTACATTCTCAAATAAAGCTAAACAAAGACTTTGGAAAACCATATGATATAATATCCTAATTAAATAACACCCTAAGCACCTTTGGAATCTTTGAAACAAATATGTATGTTGTGAACAGAACAGAAAAGAGACAGAGAACTGGCTTGCAAGAGTTTGCTTGGTTACATGGAACACACCAGTTAAGATTAGTCGCACTTATTGAGAATTGCGATAGTCAAAAGGCAATAGTTCAAAACGTGGTGATCTTCAAAAAGCGCTTATGGACCAATGTGTACAACTGTATTATGCAATTCACGCATTCTTGACATGATATTCTTATCGAAAAGAACACCTCTCTCTCTCTCTAATATATAACGACAACCAAACTTCATTCTTATATACACACCAGTTCAGATTACGTGCAACTATTGAAGATTGCGATAGTCAAAATGCAATGGTTCAAATGGTTGTGATATTTCGCTCGGTGGCTACCAATGAACCATTGTGACTCTTAAAAAGGCGCTTATGAACAATTGTGGCTCTTTTGCGGTTAGCGTAATATTGGTATCGTAAAGTACACCTCTCTCTCTCTCTCTTATTTATACCAACAAAACTTTGTTTCCAATAAGTAAAAACGTCCGTTTATACGCTGAAACTTACTATCCCTGAAAATTCAATGGCATCACCACCCGTGGAGTGTTGATAAGGTATACTGGCTATTCCTTCATTGTATTTTGGGAACCACAAACCCAAAGCACACCGTTGACCGTTCTATTAAAAGGTGGGACCTTGGTTTAAAAAAGCGTGAGGCGCAGGGCTTGGGGCTTTCAGCTCAAAGCCTAGTGGAAATACAAAAGGCACCAAAAAGGTGTAAATTTCTAGGGTTTTTTTTACCTGAGGCGCGCCTCATGTAACTGGGGTGTTTTTCTGCAGAAAAGTGTTGTACCGTGGGTTTTTTTGGCTTGTACATGTAGGTAAAGTCATATAAAAAACCTGATTTGGATCTATATTTTGGGTAAATGAAGCTAAAAACCTATAGGATATATATATAAAAAAATTTACTTAATCCCCTTGCTCCTTATGTACGAAAAGCCCGCCGCTTCTGCGCTTTGCGCCTCGGTTTTAGACCTGGTCGCTTTTTAAAACCAAGGGTAGGGTTTTAAGGATTTCGAAGCAATAACACAACAGTATTGTTGTAATCAACTCGATCACGGCTCTTTCTTCTTTATTAATATCGAACCGCAGCAAAAGAAAACAAGACATAGAATTATATACTCTAAGACATATATTTATGGTAAACTAATAGCCTGGAAGAGAAGCTATCCTAAACATATACAAACTGTAATACTTAATTAAATAATAAATAAAATAAGTAGATAAGCTAAAATCGAATCTGACATAAGAAGAAATGATAAGGATTAGAAAGAGAAGGAAATGAAAAAAATACCTAAGAGATTGGAAGAAAAATAATAAGACGATAAGAAGCAAATGTTGATCCTGATGGGATTGTTGGTTGGTTGCTAGGGTTTGTTTTGGGGAAGAAAAAGGCGGAAAGTGTTTGTAGCAGTGAAGTTTTCGGAGGGAAATTACACAGTCTGAACTAGACTAGAGTGGGAATTTGGATCTCGTTTAATTAAAAATAAAATCAATAAATAATACGAAGAATTATGCAAATTGTCATTTAATTATTAGCGAAATTACACTCTCTATCTTTTATGTTAATTCCTTTATTTTCTAAACTAGCTAATTACCCCGGGAGGGTCCCGGGGTTGAAAAATCTAATTTTACGTGATAACCTATTGCAAATGGCTCAAGTTAACTAACCACAAAATCTCTCAATCATTGTATGTTCATAGTATTCTAATAAGTAATAACTCATATTCCCTAATCTAAAACCTAATCAGTAATCATTTAAAGAATCACTTATGTAAGCTGCAACTATTCAAAAACTCATCACATCTCTCTAATTTCTCACATTCTAATGGCTCTTATAATTCCTTACCTAATCAACTAAACAAACACTTAAGTTGGAAGTTGTAACCATTGCATCTCATTATGCCACGTGGCATAATCAAGAAATGGTTGAGGCCACCATTGAACGTCACGCCAGCAACTATCAATTCTTCCCGGGAGCGTCCCGGGGTTGAAAAATATAATCATTCTAATAATACTAATACTAATAGTAATAATTATTACTCTTGTAATTAAATAAATAAAAAAAATAACCTTGCTATAAGGTGACACCATGTGTTGCAGTGTTGCGCGATTCTTTCTCCTAGCTTCTCTTGATAAAGTATACCTAGTAAAATTCCAATGATAACATGGCGATTGGGCTGATTTTCAACATCGTAGATAAGAACCTGGTTTAAAAGAAAAAATATGATTAATGAATAACATGAACACTTTGTGTGTTTTTTTCCTGTATGAATGAAACCCCACAAAAAATAGTCGAATTTTTCTCCGTTTTTTTATATTACACTATGGTACTCGTTGGAAATATAATAAAACGCTCGTTAATTTGGTGTAATTTTTTTCCTTAAAAAATCCCGTATATAAAAGATATAAACGTTTAAAAATTATGGGAGGAAATATAAAAGATAAAATTTTAAATTTATTTTTAAATTCTTTTTTCCTAAAATAACTCAATTTAATTAAAAAAGAAATAATTTAAAAATACTAAAATCTTTCAATTATGATGCCACGTGGCAGTTTCATGAAGAGGTTGAAGGCACCATTACACGCCACGTCAGCAATGTTCAATTCTTTTATATATATTAATAGATTAATAGATTTGTTACACCCTCTGTCTTTTAGCCGGACTATGTTAAAAAACTTGGTTAACTTTAAAACTGAATTTACATTTTTAGCCCTTATCGTTTCCCTAAGCCTTAACCCCAAATCAATCGACGAAACTAAGGCAAGGCAAGGCAAGGCATGAAACAAAATCATAGGACTTTTAAAATACATCAAATTCCAATCAAAATCATATAAAATAATCATACTAACCTGTTAGAAACGAGGTGTAATCGTCGATTAAAGGCTCGTGACTGTCGATCCTTATTTCGTGTTAAGTACCATTGGGAATATTTTTAGTTTCATGTTAAGTACCATAAGCAATAATTTTGAAATAAAACGATTGATGAAAAACATTTTGTTTTTATAAAACTCATCTTATATATAAACTTACACATATATATAATCAAAGTTAAGCGAATTTACGTCAAACATAACCCGAAAAACATGAAACCTAGTCAAAACTTGTTAAAAACTTATATCGAATCCAATCGATTCAAACCAGATCGCAAAACGGGTCAAAACCCGAACTGAACTTGACCTGTGTTAACAAAAACGGATCTTACACCCCCAAATCGCATCCAAACTTGAATCTGGACCTACCCACATGTTTACAACTCTAAATCGCACCATACATTCCAATATTAAATGTTAAAGGTTCCAGATTGTCATCCAATTGACCAATTCTTTAAACGTTTAAAAACCCACTTGCAAATCGAGCTTCGATACCATAAATTGAAACCTATTATAACATCTTATGCCTTAGTCGACTGTTTCTGTGCAAAACTATACCATACACACCCACCAAATCGTTCGCAATTTGAAGAACAATATCAACCCATTCACAATTTTAATCGTTCGATTTAGCCTCGAAAACGTTTAGGTCAGTACAATTATTATACATGATTTTGATCGGAATTTGATGTAGTTTAAAGGCCGTATGATTTCGTTTCATGTCATACCTTAGTTTCGTCAATTGGTTTGGGGTTAATCTTAGGGTTTGAAAAGGCTTGAATTGGGAACCGTAAACTATAAGGGCTAAAAGTGTAAATAAGTTAACCAGGTTTTTTAACGGAGCTAGGCTAAATGACAGAGGATATAGCAAATTTAGAAAATAAAGAACAGGATGAGTGAAAATTAACATAAATGGCAGAGAGTGCAATTTCGCTAATAACTAAAGGACAATCTCTGTAATTCTATAAAAATAATAAATAATAATAACTATAGTACCAAATACTATAACATAAAGTTATAACTTATAAGCCACTGCACTTAAAATTTTCAAACGGGAGATTGAAAAAGTTAATAATAGTAAAATGAAATATGTAGATGAAGATGAAGAGAACAAGACAAAAATAAATAAAGACAAAGAAAATTCTGGCTAAACTTTATTAGTGGATACCGGGTAGTAACAACTAAAGTAAAATTGTACATATTGTACTAGTACGTCCTCGTTAGCTTCTATCTCTCTCTGACCATGAAACCGACAACACAACAACGAATCTCTAATCTTTCACCAAACCCCATTAGTCATCATTTGTCTTGTTCAGCTAGCTATAGCATATATTGAGCCCTTGAGTTATGTTACACCATCACACACAACTCACTCTTTTGCTCCTTTGTTTGAACTTTTCCGGCTAACCCCATTATGGTGATTACACTCCCCAAAAGTGGTGTCGGTTAAATCCTGTGCATAATTAGTGGTGCTTAAGTGTAATATTTTTTTTGTTAAAAAAATAATACCAATTCCTGTTGTTTTGGACCAAGGTATCACACATTTGGAGACAACTATTTCCACACAAACAACTATTAAAGCCGTTGTTAGTGAAACACCACTTGAACGTCGTAGGTAGCCCTCGGTTCCTTTATAATCTCGGTATAGAAATATGGATTGTCAAGTTGTTTCTAGCTTTGAGTTATGGTTCTAAAAATTGTTTTATTGAGTTTTGTAAAGAATGCCGGTTGCAAGTTTTGTTTTAACCTAATTCTATCTCCTTGCAAAATATATCCAAATATTGAAAATTTTAATATTGGTAGTCAACATGGTGGATTAGGAGAGCGGAGAGGCAGTGGATAAACCGTTGGTGGAGATAGAGCTTTACTACCAACGCCGAATCCTTTGCAAAAATGGGAGACTTTTACAAAAACAAAGTGCAATTGGTAGGCATTGGGGAAAAAAATTGAAAACGGTAATGCCTTGAATCCAATTGGCGGTATCAACCTAAGTCTGCCAAACCAAATCTTGTAGCCCTGCAATGTCAGCTTGATGCCTCTAAATGGATTGGCGGTATCACATTGATGCCTCTAAATGGATTGGCGGTATCTATGATGCCGCCGAATGAGTTTAAGTCATCATTCAAGATAAATAAAACCTATGTCCCTGGCTCGACACGAAGCAAATTGTTTTACGTGAGACTTCAACTAACGAACTCCAATAAAGAAATTCCAATAAAGAATGTTATGGAACTGCTGTTAGAACAATTGGTTTTAGTACCTATTATTTGATTTAAATGAAATATTTCAACGTAGTTATAATTTATTACCCGAAAAATGTAAACAAAAACCAAATAAAAGGTGAATCATGTTAATTAACACATTGATTATTAGGCGGGTGATTCGGAGGGGACATGGGCCGCTGCTGTCTCCCAACACTTGAAATGCTTTACTTTCTATCCACTCATTTTGTTGAACCACCATGATCATTCTTAATTGGACGGCTATAATTCCACTATGGTTTTATTGGATTAATTTTATAGGATAGCTAGGTTCATCTTTTTCAAAACTTAATATGACATAATATATGCATGGTCTATAAACTGGGGTTTTTTGAATGGGCATAGCACAAAAGAATTGTTCATAAGTGGGTATTTGTCCTCCAAGGGGACATGATTGGCACTTAGCAGTGTATTGTAGAACTATAAGGTTAAGAATTGTTTGGCGGCATCAAGGTGATGCCTTGGACCTATTTGGCGGCATCATAGATACCGCCAATCCATTTAGAGGCATCAATGTGATACCGCCAATCCATTTAGAGGCATCAAGCTACATTGCAGGGCTACAAGATTTGGTTTGGCAGACTTAGGTTGATACCGCCAATTGGATTCAAGGCATTACCATTTTCAATTTTTTTCCCAATGCCTACCAATTGCACTTTGTTTTTGTAAAAGTCTCCCATTTTTGCAAAGGATTCACCAACGCCATGTCGCCCGCCTAATCCACCATGTTGACCCCATCTTGAAAGTTTTAACCTAGTTCAAAACTTTTCAACAAATTTTGGATGGGTTTTATAAGGAGATATATGACTGAAATGCTAAGTGGTAGGCCAACTAACATAACTCCATGTGGATATCATACTCTATAAAAAATGGCAAAAAAAATTACGACTGCTATTTGTGATTCTTCTGAAAATGAGAGAAACTTATGGTAATTTACTTATGTAGTCCACATTTACTATTTACAAAGTTAGTTTGATAAATTACAACGCGGGAAATGTGTGCGTCAAGATTTTGTAACTAGATGAAATTCTAAACATCTTATGCTCCATAGTGCATTAGCCTACCACAACGTTTATGCTCGGTTTGCACTAGTTGATTCCAGTTATAAGACTTTTCCATCAGAAAAAGAATGAATAAGGATGGAAACAATCACATAATTTTTTAAGTCTTTTTATAACATCAACAATGTTGATAATGTGACACGTGGCTTGGCGGAAGAAATGAAAAAAAAATTGTTTGATAAATATTAGGAAAATTATAGCATGTATTGTATTTTGCAATTGTTCTAGATCCACGATATAAGTTTAAGGTTTTTGAGTTTTGTTTTAAAAAACTTAACATGACAGATGATGTGCGTAAAAGGAAATTGGAGATTATTTTCAAGGGTATGCATAAGCTATATATAAGTGTGATATTTTTTAAACGACAAGGTCTTCAATTATCAGGAGTTCAAATATTGGTGTTGACACATTGGACAATTTGGATAAATTTGAGCCATTTACAAGCGAATTTAGAAATGTTGCGAGAGAAAAATCACAATTAGACATGTATTTGAGGAGCCTGCACTTAATAGAAAAGAACTTGACATCTTACAATATTAAAAGGAGAATCAAGGGAGATATCCTTAATTGACTCTCATGGCTCGTGATATATTAAGCATCCCAACAACTATTATTGTTTTAGAATAACATTTAAGTATCGAGGGTCGGGTTCTAAGTAAATACCGAACTTCACTACTTTCATTAAATATGGCTATGTGCTCGTGATTGGTTGTTTGATTTAGAAGGGATTAAGTTCATTCTTTTTGTAACTTAATTGTATATAGAATGTGATAGTATCTGGAATACTGATCATATTGAAATAAGAACAAACACGATAGTTAGTCCATTTCGAGAAGGATTAGGTCTCCAAATACAAAGGTTAAGAACACAATTTTTTATAAAAGAATATCGACATCCAAATAAACAACGAACATCCTACAAATACTAAACATAATTATGGCTATCTACTTAACTTCCCTACGTATGAAACCTTTAATTGACTGGGTGAGACTCAATATTTCTAATTCAACCAAGCCCATTAGCGGGATCGTATCAATACTTCTTGTCCGGAAAATCGACTTGTCCACAAGTCAAAAAGAAGGAAATTGTTGTACCAGGAAATAAGCCATTCTATGATTGCCAAGACATACTTTCATGGCCGGCCATTAAGGGGTGCGGGGATGACTCCCGGCCCGGGCCCAATTTTTAAGGGGCACGTTAACCCTTCGGCAATCTAAGTTTTCGTAACAGTGATGTCGTTAATTCGATGGATTTTTGTATGTTTGAGGCCCAAAATTGTTAATCAAATATTAATCAAAGTGAAGGGTAGTTTGTATAAAACAGAAAGTAAAGAAATGTTGAGAGAGGTTAAAGATTAAAGAATAAAATGAAATGGTTTAAGAAAAAAAATTGCAGGTGTATTAACGGGTGTAGGATTAGATAGGATGAAGAAGATAAAATGAAGAGGGCTCACACTTAATTATTTTTGCTTTTTACCTGTTCGTTTTGTCTTCTTTAATTTTTGTTTTTGTTATGAAACAAAAAAAAAAATTAATTGTCAAACTTTCCCCATTTATATTTTCACTCTTTGTGGAATTCGAACTCCCAACCTCTCACAAGAGGGTTTGTTCACTCTACCGTTAGACTACAACCTAAGTGGAAAATAAAATCTAATCCATCAATTTGATATTATTTTTAATCGTAGTTTAAAAAAATAGTTTACATTATTTATTTCGTTAAGGCCTAAAGCTAAAACTAAAGACATAATTTTTGCAGCTCGGCCCGGGCACCTGAATTTTCAGGACCGGCCCTGCCTACTTTGTCACTGATCTTCTAGTCTTATGTGCCCGTAAGTCGCCAACTTTTTCGGGCTAAAAAGCAGTCGTTTTGGTTGGTGAGCTTTCTTTGTTCCCTATAATCGCAATAGCTTTGTTATGTGCCATTAGATCTTGCAATCTTTCTGATTACATTGACAATCCTCTGCATTAAATACTCCCTCACAAATTCTAAAGCATTAATTATTGGCTTATCTCTCCCACTAACTATTCTTGCATTCAACACCTCACACAAGTTATCAATAAAACATCATATTTGGTACTACCTGAATAATGTTAATAAATTAGGCATCATGAACTGTTATTTTATATAAATTGTATACTGAAAAAATCATAGACCATTATACCTGAAAAGTGGGACTTTGTCCAGTGAATTGGTGGTCTGCTTGCCAACCATTGATAGGCTCCCCCAAGTTGTATTTTTTTAACTTCCATTTTTAATTGAAACTCTGGAACAGTGGTTGCACTGGCATAGTTTCATAGGCATTCTTTGAAAGCATATCCTTTCCATTATAGATTCATGTTCTAGTGAATATGCCTAATGCAAAACCTATGATCAGCTGCCGGAAACACTAGTGCAGTGGCTGGAATAATACCCTATTTTATCAAATGAGAAACAAATAAATAATAAAATAAAATATGATTAACCATCAATTAAACAATCAATGAAAGGTATGGTTTATACCTTTTTCCTGTCAGAGATGAAAGTGAAGTGTGCATTTGTAGGAAGATCCACGTCATCTTGAATGCACTCCAAGAACCAAGTCCATGATTCTTTATTCCCTACCTCAGCAATGGCATAAGCAAGTGGATAAATACCATTATTGGGATCTTTTCCCACTACAGTCAACATTTGACCAAGGAAGGGTCCCTTCATAAATGATCCATCTAACCCCAACAACTCCCTTACATTCTTTAAAGCCCTCTTTTAATGGATCCAAACAAATGTAAACCCTTTTAAAGATCCTTGTAGGTGAATCTGGGTTACATGCAGACTCAACAACAAATTTCATAGTTGTACCTGGATTGGTCCTCTTCAGTTCTAGACCATAATCTCTCAACCTTGAATATTGTTCTTTAAAGTCCCCCTGGATGTGCTTTGTAGCTTTCAGTTTTGCCCTAAATGCCTTCAAGTATTAAACAAAAAACAGATGGTCAGTCCCAGCTGCAAACAAAAAAAATGGTAAACCGTACCTTCATTTTTATATACCAAGCGCGTACCTCCTCCCAAGCTCCTCTTGGATATCCTTCACAGAAGTATTAGGATTTGATTCAACTTGATTCAGCACCCACTGCTCTTTTGCCAAAAAAGTAGAAGTGAAAGATTGCATTTTCCTTGATTGAAGATACTTGTGTTCTGGTCTATATGTCTTCACAATCCAAGTTGCTTCTCCTTCTTCCAGTGGAGATAGATAAAGTTCCCAGGGGCATTGTCTACTATTTAATCTTGCTTTTCTCTTATCATTGCACTGCTAGGAAGGTTTTATAGTACCCTTTTTTGTCCCACTTGGTCCACTTTCACTGTTTGGCCCACTGGGCTTAGGCCTATATGTATAAACAGGAACCTGGCCTTCACATACTGCCAGAACCGGCCATTAACGGGTGTAGGGAGGACTCCCGGCCAGGGCCTAGTTTCTAGGGGCACATTCAGTGGCGGGTTTATGTACAATGGAGGGTGAACATTTGCCCACCGTACACGCCGACCGGAGTTTTTGTTAATCAGGGACACTTATTGATCAGATAAACTATGATGGAATTTGACCCTTCAACTAACCTCAAGTAGATTGGTAATGAAAGATGAGTGAAGATTGATAAACTTTCTTTTTTCTGCAAGCAAACTCAGTCGATGGTAAAAATGATAAAATGAAGAAGATGAAGTATAAGATATAAAAAAATTATTTACTCAACAAGCCTAAGTCCTATTTTAGACCAATTAATATTATATATGTATGTTTCTCTTTTAGACCGAAAGATAAAGGTGCAAAAGTTTGGAAAGTAATCACAAAAGTTTTACGACACAGTGCACCAACAAAAAAAAAAAACTTCGAAGATTGATGATGATAACTATCAAAAAAGAAATATTGTATAATATAAATGGTGAATAGTTGATCCATCAATTTGATACTACTTTAATCATCGCTTAAAAAAATAGTTTACATTATTTATTTCGTTAAGGCATAAGGCTAAGGAGTACATTTTCACAACTAGGCCGGGCACCTGAATTCTCAGGGATGGCCCTGCATACTGCTCTTATTCTTTGCTTGTCATTCCTAAGAAAAGACAAGGCCCTCCTTGTTTCAATGGCATGCTTGTTAATCTTGTCTTTAACCTCCTTAGTTGTACCAAACCTCTGACCCACATAGAATCTGATTGCTGATTTTGAATGTGCTCTCTCAGTTTCCTACTCCTTCGAATCTCAAAATCATCCATTGATGAATCTGTTAAACTATCAAATGACTCAAAACTGAGATCTTCACAATCTAACAGGTCATCACTGTCATACGCTATATTGTTACCTACAGATTCATTCACGGATCCTACAAATTCTTCCCGTGTGTCAACATGTTCATTGAATTGTCCATTGTTTTCCACAGCATCATCCTCACTATCAAATTCCACTTCAAACTCACCATCTTTTGAGTCATCATCATCTTCATTTTCAGATGACTCCCCATTCACAGATGCTCCCTCATAATTATCCTCTTCAAGTCATTTACCTTTGTCAACCTCATGATCATGTTCATCTTCTACAAGTCCTTTACCTTTGTCAACCTCATGATCATGTTCATCTTCTTGATTAATAGGAAAGTCTTTAAAAACTGAGCACTATCAATGTCATATGAAAAATCTTTCATGAACTCAGCATTAAAAATGTCATTCTGATTTTGATCATCAACTACATCATCCACCACATTCTCCCATAACTGCTCAACTACATCATCATCAGCCTCTACATTATCCTCTAACTGCTGATTTTGATCACCAACTACATTCTCAACCTCTACATTAGCCATATTACCCTCAACTAGCCACATCACCATATATATTATCTTTCCACTCAAGTAACAACTTTTTTTAAACCTTCAACTTCTTTCTTGGTTTTTTAGCCTTATCAGTGTTAGCAGATACACCTACATTTTCTACTTCTTCAATAACCACTTTAGATGATTGTGTAGGACTAAAGAAACTTTTTATCTTAGTAGCACCATGTTCTATGAACATATTAATAACCTTGTTCTAACTTATATAATTGCCTAGAAGTAAAACATCTTGATCATTCCCTAAAGGCCTTAAGCCGTAATCTAAATCTAAACTGGGTATTTGAAAAATGGTAGTACAGTTCAACACTAACATCAAGTTTTAGGTCACTGATCATAAAGTTTATCTCATACACAGAAAACTCGTCAATGTTGCAACAGTCAACATAATGATACCTTCCATGGGGGTATCTTCTTCCAGGAATGTTGGTAAAAGTGCCACCATGATGAAACTTTTATGGAAAACAGGTGGTCAAAACCAGTTGCAAAAAGAAAAAAAAAAGTTACTTTTAGGGAAAAATCTCCCGTTTTCTGATAAACCCCAAAATTAGCACTTACCATAAAACTCTCTCCGGAACAAAGCGCTCCCCGTACTCAGATTCTTCCTTGATTGACCACGTGGTGTGATATTTGGGATGTTGATGATCGTTTTCTTCCATTGCTTAGGGTTCGACAACCGAGATTGAAGATGAAGATGTGAAAAATTGGGAGGGAAGAAAAGTGACAACTAGGGAGTAGAGAAATGACAGGGTTTTAATCCAATTCAAACTTAAAAGGATGAAAATACCCTCACGTGAGGGGACTTAACGTCTGAACATAATGTCTGTTAGCCTCAGGTAAGGGTGTACAAAAGGCTTGCAACTCAAAACTCGCTTGGAAAAAGCTCAAAAAAAACGAGCCAGCTCGGCTCGACTCGATTGTAAACGAGCTCGAGCTTGAGCTAGGCCTGTCTCGGCTCGGCACTGGCTCGAATCGTTTTTATTTATATGTATTAATTTTATTTTTAAGTGTTTAAATTAAAAAAATATGTGAGCGAAGGTTGAAGTGTTAACATTTTAAGTTTAATTAATCAATAAAATATGAAAATTAATAGAAAAAAAAAACAAAAATTATACATATAATACTTTTAGTATACCATTCCATTCTTTAAAATATTTTTTTTTTGAACGGCCAACAAACATTTCTGCCCGACTACCCAGGGGAGTCCCCACACAATGGACAGAACCCCACGACCAACCCAATGGAGGGCCCATACGTACCTCGGGCGGCTGGCGTAGTCAGGCCTGCCCATGTAGTTCCTGAAACCGGGGGAAATCCAACCCCTCACCCGCCCGTAGGCACGACGGTGAAGGATTGGTAAAACCCGGGCGAGATCAAGACTCGAACTCGTGACTAGGGCTGTTCACGAGCCGAGCCGAACCTAGCGGACTTTGCTCGTGCTTGGCTCATTTACAAACCGAACCGAGCCGATTGGCTCGTTTACAATCGATCCGGAAACCGAGCGAGCATTGTTCGAGCACACATTTTTTCGAGCGAGCGACAAGTGTTTTTGAACAGCCATAATTTTGGGATGTTTCCTTTAGTATTCTCGCTGCCTAGTGATGACTGAGGTTCGACTATTCGAGAATGAGGCTCTAGTTGAGGCTAGTGAGGTGATGAGCATACTACATATAACAATTGTCGCGTTGTGGCGTAGGTTGATAGCCGGAGATGATTGATGGTGGACAACTAATGGGAATATGAAGTCAAACATGTTTTTTCCCGACTTAGGGATTTACAATTAAACTTAGTGTTAAGTTATCATTGGGTTGACTGGGTCAAAAATCTATAAATATAATTAATTGTATATATGCATATATTGAGACAAGCCTAATAGAGTGGTATGTATAAAACTATAAATATAAATGTAATTAATGTGTATATATATATATAATTATATATATAATAAATTAATAAAAATTATATCTAGCCGAACCGAGCCGAGCGGACCTTTGCTCGTGCTTGGCTCGTTTACAAACCGAACCGAGCCGATCGGCTCGTTTACAATCGAGCGAAAAATCGAGCGAGCAATTTCCGAACGAGCGCCAAGCGTTTTGAACAGACATCATTTCTCATTATGTCCCTCGTGGGAATCGAACCCGAGACCCCCCAAGAGGGATCATTGGTCCATTCACCAACTGAGCTACCCGTGAAGGACCATTCTTTAAAATATTAGAAAAATAAAAAAAATATACATGTTATGTGTCATTTAAATATTTGTAAAAAAAAAATAGTAAAAAAATAACGAGTTGACTCGAACATTTACGAGTCGAGCTCGAGCTCGGCTTTTCAGCTCGACCAGAAAAAACGAGCCGAGCCAAGCTGGCTCGTTTAAGTTCGAGCTCGAGCTTAGCCTAGCTTGGCTCGACTCGACTCGTGTACAGCCCTAGCCTCAAGGACTATCCGAGTTTAAAAAAAACCAAACGTTGAGGACTATAGATGTAATTTTCAAAACTTGAGGACTAAAGGTGACATCTGAACAAAACACAAGAACCATTCAAACAATTTTCTCTAAACTTGGTGTACATTTTCTTGCTTTATTTTGTATCTTTCCTGCATATGATTCTGGTCATATATGATACGTTTTGATGTGAAGGTATAAATTCGAATCGGTTTACGTTTTAATCGGCGCCATGCGCCGCCGCCAACGCACAGCGGGTAAAAAACTAGTCTGTGTATATTCTGATATTCACAATTTACCGTCTAAATAAACATGAACAAACTTACTTTATTTACAAAGCAACACAAAACACAAAAATAAATATATGGTTGCTTTCAACTTTCAAGTGTTGCAAACAAACACAAACAACCTAACCCAGTCATCCGTGTTGGTTTGACAGCATGAGCAGAATGCGTATTCAAAAGCTTTAATATTTGTGTATAAATTTAACCTTAAACCACTGTTGAAGTGTTGATCGTGACCAACCTCGACCGAAACGAGGTTAACAACAAAAGAATATTATTCAGCTCGAAATGTCTTGAACGTTGTGAGATTAATCGAACCATAAAACACCCCTAACAAGAGGTTACCTTCTACTGCATATGTCTCGCATGGAAGGCATCATACAGTACAAAAGAGAACAACAAGAGGTTATTTTGTGAACTGCATCATGAGTCATTTGACCTTGAAACCAAGCAAAGAGCATGTGATGCACCGATGGCAACCGCAACAACGTTGTGGGACCCCAAGCCGTCATCATCCTTAAGAAACTTTACTTCTATTGGAAAAGTTTGTATCTCTTGCAAACCTGGAACACCTAGTTGACCGTCCTTTGCGTTTCCCCACATGTATAGCTTACCCTCGTCTGCATATGACAACAAAATCAGCTTTAGTCACCTTACACGTGCAAAAAAACACTTTTAACTCATGCCCTCATGACTCATGAGAAGGTCGAATGGGTACATTTAAAAAAAAAACTAGACTGCAAGACAACAAGAAAACAATGAGGTTCAGGTTGTAATACATACCCATTTAATAAACATATCGTGTTCAGATTGACCTATTTAGCCCGCTCAACTAAGCAGTATCAGGTCGTTTAATCAAACAGGTTGACCTCTTAACTCAACCCAACATGTTTATATAACGGATCAGCCCATCAACCCGTTTAAAGTTGGAATATAAACATAAAACAATATTTTTATTAGGTCAACCCATCAATCATTTAGATAAATGGGTTATACAGTTCTTGTTAGGTTACACAACTATAAGGTGTCGGGTGTCCAGGTTATGGTTAAGGTCTTTGAAACATAAACATATGATTCCTGTTCGGGTTCGATCAATTTATCCTGTCAACCCGAAAAAAACAACAACTGAAAACCAACGGGTGAAACATGTCGAATGGGTCAACTGGTCAAGAGATATCGAAATAGCATTATATGCAAAAATTAGAGTACTAGATTCTATAAACTTTGTGAGGCACTTCATACTTGTAAAAAGTTTTATTTTATCAGTTTTGGAAAAAAAATGGTTAAGGTCAAACCAGCCAAACAGTTTGGACCCACACAAATACTATCAATATTGGCCTAGTACCCAACCCATCTCGCCCCTCACAATTTGTGACCTCAGACATGTGCTACATGCTAAACAAGTTGACAGGACTTATAGCTACACAACACAGTTATGTAATCTTTCTTTCTTTCATCCATTATAGCCTTCTTTCATATTATCGTACTTGGTCTTTTAGATTATTCACCCTTCACTCTAGGCTTAGTTTAAACTATGAGTTAAAACACGTACCTTTAGGATTTTAGACCATATACTAAAGTGACTATTGATTTGTTAAGCTTTGGTTGGTGGTTTTTCCGTTGTTGTATCCCTTGTATAAATAATGATTCATGTAAAGTAAAAAAGTTGTTACTAGAACGCCCCCATGATCTCATTAGAAGTGCAATTTCAACCCATTAACTTACTATGGGTTGATTCGGGTTGCCTTGTGTGTCAAACGAATGGATCAAAATAAAAGAACTCCAGCTAATAAAGGAAAGCAGGTCACATGGGTTGAAACTTGATACTCATCCAAAGTCTAATCTTTAAGCATACAACCTCCTAAATTGTTATGGGAAAACGTCTTACCAGTTACAGCGGCTGATGACGATCCTCCACAAGCAATATAAACAACCTTTTCAGAAGCTAGAGACTCAATAACTGTGGGAACAGGCTGGTTTTGTGTAGAAAAGTGTCCCAACTGTCCATGTCCACCATAACCCCAAGATAATACTCGACCTTCATCTTTAAAATCAATAAATTATATAAAAAAATATCAGTGTTCCATTTTCCGAAGTTGCAATTCTACCCTTAGCTAAAATCTGATAACTTTGCATTTGTCATACCAGTTAAAGCAAGAGAATGATATCCGCCACTTGCTATTTGAATGACACAAACACCCTCCAAACCAGGAAGTGGTTGAGGTTTCCAACCACTCACTCGATTACCTCGTCCAAGCTCATTGTTTGAATTTGCTGCCACAAAAAAATAAATAAATAAATAAATAAAAAATAAAAAAAAATCACGTTAATGGTTATCGATTTTACTCAATTATCACCTTTGTTCTTTTATGCAGATAAAACATTTTTAAAAAATAAGGAATTTCTTACCACCCCAGCTCCACAAATGGCCTTCATTGGTAATAACTGTTGTAAAAAAACCACCACAGGCAACAGAAACGACAGGAACTGGTAATGCTTTCACATGGGAAGGTATACTAAGTCCGCCAACTTCATTTGGGCCACGATTAGGACCAAGCCCTAGTCTGCCTTCTCCTTCATCTCTTCCCCAAGTATATAGTTGACCTTCAATGACCATGCACAAAACATTAATATGGTAATACTATTTCAATAAAATAGCAAAGGCCAGTATGAGAAAAAAATATGCCAAAACTTATATGTAGGAATCTTGGTTTTAAAAAGTGTGTGGTGATCCGATGCGATTTGATCCCAAAAGCTGATGCGTGATGCGCAATGTGCTAAGTGCGCATCACGCGTCAAGGCGTTCGTTATTAAAATATATAACGTGTTAACTTTTAAACACTAAATTATAAGATATCCTCATCATCCCTAGTAAAATTTGTTCAATTGATTGTCTGATTTGTTCAAATACTCAAACCCATTGATCAATTGATTGTCAAATTTTCTCAGACCGCTTCATGTGATGTGCTCATCGTGGAGTCGCATCGCGTGATGCAATCTCACCACCGTATCATGTGATGCACGCATCTTAAAACCAAGATAGGAATATTTGATTATACAATAAGTTGGAAAAAGAAACCCACCTGCTTCAGTAATGGCAGCGGTATGTGTGCCGCTAGTTGCAATTTGACTAATTTTCCCCTCCCATGTACCTTCTACTCTTCTAGGAGAGAGTTCTCGAGTGTAAACAGAATGGCCAAGAGCACCAAACCCACCATAACCCCTGTAAACTTCATTATAAACCGCAAAAAATAACATTATTTGAAGGTAACATTTACATTCAAGAGTTTTCTGGTGCTCCAGAAAACTTCCAGATCATTATTTTTCCCATTCCAGATGCGAAAGTTTATAATCTATATAAAAAGCACAAATGCTCTTATAGGCCAACGACATCCCTATTTTCGAAAATTTTCTCATTAAAGTGTGTTGCTATAAATTTAATTTGAAAATAGCATCAAAATGTCAAAAAAAAATGACCAAATAAAAGATAAAAGTCTAAATACTTAACGTCTGCATAGAAACCGTAAATTAATGATACTTATGTCATTTCACCAAAAAGAAACAGATGATGAAAATCTGAAACTCATGGGTGTGGTACACCGTGCACAAACGCAAGAACCGATCGATTCTAAAGGTTTGATACTAGAGCTTGTGATTAGAGCCCATTTCTATCACACTGAACTGATTAGAAGTAATTATCTATCATTGGGAAAGCTCTCCTCTCACTCAAAATCCCTTTTATAATATTTTAAGTAGGAATACGAACCGATAGCTAATTTCTGGATATTTATGTAATGCTAAAGGCATACGAACCCGATAGCTTAAGGCATCCAATAGCTTAGAAACGTTGACTAAAGGTTCCAGGGGTGAGATATGTTTTTCTTATTCTAGGATAAATATTTGGGTGGACTAGCTTTCTTATATCTGTTTGATAGAACATTGATCTCAATCTGTATCATCTTTATGTTGTTACAACATACTTTAACCTTCTATCTAAAACCAAACACACAAAAATAGTTCAGTGAAAAAACAACTGACCATGAAAAGACTTGACCAAGCGAATCAAGCGCAACAGAATGAAGCCCACCAAGAGCAATACTCTTTACCAACTCGATATTATTATTAACAGTGGGACGAAAAACAGAGTTCTCATGGCCAAACCCTAACCGACCACCGTCACCTTTACCCCAAATCCATAACCGCCCATCAACTACCACACCAGAATGGAACAGTCCACAACCAATACCTATTTCCAATTGCCTGTTATTATTATTATTCTCGTTGCGACACGTGGCAGAGGATGAAGATATTTTAAAAGAGTGTGGGGCGACAAGGAGTTGTGAAATAGGAGAAGGGTATATTTGGGATTCTTCTTTGCCGTTACCGAGCTGGCCGGATGAGCCTCTGCCCCATGTCAGTAGCTGGAGTGTGACGGTTGAGGAGGTGGTGGTGGTGTTGTATAATATTGATAGTTTGTCGGTGGTGGTGGTGGTGGTGGTGGTTAGTGTACGGCGGAGTTGATGGAGGGACATTTCTCTGTGTGGTTTGGGCTTTGGGTTTTGACTTTTGACCTGGTTTTCTTATGGAGGGTTATAGGGCCTTATGTTTAGACCATACGCAGCCAGATGTTTAAACCATTTCGCGCTACATTCACGCCTAAACACCGCCCCCTACAGGTTAAAGGGGCGTTAGTGATGCCCACGCGGAATATTTCGTGCTGTGCCTTCCACCCTTTCGTCCAATTAGGAGCTTTTACGTGTGCTCTCCTCCCCTTCCACCAATCAGAAGCCACAACCATAATTTATTTATTTTTTTTTTTTTTTTTAATCTAATCAGAACCCGCAAACTAATCAAATTAGTGCCCCTTTAATCTAGCGCGAATGAGGCGTGAATGGGGCGCAAAATTGCCCTTTAACACCCATTTAACTCTACCACTACATATGGTCTTAGGAGTCTTGGGATGAGATCTAACAATATTTTATACAAAACTCTTATATGAGTCAACCTTCAAGGTCTTAACAACATTTTTAAAAGAGTAAACTATGGTTTTCGTCTATTTGGACATTTTTGCCATTTTTATTCAAAAAGTTTCTTTCTCGCATTGGTGTCCCTGTGGTTCGAAATCTTGCCGGTTTCATCTAATTCATTAACCTCACAATTTTTTTTTATGTTAAATGAGGCGTACTTATGCCTTTTTATACATTTGTTTTTACTTTTCTTCTCTCTTCTTCCCTTCCCTCCCCTTCCCCATTTCCTTTTTTGTATATAGGATAGAAAAATATGTATATTTATCTAACTCATCTCATTATTCTTAAATAGGATAATATTTTAGTATATTTGGCTTTATTTAGGTTTAGTTTTTCTCTCCTTTATCTCTCCTTCTCCCCCCCCCCCCCTCTATATTAGCCAAGGTGTAGCATACCGGAGGTTCTCACAAGTTAACTCTACATGCAGTTTTGTCTTTTAGTGTCTAAAAATGCTTCATACCTCTGTTGTCAAAGCCCACTCAGGTGCACGCTTAGGCTCACTTTTCAGGCCCAACACAGCCTTCTAGCTTCGCTTCAAAAGCCCTGCTTTCAGTCCCCAGACACATTTTTCAGGCTAAGTTCCGACGGAATTTCAGCAAACAATTGTCTGAACAGATTTGGAACAATTATACCAACCCAACACAATCTATAATCAACCTAAAATAACCTAAACTAACCCCAAAGAAACCTAAAACATGTTTAAAACTCCTAAAAGTGTAGTTTTATATTGTGTGCCTTGCTTAAAAAATTAAATGCCTTACACTAAGGTTCAAGACTCACCTTTGATGCCTTAAGTGTTCCTTGCGCTTTTAATAACTATGCATCATACCAGCCAATATAGAGCATATTGGTGGGAGGAGGGTGGATAGGGGATTAGGGCGTCCCAATATCAAGAGCTTTTTAATATTGCATTGGTGATAATCTATATGTGCTTAATTTTTTTAAACTATAAAACTATCTCACAAATAAATATATCTTTCCCAGCCTTCAATGGGACTGAGACAAAATGAAAACCCAATGATCTTTACATTACAATTATCACCTATAAATACAAGATTGGTTATAAAAGAGGAGGAGAAGATTTCTCCTATTTAAATAAATAAAAGATTACAATGAATATGAAGATAATGACAATTGATGTTGATGCAAATATTTTGGGATTGCCTAATACCCCCGTCAATGCAAGATGAGGGAGGATCGAGTCGAAGCATTGCTCGAATATTTTCAAACAACGGCTTTGGGAGACTTTTGGTGAAGATGTCCACGACTTTTTGATCCGTTGAAATGAACCGAGTGTGAAGACGTCCTGTAGCAACTAATTCGCGAACAAAATGGTAGTCAAGATCTATGTGTTTTTCTTGTTTATGAGAGATTGGATTTTGACTTAAAAATGAAGCATTCTTGTTATCACAAAATAGTGTTGGAGGTCCCGGTGGTAAAGCATGAAGTTCCAGATGTAGGTTAGTGACCCAAATGATTTCTGAAGCCGTGTTTGTCATAGCCTGATATTCTGATTCACAACTTGAGCGGGGGACAGTTGGTTGTTTCTTTGCACTCCAAAAGACCAAGTTTCCTTCTAAATAAATGTAATAGCCATAGGTGGATCTTCGAGTATCAATATAGCAAGCCCAATCTGCATCTGAAAAACCTAATAGCACAGTGTTAGGTGGCCTATCAAACGTTAGCCCATGTGATAAAGTACCTTTGACACAATGAAGAATTCGTTTAACAAGTTGAAAATGGGTGGTGGTAGGACTTTGAAGATATTGACTAGCTTAGTTGATGACATAAGATAGATCAGGGTGTGTTATGGTGAGGTATTGGAGGGCCCCCAACAAGAGAGCGATATAGAGTGGGGTCGTGAAAAGGTGTACCGGTGGAGCTGAATATATCTTTGGGAGTGAGAGGAGTGGCAATAGGTTTGGAGTCAAGAAGACATGCTCATGAGAGAATGTCATATGCATATTTAGATTGATTTAGGAATAAACCGGATTTGGTAGGAGTGACTTCCAAGCCAAGAAAAAAAACTTAGAAGATCAAGATCTTTGATTTTGAATTCCTTGTTTAGACGAGAAGTGAAGGTGGTCATGATTTTTTCATTATATCCCGTGATAATAATGTCATCCACGTAAACAAAGAGATATATTAAGGTGTCATCACGATTGAAGACAAACAAAGAAGGATCAACTCTACTACATTTGAAACCAAGGGTGAAAGAAAAGAACTTAATCGTCGAAACCAAGCTCGTGGAGCTTGTTTGAAGCCATAAATGGCTCGATTTAGTTAGCACACATGATTTGGGTGTTTTGGGTCTTCAAAACCCGTGAGTTGTTCCATAAAGACGGGTTCGGTGAGGTTGCCGTTTAGGAATGCGTTGTTCACATCAAGTTAGCGGAAGTTCCACTTATTAATGGTAGTGAGGCTAAGAACAACCCAAACGGTGGATGATTAATTGACAATCGGACTAAAGGTATGTGAAAAATCTAGTCCCGGTACTTGAGCGAAACCTTGAGCTACAAGACGAGCTTTGTAGCGATCGATGGATCCATTAGCTTTGTATTTTATCCCATAATGTTGGTAGCGGAAGGACGAGGAACAAGGTGCCAAGTATGATTTTCGTGAAGCACATGAAGCTCGTCATGCATGGCGTATACCCATTTAGAATCTTTAAAGACGGTTTTGATGCCTTTGGGTACATGAGTGGAGAGAAGAGAATGATGAAGATGATGGGTGGAAAATTGAGCTAAGTTGGCAAAATGTTTGGGTTTGAAGATACCGGCTTTGGAGCGAGTGGTCATAGGATAGTTGTTGATGGTTTAAGTGGGGAGTGGCGAGTTGGAGTTAGAAGAGGAAGGTGCAGAATAAGGGGCGGTGGGATTTGTTTATGTTTGGGATTAGGGTGTGTTGGGAAGTGGGCTTGAGAGATGTGACATCCGTCACTTTTTTTTTTTAAATAATAAATAATAATAATAATAATTTTCAGGTTTTTATTTTAAAAATATATATATATATATAAGTATAAGTAAGAGTTATCTAGTTAGCCAAACCCAACACAACCCAAATCCATATCCATTATCCATTATCTGAAGCCCAACCTTCTGAGCCCAAAGTCGGCCCCTCAGACCAGCCCAAGATAACAGGCCCAATTCGATCCCCTTTATGTTTTTTTTTTAAAAAAAAGAATGTCTGCCGGGACTCGAACCCGGGCAGGAGCCACAACACAAACACACGCCCACCACTAGGCCAAGCCTCTTTCTTGTTTTTTATTCCAATCCACTTTGTATATATGCGTATCCCTATCAGTCTTCCTCCTTCTTTGCTGCAACAGTTACGCGAGCAGCAGCAAGGAAAGTTTCCTTTTTCTTTTGTTTGACCAATTAATTAGTTAATCATGCATTAATCTTGTTAAGCATTATTCAAACGCATCATTCCAGTCAACATTCACAATAATTATGCCTTAATTGAGCCTATTCACGCATACACATTTAACCATGGTCAAAACTTTCCAATTCGTTCATACGAGCTTAACACTATAAATTGAACCCTCTGCGAGACCCTATAGGTGCCGAATATACTCTCTAAATCCTCCATTTCTATTAACAACCTCTCATTCGAAGTGTTTGGATCAAGTTTGACTTTTCAGTTGACCATTCAATCACATACGATTAAGCATTGTAAGTGTGGTATTTTTGATGGGTTTTGATCTTCGACATACACACATCAATAACCCTAAGTTTAATTGGGTTATTGATGTGTGGATTAATCGATTGTAATTTCTAGGGTTTGTTCTTATGAATTTGGGGAAGATGATTGTTTTTGGTGTAATATAAATAAAATGCGAATTCAAAATAATCAACAAACAAAGACCCAGACCAGCTGGTCTGGGCATGCTGTTGCTATACAAAGGTCACAGGTTCGACCCCCACCATGAACATCTTTTTTTAGTGTTAACCTTTATGCATATATTTCCTTCATTCTTTTTAAAAATCGTTTTTAAAATACTAAAACTATTTTATAAATTCTACAAAATTTATTTTATGTTATTCCACTGATAAAGTTCATCATCCAATTTTTAGTTTTTTCAAAAATAATTTATTTAATATATATTATTAATAATACAAGTTTATTCATTTATATTTATTAAATTCTATAAAAAATATCTAAACGATTTTATTAAATCTCACAAAAATTATCCTAAACTTGTTTATTCTTAAACATTCCAGAAAATATTTTTATTTCAGAAAAACCGTTTATTTTATATTTCTAATTAATTTTTGTTAGTTTTAATCATAAATAAATCATAATAAATTCATTTTTCAATATTTTGGCACCAAAATTTTACATAAATTATTTCTATTCATTTGGAACTGAAATACAATTTTTAATTCAGAAAATTCTTTAATTTTAATATTTTTAGATATTAAAGTCATATTTTGACAATTTGAAATAATTAGATTAAATATTCTATTTTCAAGAAAATAATTTTATAAAAATTATTTTCATACTTAAAACCTTAAGTTGTGATTATATTCAACTTAAGATTTTACAAAGAGACTTTTATTTTTATTTATTAAATTTCCTATATTTAATAAACAATTTGTTTATTAATCAAATAAACGTTTATCCCCAATTCGAAGCCCTAGAAATACATATATCCTAGAGTTATTTCCCTTACACATTATCGAATACTTTAGGTTGATCATTTGGGAGTAATCTCAATTCATATTTCGTTGTCCAAGTCCAATTTCAAGTTATTACGTGAACTGTGAGTACTTCCTATCCCCTTTTGCTTTTATTTATTTTTGGGGTGATACATGTACACTATTACAAATTTCAAATACAAGTTTACATTTTCACAATACAATTCTAGTACTATGTGCATTGCTTACAACGTGCTTTATGCTTAGACAATACATGTGGAATACATTTGTACTTAGTGAAATCATTAACATGGTACAAGCCGACCTTAACATTGGATAGCGCTATTTGGATTGACAACCCGCCTAGATTGATTCTCCCCCTTTTTCATCGGAGAATCCGTGGCCAGTGTTAAGCCTTTTATCCATTTATTGGATAAGTACACTACAGTTCATACAGTACATTATACAGTCACAGGGTTGATTTCGCTCATTTGTATGATACATAGTTTACATATTTGCACAGTAGCATGCACTTGAATTGTATAACCTTTTAACCTACTATATATATCAAAACTAGGAATGCTCACCAACATTTCATATGTTGACCAAATCTATTTTGTACATGTTTCAGGTGCAGTTTGATCTAGTGCTTTAGCAAGGAACATTTAGTGCTTTATTTTAATTCAGTTATTTCAATATTTACATTTCATTTAGACAATGTATTTTCCATTTCCATGTAAGACAATTTTGATTATTCAATAATATTTACATTTTAGTACCATGAGCTTTTGAACAATCGTCACTACGTGACACCTCGATGATTCCGCCATCGGTTGGGGTGTTACAAGAGAATTGGGCCATATGGTGAGTTGGGTGGACTGGGTAGGTTGTCGAAAAGTTGGGGTGATGTTGGATATTGTTGTGCGATATGGTGAGTGGGTTATGTAACTGCAAATGGGGCAAGGTTTGGTGGGTATAGATTTTTCAACTGGAGCCGTATGTGAGGAGTTTGTGGTATTTTGAGTGGGTGGTGGAAGATTGTCCTTAAAATTTGTGAATGAAATGTGAGAGATGTCCGAAGATTTTGAAGAGATGATTTAAAGGTAGAATATCTTCATCGAATTTCGCATGACGAGTAGCAGATATCCTACCGGTTGTAGCGTCAAGACATCTAAAACCTTTGTATCTTAGACTATAACCAATAAAAATACAATGAGCACTTCTAGGTAAAAGTTTATTTTTGGTATAGTCACAAAGATACGGGTAGACAAGACAACCAAAAACATGTAAATTTGAGTAATTGGGAGGATGGTTAAAAAGCATTTCAAAAGGAGATTTGTTTTCAAGGATTTTAGTTGGAAGACGATTGATGATGTAAGTAGCGGAAGTGAAGCCTGTCCCTATTCTAATCAATATGATATAGACCATTCGTTTTATATTTATAAAAGAATTCTTTTGTTTTCTGAATTCTAAAAAAAATGTTTTTTTTTCTATTTTCGCTCAAATTTTGTTGACGGGGAGTCTTCTTTTCCCCATCGACCTTTACAACAATGACTTTTTTTTTTTGTTTATCGGGAAGGCCAGATATAAGATTTTTAGTTCAAATCAATGAAGTGTTGAAATAAATTTATTCCATGTTAAAAATTTTTGGATAACTTTTTGACTTCTTCATTGATTTACTATATGGAATGGTTTTTCTATATGGTAGCGTTTGGTATGATGGAATGAAAGGGATAATAGAATGGACTATTACGAGGTAATGAAAAATAGTGTGTTTGGTTAGTTAAAGGAATGGAATCATTCATTCCACAAGGCATTCCATTCCCTCAAAACCATTTCATCCACCCCCCATGTTTTTTTTTTCATTCCATTCCTCATTCACCTTTTACTAACAACACCATAACCCACCACCCACCACCATCATCACCACCCACCACCCACCACCCACCACCATCATCACCACCCACCACCGCTTCCGCCACCACCACCCACCACCGCCGTCACCACCCACCACCGTCGCCCACCACCGTCGTCACCAATTACCACCGTCATCGTTGTCACCGCCACTAATCACCGCCACCACCCACCACCGCCGGCATCCAACACCACCCAACGACGCCCACCACCGTCACCCACCCACCGCCGCATCCACCACCTGCCACCGTCACCACAATTTCCTTTACCCACCACCACCCATCACCACCACTATTCACCATCGTCACCCACCCACCATCACCTTCATCCACCTCCACCTCCACCCATCGCCATCGTTTCCACCACCCACCACCGTCGTCGCCACCACCCACCATCGCCGTCGCCACCCACCACCATGCTACCATCACACACCACCACCAACCACCACCCACCACCGCCACTACTCACCATCGTCACCCACCCACCATCACGACCGTCCACCTCCACCTTCTACCGCCGCTGCCACCCACCACCGCCGCTATCGCCACATATCACCACCCACCATCACCATCACCGCCACCGACCATCACCCACCACCCACCACAACAACTCGCCTCCGATTTTATTCCTTCGTCTTTTCCTGCCTATCTAACAACACAAAGTAATGTTTTGTTTCATTCCCACATGGCAACCAAACAAGACATGGAATGGTAATGATCCATTCCATTACCTTGTCCATTCCATTACCTCATCCATTCCATTCCCCCTTCATTCCATTACATCGTACCAAACAGACCCTATATTTCCAATTTTCAATATCAATAAAAGAACTTAATTGTTGCAATATTATTAAAAAACTGATTTGATTGCATTGACTTGTTCAATCTCGACGATTGAATAGAAATAGGGTATTATGAGTTCGAGCAAGCCGCTATGGTGAAATCGGTAGACACGCTGCTCTTAGGAAGCAGTGCTAGAGCATCTCGGTTCGAGTCCGAGTGGCGGCATAAAACCATAAGTTTGATGGAGCATGAGCATTAAACATCATTGCCAACCCTGCTTTGGTTATGTGTCAATGTTTGCGTCCCGTCCTTCCATTTTGTTCTGGTGTATAAGTACACGAAAGTGATGTTGTATGCCATTTTGTTGGAAACAAGATGTGACACGATTATTTGTCATTCTCTTATTATTATTACTTGTTTTGGATTGCTTATTTTACAAGTTCATAAATTCAATTATCCTATTTTCAGGATGTCCCCGTTTTTTATTATCACTTAAGCAAATTTTAATATTTTAAGGCATAACAGATTAAAGATATATACCAAAACTGACTTGCAGGATCTATCTTATATCAAATAAAAAATATGTTTTTTTTTTAAACATTAAAAACCTTTTTCTATAACACATGTAAGGGTTATTACATATCATATCATAAAAGGTTTGCATCATATGTTTTTTTTGGACGGGGCACAATACGAATCAATTAAAATGGGTCATCAAAAAATGACGATAAAATAATATAGTTCATTAACACTGTGTTCCCGAGTTTCATTAAAGGATGGAAGAGAAAGGATCTCCCTCCTCTTCCCTTCTCTCCAATTCCTTCCAAATAATTGGAAAGATTGAAAATCACACTAAAATCCTCTTTATTATCCCCCTCTTTCCCTCCTACAAAAAACTCTGGAACACATTTTTTCCCCACTTCCTTCCCAATCCTTTCTCTTCTATCCTTTAATGAAACTCTAGAACAGAGTGTAAATATTTGAATATAATAGTGACATACCTCGATAACAATTATCCTCTACGTGTTTAAGACTTAAGAGGGTAAATTTATTAATTAACATACACAATACAACTACACAAACAAAACATAAATCACATTGTTTAACTTTATTCGAAGACATCATCAAATGATCAATTCATCAACGAATCAACAATCCTCGAAGCACTATGTCACAATTTATAATCTGTATATATATGTAAATTAGCAAATATGTAGTATTAATATCATAATATCATATTATCAACTATGAAGTATCATCAACACATTAATGATAAAAAATAACTTTAAAAAAAAAAGTAATTCAGAATACCATATTTTAATATCAACAGAAATCATTAATCATACCAACACAAATCAATTAATCATACACTATGCAACCAAATTCTAAACATCATACACAAAGTTATAGAGGGCAAATATATAATGTAGGCTTCAAACTCTCATTTAAATAAGAAAATAATAATTAAAATTTTAGATCTTTTTGTATTGACACTAAATCCACTTGCAAGGTTATCATAAATAGATGAACAGAACACCTTCCCATCAACTTTCAAAATAACCCATGAGCCTAAAGATCATGTCCCTCACTTGAATCAGTTCCCTTCCTTTTGAAGTCTTTCCACATCCTGTACAAACTGAATGTGTAACTTTTCTTGCAACTCTTCGCGCCAATATTACATGCGGTGGCACTATTCTCTCATATTCATAATCATCTTCAAATAAATCCGACTCTACATATTCAACACAATATATACCTTTTGGAATACTGATTGGGGTCGAATGCCTTTTTGTTTTCTTCTTGCTTTTCGTCTTTAACTTGTAATGTTGCCATTCGGTGTGATTTTCTTGAGTGTTTGGTGCTTCAAACTCCCCAAAAGTAACTTCAGATTCGTTATATTCTTCACCCATTATAATGTTTTCGAAGAAGAAATGATGGCAAAGGAATGGAATTTGTATACATTGGGAGACTTGAGGAATGTGATTGATGTGTGAAAGCAACGAAATTGAATCGTAGAAGGCACATCATATATCGACATTATGTGTAGAAACATCATGTGCAAGATTGTTATTGTTTTCTTATACTCATAAAAGTCTTTTGCCTTTAATATAATAATATATAGCTTTTATACTAAACACTTTGTCAAATCTGTTGGTTTTATTGAACCGAAACCGTAGAAGAAATCAAAATTCACTTGGATTATACTACGAGTCGTGTAATCACTATCAGAACAAACTATTTGATCGGTACAATCAAATGTTTGAACGGATTAAACGTAGTATATACACAAGAATCGGATTTAGTTCTTTGAGTATTATTGCACCGATAATCAAAACGTGAATAGGTTTTTGTGTGTATGGAAAATCCTCCAAAATTCCAGAGAACTGTCTCTCAAGAAATTATCCTTGGTTTTCTGTAAAATGAATTCAAAAATAAATTCCTCCAAAGTACGAGTAGTTATTTGGAAGATATGTCCCATGAAACCGACATACACCTTTCTTATTATTGAAATTGGATCACCCTCCATATATCATAATGGATCCTATCAAATATACGATTTGGTACATTAAATTAAATAGATTTAATTAGCCCAACAGTCCATAGCATTCGGCCCAATATCCAATGACACACACAACCTCATTAGTAACAACTGAGTCCGCACTCCTGCATCTCCTAACTCGGTTAATTTCTAATAAGATTAACCTATTCAACAAGTCAATCCAATATCACTATCATGTCGATAACACTAAAATTACCAACAATCCTCCCCCATTTTAGTGATATCCATGATTAACTCAACTTAATTCTCAAAGAAGCTCAAACTTATGCATAAATGGAAATGTCCTGAGGATTGAATTTCCATCTTAGTAAATTACACGATCCAAATATTCGAATATCGGGGTGTCTCAATGGATTGAACCCTTGCTATCCATTTGAATACTTGAAGGTAAAATACACATAAGTTTATAAATCCATTTGTTCTTACCTGACACTATATTTTACTAGCCAGTGTCCAATCCTTCAAAGAGTATATCAAAGCCAAGTCCAAGCTTCTTGAAGCGGCTAAACTTCATACTCTTATAGGTAGTCTCTCTATTCTTGCACCTGCAAATGCAAAGGACTATTAAGAAGTTATACTTCAGCCTACTTTATCTTGCAGTCTGAACACAAACTTTGGGATGATTCTTATCATGTGTTCCAATATCTCTATGACAAGCTTTCCACATTGAATTCTGCATCTAACGTTGTATTAGATGGGAATTGGGTATCTTGACATAGGATATTAATGTATGGACTTTAAACTCATCCCTATGCTGATTTATTCACGAGATCTCTTCCTAACTCTTTAGTTAGATAATCAGCCAAATTAAACTCAGATTTTAAAAAATTCAACAAATATCACATCATGCATGATGAGCTCATGAATCATGCTATGTATAACACATAATTGTCTAGACTTTCCATTATACACCTGACTATAATCTTTAGTCAGCACTATCATACCTGATAGATATTAGTGATATCGGTTTAGACCACAATGGAATTTCATAATACAAGTTAGTTAGCCACTCAGCTTCTTTACCAGCTGTTGCAAACGCTACAAACTCGAATTCCATTGTCAAATGATGCAAGTTCGTTTCTTAAATGCCTAAGAAAAGAAACCTCCCCCAAGACAGCATACAAATCTAATTACTTATACAACTTGCATAAGAATACCCTTCTAACTGAAGGAAAACCTGAAAATTATTAACCATAGATCTTGGTTTTTTTTTTCAAGTATAAAAACCATCTATTCGCAGCTTGCCAATGATGTATGCTTGGATTACTAGTATATCTACTTAGTTCTGAAGAACATAGGCTATATCAAACCTTGTGCTAATCATAGCATACTTCAAACATTCTATTGCCTTAGAACATTCCAGCTGAGAAATAGGATCCCTTTTATTAGGCATAAGCTTAATATAAGGTTCTATGGGAGTTCCAATATGTGAACAATTCTGGAAATTAAATTTCTTTAACATCTTCTTAATGTAATGAAGTTGGAAGATTGAAGGGTCGTTGTTCTCACATATGATTCTAATACTAAGAATCAGTTCTGCCTCCCCCATGTCCTTGTTGGCAAATTTAGATGACAAAAATTTCTTGGATCTTGATTAGTACTAAAATCAACATGTCACCCACACATAGACAATTATGAATCCTCAACCTGAAGAGTCAAATTTGCTATACACTTGTCATCTTGGTTAAGAACCAAACCCATTGACAATACAACACCATCAAATTTTGATGTCACTATTTAAGAAAAGACTTAGCTTTTCTTACTATAGTACCTTCTCTAGGATTCGGTACTAATAAAAGGTACATCTTTGATTTTACTCAAGTTATCATCGTAGGCCTTATTGATTCTAGAATCTTTTAAAGTAGCCATATCCTTTAGTCTAGGTACCAAGGTAAACCTATACTCTTTATCAAAATCAACACTCTTGAATTAATTACAGAGTGAACGGATACATAATCATTTGGTTCTATGATATAGAACCTGTAAACAAAAGAATGTTTAAACTTACCCAATAATTATGCAATTTATGCTTCTTTCACATATGGTTCTCATTTTTAGGTTCAATAAGCCTCATAACAGGTCTACATTCCCAAACCCTATGTTAACTCAAATCCGGTGTCTTTTGTACCAAATTTCATACGAGGTTACCTTAGTCCTTTTATTAAATACTCTATTCAATTAATAACATTGCCAAAATCCTTGCTTAGACATGAATATGACAACATGGTGTCAAACATTTCCTTCACATTGCCACCCCACTCTTAAACAGTTTAAATTTTAATTAAGACTTTATCTTATGCAATATACAAAGCAAAATTTAGAGGCATCAACAATAAAAGTAAAACAAACTTTTATTCCCATAGACAATTTAAAAAAAAATCACATTAACCACTATAAATTAGTTCCAATAGATTCGATTCTCTTTTAGTGATCTTAAAAGATGTAAGCTACTTTAAAGATTAACCACAATCTTTAATCTTTTATAGTGAACATATTAGAAAATTTGTAATATGTTAGATAAAATAACAAGTTCAATACACTAGCTCATTTGAAACTCTTACAATTCCAAATGAATATAACATAACATATATATGATAGACATCAAAACGATATGGTTAAAATCTCCTTGAACAAAAGTATCCTTCAAATTTTATTCGAAAGCGTTCCCACCATCTTCTACATATATGACAAGTGTTTCGTCCAAAAAGATCCTCAAAAGAGGTTTTAAATTTACAGTTTATCAAAACAACCATCCTTATAGTTTACAATTGCATCATTCTTAGTTTGTGGTGATGTATCATATATGGTTTTATTCCAAACCAAAACAACGATTCCAACAATATCTATAATTCAACTAGGAATCGCTAACCACAAATCTAGAATGTAATATATTTTCTATTAATCATAAACTCTAGAGATATTAGGAGATGAAACCTGGAATTTGTGTGAATCCTCTTTGCTTCATAATTTCCCAGCAAAAGTGAAACTTGTGGTCCCTTTCTCGAATAAAATGTCAAAACCCGAGAAGAAAGACTACTAACAATATATTGTCATTTCTTTCTTTTGTCTATGTATAGTATCAAAGAACAACTAATTGATTATTTATTTTCTACAAAGAATAAAATTTATTCTTGTTTGACTTTCCAAGTCAACACCAAAGAAACAAAATTGTTTCATTTCCTTTTTATCGTCAAAACAACAAACAAAATAGCATTGTTTATTTTCCACTCGTTTGATCGAGTTATAATATCAAGAAACACATTTTTGTTTGGTTTTCCTATGGCCACGTGAATATGGGGTGGGTAAAGCAACCCAATATTAAATGCAAGAAGAAAATATCACTAGAAACCTGGCCAGAATATAAACGAACCAAACCTTAATGCTTTCTGAAAATTACAAAAATTTGTCCGAAGACCCTTGTCTAGGAAAAACGTTGTGCACATCTGGTGATCAGAATATAGATTGAGAGGGGCGGAGACAATCGGACCAAAAAACAAACAGGATGTTTCTTGATCGACATTGCTTTCTCGATCGGAGTTCTTGATCAAAACCGAAACCATTGTGTCGAACCATAATCAACAACAAAATTTTGTTGATTCAACCGAAAACAGTTGTACCCGTATGCGATTCTATGTCGGTCGCTACTGCACACCCAACAACACGATGTTGTTCCTGCGTTTTCTAGTCCCTGGTTTCGATCCATGTTATCCAAACAAAACCCAATCCCTGTTTCGAATTTGTTTTCTAAATCAATAAACTGAACCCGTAAACCAAATCGAAAGCCCACATCAATAACCCAAATCCGTTATCCATATCGCCCAAAATATAATAGATTCGGACAGAACCCGTGAAACAAAACGAAACAATTGAAAACACAAATCCTCGATTATCCTAGAAGATTTGAACCAAACTTTAATTCAGAAACCAATTATACCAAACCGATTTTACTACAAACAAATCGATTAGACCAATAGAACAGAACCGAAAATTTGAAATCCTCAAAATTTGCAATTCGAATCGAACAGTATATAAACAAACCGTAGACCCGTCTCAAATCAAACCATGATCAGTTAATAATCAAAAAGGATGGATTCATTTGCAAAAGCCCAAACGGACAAACACAACAAATCGAACAACAATAATAAAATAGTTTAATTTCTGTTGTAACAGATTTGTTCGAACCCAATAATTCGAAATTGTATTCAGAAATTCAAGATTGGATGTTGTAATGGATCATACAACATGTAGCGTTAATCAAACACAAACCCGCAAATAAATTGTGATTTCAAATCCGATTTCTGAGTAAACTTGATTTCAACAAACCAAAATCACAACAGTTCCTTCTTTTCGTTTGAATCCAAATCTGGAACGACTTCCATATCAACAAAAAAAATAGTTTGTTCTTTGTTGGTTTTATTGAACCGAAACCGTAGAAGAAATCAAAATTCACTTGGATTATACTACGAGTCGTGTAATCACTATCAGAACAAACTATTTGATCGGTACAATCAAATGTTTGAACGGATTAAACGTAGTATATACACAAGAATCGGATTTAGTTCTTTGAGTATTATTGCACCGATAATCAAAACGTGAATAGGTTTTTGTGTGTATGGAAAATCCTCCAAAATTCCAGAGAACTGTCTCTCAAGAAATTATCCTTGGTTTTCTGTAAAATGAATTCAAAAATAAATTCCTCCAAAGTACGAGTAGTTATTTGGAAGATATGTCCCATGAAACCGACATACACCTTTCTTATTATTGAAATTGGATCACCCTCCATATATCATAATGGATCCTATCAAATATACGATTTGGTACATTAAATTAAATAGATTTAATTAGCCCAACAGTCCATAGCATTCGGCCCAATATCCAATGACACACACAACCTCATTAGTAACAACTGAGTCCGCACTCCTGCATCTCCTAACTCGGTTAATTTCTAATAAGATTAACCTATTCAACAAGTCAATCCAATATCACTATCATGTCGATAACACTAAAATTACCAACAAAATCATGGTGGAGTTGGGTCAAGTTGGCAAATCTTTTAATGTTAAGATGAGTGGGGAAGCTTGACCCGAAGGTTCAGGGTCGGAAGTCACTAGTTTCGGGGGGTCGAAACCCTATATTACCAAAATTTTCTATACGAATACTATATAATCGAAACTTCTGCGCGAAAATTCGGGGGGTCGGCCGCCCCCGCCCGCCCCAACTAAGTTGCGCCACTGGTTAAGATGTTGCTCCCCTTAATGGTTATCACAGTTCTTAATCAACCGAGAGTTCACATAAGAAGAAAATATCACGAAGAAGAAAAAAGATAACAAATTTTAACCACTAGGAATCTTCTATTCAATAATTGTATTTAAATGTTAAATAAATTTTTAATTTTATGGTCACTAAACTAGTTAAATAAATAAAATTCATAATTCATTTTTAAAATATATATTCTTTCAAAGAAAACCTAATTTAAAGTGATAGATAATTTCAATATATGTAAGATATACGTAGTGAAGGGATATCGGCCCAAAACTACAATGAAAGTAGCATGGGCCCATACCCAGAAAGCAAGCCTAAAAGCGTAAGCTCACACGGATAACATACTCAACACCGCGGATGTAAGATCGGTGGGTACGCCCAGGCGACATTCACCCGACTGGCTGACCACATGACGGAAGGAGCATTTATCCATGACAACACCCGCCAGGTGTTGTCTGCTAGAGTAACGTGGGACATGTGGCAGATCCCGATATGAACGTACGGACCAGTACGAACCAATCATTTCATCGAAACGTGTGGCAAAGAACATGATACACGACCCACCAATCACGGAGTTACATGTGCCCACGTAGCCGCCACAGGAGACAAGGAGTACACCTTCTACACGAATCACCCAATCAGAATACATGGGACCACCTCAGCAAGGACCTCCACTAACATGTACATGCAGAGGGAACAATAGTACATTTGGCAGCCAATCACGTTGGGCCAGGCCTGCAGCCAACAGGCGGATGCCACGTAGGACCGATGGTACGATTTCTCTCTATGCTCTATATAATATAACATATTATATTATATTGGGCTAATCTTGGGCCGGTGTGGAGGCAAACCCTTAACGGGGCCTCGGCCCGATTGGGTAAGTTAAGGGTGAATGTTGAGGCCCGTGTGAAACCTATTTAAGGAGCACTTCACCTCATTCAATAGGCCATTCAGAAAATCCCTGAAGAACACACATAAGGCCGATAACGTTTTTGTGTCTGCTAAGTATAATCTCTCGAGATTCGAGGCGGTCGCCCCACATCGGTTTGTTGTGTTTGTTTTAGGTTCACCGTTCTTACATCTTCTAAGGCCGTCCATCTAGCGAAGGATTAAGCTTGCTGAGACTAGATTTAACCCCCAAACTACAAGGTTAGACCATTGTTTCTTCACGTAGGATGGATTTTTATCTGTGTAGGATAAACGTATAATAATCTTGATATGTGTAGGATAAACATATGATAATTTTGATATATGTAGGATGGATTTGATATGTGTAGGACAAATTTTGATAATGTGTATAATAAAGTGTTAGTAACTAATTAGTTAGAGAGATAGTAATTAATGTAAAAAAAGTTAAAATATTTTATGTTTTACCATTGTGTTATTTCTTACCATTGTGTCGTTTCTCATTTTGTCAATCACGATGGTCGCGGAACGTTGCTTGTGATGATCATGGCCAGGCCATCACGAACCGCTAGCCTTATACAATTATATATGTATTATTAGAAAGTGAGGTGAATAGTGCCATCACCCCTCTCATTGGTTGAGAGGGGTGGTGTACTATATTTATTTTTTTACAACTTTATTAAGCAATAAATAAATATGGTTTCAAAGATAAAACATAAAGTGTGTTGGTGATGGAGTGGTTTGTGGTGAGCTTTGATTGTGAGAGGTCCCAAAGTTGAACATTGGGGAGGCCTTTATTTATTTTATTTTTTTTACAACTTTGTTAAACAATAAACACTTATGTTTCATTTCAAAACATAAGTGTGTTGGTGGTAGAGTGGTTTGTGGTGAGCTTTGGTTGTTCAAGGTCCCACGGTCAAACCTTGGGGGAGGCTTTATTTATTTATTTATTTATTTTTTACAACTTTGTTAAACAATAAACACTTATGGTTTCTACTTTGTTTATTTTTTCATTTTAACAAGTGTTTTTTTGTTTTTTAAATATTAAATCAAAGTCAGTGACAAAAAAAAACATAATTATTATTTTTAAATGAGTATAGGTAGGTCGGGGCTATAACGAAAGAGCAAAGAAAGTGGTCAAAATTGTGTTTTGTGATGCTATGTTGTACCTAAACAATACGGTGACCGTCAATGCCCGGAAACGCGCAACGAAGCGCGCGCAGGGATCTATCTAGTTCATAATTATTAGTGTCCGTAAAGATAAAGGGCAGTTACTAAAATTATACTATATTAATATGTGAAGCTAATGAATAGTGATTCTGATTTAGGCCTTTTTTGTTTTTTTTTTTTTTTGAACTCTGTATGTAAATAAGTATTATTAAGCAGAAATGATTAGCATCTTATATCAGTAGTGGAGTGGTTGTGGACAGCGTTTGGAAAGCAAGGGAGCCGGGTTCGAAACCTGTTGTGCGCGTGTTTTTATTTTTTTAGTTGAAGTAGTTATGTGAGTGGCAACTTTATAATTTTGTGGATTTTTAGAGGTATTTCTGTCATTGAGTATACTCAGCTCTTCTGATGATGCCACGTTTTTTTTATCAACATGCCACCTGTTGTACTCTTATACTTCTACCACTTCCACATTCTTCTATACAGGTAGAGAAAGAGTCAAAGAGAGAGCAACAGAAAGATGAGAAGAGGAGAGAGAGATACAGAGATTGTAGAAAGAGAGAGACGCAGGTAGGATTCCGGTCACTAGCGGAAGTGAGAAGAGAGAGAGAACTGACGTAGGAGAGAGATACAGAGATGGCGTTTGGAAGACGGATTAGTCACCACCGCCGGTGCCGTCGCCAATAGCTCCGGCCTCCACCACCGTCGTCATCACTACAGACGACATACACTCTTTAGAGATTGAAAGTAAAAGAGTGATCGAAAAAGTTAACCCGTGAAGCTTTGCTCAAAACCCTAAACCCTTTTATCATCATCTGCAATCGACTTGTAAGTTGTAACCATTATCAAGGTACTAATTAGGTCTTCCTCTTAAAACTTTTAGCTGCATATAGTGATGGATTTTTAATCAATCCCTTGTCCGTGTAATGCTTAATTCAAAGTCACCCAATAACACATTTGTAATGAATTCACCACTGTAGGTTATCTGTTCATGTATCATCTGTTTGGTATATATATTAATATTATCAGTATATTAAGACTTAGAATTAAATAATTAGATCATTAAGACTAGGGATAGATAGATAGGCAGCCATACCTTTCTAGGATAGGCAGCCAGTTTTACTAATTAGTTCAAGTTCTTGCCTGCTTCTCCATATCATATCATATCAGATTAGTTTAACCGTAACTGTCCGTATATAATAAGTCGCCACATTTTTATCGAAGGTTGCGTTTTATCTGATCGCGTTGGTTAGTAGGGTATAGGTGGCGATTGTTTAGGATTGGCGATTGTTTAGGCGTTTTTCCTGTTTTGATGGTTTATTGTTTAGATTCATAATTTGGTCGATTCATAATTTAGGCGACTTTGATAAACAAATATTAAGTTTCGACTATGATTATGACTGTTTTCGATTGGCGACTAGTGTAACACCCCAACCGATGGCGGAAACATCGGGATGTCACGTATTGATGATTGTTCAGTAGCTCATGGTGAATAATACATTTCATTAAATGATTTAAATGAATTACATACAATTGTCCTAGAATTTGTACATCAAATTGGATAAAACTATACACATATCTTCAAGCATCAAATCAAATCTTCAAGCAAATAGAACCTGAAACATGTTAAGTTGAAAATGTTTTGGGTCAACAAAAGTTGGTGAGAATTACATAGGTTTTGATAATAGAATAAAATTGTTGTACAATTCATGTGTCATGGCAATCTAGTCCATATGCGAAAACATATGATAGCAATGTCATGACAATCGGGTCACTAGGCGCCGGGTCGGCAACCGGTTAGAAGAAACAACTGGGTCGGTTTATCATTGGGTCAACCAAATCCATATGGGTATGAATGTTTGGATAAGTGGCTAAAAAGAACTATCCATGCACAACATGCAAGTCCACGTTCCACCACATGTTTCTAGGATTATCTATATTCCATGTTTTAGAAGTTAAGTTCTAAGTAGTTTTTTTTAATATATTTTAGTATTAGTGGGTGACAGTTAGTATTTCCATTCCCTAAGGAGTAGGAACGTGGATAGCTTTTATTTTCTCTATGTAAACCTACAAAGAACATGAATGAAGGCAGAGAAAAATTACGTTTATCGTTTGTTTGGTTTTTCCTATCGGAGAACTAAAAATTAACCATTGCTATCTCAAGGTAGCATCTTGAGAGGTGATCTTTGGATCCGTATTCGTGATAGGTGGTGTGACTGTATCCTATTACGGGTTCGGCTTGCTCATCGGATCGAGTTCGGGTGGTGTGTCTGTATCCCGAAATTGTCCGTTGTTATCAATTTTTACTTAAATTGCATCCTCGTTTTAGCCGTTACCTACTCGATTCCTATCATTTGGTATCAGAGCCGAAGCGATCCGTTTCGACTCATAATTTTCTACCCCTCATATCCCAAATTTTACATTCATCACTTAATTTCTCGCTACCAAATTTCACTCTAACAATGGACACAGAAAAGAGAACTCTGGAGCAACAAGTCAGAGATCTTCAAGAACAACTCCGTGACTTGACCCGCGAGTTACACCAGCGAAAAGATCACCAGCGATCCCCACCCCGCTACCAACCCGATGGTTATGATACCGACGAACACTCGAATGCCGGCGACTATAATCCTTATGGTCGTCGATCTCCTAACAAACGATACGACAACGATATTAAAGTCGACATCCCTGAGTACGATGGGAGGCTTGATCCCGATGAGTTTGTCGAGTGGCTTCGAACTGTGGAACGTGTTTTCGACTACAAACAGACAGCCGAAGACAAAAGGGTGAAGATTGTCGCTTTGAAGTTGAGGAAATATGCCTCCACGTGGTGGGCAAATGTGTGTTACAAACGAGAACGACAAGGCAAAGAAAAGGTGAGGAGTTGGAACAAAATGAAGAAACTACTAAAGGAGAAGTTTATGCCAACATATTATCTTCAAGACAACTTCTCCAAATTGCATTTTCTCAAGCAAGGGGCCCGCTCAGTGGAAGAATATTCTCAAGAATTCGAGTATTTGTTGATGAAATGTGATTTGAATGAAGATGATCCCCAAACCTTGGTTCGGTACCTAGGAGGATTGGACCCGAGAATCGCGAACGTGGTGGAGTTACAACCGTACACTACCCTGGCAGAACTTACCATACTGGCTCACAAAGTTGATGTACAACAGAAGGCAAGAGGCAAAACTGATGTCGGGCGAACCGTTACCAAAACGCCGGTTACTTCGACTTTTCCCACATGTAACTCAAGTCTTGTCAACCCACCAAAATCTGTAGATCTGCCCGAAAGCTCCAACGCTACTACAAGGGTTCCTAGGCGTTGTTTTCGTTGTCACGGATTGGGTCACATTGCGTTGGAATGTCCCAACAAAAAAATTGTTACACTTGCAGATTTTGAAAGTTTTAATAACCCATTGTATGATGAGAAGTCAGCTAATGACGATCAGGAAGGAGAAGTTGTGTTAGGTCCTGATGAAGGTGAGTGTTTAGTTGTAAGGAGAGCTCTTAGTGGGAATGCAGTTCAAGAAACGACCCTACAACGCGAGTCTATTTTTCGTACACGGTGCACTGTCCAAAACAAGGTTTGTTCTTTGGTTATTGATGGTGGGAGTTGCACTAATGTTGCATCACAAACAATGATCTCGAAACTTAAGTTGAAAATCGAACCTCACCCGTCACCGTACGATATACAGTGGCTCAACCAAGGCAAAGGTATTCGTGTTTCTCATCGAGTGTTACTTGCGTTTAGTATCGGTGAGACGTACAAGGATGAGATATGGTGTGATGTTATTCCTATGGACGCTTGTCATATTCTATTAGGTCGGCCATGGTTGTTTGACAGAAAGGTATTACATGACGGATTCAAGAACACGTACTCATTCACGAAGGATGAAAAGAAGATAACCTTACTGCCAAGATCAACCACCAATACCGAGGCTGACCGGACCTTGTCTGTTTACACCCTCCTAAGTTTAGAATTACACAAATTAAAGGTTGGCAAAGATATTATTCAGATTCAGCTTGACGAAAAAGAACCCGCTCCTCCAGACCTACACTCATTAGCCAAGCTTGAAGATAAAGATTGCATTTCAAGTTTGAGGACAAACTTTTTCGAAGTTGGAGAGGATGATAGCAATGTCATGACAATCGGGTCACTAGGCGCCGGGTCGGCAACCGGGTTAGAAGAAACAACTGGGTCGGTTTATCATTGGGTCAACCAAATCCATATGGGTATGAATGTTTGGATAAGTGGCTAAAAAGAACTATCCATGCACAACATGCAAGTCCACGTTCCACCACATGTTTCTAGGATTATCTATATTCCATGTTTTAGAAGTTAAGTTCTAAGTAGTTTTTTTTTTTTAATATATTTTAGTATTAGTGGGTGACAGTTAGTATTTCCATTCCCTAAGGAGTAGGAACGTGGATAGCTTTTATTTTCTCTATGTAAACCTACAAAGAACATGAATGAAGGCAGAGAAAAATTACGTTTATCGTTTGTTTGGTTTTTCCTATCGGAGAACTAAAAATTAACCATTGCTATCTCAAGGTTAGCATCTTGAGAGGTGATCTTTGGATCCGTATTCGTGATAGGTGGTGTGACTGTATCCTATTACGGGTTCGGCTTGCTCATCGGATCGAGTTCGGGTGGTGTGTCTGTATCCCGAAATTGTCCGTTGTTATCAATTTTTACTTAAATTGCATCCTCGTTTTAGCCGTTACCTACTCGATTCCTATCAACATACTAGAAGTAAATCGAGTGCATAATCAACCTTGTTGACTGTTGTAATTGTGGTACATCCCATACGCTCATGGTTCACTCGTTTAAATTGCAGTAACAAACACCCACGTAACCTTTGTAGGAGGCACGTATCCGGGTGGGATTGTCAGTCCAATAGATCTATCAATGTATACCGTTTGGCTGATGAATGTTTATGCTAGAATTGTGCTTACCCTAGTCATGTTCAAGACATAATGCAACATAGAAATACACATAGACACATTGATGATTGAATTGCATAAATATTGTTGTAACATGTTTCACCCCAAAAATAGTGATAAATAGAAAAGGGGCTATGTAAAACTCACCTTGTTATATCTGTTGAAAATAGTGTGTTGCCCAAATGTATCAAGTATCACCCTATAATGAGGTAATAAATATGTCTAAGTCTATCAAGTCTACAATGTATAAGTTTCTAGGGCTCCGAATTGGGGATAAATGCTTGTTTGATTAATGTGAAAATTGTTTAATAATTGAGAGGATATTAGTAAATAAATAACCAAAAATCTTTTTATGAAATTTAAATTTAGGATGATCACAATAATGTGTTTGAAGTACAAAAATAATTTTTATAAAATTATTTCCTTTAAAATAGATTTTTAAATCTATTTATTACAAATTGTCAAAATTTAACTTTAATATTCAAAAATACTAAAATTAAAGAATTATTGTTTTAAAAATCATATTTCTGTTCTAAATATTTAAAAATAAATTGTATAAAATTTTGGTGCAAAAATAATAAAAATTGAATTTATTATGATTTAATTATGATTAAATCTAACAAAAATTGATTAAAAATATAAAATAAATGATTTTTCTGAATTAAAAATTATTTCAGTAAAGTTTAATATTGTACAAACATAGGGTAATTTTTGTAGAAATTAATAAAATTGTTTTGATATTTTAATGGATTTTTATAAATATAATAGTATAAAATTGATTTAATTATTATAAATATTAAATAAATGAATTTCAGAAAAATAAAAATTGTAAATAAAACTTTTATCTCAGATTGAATAAATATAATTTTTTTTAGAATTTATAAAATAGTTTTTAATATTTAAAAACGAATTTATAAGATTAAAATGTATTATATATAATTAATTGATTTGTTTGTTTTAAAAAAAAGAACAAAAAAGAATGTCACGGGCCGGAATCGAACCCGGGTGACTAGGGTATACATCATCAGACGTAACCAACTGATCCACAGATCAGTTGGTTGACAATCTTCGATTAAAATTGATTATAAGGGGTTACGTAATAGTCGTTCTTCCCCAATTACACTATTTCAAGCCCTAGATTCTGCAATTGGGCAATCCACACAACTTTAACCCAATTAATCATAGGGTTTCTGTTGTGTGGGTGCCGATCAATGAAACCCATATCAAAAATAACACTTACAATGATGAATTGATTAAGATAGCACAGTCAAAGCTCGAGTCAAACACGAACGGAAATGAATCAAACAGTGAAAGATTAAGAAATTGGAGGTTGGAAGAGGAGGTTCGGCGAGTAGAGGTGGTGGCATGATGTTCAATTTATAGTCCTATGGTCTGGATGAAGGATTTGGTATGTTTTGACCTTCATAATGATGCCGACGCGTTAATTGGCTAAAAATAGCATGGATTGCAGGCTAATTGAACGTATGCTGAGTTGTAAATGGCCGATAATCACGTCACATTGTCAATTACAAGTTAATCATGAGTCAAGAATCTTGATTATGGAAGGTTATTGATCTCAGTTGACTTTCCAAGTCAACTGAGATGAATTCATGTTTGCTTATAATTAAATCGCGTCCAGGTTTAAAACAAGGATTCATACAGATCAGGTGGTTGTGAGGGTGAGTGTGTGTGGGTTTGTCCCGGGTTCGAGGCCAAGCAAGGGCACTATTTTTTTCTTTTCTTTTTAACATAAAGAGGGAAGTTGGGCTGGGCTAGTTGGGCCGGCTCCTTGGGCTCAGCAGGCCCAAGTCCGATTCTATAAGGAAAGGGAAAGGGTGGTTTGGGTTTGGGCTTAGACTAACAAAAATCAATCCACAATATTGTTTTTATGTATTATTATTATTATTATACACACATATATATATATAAGCTGTGTGGTCGGGAAAGATAAAAACTTAGGCACGTTATGAAAATATTAAAATTTGAAAATTGGGCGATGTTACAACTAGGATGGTTTTGCACATGCAACCACGCCAACTTAATTTATATTTATACACTATGAATAGAGCAATGGGAATAAAAAGTGAAGTAGCTTTTCGCGATGACGATGACTGTTTAGGATTGGCGATTGTTTAGCCGTTTGGCTGTTTTGATGGTTTATTGTTTAGATTCATAATTGTGACACCCGGCATGTTCGGCTTAAACTTATTAGTAACATCTAAGTCTACCTTAGCGAGAAACGTTTATAAACAAACTTAACTGGGTTAGTTGAGTCGGGTCAAGTTAGGATTGTCCAGGGTACAATGATCTGGAGGATCATTGGGAGTCGTTTTGGTAATACACTAGTACCGGGTTCCGTTGTTGGTGATATTACATGAACTAATTAAGTATATGTGTAGATTATGGGTCGTGTGGTGGATTATATACATAGATGTGTTTAAATGATGTGTAAATGATTATCTGTGCTTCAATGTGTTAAATATAGACTAAGGATGCATGCTTATGTGTTAAGATGTGTTAGAATGCGTTAAACACGACAAACTGGAAAACTAGTTAAAAAGGGATCTTGGTTCGACCACTTCGAGTGGTCGAAGGAGAAGTAATTGTCTGGTTCGACCCTTGTAAATGGGCGAACCAGGGAAGTGGAATTTAAGGAATTCCCTTCGACCAGACAGGGCTCATTCGACCCTGTGAAAGGGTCGAAGGAGACCACCTTCGACCAATGAATCGGGGTGAAGGAGGATTAGTATAAATACCAACCTTTGTCATTTTTCATCATTTCACAAACCATAACCGTCCCAAAACGCTCTCAAACGATCTTAAACACTAAGGAAGGAGTTTTTGCTCTTCTTTTTCACAATCTAACCTATCTACAACATCTAAACAAGAATCTAAGGTGTGTTCATAATCCTAAACCTTTTTAAAAGCATTTTGATTCGTTTTCATCTAACCCTAATTGTCCAGATATGTTCTAAGGGTGTTTTTATGATTAAAAACCTTTTAAACATCTTTCTAAATCAAAGCATTATCATTTAACATAGATTTTCATGATGAATAACATATGTAAATTGGGTATTATGTGGTATTATGTGTTGTTCAATGATTGGCTGCTATATCTATGATAGAAACATGATATAGGATTGTTATTGATGTTAGAATATTGTTGTTTAGGGTTAGGATTGGATATGATGATATTATGGGTATTTGGGGGGTTTTATGGGGTTTAAACTTGATGCATGATAGTTATGATCAATAGAATTGATAAGAAAAGATCGGATAATCGACAAACTGAGTATTTTAAGCTAAGCATTAATCGATTTCAAAAGTTTCCAAATTGGGTAAATAATTCATGCATGAAAGTGATGTTTTCATAATCTTTACCATTTTGGGAAAGGGCTGAAACGGACGTATTATCGGGGGAAATCGGTGGGGTTTTGTAGGGATAAGTTATCCATGCTTGACTGCTGTGTTTGATGATGTTTCGAGTAGTTTTGAATGTGTTTGAAGCGTTTTTAGGAAAAATTGCACAACAGGGGCGAACCTGGCCTCGTTCGACCGATCGAAGGTGCGAATGAGGAAAACCAGGGTCGAACCTGGGTTTTTGTTGGGCGAATGAGGTAAAACGGGCGAAGGAGACATCAAACGGTCGAACGAGATGTAAAACGGGCGAAGGAGACTGAAAAGGTGCGAAGGAGACTGAAAAGGTGCGAAGGAGACTTAAAACTGACTGGTTCGACCGTTCTGATGCAGAAGTGAGATTTTTGATACAAACTAAGTGTTTTATGCTTGAACCTTGTGTGTAATCTATGTGTACTTGATTAGTTAGGGTAATGGGTCACCAACGGGATGTCGGGTCGGTCTAGTGTGTTGGTTAAACATTTAAACACGTTTTAAAACATACTTGGTTACGATCTGGACAATCGGGGACTAGATAACCTTATGGTTATTAGTCGGAACACTTATGTGAACATTTTGATAGATCTCCGGTAGAGGGATTATCAAAGGCTAAACATCTTTACTTGTAATTGAAGAACGCTATCTAAGGTGAGTTCACGGCCCCACTTTTACTGCTTTAACTTTTGGGGGAGAAAACATGCGCTAAACGGTTTTGGTAACATATGTCATACTATGGTTTTAACTTTATATTGCTATACGATCTTTTGGAAAGTCCCGAGGGAAACCATGAATGTGCGGGGATGCACAACGGGGGAAATGTGGATAGATCTATTGGGCGTGACCTGCCCCACTCGTCGGCTTGGAGGGCCGGCGGGTGCATATTGTCTCGAACAGGAACATTATCGTGCTGAACATACGGGCTGCTTAAACATGCTAAACATTGCTAAACGTGTCTAGTAATGGTTTCCAATCGTAGTAGTAATAAACATACGCCTAGCTAGCGTACTTGGTAACATTGATATAGTATGGACATGGTAACGTTTTGGTAACATTTTGAACAAACCTGTGAACTCACCAGCATTTTATGTTGACATCTTTTTGGCATGTTTTTCTCAGGTCGCTAAGGTAGCAAAGAACGGAACTAGGCGCACGGGTCTGCATTGGCGTCTAGGCATAGTTGCACGTTTTGTAATAAAAGTATTTTGAACAACTTTTGACATGATAGCATAGTTGATTAAATGCTACTTAAACGCTTCCGCTTATTAAATTAATGGTTATGTCTATTTACGTTTTTCATATAGAGTTGTTTATTGTGATCGTTGACTTGGATCCTGGTTTGTCATGCGCCTCGCGGTAAAACCCCGCAAGTGGAAATTTGAGGGTGTGACAGATTGGTATCAGAGCCAATGGTTATAGTGAACTAGGACTGCATGTAGAGTCTGGTCTATAGCCGAGTCGCACACACTAGACGGTCACATACTTGAGTCTATTAGTGGGATACGTATTAACGTTGTCGGGGTGTCCTTACATCATCATCATGCTTCTCCGTTACATCATCCGCTTTTATTTGGGTTCTTACCTACTCTTGTCTTCTTCTTCTGGATTGAAGAAGGAGGGGTTGACTTGTTCTAGCACACACATGCCTTCTTACACTTGCACCTATCGTCACACGTTACTAGGCGATGATATTCAGTGACTGGGGTCTGGATTAGGGGTACATCTGGAGGACCATGTAGAGCAGTTTATCATTTCGGGTGCACACGAAATAATAAACTGGAATGCATGAAAATCCCGATGGACTTCGAGTTTGGATGTATAGTCCTGGATTTGTCCCTAGGTTAACTCTTGTAAATTCCTAGTGGTTGACACTGGAAGTGACTCTGAATCTCTCGATTTCTTGATTTGTTAGATCATGTCTGGTGCTCGCGGTGGTGGACGTCGTGGTGGCGGCGGTGGCCGTGCTGGCGGTGGTGGTCGCGCTGGAGGCGGTGGTCGTGGTAACATCAACATGACCCAAGCTGAACTGAACAACTTGCTACAGCAGCAAGTGAACATGGCTATGGCTAATTTCTAGGTTGGGATTAATGCCATGGGTGGTGAGTTGATTTCTGTCGACCTTGCCTCATTCTTGGGTTTCGTGTCCTTTCGTTTGTGTTTTACTCGTGTACCGTGTTTCAGGTGCTGGTGCCAATCCACCCCCACCTCAGTGCTCTTATAAGAAGTTTCGGGACTGTCAGCCCCATAACTTCGCTGGAACTGAGGGAGCGGTGGGACTGCTCCGATTGCTGGAGAAGGTGGAATCTGTGTTTGTTATGTGTAACTGTCCTGCTGGGGACCGGGTGAAGTATGTTACTGCGACATTTAAGGGGCCTGCACTGTCGTGGTGGAATGCTACTACACAGAACATGGGATTGGGGGAGGCTATGGCTATGCCTTGGGCGGAGTTCGTGCAGCTGTTGAGAGGTGAGTACTGTCCGAGAGAGGAGATAAAGAAGTTGGAACATGAGGTCTGGAGTTACAAGATGGTTGGGTCTGAGATTGAGGAATACACTGTGAGGAGGAATGAGCTGGCGGTGTTGTGTCCTGATTTACACACACCCGAGTACAGGAGGATCGAGCACTATGTGTCTGGACTAGTGCCCGAGATTGCTGGGTTGGTGGCTGCTGGGAATCTTCCCACCATTGCTGAAGTTGTCCGATCAGCTCATCGGATGACTAACCTGAAGGTGGCAGAAGGCGTTTTGCCACCCAAGGGTGCTGCTTTGAAGGTTGCTGAGGGGAACAAAAGGAAGTGGGATAGTGTGGGGAAAAGTGTGGTGCCAGCTCAGCCGGCAAAGAAGTTTGAGTCATCTGGGTCTTCTTCTGGGCAGAAGACGAGTGGGTATGTTGGGAAGCATCCCAAATGTAACAAGAGTGGTTTTCATCATTCTGGGGGTTGTGATAGGGCTCGTTGTCATCGGTGCCATCAGTTGGGGCACCATGCGAAGGATTGCAAGGTGGCACTCACCCCAACTCAGACTCCTGCGGCTACTCCTACTCCTGCTGCTCAGGGGACTCAGGGGAGGCAGGGGTGTTATAACTGTGGTGACACGGGACATTTCAAGCGTGACTTTCCCAAACTGAAGCAGGGCGATAATGGGAGGGGCGGGAACGGTAACGGGAACAACGGCGGCGGAGGCAGGACTGCACGTGCTTTCGTCATTGGATCTGCGGAGGCTAGGCAGGATCCAGACACAGTTACCGGTACGTTCCTTCTTAATGATCGCTATGTTTCTGTCTTGTTTGATTCTGGTGCCAATAAGAGTGTCATATCTTTGGATGTTAGTCGATTGCTAGATATAGTACCCACACCTTTAGAGGCTAAGTACTTAATAGAATTGGCTGATGGTAAGAAAATCGAAGCGACACACACCCTTAGGGAATGTCGCTTAGAACTGTCGGGTTTGTCTTTCCCCATTGACCTTATGCTGGTACCCCTGGGTAGTTTTGATGTCGTGGTTGGCATGGATTAGTTATCGTTGTATCGCGCGGAGATCGTTTGTTTTGACAAGGTTATTCAGATCCCTCTCCCTGATGGAGAGATTCTTTCGGTTCGTGGCGAGAAAAGCCGTGCTCCGCTGAGTATCATTTCTAGCATGAAAGCCCGTAAGTATCTTCGGAAGAGCTGTTCGGCCATTCTGGCACTTGTTAACGTTTCTACTGACGATGAGAAGAAGATCGAGGATATCCCGGTGGTTCGTGATTTTTCTGATGTGTTTCTTGATGATTTACCTGGTCTTCCTCCCCATCGTCAGGTCGAGTTTGGTATCGATCTTACTCCGGGCGCAGCTCCTATTGCCCGAGCTCCGTATCGTCTTGCACCTCCCGAGATGCAAGAGTTGTCCAGCCAGTTACAGGAACTCTTGGAAAAAAAGGGTTTCATCCGACCGAGTTCTTCCCCGTGGGGAGCTCCTATTTTGTTTGTGAAGAAGAAGGACGGAAATCTTCGCATGTGTATTGATTATCGTGAGCTGAACAAAGTGACCATCAAGAATCGTTATCCTCTTCCTCGCATTGATGATCTCTTTGACCAGCTTCAGGGCTCTAGCTACTGTTCGAAGATTGATTTGCGGTCTGGTTTTCACCAGTTGCGCGTCAGGGAAGCTGACATTCAGAAGACTGCTTTTCGCACTCGTTATGGCCATTTTGAGTTCTTGGTCATGCCTTTCGGTCTCATTAACGCACCGGCGGTGTTCATGGATTTGATGAACCGTGTTTGTAAACCATACCTTGATAAGTTCGTCATCGTGTTCATTGACGACATTCTGATTTACTCCAAGAACAAGGCGGATCATGAGGAACATCTGCGGTTGGTCTTGGAACTTTTGAGACAGGAGCAGTTGTATGCTAAGTTCTCGAAGTGTGATTTTTGGTTACGTGAAGTTCAATTCCTAGGACACGTGGTGAATGAACTGGGAATTCATGTCGATCCGGCTAAGATCGAAGCTATTAAGGACTGGGAAGCACCAAAGACGCCATCTGAGGTGCGGCAATTCCTAGGTCTTGCGTGTTATTATCGTCGTTTCATTGAGGGATTTTCGAAGATCGCTCAACCCCTCACTGCTCTTACCCAGAAGGACCGAAAGTTCGACTGGGATGAACCACAAGAATCAGCATTTCAGATGCTGAAGCTTAAACTTTGTTTTGCACCTATCCTATCCTTGCCAGAGGGTACGGACGACTTTGTTGTGTACTGTGATGATTCTATTCGGGGTCTCGGTTGCGTGTTGATGCAGCGCGGGAAGGTTATTGCTTATGCTTCTCGTCAACTCAAAGTTCATGAGAAGAACTACACTACTCATGACTTGGAACTGGGTGCGGTAGTTTTTGCGTTGAAAATCTGGAGACATTACTTGTACGGTACCAAGTGTGAAGTATATACCGATCACAAGAGTCTTCAGCATATTTTCGACCAGAAGGTGTTGAACATGCGGCAGCGTCGCTGGGTTGAACTTCTGAACGATTATGACTGTGCCATCAAATACTATCCTGGCAAGGCGAACGTTGTGGCGGACGCCTTGAGCAGGAAGGAGTCTGCGAATCCTCGTCGCGTTCGAGCCCTACAGCTCACCATTCATTCGTCGTTGCCTGACCAAATCCGTTCTGCACAGTTGGAAGCCTTGAAGGAGGAAAACCTTAAGGCTGAAACTATGCACAGTGCTGACAAGCATCTTGAACTCAGAACCGATGGTTTGCACTATTTTGCGGGACGTGTTTGGGTCCCATTGTTCGGGGGATTGCGCGAGCTTGTTTTGGACGAAGCTCACAAATCCCGGTATTCTATTCACCCTGGCTCCGATAAGATGTATCAGGATTTGAAGATACTTTATTGGTGGCCGAACATGAAAGCTGGCATAGCTTCTTACGTCAGCAAATGTTTGACTTGTGCTAAAGTCAAGGTGGAGTATCAGAGGCCGTCTGGTCTCCTGCAACAACCAGAGGTTCCGGAATGGAAGTGGGAGCGAATCACGATGGATTTTGTTACCAAGCTGCCAAGATCACCTAGTGGTTATGATATGATCTGGGTGATTGTTGACTGGCTGACAAAATCAGCGCGTTTTATACCTATTAAGGAAACCGATGGACTCGAGCGGTTGTCTCGACTTTACCTTAAGGAGGTGGTTGCTCGGCACAGAGTGCCTGTTTTCTATTATCTCTGATCGTGATTCTCGTTTCGCTTCACGTTTCTGGAAGGCTCTGCACAAGGCTTTGGGTACTCAGTTGGATATGAGTACGGCTTATCATCCGCAAACTGATGGACAGAGTGAGCGGACGATTCAAACCTTGGAAGACATGCTTCGGGCATGTGTTATCGATTTTGGCAAAAGTTGGGAGATCCACATGCTGTTAGTGGAGTTCTCCTACAACAACAGCTATCACTCTAGCATCAAGGCAGCTCCGTTCGAGGCTCTTTACGGACGGAAATGTCGATCACCACTTTGTTGGGCCGAGGTGGGCCAGAGCCAGCTCACTGGTCCGGAACTCGTGTACGAAACTTCGGAGAAAATCGTACAGATCCGTCAACGTTTGGCTTCTGCACGGGATCGTCAGAAGAGCTATGCCGATCGCCGTCGAAAACCTTTAGAGTTCCAGGTTGGGGACAAGGTACTTCTGAAAGTTTCACCATGGAATGGCGTCATACGCTTTGGAAAGCGTGGCAAGCTTAACCCTCGTTATGTCGGACCGTTCGCAATCTTGGATCGGATTGGACCGGTGGCATACAGACTTGACTTACCGGCGGAGCTCGGTAGTGTACACAACGTCTTCCATATGTCTAACTTGAAGAAGTGTTTGGCTGATGAATCTCTCATTGTACCACTGGAAGAGATCAAAGTTGATGATCGTCTTCGCATTGTGGAGGAACCTGTCGAGATTCTCGACTACAAGATTCGTAGCCTTCGTCGGAGTAAAATCCGCATCGTTAAAGTCCGTTGGAACTTGAACCGTGGACCGGAGTTCACATGGGAACGGGAGGATCAGATGAAAGATAAATATCCTCATCTTTTTCCGAAACGCGCGTTTGAATCGAGGCATGTTACTGCCGAAGCGGAATGAATCTCGGGTCGAGATTCCTTTCAACGTGGGGATGATGTGACATCCGGTAATTTTATTTTCGTTCTGTTCTTTTGTTTCTTACTTTTGGGGCTTTGCGCGATTTTCGGGACGAAAATTCTTTCAACGTGGGGATGATGTGACACCCGGCATGTTCGGCTTAAACGTATTAGTAACATCTAAGTCTACCTTAGCGAGAAACGTTTATAAACAAACTTAACTGGGTTAGTTGAGTCGGGTCAAGTTAGGATTGTCCAGGGTACAATGATCTGGAGGATCATTGGGAGTCGTTTTGGTAATACACTAGTACCGGGTTCCGTTGTTGGTGACATTACATGAACTAATTAAATATATGTGTAGATTATGGGTCGGGTGGTGGATTATATACATAGATGTGTTTAACTGATGTGTAAATGATTATCTGTGCTTAAATGTGTTAAATATAGACTAAGGATGCATGCTTATGTGTTAAGATGTGTTAGAATGCGTTAAACACGACAAACTGGAAAACTAGTTAAAAAGGGATCTTGGTTCGACCACTTCGAGTGGTCGAAGGAGAAGTAATTTTCTGGTTCGACCCTTGTAAATGGGCGAACCAGGGAAGTGGAATTTAAGGAATTCCCTTCGACCAGACAGGGCTCATTCGACCCTGTGAAAGGGTCGAAGGAGACCACCTTCGACCAATGAATTGGGGTGAAGGAGGATTAGTATAAATACCAACCTTTGTCATTTTTCATCATTTCACAAACCATAACCGTCCCAAAACGCTCTCAAACGATCTTAAACACTAAGGAAGGAGTTTTTGCTCTTCTTTTTCACAATCTAACCTATCTACAACATCTAAACAAGAATCCAAGGTGTGTTCATAATCCTAAACCTTTTTAAAAGCATTTTGATTCGTTTTCATCTAACCCTAATTGTCCAGATCTGTTCTAAGGGTGTTTTTATGATTATAAACCTTTTAAACATCTTTCTAAATCAAAGCATTATCATTTAACATAGATTTTCATGATGAATAACATATGTAAATTGGGTATTATGTGGTATTATGTGTTGTTCAATGATTGGCTGCTATATCTATGATAGAAACATGATATAGGATTGTTATTGATGTTAGAATATTGTTGTTTAGGGTTAGGATTGGATATGATGATATTATGGGTATTTGGGGGGTTTTATGGGGTTTAAACTTGATGCATGATAGTTATGATCAATAGAATTGATAAGAAAAGATCGGATAATCGACAAACTGAGTATTTTAAGCTAAGCATTAATCGATTTCAAAAGTTTCCAAATTGGGTAAATAATTCATGCATGAAAGTGATGTTTTCATAATTTTTACCATTTTGGGAAAGGGCTGAAACGGACGTATTATCGGGGAAATCGGTGGGGTTTTGTAGGGATAAGTTATCCATGCTTGACTGCTGTGTTTGATGATGTTTCGAGTCGTTTTGAATGTGTTTGAAGCGTTTTTAGGAAAAATTGCACAACAGGGGCGAACCTGGCCTCGTTCGACCGATCGAAGGTGCGAATGAGGAAAACCAGGGTCGAACCTGGGTTTTTGTTGGGCGAATGAGGTAAAACGGGCGAAGGAGACATCAAACGGTCGAACGAGATGTAAAACGGGCGAAGGAGACTAAAAAGGTGCGAAGGAGACTTAAAACTGACTGGTTCGACCGTTCTGATGCAGAAATGAGATTTTTGATACAAACTAAGTGTTTTATGCTTGAACCTTGTGTGTAATCTATGTGTACTTGATTAGTTAGGGTAATGGGTCACCAACGGGATGTCGGGTCGGTCTAGTGTGTTGGTTAAACATTTAAACACGTTTTAAAACATACTTGGTTACGATCTGGACAATCGGGGACTAGATAACCTTATGGTTATTAGTCGGAACACTTATGTGAACATTTTGATAGATCTCCGGTAGAGGGATTATCAAAGGCTAAACATCTTTACTTGTAATTGAAGAACGCTATCTAAGGTGAGTTCACGGCCCCACTTTTACTGCTTTAACTTTTGGGGGAGAAAACATGCGCTAAACGGTTTTGGTAACATATGTCATACTATGGTTTTAACTTTATATTGCTATACGATCTTTTGGAAAGTCCCGGGGGAAACCATGAATGTGCGGGGATGCACAACGGGGGAAATGTGGATAGATCTATTGGGCGTGACCTGCCCCACTCGTCGGCTTGGAGGGCCGGGCGGGTGCATATTGTCTCGAACAGGAACATTATCGTGCTGAACATACGGGCTGCTTAAACATGCTAAACATTGCTAAACGTGTCTAGTAATGGTTTCCAATCGTAGTAGTAATAAACATACGCCTAGCTAGCGTACTTGGTAACATTGATATAGTATGGACATGGTAACGTTTTGGTAACATTTTGAACAAACCTGTGAACTCACCAGCATTTTATGTTGACATCTTTTTGGCATGTTTTTCTCAGGTCTCTAAGGTAGCAATGAACGGAACTAGGCGCACGGGTCTGCATTGGCGTCTAGGCATAGTTGCACGTTTTGTAATAAAAGTATTTTGAACAACTTTTGAGATGATAGCATAGTTGATTAAATGCTACTTAAACGCTTCCGCTTATTAAATTAATGGTTATGTCTATTTACGTTTTTCATATAGAGTTGTTTATTGTGATCGTTGACTTGGATCCTGGTTTGTCATGCGCCTCGCGGTAAAACCCCGCAAGTGGAAATTTGAGGGTGTGACAATAATTTGGGCGATTCATAATTTAGGCGTTTTACCTTTTAGGCGACTTTGATAAACAAATATTAAGTTTCGACTATGATTATGACTGTTTTCGATTGGCGACTAGGATGGTTTTGCACATGCAACCGCACCAACTTAATTTATATTTATACACTATGAATAGAGCAATGTGAATAAAAAGTGAAGTAGCTTTTCGCGATGACGATGACTGTTTAGGATTGGCGATTGTTTAGGCGTTTTGCTGTTTTGATGGTTTATTGTTTAGATTCATAATTTGGGCGATTCCTAATATAGTCGTACTTTGTTACTTTGTTGTTGAACGGTTTTCATGGTCGGGGATTGTGGTACTGGGGTTAGGTTTTTGACTACCGTTTAGGCGACCAGTTTGTTGGTAGTCGTGAGTCAGTGTGTAATGGAGATGGGTGTATAGAAACAACAACAAAGTCACAAATTTTGTATTACTACAATTTGATATATTTTTTTCTAATAGGAATTGGAAAGCTGTTTTGAATGGTTGATTTTCAACCGGACATTGTTGTATTAACGTCGGCTGCCTACTCGAATTTTGGTCGAGGTAAGGGTGAATTGAACAGTGATTTTATTAGGTTTATTGATCGATTCGTGTTTCTTTTTGTGCTCAAATGGGTAATTTGACTTGGGACATATTCACTAACTTCACTTTGAATTTGAATCGTGATTGCAGCATGCATACTGCTTTGATTTTGAGGTAAGAATTTGCTAACTTGATACATGAAAAAATATTCTAACAATCATCAAGAAGAACAGGGGTTCCATGATCTAATTATTCTATTTGTGATCGATTTCAGAAGATCAGTTTTTGGCATCAACGTCTTCATCCGTTAGCTATTTATTATTTGTGGCTGGAGCGTTTACAGGGGCCATTATTGGTGCGTTAGCAGGTAGAGCTTCTGACAGTGGTTTTATTCGTGGTACCGGATTAAGTGCCATTGCTGGTGCTGTTCTTTCTGTTGAGGTTTTGCAGGCTTCGCGTGCTTAATGGTGCTTTTTCAAGAAATCAAGGTGATATAGCTAGGAATTAGGATAAGTTTGTTACGAGGCTGCAATGCAATAGCTAATTTTTGATAGGCTTTAGGAGGATTTAATATTCAACTGTTGGTTGTCAAAGGGCTTTACTGTAAATTTCAGAAGTGAAAAAAATATAGTGATATTTCCTATTCTTTCCCCGAACCCGAACCCGAACCCCGCTACTAATGTGTGATGTCTTTTGCCATGTCGTTCATAGCTTATGTATGATAGGCGTCAATGAAAACTGTTACCATAACGCGCAACGCACGTTTGTCAATCGAATTGCCGCCGCCGCAACGCGCGGCTGGTTAAATACCTAGTTTAAATGGCTTGCTGAGTTATTATCTTTGAGGGTCTTTTATTTTTGAGTAGTTATTATCATTGAGGTTTTTTTTTTAACAATTACTAGTGGGTTTACCCGCGCGTTGCCGCGGGATTCAAATAAAACCTTACAAAAAAAATAAAGCATTGTGGGGCGAGAATTTGCAATGGCCAACCCGATCGGTTTTGACATATAGTAAATATGGCTTATTAAACCAAGACGCAATGCATGAAAAATACCCACATCAGGTTATAGCCTTAATGGTCAGTGGAGTCGTCAACCAGCTTCTTTGTAAATAATTACAACCTAAATATTAAAACTTGACATATACAAATGTGTTGACATATCTCAAATATAGATTTATTGATTATTATTCTATTTTCCCCATTCTTGTACAACAAATTTTATTAGTTATTCCTTTTTTTTCCTTTTACTTTTATACAAACAGATGATGCCTTCCCTAAGCTATTACCATTAAACTTGTGTCGTTTTTTTTGGATTCGTAATAGATCTAAACATAAAGGTTTAGATTGGAATAAATGGTGTAAGTATCCGTTGGACTTGATGTAACTTTGGTTTTCCCCTGGGTCCTCGTTTTGAGGATGCTTGTGGTGGTTTTGGTTGAATGAAGTTTACTTTAAAAAAAAAAAAGCTATTACCATTAAGATGATGAAGAACACGATAATTGAAGAATATTGAATGTTGAATCAGTTACAAACTAATGATTATGACAATCAATTATCATTTTCATAACTATATAACACATAACTTCAACTTTAAATATAATAAAGTAAAACCCCATAACTATAAAACCCTTCAAATGATAACTAATTAACACACATTTACTTCTAACATTCAATGTGAAAGAAGTTTCTAACATCAATGCCTTATATTTAACTTCAATGTATACACAAAATATAGATATTCTCTTCAACATGTGATATCTATATGCCAATCTTTCCAGAAAACAGTTGACTATTGAAACTACATTTATAAAAGGGAAAATCGCGAAAATAGCCACTTGACCAAGTGACTTACGAGAAGCCTCATCGGAGATGCCTTAGGTGCCTCGAACTTGGTGACCCGTGGGTAACTGACAAATGCTTCAATTGCAATTGCAATTCCTTGTGCTGATTACTTTAATGTCATATGGCTATATAATACATTTTCCACTTGTGATAACTCTTAGTTCTTTTTAGATGTATGTATAAAGTTCATGTGACGAAGACTTGCTCTACCAAGTTACACAAATATCTAAGTAATTGTAGCTTATGGGCTTGTTGTCTTAAAATTAAAAAAACTTTTCGATAGCAGCATCAGCATGAATTGTACAAGGAAAACATACCATCAAATTTAAAAAAAAAACAATTTAATAAAAAGTGTCTTAACATAAATCAGTTTTGTGTACAATTTAAGTAGTTCAAGATTACTTGGTCATACCATCTAAAAGATACTCATGAGCTAAATAACCCAATGTGCCAGAAAGCTCAATGGAGATGCAAAGCATGCCACTTACTAATCCATAAAAGAACATCTGCATATACAAAAAAAAGCATGAGATATTTAAGGGGAGTCGCGCCAAATTATTTGATGTCATGTGTATCCTAATACTTGTGTTGTACTTACAGATTAACTGCATAAGGTTGGGTGTATCGAGCAGGCTGCAAATGTGAGTGCTGTTATGACGGAAATAGCTAAGGCTCAACATGCTTCTAGTTCAATGTAGTGTTAAATGGTTTTTTACACCATCTACTTTCCACTGAGTTTAGAAAAATATGGTTCAATCATAAAAGTTTTTCACATTGTTACTAAAAAAGATCAATCCAACAACCAAGCAACTACAAATTACAAAAAACTACAGCTTAAGCATGCATACAAATGAAAAATTTTAAGTGGAATGAATAAACGAAATTAGTTTCCTATTATGATTTATGAATCAAGATTGAAATTTTTATAGTTTCAACATGTAGAAACAAATACTAAAGTTAAGCAAAACTAAGTAATTGGTTAATATTATAAACTATATAAATTATAGAAACTAACCCTGTACCACATCATCATCACAGAACAATCTTATAATCAATTACAAGTAATAAAAATATACATGAATAGTTTTAAAAGTATAAAAATAAAACAATATCAACACGAATTTGGAAAACGGATAGTTGATTAATAGAAAAACTAACCTACAAGAACTTCAAAACTGGCCGTTGAATTCTATGTAGGTCATTGGGGTTTCTTTCATCATCATATAAATACCACGAATTTGGAACCGCAAATAAACTAAAAACAAACAATACAAAGCCTAAAATAACCACAAAGCATGAAAAATTACCAATAACTTGAGAAAACAATTACCTGTAATACGGCTGATTTGTTATGAGGGTAAGAAATTGGAAGGAGGATCTCTTAATACGGAGGCACACCTTCAGGAATATGATGAGTGGGTCATTGACAAATGCTTCAATTGCAATTGCAAGAACCTTTGAGTTGTCTAAGAAGTAATAAAGAAGTAAAGAAGGGAATTGAAAGAGATAGGTATGGTTAAAGGGCAATGATGGAATAACTGGCTCAATAATAACCGGCGCGCGTTGTCGTTCTAACTCAATAATAACCGGCTCCAACCTGTTATATACACAACTGCAAACTTTTGACGTTGCTTAAAATACCAAAACTTTAATTATTTACTTTATATATTTTCAACAGAGATTTTTCCTTGTATTTGAATTCAGTACCTTTGTATCACATCAAGATACAACTCTCCACGAGGATATCGATACCTGAGTTTGTCTTTCTTCCTTGATCTTTAAAAAAAAGGCCATTGAATGGAAAGGTATAAAATTATAAAAAAATCGAATATTTCATATTTAACATACTCGTATTCTTCAGGAATGTTCTTCTTTGTTTTTTCATACGTCATACCGTCACATACACCAACATTTATCTCATCAAGTGAACGCCATTGTATCTATAACGTAAAGAAAGTACACAAATTTTACAAATGATAAGTGATCAAAGAAGCAATTTATGTGACATGTAAAACTAACCTTCGGAAATCCAGCAATTTGATTTGCGAATGGAAAGGTATAAAATTATAAAAAAATCGAATATTTCATATTTAACATACTCGTATTTTTCAGGAATGTTCTTCTTTATTTTTTCATACGTCATACCGTCACATACACCAACATTTATCTCACCAAGTGCACGCCATTGTATCTATAACGTAAAGAAAGTACACAAATTTTACAAATGATAAGTGATCAAAGAAGCAATTTATGTGACATGTAAAACTAACCTTGGGAAATCCAACAATTTGATTTGCAGTCAAAATTGTTCGTTGCAATGTGCTTGTCCAAATCTAGGTGCATAAATAAAAAAACAATATAAAACATTGCAAACTTTGTGCAACAAACAAAGAAAATGCAAATAGTAAAATAAGTAATAGTTCTTACATAAGCATTTTTTTGAAGGCAAGATAGTTCATGTAGGCCTTCAATTGAATGTTATAAGAGGAGGACTTGAATTTCACAATCAATCTCATTCAATTTGATCCTTAGAGTTACGGAACTTGAAGAGACAAGAGGTTAATGATCTATATTTATGAAGGAATAAGGCAAACGATTGAAGGGTATGGATGGAAGAAGGAGGGTAGTATTGTAAAAGTCTTTTGATATTGTAAAGGAGGAGGTGGATGGAATGCCTATATTACCCTCTTAAGTGTCTTAATTGTCCCAATTATGCCCATAATACCCTTAAATTTCTTGCTTAAATATGTTGTACATGTTGCTTGTTAAGTTGTACGGAAATGCAAATTACCTTGTTGTACATCACTCCTCCTTTATAATGTACTAGTAGGAATGCCCGCGCGTTGCGGCGGGTGCATCTATTTTTCCCCTTGTGCATTGTGTTTGTTGGTTATTCGTTATGTTAAAGTAGAAAACAACGATGTATAAAATATATGTTATCAAAAACATAAACTGATAAGTATATCTTCTAAATATTTTAAATGGGTACATCACAATAGGCCGTACTATTCCTTACAACACCCTTAGATTGGCCCACTGTCACACCACGCCTATGGCGGAAACACGTGGCGCGACGGTTCAAAAGTATTAAGCCAAGATTAATGCAAACCACAATAGTAATTAAACAAACGGGCATTTATTCAACGCCGATAATCATGTCAAATTATTCGTACATAATCATAAATTGTTTTTGAAATTAATAAGGAGGCTCCTCCCTTTATCCCTAAGTCCATGGAATAAAGAGATGAGACCCTTTTACGGCATTCCCAACGCCCAACTTGGAGATACCCCCGACCCTGCTTGCCATGCTAACCTTCATCATTCAATTACCTGAAAGATATGTTTGAAAATCGTCAATATATAAATATTGGTGAGTTCACAGGTTTTGATTTAATAAAACTTTATTAAGTGGGAATATCCTTGTTATGACATTTATAGGAGTTGCAAAGTCCTACAATTTACTTGAGCCTATAACCAAACCAAGACAAATAATAATGCCCCCGCCCCAAGTCGTTACTCGGTATTCCTACGACTTGCTTTCAGAATACGTGCACCCCAGGCATATGCCGATGCATAATCGACGCTATCGATTAGGGGTGGGCCTTGTCAGGCACCAATAGTACTATCCAAATATTCCTTTGGTTTCTCTTTCCTGAATTAATGATTATAGTGGGGAGGTCTCAACCCCGAGTGGCGATCTTTACTCAAGTATCCAACCCGTCATACAATCCCAACATATCTTTCCCCCGTAAAAACGTTAAATAGTTTAGAAATGGGGCCGTGAGACTCACCTGTAACTGTGCTCGGCTCAAAGAAGAAAATAGTAAAGTTTGTGATCCCGCACCTACAAATGTTCTAGGCGTATAAGTCACTACACCTATGGTGTATGTGCCTTGGCAAGTTGTACACCCAACTTCCCGACCACGTCTTTATCCCAATTCCCGTTTAATAGTTTCGTATCGTAGGTTCAATGGCGATGGATTACCCTTTCCTTACAAGTCATGTATTATTCGTATTAATATTCTTTGTGACTTGTACAATATTATACTTGACGCGACTCTACCCAACGTATAATTATTTTCCCATTTAAATAATTATACTTAGGGTCGCTTCGCTCGATATAATGTGATTTCTCATTATCCGACCCGACTCACTTTGCCACATATCTATTTTCCCATTTAAATAAATATGCTAAGTTCTTGTCGTTTGGTAATATATTCTTAACGCCCGACTAGACTCACCATGCCGTACATTTATTTTTCCCATTTAAATAAATGTACTAGGATCTTGTCGGTATTCACACGTTCGTAGATATATTTCACCTACTCGTCTCGGTTTTCCTTCTCGCATATCTATCTTCCCATTCAAATAGATATACTAGAATTGCGTCGAAAACGAGCATATGTGCATATACCATCGCGTGGATACTACTTGTTAAGTTCATGTGTTGTTTAACGTTTTTAATTCGTTACAATGTGTTTTCCTTTCCCACGAATATTCTTTCTACACTTAGGAAAGTGTTTCGCACGTTTCACCCTTGCTATATATATTTTATTTCCTTAAAATATATATATGTATATTTTTATCTTGTCGTAATGGCATTTTTCTCATATGTCCGTTTACGTTAGTTCGTGTAACTAAGTTCGTTAGTTAGCGTTTTTCATATTTGTTTCCATTGCGCGTTCGTATGGAAGTATTATTCCTACTTCCGATTCCGAACGTTTATTTCTTGGAAAAATATACTTTGTATGTTTTAGCCCAACTTGTCCAACTTGTAACCCAAAAATGTTTCCGATACTTTTATATTCCCATTTATATAAAAGTATCCTATTTTTGTACAAGTCTTCCCAAGTCTTTATTTTATAAAATCTTATTTTGTAAAATCCTTGTGTTACTCCTTTTATTTTTATAAACTTCCATTTTTATAAAAGTACACTTTTTATACAAAATGCCCAAGTATGTTACTAGTATTTACCAACTCAACCTTGGAAAATTATTACTTATACTTTCGACACCAAACTTTCCATTATTGTATTTTTGGACTAATAGTTTCCAAAATATTCATTTTAGTCCTCTAACCTTCAAAGTTACAACATTAATCCCTTATCTTTCAATTGTTGCATTTTTCTACTCTAACTTCCAAAGTTAGCATTTTTCACCTAAATTAGTGGACTTTGAAGATCCATTTTCTTGATGCTTAGTTGTTTTTACCTCTTTTCACTTTTAATGATCTTATGATCCATCCTAGATGCTATTTACATGTTTGTTCCATACTTTAATCCAAAACATCAATTTTTCACTTATTCAAGTGAGTGGACTTTGAATATGGAAACTTTTCATCTATGTTTATTCAACCCATTTTAATTCATTTTTGTCATTAATATATCATCCTATGATGATTAAGATCATCCTTGATCATATCCAAGTCTTTTTCAAAAATCATGTTCCAATCATCATCTCACTCAAGAGTATGTTCATATTTCTACATTCTCATTAAATATCATATTAATAATATTAAATCCCAGATTTACCCATATTATTGTTCATCCATTTTTATTCCAACAAAACTTAATAAAATCCATTTCATTACCCATTAATGTACAACTTGCTTTCCATAGCACAAAACATGAACATTTAAGTAATAAAACAATGTAATACTTACTACTAGCTCAAGGCTAGGGAAGACAAAGATCTTGGATTTGGGTGAGGTTTAATGTGTTCTTCCAAGTGGGTTAAGCTCCAAGCTCTTGAACACATAAAAGGGGTTTTGAATAATGATGATTAAGAGATGATTTAGAGGTATAAAAATTGAAAGAGAAATGTTTAATGTGGGGGTGAAACTTACGGCCAACAAGGAGAAGAGGAGGAAGAATTTTTGTGATTTCTTCAAGTGTTCTTCAAGTGGGTTATATTATCCTTCTCAATCTTCCAAAGATCATGTGTATCTTGCTTGGATTGGTTGATGATCTTTGAGTGAGATTATGGAAGATTTGTGAGAGATATTAAAAAAAATCTTGGGGATTATGTGGGAGGGTGTTTGGGCCGAGTTTAGAGAGAGAGAGGGAGGTGGTGAGTTGGTTAATCTTCTACCCAATACTTTTGCATGCAATCTAATCATTTGCAATAATATTATGGATTTTTACAAGAAAACTCAAGTAATCTTCACTTGAGTGGGCCCTTGGCCGGCCCCTATAGGGTGGTTGGTGGGGTCCACTTTGCTAAATAATACTCTATGTTATGTTTAAGTTAATTTCTTTCGGGTACCGCCCGGGTATTCTTGGGTTTTTAACCGTGTGTTACCCAAATATTAAAATGCCGTTAATATTCATTAAATTTTGCCCAGTTAAATTACTGATAATTTATTTCGGCTTTTGCCGGGTGAAATTTCGTGCTACGCGCGTATCGGGTGCGGTACGCGCACTTTATTCGTTACCGGGAGATTGTACAATAAACATTCACGTATGGCTTTGGGTTTCCAAAACTCATTATATTTTGTGAAAATATTATTTATTTTATATTCCGGGTGTCCAGAGTTCGTTTCGCTTATTTAAGTTTTACCGGGTAATCGCCAGTGTCCATACCGGATAGTTTTGCTTGCGCATGATCCTATCATGCTTTGCTATTAAACTTATGCATTCCTATGCACTATTTGGGAACTTCTATCTTTCTAAGGCCTCAATTAAATAATCAGCACATAATTACGTTTAATTACGTTAATTGCGTTTAATTAATTAGTACGGAATTACCTTAATTTTGCCGGTTGTTACACCCACGTCCTTCGGTGGGACCCTTTTATGTATCTCGTAGGCAGATAAGTATGCCATCGTATAGCGGTACTTAGCGTAGTGAAGTGGCATTGTATCTCTTAATGACCATAAGATTGTAGTGGAAGTGATTTAATTACTAAAATGCAGTTTGTAGTGTGCAACATATTTCTATTATTTTAGGGTACCCGCGAGATGCAGCGGAGTCAATGATTTACATAGATACTCTCGTTTTATGTTAGTTTGACAAGCGTCGTAACAAATATATTGGACCAAACAAATTAGTAATCAATATAGTTAAAACTACCAAATCGACTGATAAGAACTTGTCTTCTTTTGGATATGTAAACAATTGGTAACTTCGTGAGATCAGAAACTTAAATTATATTCCTAGAAGCTTATAGTAGCGGAGAAAACAAAAAACCATCGAGGAAGATGATGACGTTGCTCATGAAGTATCTCTACCATATTTTCTTGTATAAAAGTCAAGCCTACATATATCGCTCACTTTAATGGGTTGAAACGTGTCATGGGTTGGGTGTGTTGGCAAACTTCAAGCCTACATATTTATTTGTGTGCAGAAGTGTCACATCATACCATTCTGCGACCACATAAATTTAAAAATAAGATATAAATACATAATATATGATGTAATTTATTTACTATAAACATTGAAAGATATGTAAGTTATGTATGTGAAGAGTCACCACATTATTTATGTACTAAATACATGACAACTATTTATAAGACTATAACATTGATACAAACATAATAAAGACATAGAGGTTATGAATGTAAAGAGTCACCACATTATTGTTAATTTCCTCATCAATTTTATAATTATGTTTAAATTAATTTCTTCAACAATTTAATATTTAGGTAGAAAGACAATTTTACGCTCTAAATGTCTTCAATAAGCATTATACTATAAGCAATAAAGGTTGTATTTACTTAAATTTTGCGAGTATCCTTCACTGATGCTTTATAATATATAGTATAGAAGATAAAGATTCGGGTTGATTCATTAGCATGAGCGTGAATTTATGGCTTTTTGATTTCTTATTTCTTAACACAAATAACATAAGTAACTAACACATAGTTAAGTTTTTGTTTTCTTTTTATGCTAGTGTTTAATTTATTTTATTAATTAGAATTAGAACTTAAACAATATACATTTGCCGAAAGCAAAATAATATTGTGAACCACACTTCATACAACGTTTAACAAGAACATTAAATAGATAAACAAATACCTTAAAAGTCTTAGAACAAATATAGTTTATGTATAAAGTTATATTTGAGCATGGATATATAGATTTACAGAGTTAACTATTTCATGGCATTCAAGGAGACCATGTTAATTGAAATTGAGGAATGTCTCCATACCTTATAATGTATTATAGATTGATGTGTTATGTATGGTCTAAAAATATAAACTAACCTAGACATCTAGTAATATAAAACAGACTCAACTAAACTAGACCACATGACAGGCAAGTGTACCTATCAATACAGTACAGACTAAGTAAGTCTGAGTATCGAACCCACATGACACTAAAAGAAAACAAAACTAGACTTAACTAAGACTTAACAAATTTGGTTTAAAAGTTGATTTTTTTTGGTTTTTTAAATAATTAATTAAAATAAATAAAATAATTAAATAAAAAAAATAGACAGCAAGGATAACAGAGGAAAATATCAGGATAGGAAGGCAACTACCTAGGCCAAGAATCCTACATGCAAACTCACAACTCTCGGTAATGGAAAACTGAATGGCTACCAGATTCTAAAGATAACTTAAGAAACCCTAAGACGTGTTAGATCTCCTTCCGGTCTCACCAACACACCCCAAAGAATCCTAAAGAATAAAACGTTGGCTATCTAGCTCGGATCACCTCCCGGTCTCACCTCACTAAGAATGTAAAGGTACTCTAATGACTCGATCACCTCCCGGTCTCTCTAATCACAATACACCCGAAGCTGTAAAGGAGTAATTTAATTGGGTTAACTATGACTTGGAATTGCAAGAAACTAAAGACAACTAGGATAGGATCACCTCCCGGTCTCACCCAAAACCTAACACCTAAAGCTCTAGATAACCCAACATTCCATCACCTCTCGGTCTCAAGAATGGAAGAATACTTAAATCCTCTAAATTCTCTAATCAAGTTCCTATGGCTTTCGTGTACAAAACCATAAAATAAGCTACAAGCACCAAGCAGGTAACCCTAACAAACATCCAAATATGAAAGACATTCACTAAGACGTTTATGGAATTCTCAAAAATAATAAATTAGACTTAAGCACACACACACATCATAATAAACACCAACTAAACTTTTACCAAAGCATTAACCATTCAAAAATAAATCCAAAACCGAAAACTATAAATTTATCATGCAGTCATCATACAACCTAGGTAGTGGTTCAAGATTTAGCTACTCATAATAATGAAAAACAATAAAAACAAAGGTTCAACATAAAAATTAATCATGGTCTCAATATTCATCAACACGAAGTAAATAAATATAAAAACTAAAACTTTTAATGATCGAACCCGTAGCTTCGCTCTTAAACCCAAGCCTTCCTTGTCTTCACTTCCTCTCCACTTTTTTAGAGCTGCTGTCGATCGATCCTCTCCTTTGGCGGCTACTGATTGTTATTTCGATCCCCTCATAATATGCCACTGTGATAATCAATCGAAATAATAAGGCCTTCGATAATGCCCTCCTGACAACTATTTGGACTTGGGCCTTTTTTTTTTGTTTCAAGACTTTTGTCTCATACTATTACACCATCTTAGTTAATAATAATAATAATATTATTATTGTAACACCCCAAAATTTATCGTTTTAACAATTCGGGTATATGGATTATCAGTACTTTGTCCGAACGGTTCGGTTAACGAATTCCTATGCATAAAGCTTTATTCAATGTACTTAACTAAATATGGTTTAGGTATTTAAGCAATGTTTTGGATGAAAATGCACAAAGCAAAGAATGAGGGACCCGAGTGAAACTTGAGGTGTAATAAAATCAATCCTAAGGCAACCCTAGGTCGGATATGCCGCACAATTAACCTTGCAGCCAAAATGAGCTGAGTAAGAAAAAAATAAGAGCTGGCGACGAGGATGATTCCAAGCCGCCTTTTGATCTTCGATTCACAACAAAGGTATATCCAAAACGAGTTTTATCATGATCGTAGGGTGGTTCGGTTCACAACGTGTGTGTGGTGTTCGATGGGGCGGTGTACGGTGATAATGGTGGCTTATGAAGATTCTGTTGGCGGTTGAGTCTCATCTCTCTCAATGTCGATCGTCACCGTTGTAATCTCTTCGTTCTCGTCGTTCTTAATGCTCGGATTTGAGGCATTCAGAAACGAAGGCCTGGTATGATCTATTAGCTTGTTCACAGTTTAGGACGTGTAAAGATGATTCGGTTATGGTTCAACCGAGTAAGGTTGCGGTTCTTATTCGGGTATCATGTATGAGTTCGCTTGGTTCGAAACATTACGCTACGTACTCCGAAAACTCCAACTTTGTGTTCTTGAAGAAAGGGTTAGTTCCTTGATTCTGTTTAGGCTTGTTCATGAATTAGTCGGGTGGCCAAAAGTTTGTATATGTGTATAATATATAGATTTGGTTTTCATCAGCTCATGGGTTGGGAGTCTGGTGATGGACATGGCTTAGTAAAGGAAATTCATATGGGTCATGCATGAAATGTCGTTTGAAGTTTGCTGATGTAGATGTGTTTAGTTTCTAGGAGGTGGTTGTAGTTGTATTGCAAGGAAATGTATTAAGAAGTTCATGGAGTAGTGCTTGTAAAAAAATAATAATCATGTTGCATGGGGAGGAACGTGACATATGAGATCAAGGAGGATGACATGGGGTGATTTCATGTAACTAAAATGATCTTGGTGCATGGATATAGACTGCATTAAGATAAAATTTGGCATGGTTTATTATAAATGGTGGTGGGCATGCATGGTAACTCGGTGTGGGTACTCAGGTTCGAATAGTTTGGAGTGATACAAATTTAAGAAACGCGTTTTCGCTCGAGAACGCGACTCTAAACGCTTAACTTGCAGTATTGGAAGCTTTGTAACCTGTGAGTTCTTGCGCTCACTCTTTTAGTTATTATTTTTCTAAATATTTTTGGGCTGACGTGCATGCTAAACCAATATGATTATTTTTATCAAGTCACAAAATATTTCTATGAAGTTATAAATATTTTTGTGTACAGAAGAAATCCATATTAACTCATATATATTATTCTGGCATGAAACGTGAATAGGCGGAATGCGCCTAATGTGCCTAATGTGTTATTATATGGTTTGAGTTATATGTGTTATTATATATATATATACGAATAGACTGTTGTCTTAATTAAATTGTGGCTTAAGTTTTTATTTAATAAGCGGAATGCGCTTAATGTCTTGACCACGTATTTGAAACCTTACTTGTTAGATCGGGTATTGTTTTGACTTGCTACCTGTTTAGGATATATGGATTATATATATTTACATAAACTGTGTTTGGTGACTACATGACCTTATAAACTGGGCTATGATGGAAGTGGGATATGCCTGCACTGATCTATGGTATTGGTTTTGTGTCATGGTTGTGGCTTAGTTTATGTTATACCTGTTATTAAATATAATAGACTATGTTTGATGGCTACCTGATATGTCGAACTGAGCTATGACGAAAGTGGGATATGCCTGCTCTGATCTTTGGTCTTGGTTTTGAGTTAGGGTTATTACATAGTTTATATTATGTGTATTTTTATAAGCTGAGCTATGCCAGAAGTGGGATATGCCTGCTTTAATCTCTAACTTTGGTTTGCTTAAATAGACTGGATTGTACTTTGTGTTGAAAAGCGGGATGCGCTTGTTATATATTTTGTAAGTGAAGTCATGCGGTAATTAGGCAGAGTATGCTTACCCTAGGCTTGACTTTTGTTTTTCTTGGGGAAAAAACAAATTAGCGGATTGCGCTTATTGTTAACTCTGAGGTTGAAGTATTTTGTTAATTTTTTTTTTGACAAAATACTTGTTTATATAAATTAATAAAAACTTGAACTCACTCAGCGTAGCTGACTTTTGCATACACGTTAGATTGATTTCAGGTTAAAAGAGAGATAGATGGATGACAGCTTGGCGATGCAAGAAGCTACCCGGCAATTGAAGGCATTTCTAGTGGAAGACAACTTTTTATTTACTCATGATAAATTTTAATTCGATTTATAATTGAATAATAATTTTCATGTGTTTTGTAAATTTTGCTTTAATTGATTTTCCGCTGCGTACACTTTGTTTCAAACATACTCTTTCAAAAGAAAAAAAAAATTACTCATGTTTTTGCATATTTAAGAGTTTTAACCCAACTGTTTGGCACCGGTTTTGCGGGTCTTACAATTATTATCCTGTGCTCGCATCTCGGGTATTCTTGGCTTGACCAAAATTCCTCATTTACGCTCCAACGTCTATGAATACCTGCTCTCAAGTGTTCGTGTCTCAATTGAATTTTTTTCCTTTTGAGCTCATTATCCACGAACACCTATTAAATAATAAAATAAATAAATACATGATAAAAATGACACGAAACGAATAAAAACTTGACCAAATAATATACAAAATACATAGGAAAAGAGATGTGTTTTGCAACACATCATTATTATCATTGAGTTGGGGACGGGACTGAAACATAGTAGACCGACTATTATGGAGAGACACCGCCGGAACCCTATCTCGGAGACCTTACAATGCCGGATAACGAAATTGTTTGGCACTAATCTACCAGAGGGATGTAGCGGGACTGATTTGGCAGAACAGGTTTGTCCGTTCGGAGAGATTTTTGATTTGTATATCGCTAGAAAGAGGGACAAAGGAGGAAATAGGTTTGGATTCGTGTCTATTCTCGATGTGAAAGACAAAGGAGATTTGATCAAAAGTTTACGTAATATTCGAATGGGCGATTACAAGTTATGGTTCAATATCGCAAGGTTTGTTCTTGAAGATGGAGAGATTAACACTCATCAAGAGACAATGAGTAAGCAGAAGTCGTTTGATGTCAACAGTGGCCGGCCGGAGGGTAGTCGTATGGAACCACGAATGGACTCGTTTGTTGCTGATAAGAGACCGTTTAAAGACTCTCTGGTAGGGAAAAAACTCGACGTTGATACTCGAGTTAATGCTTTCTCATCGTTGCATGGTAGAGCATTGGTCGCAAAGATGGTTGATTTACAAGGGCTCAAGAACATTAAAGTCATTCTTAAAGATTTATGTCCGGAACTTGCTAAAGTTCATTATTTGGGTGGCTTGGACGTGCTATTGCCATTTGAAGATCCGGAATCGGCAGAGGCTGTTCTTGAGGCTTCTATGCCGGCTTTGGATAAGTTTTCATCTGTTACAATGTGGTCTGGACAGTCATTATGTTTTGAAAGACTCGCATGGTTGAAGGTTAAGGGAATTCTGTTACATTTGCTCACTAATGATGTTGTTGATGATGTGTGTAAGTTATCCGGGAAGGTGGTTCACAATGCTAGGAAAGAAGAATCCGATCAAGATCTGTCGTACGAATACGTCGGAGTTTTATTAGGGGACAGTAAGCGTATTGATGAAGAGGTGGTTCTCAATTGGAATGGTTGCAAATACCGAGTTTGGGTAACGGAGGAATTCGGTGAGTGGATTCCAGAGTTTGTCGAGGTTCCTAAGCAGAAGGATGATGAGGATTCGAAGTCGGATTCTGATGAGTCAGTGGAAGTCCGGTCACCGGAAAATGAAACTGAAGTTAATGTTCCGGTGGATGAAGAAGTCAACGAAGGTGAAGATCTGTTATTTTTAGAAATGGATATTGGTATTAATGAAGGAATTGATGAGACACAATTATTGCACAATGATGAGGGGGCTGTCAATTTGGTAAATATTGAAGACACATTTATTCCTGCAGTAGACTTTCCTTTTGAGGAGTGTCCAGAAGGTGAGGAGTCTTTATTGGTTTCAAATGTGAACTAAAGGAAGAAATTCAAAAAACAAGACGTGGGCCGGCCCAACTACGGTTATGTGAGCAGTCAGGAAAGTTTGAAGAACAGAAAGAAGCCCAAAAACGACGACCTCTTTGGATTGGACGAGATGCTGGGCCTAAATAACAATAATAACAATCTTAATACCACAACCCAGCTGGATGTTTTGGAAGTTAATGGATCAGATTCTTTAGACCTAAACAGACAACCTGGTTCGATTGTAGGGGGAGTTAATTTAGACGCTGAAGTTGACTCACAGTCTGCTATGGAAGGCTTTGAGCGAGTACAAGATGAGGAAGTCCTTGCTACCATTGTTTTGGGTGAGAAGTTAGGCACTGATTTAACAAATTGCAACAATTTGATTCAAGATTCGATTAATAATGAAGGGTTACAACGGGGTAAGCGATGAATTGCCTCTCTATAAACATTTGTGGCATAGGGGGTTGTGGTAAATCGGGTTGGGTTAAAAGACTTAAAAATGAGTATGGTGTTTCTTTTTTGGGGATACAGGAAACCATGGTTAGCGATATACAAGCCTGTACGGTCTCGAACTATTGGGGTGGTTTGGGTTTTGAATTTGAAAGTGTTGATGCTGTTGGTAATTCGGGTGGTTTGGTTAGCATTTGGGATCCTAAGGTTTTTTCTAAGGATTTGGTTTTTAAAGACAACAATTTTCTTCATGTGTCGGGTTTGATTTTGAATGGTTCCATACGGTTGAATATTATCAATGTCTATGCTCCGCATACAACGGTCGAGAAACGTAATCTTTGGAGTAGAATTATTCACAATATTCAGTCGGGCCAGGGATGGTGGATTATTTTCGGTGATTTTAATTCTGTTCGGGATAGGGAGGATAGAAAAAATTCTTCCTTTGACCTGGGGTGTGCTCGAGATTTTAATGATTTCATTGACGAAGCTGGGTTGAGAGAATATGATTTGAAAGGGATGGGATACACGTATATGGTTAATAGAAGGGGGGGTTTGCAAATGGAGTTGTATCAACAGAGTTTTGGTTTGTGATAATGTTTTCAACAAATGGCCGAATGCGTGTGTTAATGCTCTTAAGAGAGATCTATCAGATCACTCTCCGTTGGTTTTATCGTTGATTGATACAAACTTTGGTCCAAAGCCGTTTAGATTATTTGATTCTTGGTTAGACCACCCCGGGTGTATAGATATTATTCATTCGGTCCTTCAAGGATGGACTAATAACGGCTCGCCTGATATTAACCTCTTGAACAAGTTGAAAAGGCTTCGAGATTGTTTACGGGATTGGTTCAAAATATATAGTGTTAAAGAAGTGGAAGAGGTGTCTCGTCTTCGCAAAGAAAAGGATGATTTGGAGGTTCAAATGGAGAATTCTGATTTGGAGGAGTATGATCATTGGATTTGGTTAGAATGCAAGAAAGCTTTAGAAGATATTGAGCTTCATAAGGTGCGGGATATTAGACAAAAATCCCAGGTCAAATGGGCTTCGCTTGGTGATGAAAATTCTTCGCTTTTTCATAATGTGGTCAATGGTAGGAAGGCGAGAAATTTTATCCCGGGCATTGCGGTTGATGGTATGTGGATTGAAAAGCCTAATTTGATTAAAAGGGAGGTTATGAAATTCTTTAGGAATCACTTTAAAGAATCGGCTATATTTCGGCCTCTTCTAGAGTGCTGAAACAGATTGATGTTAATGATAGAGATTCCTTGATTATTCCTTTTTCTAAACTAGAAATTAAAGAAGCGGTGTTTGGGTGTGGATCGAATAAAGCTCCAGGGCCCGATGGTTTTAATTTTCGGTTTGTTAAGAGGTTTTGGAGCTTGATCGAGGAGGATTTTTATAATATTATGAATGAGTTCCATAGATCGGGTGTTATTAACGGAGGTTGCGGGTTGGCTTTTACCACTTTGATACCCAAAGTTAAACCAAGGATTATCGGCCTATTACTCTTATTGGGATGATTAGTAAAGTTGTGTCTAAAGTTCTTGCTAATCGTCTTAAAAAAGTTATGGGACAGATTATCTCCAATTCTCAATCGGCATTTCTTTCAGACCGGTTCATTCTTGAGAACATTCAGAGTATAGAAAGAGTGTTGCGGATTTTCTATCTTTGTTCGGGCCTCCGTATTAATCTTCATAAGTCGAATTTATTTGGGATTGGAGTTCATGACGATGAAATCGATGATATGATGGAAGTTTTGGGGTGCAAAAGGGGAGGAACGCCATTTGTCTACCTTGGTATCCAAGTTGGTGCCAAGATGACTTGTGTACTAATTGGAATCTGGTGGTTGATGTTATTAGAAATCGCCTTGCCTCGTGGAAGGCGAGAGATCTCTTGATTGGTGGCCGTTTAAGCCTTATTAAGTCGGTTCTTTCTAGTTTACCAATTTATTATCTTTCGCTTTATAGAGCTCCAAACACGGCGATAGACAACATAGAAGCTATCATGAGGCGTTTTTTGTGGGCGGGCTCTAGTGATGAGAAACAAATCCCATGGGTGGCTTGGGATATTATTTCTAATCCAAAGAAGAAGGGAGGCTTGGGTTGTCTAAATTAAAAGATATGAATGAAGCGCTTCTTTTAAAGTGGTCATGGAGGTTCAAACAAGAAGGTAATAGCTTGTGGAAAAAAATTATTGTGAGTTGTCATGGTTCGAGTAGACCGTGGGCGATGCTTCCGTGTAATGCTTCGGCGAGCGGTTGTTGGAAACAAATTGCCAAAGTGGGAGAACAAAAACTCCCCAGCGGTGAGTCCTTGAACGCTTATTTTGTTGGTTCCCTAGGAGACGGTTCATTGATGAGTTTTTGGGGAGATATATGGCTTGGTGATAATCCTCTTCGGGTGACATATCCGCACCTTTTTAATCTTGAAAGAGACAAATGGGTTAAAGTTTCAAGGAGGATTCAAATCTTGAATAATGTTAAAACTCTGAGTTGGAACTGGAAAAGGGAGCCTTCGACTTACCAGGAATTAGCGGAATTATTCCTCCATCTTGCTGATATACATGATTTTAATTGGCGTGGGGGTAGTGACGTTTGGAAGTGGAAAGCGAGCGTAGATGGGATTTTCACGTTGTCCTCAGCTAAAAAGCTCATATCGGACCATATACCAATAAACAATAGCACGAAAATTAATTGGAGATGTTGGGTACCGCTTAAATGTAAGATAATGGCGTGGAGGGCAGCTTGGAATCGCTTACCGGCTACGGCTGAACTCATTAAAAGAGGAGTTCCATTGCAGCAGTCTTTATGTGACTTTTGTCTTTCTACAACGGAAACGAGCACACACCTGTTTATAGGTTGTTGGTATTCTATTGAGGTATGGAATAGGGTGGAAAACTGGTGCCGTCTTCCTCCATCCTTCGCTTTTGATGTGCAAGATTTAATTCTTTTGGCGGAGAACACTTCTTTCTCAAAGGATAAGCGACATATCTTAAGGGGTATTGTCTATACTACCTTATGGGTCATATGGAACGAGCGAAATGCAAGGATTATCACTAACAAGAAGCGAAGACCAATCGAGATTGTTCAAATAGTCAAGTCTACGTCGTATTTTTGGTGTTGTAATAGATCTAGATGGAAAAACATAGTGTGGAATGATTGGTGTAATTACCCTTTGACTTGATGTTGTCGTTTTTTTGGCCAGGGGGTCCTCGCTTTGAGGACCGCTTGTGGTGTTTGAATGAAGTTCTCCTTAAAAAAAATTATCATTGAGTTGGGTAGGTTATTCATGAAGCCTAACACATAAATGATCATTAATTGGTTGTGTGTATAATTGAACAAGTCAATCGTAGCATGTGGATTGTAGAAGGATAGAGAGACTGCAATGAGTCATGTGCTGGATTTAGTCATAAATACAAGCCGGTGATGGTGATTTGAAGTTTGACTTTTGTTGGTCGACAAAGATGGATCCCAATATTATTTGCTTCATGTTACTTTTTAGCGTACAAAAATGTTATATAACCTTTTATACGGTGGACCGGGCTACGTTAAAAGGAATTTGTCCATGCTTTCGTAGTATTGTTAGGCCATTATATTGGATGAGAAGGTCCTGTTTGATAATTAATATAGATAAACTAGTGGGATTCTCAGCATTTCATAACAGACTTTCGGCTAGTGTCCCTTCGGTTCTTTATGGTATAAGTATGATACAGGCACTCGGTATAACAATCGAGAGAGAAAAAAGTGAATACCGGTTCGAATACAACTCTGTTTTCAACAAAATTTATATCGGAACATCGAGAATTCTATAAAAACAAATATTAGTATCAATGTTGTTCGGACGTACGGTTCGTCACAGTATAAAACAAATGTGACCTGTTCGATTTTAACTAAAAACAAAATCTTGGCTGCCGAATAAAAAAAAGCCCTAACTACGTCCTACATGGTAGGTTCCATTTTTTTTTATTTTTTAGAGTTAAATGCCAATTTCGTCTCTGAGGTTTGGGCCAGTTTGCCACTCCGGTACAAAAGTTTTTTTTTTTTTTTTTTTTTTTTTTTTTTTTTTTTTTTTTTGCAATTCCTTCCCTGAGTTTTGGAGTTTTTTTTGCCAAATTCGTCCTTTTCACTAACCCAGTTAAAAAAGCTCGTTAATGTCAGGGGTAGTATTGTCTTTTTACCTCAAGGACGAATTTGGCATTTAAAATTCAACCTTACCTCAGGGACGAATTTGGCATTTAACTCTTAATTTAAAATAATTGTTAATTAAATAATTTATTAGGAATTTATAATGGTTAAAATAAGTTAAATTGATAAAAAAATAATTAATAAAACTTTTTCCAAAATTAAAATTTAGTTTTATAAAGTTTATTAGTTTATAAGTCTAAAACAATTTTTGTAGAATTTTTATAAACCGTTTGGTGATATTTCTAGAATTTTTTTATTTATTTATAAATAAACTTGTAATATCCGATTGTATATATTAAATAAAAGAATTTTCTGAAAATACAAATTATATAATAAAATTTATTAGTTATATATCATAAAATAAATTTTGTAGAATTTATAAGTCATATTAGGTATTTTAAATATATTATAGAATTATTAATCAAAATATATAAATAAACATGGAAAATTGATAACTAAAAAAAATGTTGTTAGGGATGATCGAACCTGGGTCTGACCCGGTTTGGAGGTTTTAAATCACAAGCCCAGACTAGTTGGTCCGGTCTCTGAGAACAAGATGGTTTCAGATTTAATTGGTTATATGGTATGTTTAAATAATAGAATGAATGCTTATAAAAAAATGTTGTAGCTCGGTTTCGAACCCAAGACCAAGCATATGAATGCTCAAACAGAATACCATCTGCTCCACATGTCTGTTGGTGTTTTATCTCAGTTCAGAAACTTTTTACATAATAACGATCTATGTCATCTTCCCCAAATTAAGCTGATATGAACCCTAACCCTAAATCGTTACAATTGAAAATGTTTTTGATACAGTTGATAAACAGAAACATAGGGCTTTTAAACTCTATCAAAAATCGATCATAAGGGACTAGATAATCAAGATTAAATGTTACCGAATGATGGTGCAAATCTAAGCACAAGTTGTGACCCCAAAGCTTCAAATTCGAGGAGTTCCAGTGACGGAAAGGTGAATATGATAGAGGGGTTTTCTTAGTCGCAAGTTTCAGAGGTTGGGTGCATGTTTAATCGGGTTATAATAGCATATATACAATCGGATATTACAAGTTTATTTATAAATAAATAAACAAATTCTAGAAATATCACCAAACGGTTTATAAAAATTTTACAAAAATTGTTTTAGACTTATAAACTAATAAACTTTATAAAACTAAATTTTAATTTTGGAAAAAGTTTTATTAATTATTTTTTTTATCAATTTAACTTATTTTAACCATTATAAATTCATAATAAATTATTTAATTAACAATTATTTTAAATTAAGAGTTAAATGTCAAATTCGTCCCTGATGTAAGGTTGAATTTTAAATGTCAAATTCGTCCCTGAGGTAAAAAGATAACATTACCCCTAACATTAACGAGTTTTTTTAACTGGGTTAGTGAAAAGGACGAATTTGGCAAAAAAAATCCAAACCTCAGGGAAGAAATTGCAAAAAAAAAAAAAAATCTTTTGTATTGGAGTGGCAAACTGGCCCAAACCTCAGGGACGAAATTGGTATTTAACTCTATTTTTTATTTTGTAGACACATTGTGGCTATTAATTTTTAAACTTCGGCCGAGAATTAGTTTTGGTTGAAGATTTGGGTTAATAATCGACATAACCATAACCATAACCGAAATTCAGTTATAGTTATGGTTATAACTATAGATAAAAACAGGACCAAACTAATACACCTCTACTTCTTGCTTGTGGTAGGTGTTTTGCTGTGTGTTTTATAAAATAAAAGCTTGCTTAAAAAAAGCTTCTCGCACACCAATCATTGACTATTTCAACAAAGAAAACTTAATTACTATGGAATTTACTCAACCAGAAAAAAATGCAATGGGATTGTCAGAAAAACTTGTGTTATAATCCGCGTGAAATTAATGCACCCGTCCAACCTTCCCAACCGTAAAACTTCATATTGGACAATAGTCGTCTTCCACTTGATGCCTCCATCATAAACACATACTAACACATGTATTGTTTTTGTGTGTATATATATACACAACATGATACATCACATATCATTGCACACTTTTGCTCTTGATAACCCATCTTGCTTTGCATCAACTTTTGCAGCATTTATAGAAATGGCAAGTGAGCAAAAAAGATGGTCAGTTATGCATGTATTATCAATAATCTTAACACTAAAAATGGTTTCTTTTGAGGTTAACTGCGACCCTCAGGTTCCATGTTACTTCATTTTTGGCGATTCTTTGGTCGATAACGGGAACAATAATCGTATCGCGTCATTGGCTAGAGCCAACTACTTGCCATATGGTATCGATTTCCCTGGCGGCCCCACGGGAAGGTTTAGCAATGGGAAAACAGTTGTGGATGCTGTTGGTAAGTTAACTTCATTGCTTTCGTATGCTACTTATAAAGTTACATAATTAAAAAAAATTCTTGTTGGTTACTTTATTAATTATTATTATTTTTTTTTGGCATAAATCATAATATACATATGTACACACATTATTGACTTATGCCAACACAATAGAAAAAAGTAACTTAATTGCATCAGAAAGGGGTGGCAGCGCAACTTGTTGCCCGCCTGCCCGTTATCTTGATGTAATTTTTTGTGTCCGGTAATGTTTAAGTTAAATTAAATAAAATTTTTTTTATTTAAAATAGCAAAAAAAAAAAAAAAAAAATTGCATCAAATTTACCATTACATATTAGTTGCCAGGATTTAAATAATTGAAACACTACAACATACCTATGATGATGCTCAGTTGATCTTATTTATCCTTAACTTGATGTATGGTTTTAAATGATCATATATAAATCTTAACAAGTTACAAATTTGTTCATCTGTAGCTGAGCTACTGGGATTTGATGATTATATTCCACCGTACTCAAATGCTAGGGGCCGTGCAATACTTAATGGCGTGAATTATGCCTCAGCGGCCGCAGGAATCAGAGACGAAACTGGCCAACAATTGGTACAAGTTTAATTATTAACGTTATACAAAAACATTATTAAATGTTTAGTTTTTTTAAACACAACTAAACACTAATAATTCATTCAATGATTTATAGGGTGCACGAATTAGCTTTGGTGGGCAAGTGAATAACTACAAAAATACAGTGTCACAAGTGGTGAATATACTTGGAGACGAAGATTCAGCAGCGAATTATCTTAGACAATGTATATACTCGGTTGGATTGGGAAGCAACGATTACCTCAACAACTATTTCATGCCTAATTACTACCAAACTAGCAGGCAATATACGCCGGAACAATATGCTTCTGTTCTCATTCAACAATATTCCGAGCTAGTACGAGTAAGTAGCACAATTCTTGTTTCATATCTTGTTTTAATAATTTTATGCAAAAATTGACAACCGCGAAAAATGAATGTTGGTACTTCCAGGAACTGTATAACTATGGTGCAAGGAAACTTGTGTTGAATGGCATTGGACAAATCGGGTGTAGTCCAAACGCGTTGGCTCAAAACAGCGCTGATGGATCTACATGCGTCGACAAAATCAACTCGGCGAACAAGTTGTTCAACAACATGCTGGTGTCTCTTGTGGATAACTTAAACAGGGATCTACCAGATGCGAAATTCATCTACATTAATAATTACGACATTTTCCAAGACTTTATTAATAACCCTCAGTCTTATGGTAAGTATCTAGATCAAGATCATTCACCTTTCATCGTTTATAGATCAAATATTTTGCGATTTAACGAATGAAATTATAGGCTTCACTGTGACAAATGCTGGATGTTGTGGAGTTGGAAGGAACAATGGTCAAATTACTTGTCTTCCTGGTCAAACACCTTGTCAAAATAGAGATGAACATTTATTTTGGGATGCTTTTCATCCTACTGAAGCAGCAAATGTAATCGTTGGTAGGAGATCTTACAGTGCACAGTCAGCATCAGATGCTTATCCAATGGATATCCGTCAATTGGCTCAGCTTTAAACTTACTAAAAATATTGTCATACTTGTATTATTTTATATTGCATTACCTTTGCAATTGTGTTTAATAATTTATGTTTGCTGCGATTGTTTTGAAAAATGTATTTATGATATTGTTAATGATATGAAAACACTAAGTTTAAGCATTAGTATTTTGTGGTGGACACCATGACTGCATTTTAAATTTTATTAAAACTCTAGATTAAAGTTGCGACTCTCGATTACAAACCTGACAACCCTATCATCTCTTTATAAGAAGCTAAACTCTGCTTGACTTGCAAGTCAAGGACCCTTACCAGACAAAAATACGTGTGCAAAATATAAAACAGATTGTAGATAAATACAAATTAAAACAAATCTGATAAACCTATTTGATTCCTCCATGGACCAGCTACGTACCAAAACACACCTAATTTCTCCGGCCCAAAATTCAACCCATTAAGATTGGGCCCAACAACATTGTGGTGTAACTGGTGTTTATTGAACTTTTGGTAACCATAAATAAACTAAGGTAGGGATGAGCATACAAGGCCGAACACCGATCCCGTCCCGTCCCGATTCCGATACCGTACCGAACCGAGGGGTTTCGGGATCGGGATCGGTATCGTTACCCAAATTTATGGATTTTCGGTTTCGGTATTATCGGTATCGGTACGGGATCGGTATTTTAAGGTAAAATACCGATACCATACCGGTACCGTACCGATACCGAACCGATACCGTACCGTACCGTATGTGTTCGGTATCGGTATTGATTTTTTGGACTTTTCGGTATCGGTATTGTCGGGATCGGTATCGGTTCGGTACCGATACTGTCCCGAGCTCATCCCTAAACTAAGGGTTACACATGACACACAGATCTATTTTTTTATTCAAAAAGTGACGAACTCCCAAAATATACTAGGAATATTCAAAAAGTTCCAGATGAGGTGATCTTGAACTGAGATGCCAAGGAAGGATCAAGAGAGATGTTGGAGACTTACTTAACAAAGGTATTAAACACTCATGAAAACCTCGGAGTTAGAAAGGTCTTTGGAAGTCCTACAACTTTATACATAGATATTGTGTAGAATTGTCGAAACTAGGAAATTTCAGAATAACATTTCTTAATAGAGAAGTACGAATTAGGGTAGCAATACAAAATATTTATTGTTTCATATAATCTTGTTTTTCTTTATAAGTCGTTTGAAGTGTTGTAATATTAAGGCCATGTTTGGCTAATCTTTTCCAAAACTCTTTATGACTTCTCCATCTTTAAAAACTTCTTTTCCTCATAAGTCACAAATTGTGACTTATGACTTTTGCCCCATTTTCTCATTTTCAAAAGCCAAAATACTTCAAAAGTCATTTTCCAAACAATTACCCAAACACTTTTCTCCTATTTTCTCCTTTTCCCCATAAGTCATAAGTCAAAAGGAGCTCTACAAATGGAGAGCCAAACATCACCTAACTTAGTTTAGTTACTAAATGTTGAATTTAGTAAAAATAGGCCCTTAAGTTAAAGACTTATAGATATAAACAAATTTCATCAGTATGTGATTTTTTTTTTTTAAATCTAATTTAAATGTTCACGTATCAAGCTCAGCTCAGTCAAGCCAAGGCTAGTTCGGGCTTGACTCTAAATCTAACTGAGGTAGCTCAAATCAACTTGAATTTCATAGCAAGTTGGATTTTTGAGCTTAGGATCAGCTCATCTATAAATTTAGCTAACTTGGCTCGGCTCGCTTCCCTTCGCTTTGTCTTGGGTCAAGTAATAATTAAACTTATTTACCCTTTTCATTTGGGGTTCTAGTCATAGTTGTTAAAAGCCATCGTCTCTTGTGCCTAGGCCCATTTTTTAGGCGATGCAATGTATTTGCTCTTTGAGTCGAGGAACTTGCGCTTTAATTCTCTAGGTGATGGTTTAGGTGCATATTTGAGCTAGATTCCCAAATTCCGGAGAGTTTCGAGCCAAATTCGTTAAATTATGGCTAGATTCTAGCAAGATTTCTACCTTTATCTAAGGAAAACTACTTCTATACACAAGGGTTAGGATCAAATACATAGTGAAAGAAAAATAGGAAGTGGTAGGAAGGGTATCAAACGGACTCTAATTGAACTCATTCAAGTGGCATTGGAAACGTCTCATCGAACCCTACGATCTTAGTTTCTAGGTTTTCGCTTTTTCTGGATTTTTAGCTTGTAGTTATTATAATTTACGTTATATCATTGTGTCTTTTTCTTATTTTCATCATTGTGTCATTTTTGCGATTCATTGTGTTTTTTTTCTTCAGCATTGTGTTATATTTTTGGGCATTGTGTTATATGTTGTGGCTCATTGTGTCATATTTCGTGATATATTGTGTTTTTTGTATCCTTCTCACCTTTCTCATTTTTGTTACACTTTGTAGGATAACTTGTACATTGATATTTTAAAACTTTTGATACTAAATAGATGAGAAATAGTATTATTTTTAATATAATCTTCTTTATTTTCTTTGTTCGTTTTTTTTCATCTCAAGCCCTCGATTTTTGTGCGTCTCGTGCCTAGGCCCAGACGAGGCCTATGTGCTTTGAGTGCGCCTAGCGCCTTTGATAACTATGGTAGCAGTAGTAGTTATGTGGTTAATAATTTATTATGATCGAGTAGCTATCTATTAGGTTTGTTCGTTGTTTGGCCGATGTTTTTACATGTATATCTATATTATCTGATTAAGGAGGAGTGATGTCCACCATAGTAATTTTGTACACCATCCAACTATTACAACATGTACAAGTGAATCAAGTTTATATAATAAGGGTATAATTGAAACTTTTTGTACAATTAAGACACTTGAAAGGGTAACAATGTAATTTTATCTATAATTTTTAGTTAAAACTTAAAATTTCATTCCCTTGCTACCCCTCTCCCCTTCACCTTCTTTCAACTTCTGAACCGATTTCAGTTTCATACGATTAATAGGGCAATTAATTTCAAAAGGATTATTCGCTTTCATCTTTTCCTTCAAAAGTTTTCAAACAAACCATCAAACATAAACACCTGTTTCTTTGTTAGGAGTCCTGACCTTCGTGAAGTTCATTGAGCCGTTTTTTTGGTGGCTACAGAGCAGACGACGATTACGATTATTTGTTCAAGGTAGTCCTCATCGGAGACTCCGGAGTCGGCAGATTCAACCTCCTTTCAAGATTCACTCGCAACGAGTTCAGTCTGGAGTCCAAATCCACAATTGGGGTTGAATTCGCCACTCGCAGCATTCACGTTGAAGATAAAGTTGTCAAGGACAAGGACCAGATTTGGGACACTGCTGGCCAAGAAAGGTACTTTTATTATTTGCCTATTTGGGTCTTGGGGTTTAATTGAAGTGGGTTTGGATAAGATTGTTTTTTTTTTTTATGTTGTTGAGGATTGTTTGATCCTGAATCTGCATTGGTTATGATAAAATGGGTTGGTGTTGGTTTTGTGATTAATATGGGGGTTTGTTGGTTTTAAGTGATTTGTGTTGTCAAAGGTTGATGTGTATGTGTTTTACTGATAGGCAAAAGGTTTAAATAGATATTTTTTTTGATCAATCGTCTACCTCGAATCAGTATTCCACAAACTATTTAAGTTTATAAAACTTTCATATTTGGATCAAAATTCCTAACTTTTTTTTTCTTTTTAATTTGTTTTTATAGGTTTAATGTGCTTTTGCATTGTTCCAGGGAGTGTAAATTCGACTAAAGTTGGAATTGAAGATGATAAATGGCGTAATGAGGGAGCGATCAAGGCTAAAACGAGGAGCGGTTCAAGCCGGTTTACGTCATCTTCGAGCTCACCTTCGTTGTCTTCTGATGCATCATCTCCGATTGGTCACACTGGTTATGATGCAAGAACTTCTTTCTCCATAGACTTTTATGATTCTTAGTTCTATTTAGTTAAACCGGTCATCTGTAATGGTAATTACATACTTTAATCAATCGATCATTGTTTTTTTTTAACAATTCATCAAATCAAGATTTCATAGGTTGCCTAAATTTTAAAAGATAGAAGCTAAGTTTTTTTAATTAATTTTACCCAACTTGATTTTAAATAGGAAAAGTGCAATTGCACTAGCCGGGAATCGAACTTTGGTTTGTACAGTGGCAAGGTACTATTTTAACATTTGGTCTGTTTTTTATTGCGTCTTTCTTTCCTTGGCATTGTGTTACATTTGGTGGCATTTAACTTTCACACTTTTAGAAGTAGAACCGAACTGCCTTTTGGCATATGTCTTAGGTTCAAATCTAGCTTGTACTGATTTTGTGTTTTTAACCTTAAGGCTACCGACGTAAGTTGTGTTTTATGATAGTGTGTTTTATGTGGCTCCATTGGTTAACAGGGTAAAGCTCCGGTAAGTCCATCTTCACCTACATGTCCATTTCCCATTAGATTAGTCGATTTTTTGTTAAATACAAGGTTTAGTACTGTGGTCTCTATGATCAAGGGTAATCCATTGTGACATTAATTCTGATTCTCATTTTCTTTTACAGTTTTTTCTATTAGGGGTAATTATAGGCATTTGTTTATTAGTCAAAGAGGCTCATCTAACTTCATGCGAAGTCAAACGTTGCTTTTTTTGGGAGGGGGTTGAGTGAGTACTTACTGTGGTATCCATATTCATATGTATTGATCAGTTTGTCTATCATTATATTTTTTTCTGTCTTTACAGTTACACTTCAATTGGAAGCAGCAATGACACGGTTTCAAATGCATTACTATCCATTAATGATTCTGCAGTTGGCGAATAAAAGTTCAGACCTGCATATATGTTTTCAGATGGAAGATTGGAAAGAGCAGGTAGGGCAAGAAAGGGTTGGCGAACAAAAGTTCAGACCTGCATATATGCTTTCAGATGAATAATTAGTTTTTTTAATTAATTTCAGATGGAAGATTGGAAAGAGCAGGTAGGGCAAGAAAGAGTTGGCGAACAAAAGTTCAGACCTTCATATATGCTTTCAGATGAATAATTAGTTTTTTTTTAATTAAGAGGCAACTAAGCTAATCAGTGCACACATAGCAAATTTTGAAACAAAGAAACAAAAAATGTATTGACCCTTTGTTGTTTGGTTGTTCCATCCAGGTAGACTCTGTTGTTGAAGATGTTGAAAGGCTAAAGTCTATGAGTGATTTGGTATGTAATTTTCAATTGTGATTCTCATAATTGTCTCTATTTTCAATAGATTTAGCTTAGAAGGAAAGTAGAAAAGTAATCAGAAGTGAATTTATATACAAAACCTCTTAAATCTCTTTATCAAAAACATTAGATTATTATTTAAATAATATAATCTTTGTATTCTTATCTGATACACTAATTATTTAAAAAGAAGTTAAAAGCTTTGAACAAAACATTTTTTGGCCGACAAAATCCTACTTATGACATTTTGCCATCCGGTCCCTCATGCGGATAATTCTACAATTAGGCATGCCTAGGTAGGACTAGGAGCAATCCCTGGATATAAGTGATCTCCTGTGAAGTCTCCACCAGAGCAACAAAATACTTTTGTTGAGCCCCTCTCCGCCTCATGGGAAAAAACGGTTGGTTGGTATGATGGGCCGGATGTTACATACTGTGTATAAAAATTTCTCATGATGCACATTGGTGACCCCCTTTTTGATGTTATTTACTTGGAAATTGTCAATATAGGTATTTGTATATGGAGGGGTTGGACCGTTACATTCAGATGTTACTGTTGGATGAGTTGCCAAAGCGTTTCATGTCCGTTTGGTATAATTTTTTGTTTTGCTGCAATGTTCTCATTTGCTAAAGATGATTTTCCCTTGAAGCTGGATTGGGTCTGGATTGGGTCGGGTCGTTGCGAAAAAGGTCCATTATCTCTTACTCCTTTATGACCATTGTAGTTTGTTGTTGTGAGCTTTTGGGGTACAAAGCTTCAAACACACACAAGTATAACTCACAAAGATCTGATTATTTTCTGCTTCAAACCCCACTTTAATTTATTCTCAAACTTTCATATACACACAGACACATGCAACATAAATAAAGGAAATCACTTACCCACTGTGATCACTACTCCATTACTTGACTCAACAAACACTAACCCATGAACATTCATGATAATCTAAGTATGAAATTTGGTAACTTATTTGTGGCTTTAAGCACTCAATTATTGAATTTTCATACCAGGAAAAAGACTTGTCAGTTTAGTTAGTGGCCACTGTATCAAATTTTCTAACATATGCAATGACAATTTTGATTGGAATAGAATAATAAGATGTTTTTATTTCAACCAAAGTGTATTAGAGATGTCTTCTTTTATGAATATTATTAGAAACTTAACTAAGGTTTTTGCTTTTTTTTTATTTTGGTTTTATATGAATACTGGGACCATGAAATGAACAAAGAATCAAACGTATATGGCTTACTGTTTGTTTACTTTGTGCAGGCTACCTTTTACAGGATGATCATTGGAAGTACTAGGATTTATAATGAATTATGAAGCATGTAAATGAAAATTTTAGATGCTGCTGCTGATGCTTATGAGTATGCTTTATTTTGTCATTGGGATTTTATATCTTGATTCACCCCTAACACACACTACATAACCAATTTGGTTATGTTTTGAGTGACCGTAAAAAAATATCCGTTATTTTTTGGGTTTAGTATTTTAAATTATGTTACTCATTGCTTAAAATAAAAATGACAATTAGTATTGTGATTTATTGATAGCATCCGGTTTTTAAAGACTGATGGTAACATTTGGGCATTTGGCAATAACTTTGCTACATGGGGTTTACGGTGATATGTATGGTTATGGTTATGCAATTTATGGTCCTTATTCACTTATGCCAACAATTGGTTATGATGGTCACCTTTGTGATGCTCGGCAGTTCTAATATCTAAGTTTTTATTTTCAACCAATGAATAAAAAACTTATCACACTCAAGTTTATAGAAACGTATACAACATGCTCAGTAACAACTCGTCTGTGTTGTAAATTTGTGCCACCCCCACATCGCGCAAGTATTAATGAATGAAAATGTTAGGAACTTGTAATGGGTTGGTTCGTATTAGATATCATAATCTTATCTGATATCAGTTGGGCACCCGCCGCAACGCGCGGGCAATCCAACTATATAAGGATAAAAGACGGAGAAACTCTCATTTTGTCAATGTGTGATAAGTCACAAATGTATCAAACGGGGACGATAAGTGAGTGAAAAAAAGTGCAACTGCCAAGTGTTAAACCCATGATCAACCTCACTTGTGGCACAAAGAGAGTCATGCCAACTCTTGTCTCACTAACTTTGTATTTAAATCCTAGATGTAATATTTAAAAGGGGAATTGGATTTTAATAATCCAAACTTTCCTTTATTGGCGGGCAATAATCTATACTTAAGAAATTTTCCATACAAGTCTCACCTTTTAAAGTATTGACTGACAATGAACTTATGTTAACCGAAAACTAATCCATTTTCAAAACTGAAAGAGACTGAAAGTTAAAAAGTTATTATCGGCCAATACGCTGAAAGTTGGGACCGTAGTGGTGAATTTCTTAAATACATATTATTTTGTAGTGGAGCCAAATTACAATGATGTTGTTTTCGGTTAATGGTTTCGTATGTTGGAATGCTTGTTCCTAAAAAGTTGTTGCATGTAAAAGCACGGTATAAATAGTTTCATGAGGGTGTAAAATCGTAAACGGTAGGATGCCACAGTTATAAAAAAATGACATTTGTTGTTAAATAACTTGCGACCGGTTAGACTCCTTACGAAGACGCTGAACATTTATATATATGTATGCAAGGGCTTCCCGTGAATGCCTATTTGAAGAAACAATAAGTATCACGGTGATTATCACTAATCCCCGTTTGGTTTATACTTATGTAACGTCAGGAATAATCCTTTACCCAAACCTCTAGGTTTAACCCGTGTGAGAATAAGAAGTGAGTGTGTGTGTGAGCTTAGTTAGTAATGACACAAGATGTAAGTGGTTCAGTCGAAGTTGACCTACGTCCACCGTAACTAGCCGGAATATTATTAATGATCAAGTATTACAAGAGACTAGTGTTAGGTTACAATGAATAATTTCGGATCCTCCTGCAAGGAGATGACTATCCTTATTTATAGGTGAACTCGTGGGCCTAATAGAGAAGCTCACGAGAAGTTATCCCCACTTGGGCCCGATCAAGGCCCAAGTCCAGACTCTTCAGGAAAATGGCGGAAAAAGGCAGATCACTGTGGATGACGTCAGGCTGTAGCATGATCGTTGCTCGAGGCGGACACGTGGCAGCCTCTGACTGGCGAACGACGGCCTTATCTTGACTACAGTTGTTGACCATGCCACTGCCACTTGATTTGACGTTTGGCAGTAGCAGGGGATGTTTGCTGGTCACTGTTGACGACGGCATGGTGGGAGCGTGGGCACAGTCATGTCGTCGTTCCTGTCAGTAGTGGTTGTACCACCCCTGCCACTTGTCGTCTTCTCGTTGGTGCTTACTCTGTCAGGGATCCCGCTGAATCTTCCTTTTGTGATCTCCTGTACCTCGTACCGAAAGTAGTAAGGGAAGATTCCGCGCATGGGAGCACGCGCTTATCAACTGCTGTGTGTTAATTATCATTTGGCGACCTTGCGCGCTGGCTTGCTCTTTGCCTCGCCAGCGCCGCGGAGGGAACATGGCGCCAGGATTACGGTTTATGGGATAGGGATGCCGCCTCCCTCTGGATTAGGCTCCCTATCCCTTCACTATTATTATTCCAGCAACGTTTATGCCGCTGTTACAAAAAATTGACATCTGCTGTTAAACAACTCGCAACCGGTCATACTCCTCACGGAGACAATGAGTATTTATGTTTGCAAGGGCTTCCCATGAATGCCTATTATTTTTCCAGTGACGTTGTGATTCACTTCTATGGCACTGAGTTCTTGCGTAGACCGATGAGCCAAGATGTTGAGGTTTTGTACCAATCACACCAAGAAAAACATCACATTCCTTGGATGATGGGTAGCATCGACTGTACACATCTTATTTGGAAAATGTGTCTAACTATGTTGCGAGGTCAATTTATGAGAGGTGATAAAAAATACCCGATGGTCATGTTCATAGCGGTTGCGCCAAATGATTTATGGTTTTCGCATGCGTATTTGTTTAGTCGTGTTTAATTTAGTTTTTATTTTAAATGGGGAAATTGGATTTTAATAATTCAAGCTTTCTTTCGTTGGCCAACAATAATCTTTTCTTAAGAAATTTCCCACAACAGTCCCAACTTTTAAAGTATTTTCCTCCAATGAGCTTTTGTTAAACAAGAACTAAACCAGTTAGTGGATGCTGACATGACATGCTATGTCAGCGTCCATGGCAGCATCCACGTCAGTGTCAGCATGCCATATTAGCGTCAACATGCTATGTCAACGTCCACATAACATCCGTGTTAGTATCAGCATGCTACATCAACATAGCATGTCAGCGTTAACCATTTAATCAAAATTCGAACCGAATTTCTCGAAATTTCTTGACAAGTATTTGAAATTTCTTGAAATCCATTGATAAGTTCTTGAAATTCCATATATGCATGTTTGAAACCTTTTAATGAGATATTTTTTTAGTCCATGATTGTAAGTTTATATTAGTCCTTTGAGACTTTAGAATCAGATTGCTTAAATTTACATGTCGATTTATGCTTCAATTTCCCTTCAGAAGCATCAAAGCAATACATCAGGTTCAATTTAAAGGATTGAACTATTTTAAGTTTTTATTGGTTCGAGTTACTTGCATCAATTAGATACGGAAAGGTTTTATAATCCAGATACTTCATCTTCGATCCAGACCGAGTTTAGTTGATTTCGATAATCTAAAGTTATATTGTTAGAAAATTAAAAGCACAAAATTCAATTCAACGTTTGGTTATGAGAAATTTGACCTGATCCGACCCAACAAGAAAATTATATCGTTTGATTTTGAGAAATGTAACCACCGAAAATGGGTGAACCCATAAGAAATTTTTTTTGAATCCGTTGCCGCCTGGGCGGAATCAAATCTATAAGTTTTTGTTTGGGTTAGAAATAGAGGGAAAAAAATTGTATTTAGATTGGTACAGGTGTAGAACTCTCTCTTTGTAATGGCCCTATTGTTCTTTTGTTTTTTGCCGGCATGCTGCTAGCTTCTTACTAGTTGTAGGTGTTTGGCTGTGTGGTTTATGAAGTCTCTTGTTAAAAAAAAAACACATAGTGGAGGAGATAAAGGAAATGTCGTGTGAATATCTACATATAAAGTAGTGGAGAAGATAAAGGAAATGTCGTATGAATATCTAGTGTTAGGTGTTTGGCCCTTTGCTTATTTTTAACAACCAATCAATATCTACTGGGATACCATGTAGCAACTGGTCTAGATTTGAGATTGGCTTGGGATATTCAGACGCTAGGGTTTTTTTTTATCTAGATACTCCCTCAACGACCCATTGAGGGCCAAAAATTGGAAAAAAGACGGCCATTGAGGCCTAGACGGCCCCTATAGGTTTGCCAATTAGACTATCTTTAATGCTACGTGCACCCTTAAGCGCCCTTAGCTGACACGTCATCTGCCACATCATATCCTTACAAATCTTTAAAAACCCTTATTTCATCTCCAACCCTATAAATATCCTTACCCTTCATAATTTCCACCTCATCACCTAATAACTACACACAATATTCATATAAAACTTTTTTTTTTTTTTTACTTTGGGCCCACCACATTTAAAAAAACCAATAAAAACAAAGCCCTTGTGGAAGGGCATGGAGGCTAAGGGCACATGATTGATAAATTTCTCCAATGGTAAGGGCTTGCAAGGGCCTCCAAGGGCATCACTCCTAAGGATGCATTAGAGGTAGTCTTATTGGTAATCATTGACCAATCATTGGCAATGATTGGTAATGAATGGTACTAGGATGGGTCGTTGAGGCCTCAATGGGCCGTCGATTTTCACATTTTTGTAAAAGAATGAGCCGTTGAGGCCCCAATGACCCGTCGTTTTCCCAGATTTGGCCTCATTGACCCATTGAGATTTCGTGTTAAATCTATCCAATTTTGTGATTGCTTTAGATTTATTTTTATTTGCTCTTGAAGTGCTCTCAGGCCAATCCTAGCCTCAACTATGAGGGTCATTTTGATGTAAAAAAAAGCCATCTCGCACACTAATCATATTTTGACTATTTAAATAAAGAATACTTAAATATTGCGTCAACTGGATGCTAAGCTGGCACTGGATAAAGCCCCTGCTAAAGTCACTTGACCCTATTATGGTTTAGGTGAGGATGGGCTTTAACTAATATTTTTTTAATTTTATTTTTTATCCTTTTTAACTTTGTAAAGTAATATTAATAGAAAAGTAACATTATTAGAAAACATAACATTAAAATAAAAACACTACAATTCAACAAATAAAACTAGTCCAATACAAGATTATCGAGGCGTCCAGCCCATAAATGTTTGACCAACTCATGGTGAAGGTTTCCATGCATCTCACTTTTCTTGAGATTGTGTATGTTTTGGAGTTTTTGATCATCAGTGATTGTCGATTGACCACATGGGACATCACCTTAGTAGTTTTGACAAATAGCCATGCCTTGATCCTCGAGAATCATGTTATGTAGAACTAGACAAGTGTAGGCGACGCCCATTATTTTCTCTCGTGTTCAAAACCTTATTGGGTTGACAATCAAGTGAAAATTTTCTTTAGAACTCCAAACACTATTTCAATATCTTTTTATGTTTGTAAAGTACTTACGTTAAAATTGAAGGGTTTTTTTTTTTTTTTTTTTTTTTTTTTTTTTTTTTTTTATAAAATTAGAGAGTGCTGTGGTAGAAAACGGTAGAAAAATGGTTGAGTTGGTTTGATTTATATAGAAAGTAAATAAAGTTAATTTTAATATATATATTTTTTAAAAGTATCCATTACCCCAACGGTCATTTTTTTTAAACTGGCCAATCAAACCACCCCTAGCCCCCACACCCGAGAGAAACCCATGTTGGAAGGGTCATGCCGACCGTCATTCACCTATGGGGTGATGTTCATGACGTGGGTTGGTTTCCCACGTCCAAACCCCCGTCCCACCCCCTTCTCTCTTAGAGAGAATAGTTCCAGTTGATGTCCACATCATAAACACATAGTAACACACGTGTTGTTTTTGTGTATATATATACAAGAATCTTGACATCACATATCATCGAACACATTTGCTCTTGATAACCCATCTTGCTTTGCATTCACTTTTGCAACATTAATAGAAATGGCAAGTGAGCAAAAAAGATGGCCAGTTATGCATGTATTATCAATAATCTTAACACTAAAAATGGTTTCTTTTGAGGTTAACGGTAACCCTCAGATTCCATGTTACTTCATTTTTGGCGATTCTTTGGTCGATAATGGAAACAATAATCGTATGTTGTCAATGGTTAGAGCCAATTACTTTCCATATGGTATCGATTTCCCTGGCGGCGCCACAGGAAGGTTTAGCAATGGCAAAACAGTTGCAGATGCTATTTGTAGGTTAAATTCATTGCTTTTGTTTGCAATTTGTAATTGATCATATAGTTACATAATTAGAGAAATTTGTGTTCGTTATAATTTATTTTGAATAAGTTATGTTACAAAGGACTAGACTGTTAATGCATAAAGTATAAAAATGATTTTTATAACGTGCGTAATTTTGATTTCCTTCGTGCGTAATTTGATGCAAATTTTTATGTCTAATTATGATTTTCCTTCATGCGTAATTTTCAGTTGATATTTCCTTCATGCTTAACTATTAAATTCTTCATGAGTAATTCCTTTTTTTGCACTTTGTACGTTAATCTACCAAATTTACTTTTTAGAGATGGATCATGAAAATAAATTTAATTATAATTTATTATCTGCTATCTATCATATTATATAGAATAAACTAATATAAACTTGGATGCGTGTCATTCATTAAAGTCATTTTTTAGTTCTCTTCTCTTTATTCTATTTAAATATGGATACTTATATTTAATTAAAGATTAAATATATTATTTATCATAGTTAATTAATGATAAGTAACTTTTAATTAAAGATATTATTTCTTTTTATCTTACTTAATTATGGATAATTAGTTTTTTTTGTAATAAAAGATTGTTATTATATTATTAATCAAATAAATTTAATATAAAATTAATTATTAAGATTTTAAATAAGCGTATATTTTTTCTTAAAAACTTCACCAAGTTCAAACTTATTTTATCTAAAATGTTAAAAATGAAACATATTGAAGACAATTGTTTTTATAGATGATATCTAAAAATTTTCATATACTTGATGTGGTTGGATGGAAAATTCTAGTAAAAATACAATATGTTAAATAATAAAAAATAGGTACTAAAACCTTAAAGTTAATTTTAATAGAAAAAATAAAAAGTGCTTTAAAAATTATCTTAGTAAAATTTAGAAGGCTAAGGGTTGTGGTTTCTCATTCTCCCTCCTTGTCTACCTCAGCGTCATGTCACATTCCCCTTCCCCCAAACAAGGGTGTGGTTCCCCCTTCCATTTTTTTAAATGCACTGGTCAAATATTTGACCGGGAGGACGTGGATTATTCCTCGGTTGCACCGAACAAAGGGCATTGGGGGGGGGGGGGGTGGTTCCCGACAGGGGAGGGTGCCACCTAGGTTCCCCGAACCCACATCCCTTTGTCTAACTAGTATGTTCAAGTTCATTTTTTTAAAAGCATATCTAGTTAACAAATAACATTATTTTTTGTTCTATTAGTATAATACACCGATTTTTCAACAGTGAAATACATATGTTTTTTTATTAATTATAATACACAGAATTGTAGCAGTTTATTTATAAAAATTAGACGTCTAATTAATTACCTCTAAATAGAAAAATTAGACTACTAATGGTGCATAGTTGCTTTTATCATTATTTACGAAATTACCACCATCTCACAATACACACATTATTGTCTTTAGCGGTAGTTCAGCCAACACAATAAAAAAAAGGAACATGTATCAAATTTACCATTAGTTGCTAGGATTTAAATAATTAAGACACTACAATATGCCCATGATGATGTGCAGTTGATCTTTTTTATACTAAATTCGATGTATATATTTAAATGATCATGAATTACTCTTAACAAGTTGCAAATTTTTTCATCTGTAGCTGAGCTTCTGGGATTTGATGATTATATTCCATCATATGCGAAGGCTAAGGACCGCGCGATACTTACTGGGGTGAATTATGCCTCAGCAGGAGCAGGAATCAGAGATGAAACTGGTCGACACTTGGTACAAGTTTTCTAAAGTTTTTCAATTATATTTCTGAAACATTATTGACTGTTTAGTTTTCTCAACACAACTAAACACTAAGAATTCATTCATTTATTGCAGGGTGCACGGGTTAGCTTCGGCGGCCAGGTTAATAACTACAAGAAGACAGTGTCACAAGTGGCGAATATACTTGGCAGCAACGATTCAGCAGCGAATCATCTTAGACAATGTATACACTCTATTGTATTTGGAAGCAACGATTACCTCAATAACTATCTTGTGCCTAAAAAATACCAAACTAGCAAGAAATATACACCAGAGGAGTATGCTTCTGTTCTCATTCAACAATATTCCGAGCTAGTACGTGTAAGTAGCACAATTCTTTTTCTCAAAACTAGACCAGAACCGTCTGTATTAGAACCGAATACTGGACCTGTGGTTGGACTAGATGCCAATTTTTTTTAAAAAAAATTTATAATAGCTTTTTCTTCCAATATCTCAGTTACTTATATTATGCAGGTTATTCTAGGTTCATATTTTGTTAACATTGCAGATTTACATTTACAAAACAAAATATAAAATAGTTCAATATTTGTTTTAGAATAGTTATACATATATAATCTTCACAAGTGATATTGAAACACAATAATGAAACAAGAAATATGGTTCCTAAAGAACTTCACGTGAATTGAATAGAATGTGTAGGATGTTATTTACAGCTTGAAATACATGAACCTATATATACTAATCTAACAGGCACCTTCCAACGGTCACAACTCTTCACGAATAATCGCGTCTCTTCCCTTGCTTGATCTTGGCCTTTGATTTAATCAACATGAAGTGGCGTGTCAACCCTTGTTGTATGTGGTGTCTACTCCCAATCAACATGTCCCTTTGTTTAGTGCTAACTTCCAAATGGTGTGTCTAGATTCATTGTATCTCCTACTTTTGTGGAGTGGCGGTTACCAACTTTGGTTCTTGTCACAATGAACCCTTCCATTAATACATCACTCCTAAATACATAGTAACATACTATATACTAATTACACTAAGACCCTTATACTTTAGATGTGTGGGACTAATCCATCATCATTCTCCCCTTAATCACGAACATCTTCAAACTTGTAGGTCTTACACTTCATGCACATCTAACTCCTCGAATCTTCCCGATATCCAATGCTCCACATGGATCTTCTTATTCACGAACCTTGCTCCTCACTAACTTGTTTCACACGAACACTTGTCTTGATCGCACCTTGTTTTCATCACACGAACCTCCTTTTTGTGTAGTTGCCTCACATAACTCCACCTAATCTTGATTAAATTTCGTCGCCATCGTCTCACATGACTTCAATCCATCTCGCATAGACTTTCTTGATAATCTGAGTCACTCAAATACTTTCTTGTGGTTGTGTCATGCAACAATTCGTTCTTCTAATCCAGTCACAGGATTATTCATACCCTTTACACATGTGTATTCTCCTTGATCTGCCACAGATTCGATTTCCTCTTCACGGTTGTCTCACACAACAAATTCTTCATCATTGATTGCTTCCCACAATCGGTATCTTCACATTTTCCTGATCCACTCACTAGATTGTTTGATAGTACCACCCTTCACAGGTTACGCATCACACGATTTCCTTGCTTTAATCTTATCACACGACCAAAGTCCCTCTTTCTATTTCTCTTCAATCTACCAATAGCCTCGTCTAGAGTCATCGTGTCTAGATCCAAATATTGTTCTATGGATGCAACAATCTGAATAAATTTGCCTGGCATGACGTTGAGCAGTTTCCGTACTAGAGTTGATTCATCAAGAGTTGTTCCAAATTCACTAGCCATTGTAACAATACCATTGATCTTTGCAGAAAACGTACCAATCGTGTCATTTTCCTTCATTTCCTATAACTCGAATTCTGACATGAGTGTTTGCAAACGAGCCTTCTACACCCGAGTTTCACCAACATGCCTTATCTTTAACTTGTTCCAAATCTCTCTTCCGGTTTGAAATTTGCCACTTGTAAAACGACATCCTTTGGTATTGTCTGGAAACAGATTTGCAATTGCCGCTTTGTCTTTCTTCACAACTCCTTGCGTTTCTTCTGTGGGTTTTATCATATCTCATAGTCCATTTGCTTCCGGTATGGTTTTGATGCGTATTGCCCATACCGTGTAATTTGTTGGTTTTAGAATTGGACATTGATAGTGGGTCAAATATCCCACATCTTTGTGAATTACAACTTGTTGACCCGACTCACTCGGTGCATCCATCATGATTTCTTATCTAATGACTATCTCAATGTAATTCTACAACGTTGTATACTTTTTGTTTCTATGCCACCCAAATCAAAATTCAGATTTTAGAAAGTTTGAAAAACCTGAATTGAACCATATACTATAACTTGATTTTCTGAATTCGGTTTACTCCTGCGAACACCACCTTGATCGCGTATAACCCGATTTTTTTCTGAAACTTCCTAGCACCCTAAAGCAAATCGATCCCCGAACTTTCCTTCAACTATGACCCACTATACGCACGAATTACCGAACCCGGTCGTAAACCGTTGAATCGAACACCCACGCGAATTGAAACCCTAGATTCACGAATTATCTTTCCTGCGATCTTCGCGCCTTCGAATTCCTAAATCCGTGAACTAATATCAAAATCCTAGTGCTCTGATACCACTGTTGGCCCCAATCTTCACAACTAATATTGAAACGCAATGATGAAACAAAAAATATGATTCATAAAGAACTTCACGTTAATTGAGTAGAATGTGTAGGATGTTATTTACAGCTTGAAATACAACAACAACAACAACCGTACCTAGGAAATCCCACAAATAGCGACGCTATTAGTAGGGTTTGGGGAGGGTAAGATGTAGGCAAACCTTACCCATATCGTTAGAGATAGAGAGGCTGCTTCAAGAGAGACCCCCGACTCAAAAAAATCAAATACACACTATATATATATATATATATAAATAAGTAAACAAACACCAAACATTAAAAAAAAAGTAGTAAATGAATAACATAGGACAAAAAGTACATAAATAACCTCATGGCATAACAAATATAAATACATGCATAGAGACCATCCCTAAAAACAAAGCACCGACACAAAAGAACTTTTCTCCTAATTCCTAAAAATCTTTAACTTTGATCCTAAGTCTCCACGAATTCCTATCTTGGACCATATACTTAGAGAGATGCAATTCTAACAAGTCTTGCCTAATCCGATCAACCCAAGTCAATTTGGGTCTGCCTCTACTCCTCCTCCCCTCCATAGCTTGAAATACATAAATCTATATATACTAGTCTAAGAGACACCTTCTAACGGTCACAACTCTTCATGAATAGTCACATCTCTTCCCTTGCTTGATCTTGGCCTTTGATTCAATCAACATGTCTTTTGATGAAGTGGTGTGTCTCCTTGAATAGTTGTTACCGTTGCTGTATGTGGTGTCTACTGCCAATCAACATGTCCCTTTGTTTAGTGCTAACTTCCAAATGATGTGTCTAGATTCATTATATCTCCTACTTTTGTGGAGTGGCGGTTATCAACTTTGGTTCTTGTCAGAATGAACCCTTCCACTAATACATCACTCCTAAATACAAAATAACATGCTACATACTAATTACACAAAGACCCTTGTACTTTAGATGTGGGATTAATCCACCATCAATATTATTATTAAATAATTTACTACGTCGCCTAGTTGTTGAAATCAGTCTAACTGGTGAACCGATAGGACAATCGGTCATGAATAGTATGGTTATGAAAACATTGACAAATCGTCTAACTTTCATGGTTTGAGTTTTATTTCCTACAACCATGAAAAATGAAATTTGCCACTTTCAGGAATTGTATAACTATGGTGCAAGGAAATTTGTGTTGCATGGCAATAGTCAGATCGGGTGTACTCCGAATGCATTGGCTATAAACAGCACTGATGGATCTACATGTGATGAGAGACTCAATTCCCCAACCAGATTATTGAACAACAAGTTGATATCACTTGTTGATAACTTGAACAGGGATCTACCAGATGCAAAATTCATCTATATTAACAACTATGACATTTTAGAGGACCTTATCAATAACCCTCAACCCTACGGTACATATTTAGATCATCCGCCTTTCATAGTTTATAGATCGAATATTCTGCGATTTAACGAAACATAACATTGTTTGTTTGGAATGAAATTACAGGCTTCACTGTGACAAATGCTGCATGTTGTGGAGTTGGAAAGAACAAAGGCGAAATCATTTGTCTTCCTGCTCAAATACCTTGTAAAAATAGAGATCAATATTTATTTTGGGATGCTTTTCATCCTAGTGAAGCAGCAAATAAAATTGTTGGTAGGAGATCTTACAGTGCACAGTCAACATCAGATGCTTATCCAATGGATATTCGTCAATTGGCTCTGCTTTAAACTTGCTAAGTTTTGCAATACTTATATTATTTTCTATTGTATTACCTTTGCAATTGTGTTTCATTACTTCTACTGTTTTGATGTAATGTATTTATGATATTGTTAACGATATGAAAACACTAAGTTTAGGTATTAGCGGTGACGGATTTAAACCAAAATATTAGGGGTAGCATTCAACCCATGGCCGGCACTCTGGTTGCAGCCTTGCACGGAGGTTCTGCTGCGCAGGAGTGAGGGGTCGAGTTCTCTGTTACTTCTTCCTTTTCCCGCTCTTGATTTGTTTCTTTTGTTTTTACCCGTTCGATACCTTGATCATGTTCTCTGTTACTTCTTTCTTTTCCCGCTTTTGATTTGTTTCTTTTGTTTTTACCCGTTCGATACCTTGACCATGGTTCAAGAGGTTTTATCTTTTAATCAACAAAACTGGAAAATGAATGGGTTATGGCCTATGGGCTTCTATTATTTTTGACGTTAGGTTTATATTAAAAACTTCGAGGGTATGTTGTTTTAAAAAAATGAGGAGTAACATTACACAAATTTCAGGGTTAATTTAATACAAAAAGCCGTAAAAAATAAAAATAAAAAAAATTTACACTACGCTGGAAACGTTGAGGGGTAGTGGGAGCTACCCTTCTAACTATATATACATCTTGTCTGCCTTGAGCATTAGGTTTTTTTTTTTTTTTTTTTTTTCACGACACACTCACACACTATAAACCTACTCTTAAAATAACATGATTTGCCCACAATGAGATTTCAACCCTCATTGTTCAAGAGACACCTAAAAATTGAGGGACCTTATAGATGATGAGATAATCAAAAGCATCAACATCGTCAACATTTTGTTTGCTTTGTTTGCCATCATTTATAGTCATATTTCAAGTGCTAGAACAAACAACTCATACTAACATATTTAAATCATAGGGTCATGAGTAAAAGCAAGTTTATTGTAGTGAAAGAAGATGTGAACCCAACCGGACTTTTGTATAGTAACATACAAATTCCGTTTGCTTCACATTAATTTACATATAATTGATCCTGAGACATGTACATACAATAATTATTAACTAAGCATTTTTCAAGTGTGTTGGGAGTATAAACAAGGGTGTATCACAAAGGTAGATGCAAAAATAATGAAGGATAAGTTTATTGTGAATTTTTGATAATTTAATGAAATAAAGTTACCCCATAGGAAGATGTAATAATTCAATGTGGATACAAAAATAATGAAGGATAACTTGATTGTAAATTTTTGATAATTTAATGAAATAAAGTTACCACATGGGCATTTAGGGAAGAAAAGTGGTAAAATTTAGGAAATTGTAAAGAAACCCTTGATACCATCTTAACTTTGGACAATTCGAACATATTTCCCCATGCCTCCTCTTTTATAATGTAGTATAGCGTGAATGCCCGTGCGTTGCAGCGGGTGCGTCTGTTTTGTCGCCTTCTAGTTGTTGGGGTTTGTGGCACGTGTGTTGGGTTTGTGTGTGAATTCTAAACATAACCACATTCTAAAAAGAATATATGTATAAAAAATAAACAGGCGTTCACACTTTACACAACCCCGATCCAGGTTATAAATTGTTGACCGAACATTGAAATTGCTAAATTCTTACCGTTAGCTCAAAGTCTCAAACCATATATACTGTCGGCTTACCATGAATGGATCATAATAGGTAAAAGCATGTGACATGGAAATAAGCCAATACCTTAATTCACTTAAATGAATATAGTTAGCAAACCTAGTGGTATGAAATCATATAATTTATGTCAAGAGAAACAATTAGGGATGGCAATCAAACCCGAACCTATGGGTAAACCCGAAACCCGACACATTTGGGATGGGTTTGGGGTTGGGTAATCGGGTATGGGTCCGGGTATGGGATTAGTTTTTATATTTTTCGAGGGTTTGGGACGGGTTTGGGATTTGATGATATGCCCGTTTACCCGACCCGATTACCCGATAATGTATACCCGTTTACCCGATTAGATATCCAATATAATTTCTTATATGTCTTTTTAAATACGTGTGCATAATATATCTAATTGTCCATCTAAATTGCCATATTGTGCTAAAGTTTACCAAAAATAAGTGTATATTATTTTTTTTTATCTACATGTTTGTTATCTATATATGTCTTTGAGTGTTTTTTTTTATGATTTAAGTATTTTATATGTATACATTGTAATCATTTACATATATATTTAATAATGATAAATGTAATTGGTTAGTAGTTATCCAATAGATACCCGATATGTTATTTGTTGGATATACCCACCTGTTAAGTTTTTAAAATTAATGGGTTTACCCGAAACCTACGGGTATACCCAATACCCGATGGGTAATTACCCGACGGGTTTTGGGACGAGCATACGTAATCGGGTATGGGGTTGGGATTACCTAAACCCGTCCCAAACCCGACCCATTGCCATCCCTAGAAACAATAGAGGAAAAAAACCATCTTACAAGTACATTAGGTGGAATAAAATTTCATGGAAGTCTTTTTAGGTAAACACCACTCTTCTTCACTATCATTGACAAACCCTTCAAATAGAACCTTCACCAATCAATACATTTGATCCAAAATTCTTGTTTTCTCTTTCGGTTAATCAAGCCAATGTGCGGGCACTTCAATTATTAGTACTTCTTTTGGCCCATCAAAATTTTCTATCGGTTGTACTTTGTCATTTTGTTGTCCTACATTACATGTAGAAAAAAAACATTATAATTATTCTAATGTTCAAACCATGATAGTCATTAATTGCTATATCTAAAAACAATATTTGTAAAGTGGTCATGAATCATGATACATGTAGATGCACAATTTTTACAAAGTGGTCAATCTTAGAAATGAAAATGATGTTCCAAAATAGTGTTCTCCCGCTACATTTTTTATTTGTTTTTTATAGTGGCGAGTTGCAAGAACGACGTGTAGGTGGTGAGGTTATGGTCGTGTCAGTGGCAATGGGTAGGTGGTGGTGATGGGTGGCAATCACTCAAATCTAGTAATTAAAATTTGTAGTCACACAAAATCCACTAATTTAAATTTGTAAATTTAAGTGAAACATACCAACACATAATGCAAATTAGGGATGTTATATAATGCATAGATCAATGCTTCATTGCTTCCAAACATAAATAATGTAACAAGCAGCTTTGTTACAACTTAAACTAAAAGAATATATACAAGAAGTTGTTAGGATATTCCAACAACAAAATAATAAAAAAAATATTCAAGTCAAACCATGAATACTTGATGTATTCTTATTTTGGTGATATGCATTAGCACAAAGGGCCACTATTTTACCAAATATTCATATTTATATTTTTAACCATTTTCAGAAGAAAAAATATAACATAGTGAAGGTGAAGAGCATTGTGGGGTTTCAAGGATTAATACATTCAATTGGGTGTTTATGGTGTAGTTACATCTTCATGTGGATACAAAGAGTGCATAAGAGATATATACAATTAGTATTAAAGGTTGTACATGAGGGCATAAAAGGAAGAAAATTACAAAAAAATAAAGACTTGTAAAGGACCTTTGGTATACCATCTTAACTTTGGACAATTTGGACATATTTGCCCATGCCTCCTCCTTTATAATGTAGTACTAGTGGGTTGCCCGCGTGTTGCGGCGGGGAACACAAACTTCGGTTGGTGATTTTCAGGACGTGCATAAGTTGTTATTTGGCTGAATTCGGTTTCGAGCCATAACCATAACTTTCGATTAAGGTATTTCAAAAACCAATGGGTTTCAACTATTTCAGCTTGATAAATCGGTTATGAACATTGGGTCAAATCAGTTGTCGACTAATAATCGGAAACTTAACTTGAGATGAAAATTATCATAATATCCTCTAACCTCATGAACCAGGGGAAATTTTGTGAGCGATGTCTTGTTCCAAGCTTTGCTTGAGTTTTGGCTTCTCTTTGTCACAACATGATGCTTATGATTTTGGTATTGTTTATTGAACTGATAGAAATCGAGCACAACAGATTAAATGTCATGCATGCGAATTAGAACCAAAAACTAAAAAACCTACCTTTGATCTGCTGAGATTCTTGTGACGTCTAAAGAGGTCTTCGTGTTTCTTTCATTCAAAACAAACAAATATCAAACAACATACGAATTAGAACCAAAAACTAAAAAACCTACATTTGATCTGCTGAGATTCTTGTGACGTCTAAAGATATATGGTGAATAAAGAAGCTAGTCATTTTCCCACTTGTACACAAATAGGTGAAGTTTTCAATTTGTTTATAGTTGCATCTATTCAATCGATTTATGACTGATATTAAAATCTCTATCCGCTTAAAAAATGAAGCATCACAGTGTCCTTTGGTTTCCAAGATAACACAAATTTAACTTTTCAACTCCTCTTTTCGGTTTTGAAACTCGCTCTAACATTGTCACAACTCACAAATGTTATAGTATTTTAAAGCGACATGAATTCAACTTTTCAACTTCTCATCTAAGTTTTGAAATTCACCCTTAAATTGTCACAAATGTTATAGTAATTTAAAGAGTGTAGAAAAGACAACTTTGCCCTTAAACTAACCTCATTTACTATTGTACCATAAGCATAAACACTTGTATTTACTTAAATTTTACTGTCATCCTTCCCTTATGCTTTATAATATAGTATAGATATATATAGATATCAATGGTTATCCTAATATTCAAACTAGAAATAAAGCAATTGCGTAATTACTAAAAAAACTTAAAGACAAATAACAAAACAAATGATAATGCTATATAATAAACTAGGTTATGTACCCATGTTATAAACGGGTTGAACAATTTAAATTATATATGTAAATTTATAAGCATAATTAAGAAAAATTAGATTACATATTATATTGAAAATAAAAAAAAATTGTATTTACAACTAAAAAAATATAAAATATTCATCAACCTCTTAATAATTTCTTGTAAAAAACACTCATATTCATGTAAAACTATTTCCAGACTTATCAAAATATATCTTACATACCGTGGTTGTTACCTTGTAGACTGCAGGTACAACTAATCAAAAAAATAAAACTAATAAGAATAAATCTATTTAGACTAATATATAAAAAAAATGAAATTGATTTAAAAGTACCTCTCCATTCTTTAAACATGTCAATCGAGCATCGTTCATTTTGGAATTTGACATAAAGTTTCTTTCAAAGCCAAAGTATTTCTAACCTTGAGTGTATAATCATTTTTTCTAAGATAAAGGTTGTTAAACATAATGACATTTATGGGTTCAATTTAATTGTAATTATAAAAAAAATATTAGGTGAATTATTAGCATGAAAATGAAGATTGAAAAAAATTAGTAATGAAAAGACTACGACCACTTACTTAGATATTACATTGCTCTGTTGGAGTAACTTGAAGAAACAAACTCAATGAAGATTTTAAACAATGAATTTTCATATATAAAATGTATTTTATATATGAAGTTATTATAATATGGAAATAGCCAAGCAAATTTAGTTGTGTATAAAATCAAATATTAAAATTAATGTAGATTAATTTATTGTATTTTATTTGTTTAGAAAATTTTAAGGAACATAGTTTCATACTTAGAGTGAAATACCAAATATTAAAAAATAGGTTAATTTAAGGTACACAATTTATATTTAAATTAAATGACGTATAGCTACGATATCTTAAAAAACAATGAATAATTTTTTAATAAAGTTGACTTCCGTTAGTTAATAAACATTTTCAAGTTATGTTTGATAATTTATTTCTACTTTTGTGTTAAAATATAATTGTATTAATTTATTTATGAAAACATAGTGTGTTTGTTTGTATGTGTGTGCATATATATATATATATATATATATATATATATATTAAACTGAATTTCGGCAATTATATTAATAGTTATATTTGTAACCAATAAAAACCGAAAAAGTAAGAATTAATAAATAATGAAACAAATTAAAATAAATGTATTGATATAAATAATAAAAATTAGAGACTTTATGAATATGAGAGAGTTCCATGTACCCCATGTGTCCATGTATTATCTTTTATTAGTATAAAATAAAAAAAGATTAATGTTGAATGGTTTATTTTATTCATTTGTTCAGAATAATGTGTAAGTCTCACAAAAATTAAGTAATTACATTGTGCTGGTTAATAAACTTTTTGAAAGTATGTCTAATAACTTATTACTAATTTTGTATTATAATAGAATTATATTAATTGATTTACGAAAACACAAGATAAATTTATCTTATATTGAATTTTACTAATTAAATTAACAATTGTAGTTGTAATAGAAATTTTTAGAAACGGATTGAATAAGAATCTATCTATATCAATAACATAAATCATTCGATCAATAGGTTTTTAATGAATTTTGTTACAACTATGATTATTAATATAATTTTATTTGAATTTATTGTATTTTATTGAATAATAAAATTAGAGAATTCATGATGGAGTACCTTGTGTCCCTCATGTGTTTTCTTATATTAATATAGATAATAAACTTCATTCGAATATTTAATTTTTTTGAATTATTGTCTCTAATATCCCGTTAAGGTGTATGGTGTCTTGGGCATATGGGCAAATCTACGCAGGGCCGGCTCAACCGCTAATTTGGTGGCCTAAAGCATATGATAAAATTGAGGCATTTTTTTGGATAAAGATAATTATGTTCTTTCACATTACTAAACAGAACAGGCTGTTAAATCAAATAAACATTTTTCTCCAGATATTCAGTGATCATAAACTTTTTACTATTTAAATCGGTATCTATTGCTAAAAATTAAAGGCTAAAGTAAAAAAACCTGACAATTAATTGCGTGTTTTGTATACAAAAATATAAGTAAAATTGAAAATAGAGAAGTATAGAAATGCAAGTTAGATACAAGTGTTAGGTTAAAATGGTCACATACGCAAAGATAAGCTCCTAAAGTGCTATTATCTTTACTTTTTTTTTTTATCATCTTCTTCTACTCTTTGTGGTTTTCTTCGTTGCAACATTATTTCCCGCCATTGTTACCTCTTCTCTGCAAAAATTATTGCCAAAACTTAAAAACCCTAAACAAAAATTGGGGGCCTAAAGCAGCCGCTTCACTTCACTTACCCAAAAGCCGGCCCTGGATCTACGGTTCATAAGAATCCATTATGTTTTGAATTTTTAATAGACGTTATATAGTAAAAAAAAAAATACTCTGACTGAACCCACAAGTATATTGAAAGGAACCCATATATTTAAGCAAGGAACTAATCTAGTGGCAACTCGTTTTGTTGTGAAGTTCGTCGTAGTTAGGCTCTACGGGACCCATGTTCGAATCTATACTATGCCATTATGTTGTAATAAACCTTTTTCTAGTGTTAACTTTGTGTGTTTTTGGCTACCAAAAGTATTTAAGAAAACCTTTAAAAAGGCACCCTTGGCCTACTTCTTAACCAAAGGCCCAAAGAATTTCTACTAGGGTGGAGGGAGCGACATGCGGGTAGGGCTTGTGGGTTGAAATCCTTTGCAGCTACACTGTCGCCACCCAGGGGTATTCTTGGCGGGTTTGGTTCCAGGGTACACCAAGCCGCGTGAAACATTTGTGAGCGTTGGGGTATTAAAAAAATTAATAATTTAAAAAGTAACATAAATGTCTAAACTTTCACCGTTTTAATTTAATCAAATTATCTACATTCTCAAACCTTTTATACTCTCAATTTTAGCAATTATCCGGTTAGAATGACTAATTTCTCTAACGATGACCTTAGTTTATTAATCTGCCCGATGATTCCGATAGTGATATTTTCACAAACAATAGTAGCATACAATTTTCAAGAATCTCATCGACCAAGACGAAGAAACCACCAACATCAACATCTACTAAGAGAATTGTGTCACATGATCGCGAAAAAGTCACAAAGTTCTTATGGAAGATTATTTTGTAGTGGAGCCAAATTACAATGATGTTGTTTTTGGTTATTGGGTATGTCGAAACTCTTGTTCCTATAAAAATTGTTGGTTATGTAGAAGCACGTTATGAATAGATTCAAGCGTGCGTAGACGGTAGGAAGAAAAAGAGTCGTATGTCGCCGTTACAAAAAAAATGACATTTGCTGTAAAACAACTCGCGAGCGGTCATACTCCTGACGGAGACGATGAATATTTATGTATGTCTGCGACGGCTTCCCGTGAATGCCTATTATTTTTCCAGCGACGTTTATGCCGCCGTTACAAAAAAATGACATCTACTGTTAAACAACTCGCGACCGGTCATACTCCAGACAGAGACGATGAGTATTTATATATGTCTGCAAGGGCTTCCTGTGAATGTCTATTATTTTTCCAGAGACGTTGTGTCTCACTTATATGGCGATGAGTTCTTGCGTAGACTGACGAGCCAAGATGTTGAGGTTTTCTATCAATCACACCAAGAAAAACATAACATTCCTTGGATGATGGGTAGCATCGACTGTACACATCTTATTTGGAAAATGTGTCCAACTGCGTTGCGAGGCCAATTTATGAGAGGTGATAAAAAATTACCCGACGGCCATGCTCATAGCGGCTGCGTTATATGGTTTATGGTTTTCGCATGCGTATTTGTTTAGTTGTATTTAATTTGGTTTTTATTTTAAGAAGGGGAATTGGATGTTAATAATCCAAGCTTCGTCTCATTGCCAGCAATAATCTCTACTTAAGAAATTCCACACAAAAGTCCCAATTTTCAAAGTATGTTCCTCCAATGAGTTTTTGTTAACTAAGAACTAACCCAGTCAGCATCCATGTCAGAGTCAACATGCCATAATAGCATCCACGTCAGCTTCCATGTTAGCGTCAGCTTGCCACATCAACATTTCATGTCAACGTCCACATCAGCATCTACTAACTGAGTTAATTGTCAGTTAACAAAAGCTCATTGGATGGAAAAAATACTTTAAATGTTGGGACTGTTGTGTAGAATTACTTAATTACAGATTATTGTCGGCCAACGAGGCAAAATTTGGATTATTAAAACCCAATTCCCCTAGAAACAAAAAGTTCTTGGATAGTTGAAAGGAGTGATGCCGGTGATTTTGTGGTGTTAGGGTAGTTTACGATAAAAATGATGTGACAGTCCAGGATTTGAGGGGGCTAGGGTAGATGAAAGGAGTGCCCCCTCCACCATTAACCATTTAATCAAAACTCGAACCCAATTTCTAGAAATTCCCTTGACAAGTAATTGAAATTTCTTGAAATCCATTGATAAGTTCTTGAAAATCCGTTTATGCATGCTTGAAACTTTTTATAGATATGATATTTTTGTAGTCCATGATTGTAAATTTGTATTAGTCCTTTAAGACTTAATTAGAATCGGATTGCTTTTTATGCTTTAATTTCCATTCAGAAGCATACAAGTTGAATTTAAAGGTTTGAACTATTTTATGTTTTTATTGGTTCGAGTTACTTGCATCCATTAGCTATGGAAAGGTTTTATAAACCACACACTTCATCTTCGATCCAGACCGAGTTTAATTGATTTAGATAATTTAAAGTTTTATTGTGAGAAAATTAAAAAGCACAAAAATCAATTCAACGTCTGGTTGTGAGAAATTTCACCTAATCTTACCTAACCGGGAAATTTGAACGTTTGATTTTGAGAAATGTAACCACCGATTAAAGGTGAACCCATCAGAAAAAAAAAATTTCGAACCCGCTACTGCCTATGCGGAATCAAATCATTAAGTTTTTGTTGGGTTAGAAATAGATGGAAAAAATTGTATTTAGATTGGTACATGAGGTGTAGAACTCTCTCTTTGTAATGGCCCTTTTGTTCTTCTGTTTTTTTTTTTTTTTTTTTTTTTTTTGGTGGCGTGCTGCTAGCTTCTTGCTAGTGGTAGGTGTTTAGCTGTTTGGTTTATGAAGTATATTAAAAAAAAAAAAACTTGTGAAGGAGATAAAGGAATTGTCGTACGAATATCTACATATAAACTAGTGGAGAAGATAAAGGAAATGTCGTATGAATATCTAGTGTTAGGTGTTTGGCGCTTTGCTTCTTTTTAACAACCAATCAACATCTACGTATAAACTTGTGGATGGATCGTTTCATAGAGCAAAGATCACTAGGATACCATGTAGCGACTGGTCTAGGTTTGAGATTTCGTGTTAAATTTGTCCAATATTGTGATTGCTGTAGGTTTCTTTATTTAATAATTTGCTCTTAAGACCAATCGTAGCCTCTTGCTATGAGGGTCACTCTGATGTAAATTAAAAGAAAAAAACATCTCGCACACCAATCATATTTTGACTGTTTAAATAAAGAATACTAAAATACTATCCAATTTAATGAACAAATCATTGCTCAACCAGAAAAAATGCAATGGGACTGTCAAAGAAAAAGAGAAAAGCATGTGTTTTCTATGTTTTGGTCTAATTGAGTATCCAGGTATATCCTTTTATATCGCGTCAACTGGATGCTAAGTTGGCATCAGAAAAAGCCCCTACTAAAGTCACTTGACCATGTTGTAGTGAGTTGAGTACGGGCTTTAACCAGTTTTTATTTTTATTTTTTTTATACTTTCTAAATTTGTAAAGTAATATTAATAGAAAAGTAATATTAGTAAAAGATATGACATTAAAATAAAAAACACTGCAATTCAACAAATAGAACTAGTCAAGTACAAGATTATTAGGGAGACTAGCCCATAAATGTTTGACTAACCCATGACGAGGGTTTTCATGTATCTCACGGTTTTTGAGATTGAGTATGTTTTTGAGTTTTTGATCATCAGTGATTGTCGATTGACCACGTGGGACCTCACCATAGTAATTTTGACAAATAGCCATGCCTTGGTCCTCTATAGAATCATGTTATGTAGAATTAGATAAGTGTAGACAACGTCCATTATTTTCTCTGGTGTCCAAAACCTTATTGGGTTGACAATCAAGTGAAATCTTTTCTTTATAACTCCAAACACTATTTCAATATCTTTTTTTTGGCCAATTCTTACTTCTTTGTAAAGTACTTACCTTTATCTTCAAGTTTAGACGAAACAACTTGAACAAGTGTCGACCACCCGTTGTAAATACCATCAATCAGGTAGTAGTCGTACTTGAAATGTTCCCCATTAGTGTAAAACGATTGTGCTGTCTTGACCTCATCGATGATGTCATTGAATATAGGTGATTGGTTGATAATATTTAGGTCGTTATTTGACCCGACAACTCCAAAAAACGCATGCCAAAACGAAAGATCATGCGAGGCACCGCTTCAAGTATAATACTCAGGCCGGGATGGTCACATCGAAGAAACTAGCCTCTCAAAGCCATAGGACACATAGCCCATCCAACATAGATACAGCCGAGACTATCGAGCAATACAGGATAACCATGTTTTTCACTATTTACCTTGTATATTCGTTGGATATCAAATAATAATGTTGGTTTACGCAAATATTTTCATGAGCAAATGGATATGATCCCTACGTAAAGACATATAGTTTAAACAATGTTGACAAATTTACACTAAAAGTTAAAAAATTATAATCGGTAATACATATATATAGGTCAAGTATAAAATGAAAACCCCCTTGAGTTGAGAAAACCTTTGAAAACCCATGTAAAAAAAACATAATTTAAAAAAAATAACTAATGTAAAATACATGTTTTTAAGCGTTTTAGGCCAAAAAAATAAAAAAGAAAAGTGCCGACGAGATTTAAAAAAAAAATAATAAACAAAGTTGCTAAAGACATATCTTTTTAGCGCAACTTTGTTTATTTTAAAAAACAAATCCCATCGACGCTTTTTTATTTTTATTTTTCTTGCCCAAAATGCTTAAAAACATGTATTTTGCATTGGTTATTTTTTTCAAAAAAAAAATAATGTTTTTTTACATAGGTTTTCAAAGGTTTTCTCAACTCAAGAGGGCCCCTATATATATATACACCTTGACAAAAAAAAAATGAAGTGAATCTCGCGCAATTTTTTCACATTGCTATATTTTCATCCATTCCGTCTGACGAAATCCCATATGCCAGTTTCCAAAGAGCGACTGTACATTTTTGTATAGAGGTGAACCCGACTCGATCTCTTGCATCTTCTTTTTGTTGAAAAAAGGATATCGCTCTGACAAATCATTGCTAAACGCATAAATAGTTTTCTGCTCATTCGAAAACATCGCCAAAATGTTCTTCATTGTAAAGGGCCTAGTTATCCTACCCGCTTCAATAATCAAATCGTATTCCTCGAAAGAATCAGATGTAGAAAACGCATTCCATTCCATTGTGGTGTTGAGAGGAAGAAGATTTTTTTATAGAATGTTAAAGGATGAAAGTGAGGGTAATTTGGTTATTTATAGAAATTTAAATAATTTTTTTAAACTAACAGTCATATTTGAACAAAACACAAAAATTTCAAACATCCCACCCACTGCCCACTGTGACCACGCTCACATGCCTTTGCTCACGCCCCCTATAACCTGATGGTGTCATGGTGTGCGCTAGCCACGGGGCAGTCAAGTGGCTTGCCCACCATGCTAGCGGCACAACCACATACAATCTTAGAAACCACACTATAATCCGAGTGAACTTAATGCGCCAGTCCAAACTTTCAAACCGTAAAACTGCATATTAAACTATATGAGTGGAGGGGATTGGGTTGGGGGGTATGAGCTGGCACGTGACATTTTTTTATTTTTCTTTTAATAAACAAAATAAAAAGAATTAATTATATTAACTAAAAAACAAACTAAATTTTAAAAAAAATACAATAAATTATAAATAAAAGTACACTAAATTTAAAAAAAAAAAGACAATAAATTATACTTAAAAAAACATCAAATAAAAATTTTAAAACTGCATACTACATTTTTCCATTATTGACCGTTTCATTTGCAATGTCATTTCCAACTTGAGACCGGAAAGGTGATCGATAGCATAGCAAAGAATTTCATACCCTTCCGTTTTACTATCATACTTTATTTTTTTCGGAAGCATCTCAGATACTTTTATTCTCCTTGATCCTTTTTTTGTTGAATGGAATTGAATTCAACAATATGAGCATTTAGCTCGTTTAACTGCTCGATGTACGTCGCACCTTACCCGAGCTCGAGCTTGAAGCCGAAGCAGATGATCTCTGCGCCCTCTTTTTTGACTTATCTCTACTGGTGCGTGACTCAATTCCTTCTCGAAATCATTGTCACCCAAGTTTAGATCAACCAAGTTATCATAAGCATCCGAACAAGTTTGAGACGAGCTTGTTAATTTTCGTCCTTTTACGATTCGCTCACAAGGGGGACTCTTGCCCATTTTGTATATTGCTTCATCACATCCCAACAATGCATAAACTTGAACTCGTGTTCCTTTTCGTCTCGATAAGTTTCAAACACATTTGATATGAAGTCGCCATCCGTTTCACCACTTTTTGGAGCATTCTTGGCGTTATGATAGAAACCTGCGAACGCGGTGACAACTTTGTTTATATCAATCCGCGTTGTCGTGAGACTACCATTGGCCCGGTAGTACTCTAGTTGCATCATTGTATGAAATGCTTTGTTTGTTTCGTTCCAATTTGTATTGATTATTTCCTATTTACAAAATATAAAAGATATTAGGAAACTTTATGTAACAATAAAACAAAATAAAACACAATATATTTATATTTGAAACAAATACCTAGAACAGAGTTCTCCGATACGCTTATCAAACATTTGGTTAAAACAACTTCTTCATTGGGCATCCATTTTATTTATGTTCATTGGGCGGGGGCTTTCTCCTCATCGGTTTTCTTCTTGGGACTTCTCTTTTTAATCGTTTGTGTTGATGGTCCAACAATATTTTACGGTTGTGTTTCCGGCACGGTGTCAGAATAAAGGCGTTGGGGATATGGTAACGGGTTGTTGATGAGACGTTACCGGAATGGAGGATTTGTCAAATGAAAATTTTATATAGTAACACCGCCTATAAACGATGCTATACTTGCTAGCTCGGGATACGGTGAATATATATGAGGCAGACTATTATGAGGCGTAGGGCTTGATGACAGACTAGGATTCGGGTTTAGGTGTAGGTATACGGGTTGTTTGGGTCAAAACCTCAGTTGTGTAGATGCAATTTTTGTAAAAAGTTGAAGATTTTTTTTTTTTTTTTTTTATAAAATTAGAGAGTGTAGTGGTAGAGAATAATAGAAAATGGTCAAGTTGGTTTGAATTATATAGAAAGCAAATAAATTTAATTTTAATATTTTTAAAAAAGTAACCGTTACCCCAACGGTCAATTTTTATTTAAAAAAAACTGGCCAATCAAACCCCTCTACCTCAGCCCCCACGCCCGACCGTCATTCACCTATGGGGGTGTTGTTCATGGCGTGGTTGATTTCTCACGTCCAAACCCCCACCCCCACTCCCTTCACTCATAGACAATATTCGTCTTTTAGTTGACGTCTCCTTCATAAACACATAGTAACACATGTGTTGTTTTTGTGTGTGTATATATATATATATATAACAATCTTGTCATTACATATCATTGAACACATTTGCTCTTGATAACCCATCTTGCTTTGCATTCACTTTTGCAACATTAATAGAAATGGCAAGCGAGCAAAAAAGATGGTCAGTTATTCATGTATTATCAATAATCTTAACACTAAAAATGGTTTCTTTTGAGGTTAACGGCGACCCTCAGGTTCCATGTTGCTTCACTTTTGGCGATTCTGTGGTCGATAATGGGAACAATAATCGTATCTTGTCAATGGCTAAAGCTAATTACTTGCCACAGGAAGGTTTAGCAATGGCAAAACAGTTGTGGATGTTGTTGGTAAGTTAAATTCATTGCTTTCGTTTGATAATTGTAATTGATCATATCGTTACATGATTAGAGAAATTCGTGTTAGTTATAATTTATTTTGAATAAGTTTATGGGAAAGGCCTGGACTATTAACGTATAAAGTATAAAAATGATTTTTATAACGTGCGTAATTTTGATTTCCTCCGTGCGTAATTTGATGCATAATTTTTATGTGTAATTATGATTTTCCTTCATGCGTAATTTTCAGTTGATATTTCCTTCATGCGTAATTATTAAATTCTTCATGAGTAATTCTTTTTTGCACTTTGTACGTTAATCTACCCCATTTACTTTTTAGAGACGGGATCATGAAAAAAAACATTTGATTAAAATTTATTATCTATTATCTATCATATTATATAATAAATCAACATAAGCTTGAATGCGTGTCATTCATAAAGGCCATTTGTTTTTTAATTTTCTCTCTTTTTTTCTCCTATTTAAATATTGATATTTATATGTAATTAAAGATTAAATATATTATTTATCCTAGTTAATTAATGAAACTTAACTTTTAATTAAAGATATTATTTCTTGCTATCTCACTTAACTAGGGGAGGGTGCCACCTAGGCTCCTCGAACCCACACCCCTTGGCCTAACTGTCACGTTCAAGTTCATTTTTTAAATACATATCTTGATGACTGTATGTTAACAAATTACATTTTTTTATTCTATTAGTATAATACTTCAATTTTTTTCAACCGTGAAATGCATATGTTTTTCTTAAACATAATTTCTTTATTAGTTATATAACATTACATTTATCCAACCATTTAATACATAGGATTGTAACATAATTTATTTATAAAAATTAGACGTCTAATTATTACCTCTAAGTAGAAAAATTAGACTACTAATGGTGCATAGTTGATTTTATCATTATTTACGAAATTGCCACCATCTCCCAATACATATATCACACACACTAGTTTATACCCCGGGAGCATCCCTGAGTTAAAAAATCTAATATGACGTAATAAAATTTTCAATATATGATTCACAAAAAAAAAAAAAAACAAAAAAAAAAAAAAAAAAAAACCCTCAACCAAATACCACGGCTGCAAAGGAAAACTAACATTTCGACAGTTACCGTATCCCCTAACCACTTAGGGGCTGTTTGGTTGATTAAGTGCTGAATCATTAAGATGGTCTGAATGGTTAAGAGGCTCTGAATGGTTAAGATCTGAATCATTCAGCATCCCTTATTAGCTTAATGGTTCAACACTTAATTATTCCATTCAGATGCTGAAACAAACAGTCTGAATGCTGAATGATTCAGACCTGAATGATTGAGAGGCTGATTAAGAGGCTACCAAACAGCCCTTAATACGTTACCATCTCAATTATATTGGTCACCTATGGATTTGATTCCTATATTAGCCACTACATCTAAGTACTATATATCTAAAAGCCATGTATAAACGACATCGAATTAAATTATGATTACTTCCACATCCTTTGTGGTTATTTCAGTGATCACATTCTCAGTGATCATCTAATTCACCTAAAAATATCTATACCCTGATTTTTCTTAACATTGAAAACCCATATAAAACACAACCATCCTTATTAAATTGGGGAAATGGATTTTAATACTCTCAACTTTCATCTATTGACGGATAATACTCTCAACTTTCACTTTAACTAATAGTACTCCCAACTTGCAACTTATTTTGTTCCATCACCCCCAAACTAATGAAGGTCTAACCTAGTTAGTCTACATGGCAAAAATGGCTGACGTGGAAACTAAGTTGTCATAATTGCTTATGTGGCTTGCTAATGTGTAAATAATGTATTAAAATTGATTTTTTTATAAACCCTCCCCCTCCTTTCTGACTCACATTCTATGTACAATATGATACATATGTGTGTGTACAAAAGACACCAGTTCACCACCACATTCACCACCATCATCCTTCATTACTCTGATTAACCACCACATCTACCTCCAATGACCCTTTACCAACCACCACGGCTACCTCCAAGGACCCTTTACTAACATACCTAAATAACCCTTTTTTCTTCATACACAAAACAAATCCAATAGGACGACTCTCGAAAAAGCCCACCAGACCGTCCTCCAGTGGGACGACTCCTCCCTCTCCCACGATTATCTCCGTCAGGAACCATTCCAGAAATTTGGCGGGAAAGATATTCAAAGAATTGGTTTGGGCGGGAAATATATTCAAAGTTTTTAATTGAGGTTATTGAAGAAGGTGGGTGGGATGGAGGTGGAATTGTTGGAGGAGGGTGAGGTTTGAGAGGTTAGAGAGGGGGCCAGAGATGTAGTTACGTGGGAGGGATAAGGTTTTGAGTTCGGTGAGTTGGTTGAGGGATGGAGGGAGAGTGTTGTCTGCGATGGCGGTGGAGATGAGGAGGAGAATGGTTGTTGGTGGTTGTGGAGATGTTTGCTTGTGGCAGTGGTGGAAATAATAATTATAATAATAATAATAATAGTTTTCAAAAGGTCCCTAAATAACAATAATAGTTTTGAAATGGTCCCTTAAGTTTAGTTGTTTTACATTTTTTAGTAACTCAGTTTGCCACGTCAGCCATTTTTGCCACGTAGACTAACCAGGTTAGAACTCCGTTAGTTTAAGGGTGATGGAACAAAATAAGTTGCAAGTTGGGAGTGTTATTGGCCAAAGTGAAAATTGGGAGTATTATCCGCCAATAGGTGAAAGTTGGGGGTATTTAAATCTATTTCCCCTATTAAATAAGAACCACTCAAACCAAATACATGTTTTCTCATACACCCTAACACACAAAGCAAACTTAACCCTTTAACCATCTCCGTTTAAACCACCATAAACCACCGTTTATAACCGGCGTTCCCATGGCGGGTCAACCTGTTTGGAGACCTAAAGGAAGATTTTATTTTAAGGCCCTTCTATAAAGTTTTTAATCCATTTTTTGGTACCAATATTGACCATGATTATAGTCTTAATCCCATACTAATTTATATTTCCAAATCAACTTATACTACACTTCTCCTAATGAAGTCCATGTTTACTGTTTTGCATTCCATCACTTATATGTGTGCAAACATGAATATCCAGACCCGTACACATATATTACTACTCTACCTAACACCTATTAACCTAACCACATAAACTAACCTAATCTATCAATCACACAATACGCATCCTACAACAACAATATCATCAAAATCAGTTACAAATCAGCATTCGCTACCTTACAATTTCATATTTGTATCAAATTAAACTATAAATTACTTTATAAATAGAAGTAGAATAAAGATAGAATGATGATGTATACCTTCAGCCGCTTAAGCCAATGAGCCATTGTAATGAATCAAGTATCAAAACAATAGAGCTCCGCCACTCTCTTCCTCTTCTTCGCCACCGTATCCTCCTCCTTCGACTCACCACCTCCCTTTGCCGCTGATATTTATAAACATAACCAAAATAATAGGATCGGTGACATAAAGAAAATGCCTTCACATTAGATGATAGATCTTTAAGCATATGGAATATAAAAGATGTTAAACTGTTGAAGCCAATAACATACTTAAACCTCTGACAAATAATATAAAAGCAATAGAAAATAAGTGATTTGATTGCTATACAGGCAAAACATACAATGTATATTGGTGCCACATCATTAGTAGTTTACCAGTTTGTTGAGAGCTATTTCCATACCCTTGGGAGTGTAACCAGTCATGGCTCCCTCTATAAGTGTCTACAGCAAGAAGGCACCCGATTGGTAAAAACATAGGCACGAAAATGTGTAGCAACAGCAAAACAACCGTATTTGTTGTTTACATACTAACATAATATTATCCTAAACTTACAGTATAAAGCTCTGGTGCACGTGAGTTGCTTGAGCTCATGTACTCTTCAAAGACTTTAAGCCTACAGAATTTAGGTAACACCTTATTGTTAATGACTACAGAAAACTAATTAAGCCTTTCACCCGTGTAAAACATGAAAAATGAACCGCAAAAGAACCAAAAAGAAATACGTTTAGAAAGATAAAACAGTAAAACCAATTCCTATTACTTATTACTAACACATTTAATCAAACCCTAATTAATGCAAATCTCTAGATCCATGCAACACACTGAATATATAAATAATAATGTTAAAAAAATTATTTGTTATTAATTTACTTTCTAATCGCCGCTTCTTGTATGTAACTTCATTGAGTGAACTGCTAGAACGTGGTCGTTCAGATCCAAATGGTGGCCTCCTGTCCGAGGCTCTTTTCAAATTTTCACATTAGGAATTTGGCTCAATCAAACAAAAGTCAAAACGGAAATAATGGTGACAAACCAGATCATATCCTGCCGATAGTGTAACAACATCTGTATCGTCAAGACCCAAGGTCTTGACATATACATCCCTCACATGGTCATATCCTGCAAAGGATCATTTAACAACCTCACAACTTTATTTAGAACAAAATTATTAAAATCCATAAACATCATATCACTGTTGGTATAATATAAGAATACGAACAATAAGATAACAATAATATAGCCAAATGCTTGAGCTTGTTATTATTCAATGAGAAAAAGTGCAGAAAACAACTTAGGGATGCAACCCTTTAAATACTAATCTGGCTAACATTAACAAACATAAAATGTGGAAAAGAAACAACAACTTTAGTCTAACGACTTTATTCAAAAACATAACTTAAGCACCGATAAAACTGGATCAGCTCAAGACTCTTTCTCATGCACGACTGATGTGTGTAAATGTATATATAAAAATAACACAAGCTTTAATTAAAACGACTCACCTAAAAACTACACACGCAGGGCAAGTGTACCGGTCGCAAAGCAGTAAACAGATAAGACCGAGTATCGAACCCAAAGACGCGAATGCAACTCTAGATCATAACCTATACCGAATACTAGCCTAAATAAATATATACTTATGTGTGGGGTTAAACTAATAATTAAAAACTTAGAAGAAACTAAATAGATTAAACTTAACTTAACTCAACAACTAATACGAACTTAAGGTACCGGAGAAATCAGATAGGAAGAAGGCTGGTTACTTAGGTAAATCCCTAGACACTAGCAATAAATCCTGAATCTGGTAATTAACTTGAGACCCTATTCTTATCTAATAAACCTCCTGTCAAAGATGGCTCACTAGACTCAAGGTGGGACAAGTGTAGAAATGCTAAAATGGATCTGGATCGCCCTCAAGAATGGATTGCACGTTTTAGTTAATTTATTATATTAGTTTGTCATACTTGTGTCGTACTCCAACTCCAAATACTAGCACGCTAACCTAAGTTGACGAACTAGATTGATTTCTAGACCTAGGGGGTATCTCTACATGCCTAGCTCCACAAAACCAATAAACAAACTTCAAATAAAATCAACACCAACACACACATATATCAAATCCAACAATAAAAGTTAAAGTCATGTAATTCTACACATCAAAATTAAATCCCACAACCATTAAATACTGCATAAAATATATCTAGTTCATAAACCTAAACAACCATAAAAAGGTTTAGCTACTCATAATATTTAGAAACATAAATTCAAAGTCTATAAAAAACAATTTCATCATGTTTCTAAATAATTAAAACAAATAAATAAAACTAAACCAAACCCGAGGTTCCTTGAATATCAATCTTTAACGTGCCCGAGACCTTCCCCTCCAAAGCTATTTTAGTCGATCAGAGTAACTTCTCTTCCTTCTGTTGAATGTCGAAGTCCAATTTCAAAGAATAATATGCCGCCCTGTTATGTGTCCTCGACCTCCCCCAAGAAAAAAAACAATAGATATCCTCTCTTTTTAATATTCTCGCTGCTCGCCGCCTATGAAGTTATAATAGGGTTAACTTTCATTTGTTTCTTTTTGTTTTGGGCTTGGGAACGTGACCCAAGTCACGTTGACTTTTCTTATTATTATTATTATTATTATTATTATTATTATTATTATTATTATTATTATTATTATTATTATTATTATTAGGGAAATTGGATTTAAACACCCTAAACTATTGACAATTGGCCGCTGACGCACTGAACTACAAAATTGACGAACACCACACTGTACTTTCAACTTATTGGCCTGTATCACCCTCAAACTAACCATGGTTAATTTTTGCTGATTTGGCATGGTGACATGTCCATTTTTGCTGATGTGGCAGATGATGTGTCCATGCCACGTCAGCTTATTCCCCATGCCATGTTAGCAAAAATGGACACGTCACCATGCCACGTCAGCAAAAAATTAAACATGGTTAATCTGAGGGTGATACAGGTCAATAAGTTGAAAGTACAGTGCGGTGTTGTTCAATTTTGTAGTTCAGTGCGTCAGCGGCCAATTGCCAATAGTTTACAGTGTTAAAATCCAATTTCCCTTATTATTATTATTATTATTATTATTATTATTATTATTATTATTATTAGTAGTAGTAGTAGTAGTAGTAGTAGTAGTAGTAGTAGTAGTAGTAGTAGTAGTAATAGTAGTATGACTCCGTGCTCTCGACTCGAGTGTTCTTAACTTGACCAAAGTTACTCGTTTACGCTCCAACGTCCATGAACACCTACAAAATAAAAATAAAATAGATTAATACTAAAACAGACCTAAAACTAAATAAAATCTATAAAAACCTATACTAAATAAAATAAACCAGTACAAGCCTAAAACTAATAAAAGTACTATCTAAACGACTCGAAAATTATACAAACTTTACACTGGAAATAGATGTATTTTACTATACATCAGCGACCATCTAGAAGAACTTGTGCATGCATGGCTAAAACACGTGCATACTTTATGTTGAATAAGTCTTCAACACCCCCCCCCCCCTTGATTCAACATCCACAACTCCAAGTAACTCACGAAAATACACAAACTTTTCTCTTCCCAAAGCTTTAGTTAACAAGTCTGCCAGCTGCTCGTTTGTGTTACAATACACGAGACATATTTCACCATTCATAATCTTCTCCCTTATAAAATGGTGCTTCAACTCTATATGCTTGGACCTGCTATGCATTACAGGATTCTTGCTCAACTTAATAGTGGACTGATTATCACAAAACAATTCAGTAGCTTCCAACTGAGGTATTCCAAGATCAAACAAAAGCCTTCTAAGCCAAATGTCTTGACAAGCAGCAGCAGTAGAAGCTGCATACTCAGCTTCAGTGCTGGACAGTGCAACTGTGTTTTGCTTCTTAGAACTCCAAGTTACTGATGCACTTTCCACAGAAAAAGTACTAGCTGAAATGCTTCTTCTATCATCACAACAGCTGGCCCAATCACTATCTATGTATCCATACAGGCTAACTTCAACCCCCTTCTTGTACCACAAACCATATGATAATGTACCTGCAACATACCTCAATATTCTCTTAGCTGCTCCCCAATGCAGCTTAGAAGGTGCCTTCGGCCTAGTATGAGTCAAGTAGATAAGACCACCTACTAGACTTCTATACATAACTTCATTAGCCTTTTCAGCATTATCTTCTACACTTAATTTTTCATTCAGATTCATGGGAGTAACTTCCAAATGACACTGTTCCATACTAAATTTCTTTAAGAGGTTCGCAGCATACTTGCCTTGAGACACATAGATACCACTATTGGTCTGTTTTACTTCTAATCCCAAAAAGAACTTCAGCAACCCCAAATTAGTCATCTCAAACACACTCTTCATTCCATGCTTAAATTCATTAATCAATATAGTAGAAGAACTAGCACAAATAATGTCATCTACATACAAACACACATAGATTATTTCTGAATCTGATGTGTGCTTGACATAGAGTGTAGGCTCATTCTCACTTCTCTTGTAACCATTATCAACAAAATACCCATCTATCTTGGCATACTATGCCCTTGGGGCCTGCTTCAATCCATATAAGGCTTTCTTCAACTTATAAACTCTCTCTTCATGACCTTTTACATGAAATCCTTCAAGCTGCTGAACATAGATTTCTTCTGTTAAATCCCCATTGAGGAAGGCAGATTTAACATCTAATTGATGAACATAAAAACCCTTCTGAGCAGCAACCGATAACACAACCCTTATTATTTCAAATCTGGCAACAGGAGTAAATGTCTCTTGGAAATCTATGCCTTGTTGTTGGGAGTATCCATTTGCAACAATTCTGGCCTTGTGCCTCAGTATTTCACCATTTGGACCAACCTTAGTTTTGTATAACCACTTCAACCCTACTACATTCTTACCAGCAGGTAAAGACACAAGATCCCATGTTCCATTTTTCTCAATTGCCTTTAATTCTTCAATCATGGCCTCCTGCCATTCCTTTTTGTTGTAGGCTTCATCATAGCATGTTGAATCTGAAACATTCAAGGCAAATTGACAAGTAAACTCATCATAAATAGTTTCAACTTCAGGTGCAGTCTCCATGATTTCTTGAATAGATCTGACCCTGAGAGGAGGGAAAGATGAGGAAGCCATACTGCTGCTCTGCTGAACTGATTGACTGGACTAAGGTTCAGGTCCTTCATTTATATTGACTGAAGGGGAGTTAGGAGAGGTTTGGGATTGAGTTAAGGATTCAGAAGTTGATTGTGTAGGTTGTGTAGTGAGATTCTCTTCAACTGGAAATGGGCCAATATAAGTGTAAGGGATTGATTGTTCTGACCAGGACCATTTATCATCTTCAAACCATTCAACATCTCTTCTTGTAATAAACTTCTTTGAGCCTGGATTATAAAGTATGTAACTACCAAGACCTTCACTCACATAGCCGATGAAAATACATCTTCCTGATCTATCATCCAGCTTCCTTCTCCCTTGTGCAGGTGAAAGCCCATAGCCAATACAGCCAAAGACTTTAAAGTTGTGAACTGATGGCTTCCTGTTGGTCCAAGCCTGAATAGGAGTTTGATTGGGGACTGCCTTTATACCTGCATGATTAATCAGAAACACAGTAGTAGATACTGCCTCTGCCCAAAAGTAATTAGGTAGCTCTTTGTTTTTGATCATACTTCTTGCTAATCCCATGATGGTCCTGTTTTTCCTCTCCACCACTCCATTGTGTTGTGGAGTGTAAGGGACAGTTAATTCCCTAGTGATGCCATTGGTACTACAGAATTTATTAAAGTCACGTGAGCAAAATTCTCCCCCTCTATCAGTTCTCAACACCTTAATGGCACATTCAGCTTGTTTTTCTACCAATGCCTTAAAATCTTAAATCTAGAAAACACTTCTGACTTATTGGTGATAAAGTAAACCCAACACATCCTTGTGTAATCATCAATAAATAGCAAATAATAGTTACTACCTCCCATACTTTTGACTTGCATAGGACCACATACATCAGCATGAACTAGTTCTAATTTCTTCTTAGCTCTCCAAGACTTAGGGTGAAAAGGTAGCCTAGATTGTTTGCTAATCACACACCCACTGCACTTTTCTGCAATCTTAATGTTTGGTAGCCCAATCACCATTTTCTTATTATACATGTGCTTTAAACCTTGAAAATGATAGTGTCCATATCTCATATGCCACAATTTGGACATTTTGTCTATGTTCTCTACTTCAGTGGGAGTACTAGAGGAATTAGTTAACTATTGAGATGCATCCAAAAGGAGCATGTTGTTGTTTGCAATCTCAACAATCAATATTATGACTCCAGTGGCTTTATTCTTAATTACACACTTACCATCATCAAAAAATAAAGAGTAACCCTTTCTCATCAACTGTCCAACACTTAAGAGATTATATTCTAACTTAGGTGCATAGTATACATCATCAAGCAACCTATAATCACAATTACTTAGAGTAATCTTAACAGTCCCTTTCCCTTCAACACAAATATCTTTCTTATCACCTAACCTTACATTGAACTTAAAGGTTTCATCTAGATTGCTAAAGCTTTCTTTGGTACCAGTCATGTGATTAGAGCAGCCAGAATCTAAAAACCAAAGAGTGTTAGGATTACCATGATGGACAGAATTGGCCATGAGGGCAAATGATTATGAATGAATATGAGCCAAGAACAAATGCTGGTGCTGTTCTTCAGGTGCATCTTCATGATCTTCATTCTCAACAGCAACATTGGCTTGAGATTCATCATTGTACCAACAATCCCTTTTGACATGTCCAAACCTGTTACAACCATAACATTGAGGGCCTCTTCCTCTTTCATTACTTCTGCCTCGGCCTCTTCCTCTATTTGGGCTGCCATATTGTGGCCTGTTATTGTCTTGAAATACCTGGAAGGCTTGTTCATCACTTCTTTCAATCTTGATTGACCCTCTACTATTGATCCTCTCTTCCTGAGACTGTAGAGACCCCATGAGTCTAATAGGAGTAAGTGTTGTCAGGTCATAAGCTACTTCAATGGAGGGAACCACATAATCAAACTTGGGAGATAGACTACGCAGAATTTTTTCCACTATAGTTTGATCTGCTACAATATCACCATAAGACCTTTGCTAGCTAACAATAACCATAACCCTGGAGAAGTAATCACCAACAGGTTCTTCTTCTTTCATGCTTAAATTTTCAAAATCTCTACGTAGGCCTTGCAGCTTGACATTCTTCACTTGAGAATCTCCCTGGAATTCCATTCTTAGTATTTCCCATGTTTCTTTTGCAGATGATGCTGCTGATATTTTGGAAAAAAGTTGATCATGTACAGCCTATTGTATTATGGCCATAGCATAAGCATCTTTCTTCCTTGCAGCCTTCAGTTTTGTTTGATCTGCCTCTCTCTCATCAACACCATTCTCTACAAACTCCCATAAGTCTCTTGACCTCATAATGTTTTCAGCCTGACGCTCCAATACTCATACCCTTCACCCTTGAAGATTGGGATCGGATTAGGAGCCATTGAAACAGTACTTTTTGAGTCTGCCATTAACAGACGTTGATCTTTTTCTTCACTTAGAGACTAAGCCCGCCTGGCTCTGATACCAAAACTGTTGGTATAATATAAGAATACGAACAATAAAGATAACAATAATATAGCCAAATGCTTGAGCTTGTTATTATTCAATGAGAAAAAGTGCAGAAAACAACTAAGGGATGCAACCCTTTAAATACTAACCTGGCTAACGTTAACAAACATAAAATGTGGAAAAGAAACAACGACTTTACTCTAACGACTTTATTCAAAAACATAACTGAAGCACCGATAAAACTGGATCAGCTCAAGACTCTTTCTCATGCACGACCATCTAGAAGAACTTGTGCATGCATGGCTAAAACACGTGCATACTTTATGTTGAATCAGTCTTCAACAATCACAAATGTCCAAAGTCAACAAATTTACTAACCCTTATTTTCATCGGGAATCAGACCTACAACAAGTAGATTGTCTTTGTCCTGGAGCAATTATTAGGTTATCCAGTTAGGCATAAAACATAGAAACCAAATTAAATAAACAAGACTAACCTTCCTTGTAGGATGGAAGGGAATGTCAGGGCCTCCAGTAACTTCACCGGCTTAGAGACGGGGAAAAGGTAAAGAGGATGTTGGGTTTTGGAGGGAGGGAAGGAAATGAAAATAAAAAAAAAAAGTTAGGGTTTGGGTGAGAAGATAGGGATTGTATATGATGATAGGTAGTGTTTTATGTGATTTAATTTTATTTTAAAAAAATAAAAAAATTAAAATAAAGCTTCACATGATGCACATGGCACATTTAAGGGTGGAGGGTTGCCTCATTGAACGTCATGTCATCAAGAGGGTTTTTCTTATATATATATATATATATATATATATATATATTATAATACATAATAGATTATTGTCTTCAATGATAGTTCAGCCAACACAATAAAAAAGGAACATCTATCAAATTTACCATTAATTGCGAGGATTAAATAATTAAGACACTACAACACTACAACGCCCGGCTGACGTGCTAGTTTTTGGTTGGAAGGGCGGGAAACATGCTTGTGTCGATCTCACAGGTGTATCCCCCTAGCCGGTTTCCGGGAAAATGGGTTTGTGGTGGGGCAAGCGGTACTGAAAGCAAAGTCAAAGAAGGTGGAAAAGCACGCATACGAAAGCTTGTGAGGATAATCAGCATGCCTTTGTCCCCCGTGGCGTTTGACACGTTCGGTTCTTTGGCGCGGGAGGCGGTTTGGTTCTTGGCTAGAGTTCAGCGTGTGGTCCACAACAACTTTTCGACCCCTTAGGGGCGATGATTTTGTTTTCAGTAGATTAAGGTTTTCTATTCAGAAAGAGATGGCGGCGCAGTTTGTTTCCCGTCTACCTGTTATCTTTATGTAATTCGCTCTTTATTAATCAAAGTTTAAATAATAAAAAAGAAAAAAAAATTGATGTATATATATTTAAATGATCTTAGATTACTCTTGACAAGTTACAAATTTCTTCATCTGAAGGTGAGCTTCTGGGATTTGATGATTATGTTCTACCATATGCGAAGGCTAGGGGCCGCGCGATACTTATGGGTGTGAATTATGCCTCAGCAGGAGCAGGAATCAGAGATGAATCTGGTCGACACTTGGTACAAGTTTTCTAACGTTTTTCAATTATATTTTTGAGACATTATTGACTTTTTAGTTTTCTTAACACATTCATTTATTGCAGGGTGCACGGGTTAGCTTTCGCGGCCAGGTTAATAACTACAAGAAGACAGTGTCACAAGTGGTGAATATACTTGGCAGCAACGATTCAGCAGCGAATCATCTTAGACAATGTATACACGCTATTGGATTGGGAAGCAACGATTACCTCAATAATTATCTTATGCCTACAAAATACGAAACCGGCAGGAAATATACACCAGAGCAGTATGCTTCTATTCTCATTCAACAATATTCCGAGCTAGTACGTGTAAGTAACACAATTCTTTTTCTCAAAACTAGACCAGAACCATCTGTATTAGAACTGAATACTGGACCTGTGGTTGGACTAGATGCCAATAATTTTTTTTTAAATTTATAAAATATCTCATTTACTTATATTCTGCAGGTTATTCTAGGTTCATATTTTGTTAACATTACAGATTTACATTTACACACCAAAATATAAAATAGTTCAATAGTTGTTTTAGATTAGTATACATATATTATTTTTAAATAATCTATTACGTCACCTAGTTGTTGAAATCGGTCTAACCAGTGAACCGATAAGAAAGTCGGTCAATGAATGGTATGGTAATGAAAACATTGACAAATTGTCTACCTTTCAGGAATTGTATAACTATGATGCAAGGAAATTTGTGTTGAATGGCATTACCCAGATTGGGTGTAGTCCGAATGCATTGGCTGAAAACAGCACCGATGGATCTACATGTGTCGAGAGAATGAATTCCCAAGCCAGATTGTTCAACGAGAAGCTGAAATCGCTTGTTGATAGCTTAAACATGGATCTACCAGATGCAAAATTCATCTATATCAACATCTACGACATTTCAGGGGACCTTATTAATAACCCTCAATCCTACGGTACATATTTAGATTATCTGCCTTTCATTGTTTAAAGAGAGAATATTTTCGATTTAACGAAACATAACTTTGTTTGTTTGGAATGAAATTACAGGCTTCACTGTGACAAAGGCTGCATGTTGTGGAGTTGGAAGGAACCGTGGCCAACTCACTTGTCTTCCTGGTCTACCACCATGCAAAAATAGAGATCAACATTTATTTTGGGATGCTTTTCATCCTACTGAAGCAGGAAATAAAATCGTTGGTAGGAGATCTTACAGTGCACAGTCAGCATCAGATGCTTATCCGATGGATATTCGTCAATTGGCTCAGCTTTAAACTTGCTAAGTTTTGCCATACCTATATTATTTTCTATTGTATTACCTTTGCAATTGTGTTTCATAATTTCTATTTACTGCGATTGTTTTGATAAATTGTATTTATGATATTGTTAGCGATATGAAAACACTAAGTTTAGGCTTAGCAGTGACAGATCTAAACCCAAATGTTAGGGGTAACATTCAACCCATGGCCGACACTCTGGTTGCAGCCTTGCAGGGAGGTTATGTTGTGCAAGAGTGAGGAGTCGAGTTCTCTGTTACTTCTTTCTTTTCCCGCTTTTGATTCTTTTATTTTGTTTTTACCTGTTCGAAACCTTGATCATGGTTCATGAGCTTGTATCTTTTGTAGGAACCGCTCGTGTAAAAATAAATAAAAACAATTTAAATTTCGATTACAAAGAAATAAGAAATCAAATACAATACGATTACAACTGAAAGAAACAAAATACAAGAATGGAGTAGAAGCAGAAATAATGTAAAAGCTGAGGATCGTGTTGAACACGGATCCCTTAAAACAAATTCCGAGTCTGTTAACAAGAACTCGTTTTGTTTCCCAGGGTACAACAGCCGGAACAACAAGAGTGCTGCCGGAGTTAGCTCTGACCCGAAGTGTACCTGAAACAAGAAGATTAGATCGAATAGAAAGTTGGAGAGGAGAATAGGTGATTTCAGAGTAGTGTGTCAAGGTGTGTTTCCAACCAAAGGTCTCTTTGGTATTTACAGGAGTCTAATATGAATCAGTTTCGGAAAGCATTAAAAACGAAAAATAAAGTTCATTGAACGTCTTCAATGGCATTTATTACGTTCTTAAAGTTTCAAACGAAACTGTTTGACTAGACCGTTACACCTCAAAGCTGTTACTGCTGAATGAGTCCGCGCACGTCTACCTGTGCGTATGCGCACGACGTAAATCCCGTTCTACGTCCGCGTCTGCGCAGAGCGTCTTTTTACGTTCTACGTCAGCGGAACCACTTGACTCTCCGAGCCACTGCGCGGAAGCCTCCGCGCAGACCAGGACGCTACTTGGTTGTCTGCTCGTACTCGCGTGCCATCACCAACCTCTGTACCTCGAACCTGCTTTCAAAAATACTAAGGCGGCTCTCGGTGATGCGTGTGTGCGAAGTGAAAAGTGCGCCACATTGCGCCCATCGCCCACGCCACGCGCGCGTGTGCGAGTGCGAGTCGGGGTGCTTCGCACCCTTCGCGAGTTCCACAGTGTGAGCTCCTATGAAACAATAAGGAAAGAGTGTTCCTCCTTATATACCACTCATGGTATCATCACTCCTCCTATGTGGGACAAGTTCCACCATGTTTCATTTCAGCATCAAATGTTTCAATCACCAATCTTTGAGCATCGATATCTCATTCATCTTAGCTCCGTTTTGGATGAGGTTTGGTTCGTTGCGAAGCTCTCACAACATAGAACATAAAACCACAAAGAAATATATGATTAAACCTCTGTTTCAAATATATATTTCTATCCAAAGTTAGGAAATACTCATTTTCCTATATTTCGTGAAAATAGCATTTTCACTCAATTTCCAACAATCCCCCACATGAATGGAGATCGATCCGTTCTTACAAATTTCCTACGATACAATTCGACAGTTAAGCGTTGCAGGATAGGTAGGTTTTGCCTTTGAACCTTCCTTTGTGAAGCATACTTAGCTTACTAGCGGTCAGTAGAACTTGATGTCTTTGAACTGACCCCCTTTTGGGTAAACGACAATACACCTCACATAACGCCCCACTTGGTTTAGCCAACCCATCATTGTCGTGCCCGTTATGGTCATGGACACTCCTGGTTCTGCGAGAGCTCTAGGATTTGTGCCTCCCCACAAATCCATTCGAAGCGACCCTACTTCTCTCTAACATAGGTGATTCCCCTGAATCATTAAAAGCAAAAGTTATATTGATTTACCACAATCATTAACTTAAATATGCTTAACCTCGACACACTGTCACTGATTGGAATGGACTAGGAAGTATATACTCCCTTTAGTATTTTGGGGTGCCCCCCACAGTGACTCCCTTTGGTCATATTATTAAGTTGTCATATTGAATCTAGATCTTGGGATCTCCAGTCAACTAGATTTGGTTTCCCTCATACTCCCTTTTTGCGTGGGCTTTAGTCCCATTCCTCTTGACGACATATATACTATCTCTTTGCTTAAGCCTTTCATTAACGGGTCCGCAATATTATCCATTGACTACACATAGTCAATCGTGATATCACCCGTTGAGAGTAGTTGTCGTATTGTTTTGTGTCTACGTCTTATGTGCCTCGATTTGCCATTATACATTGTGCTTTGGGCTCTACCAATCGCCGACTGGCTATCACAATGTATGCAAATAGCTGGTAAAGGTTTACTCCATCTTGGAATATCCTCCACAAATTGACGTATCCACTCCGCCTCTTCTCCACATTTATCTAAGGTGATAAATTCAGATTCCATCGTGGATCTTGCTCTAACAGTTTGCTTTCGAAGACTTCCAAGATATAGCAGCACCCGCAAGTGTAAACACATAACCACTTGTTGATTTGGAATTTTTTATATCCGAAATCCAGTTCGCGTCAATGTATCCTTCAACCACTGCTGGATGGCAGGTATAATGCAGTCCATAGTCCTGTGTATATCTTATGTATCTAAGCACCCTTGTTATACTTTTCCAATGTTCATCACTTGGATTACTTGTATATCTACTTAGATTACTCACCGCGTATGCTAAGTTGGGTCTAGTACATGTCATTAGATACATTAGACTGCCAATGATCCTTGAATACTCTACCTGAGCAACACCCTTTCCTTTATTTTTAGCTAGATAGTGGGTGGTATCAATTGGAGAACAAGCTATAGCCTTGTCTCCTGAATTGAATTTCCCAAGGATCTTGTCCACATAATGAGATTGAGTTAGAACAAGACCATGTTGGGTTCTAAGGATTTTTACTCCAAGAATAACATCCGTTAGACCCATGTCTTTCATATCAAATCTCCCTTTCACCATGTCTTTAGTAGATTTAACCATCTTATCATTACTCCCAACGATAAGCATATCATCCACATATAGACATAAGATCACGTAACCTCCTGGCGTGTCTTTGGAATAGACACATTTGTCGCACTCATTTATTTTGAAACCATTGTCAAGCATGACTTGTTCAAATTTATGATGCCATTGTTTTGGAGCTTGCGTCAAGCCATACAAAGACTTGACTAATTTACATACTTTGCCCTCTTGACCTGGGGCAGAGAAACCCTCGGGTTGCTCCATGTAAATTTCTTCTTCTAAATCACCATTTAGAAATGCGGTCTTTACATCCATTTGGTGAACATCCAAATTTCTTAAGGCCGCAATCGCAAGAACCAATCTTATAGAGGTTATTCGTGTTACAGGCGAGTAAGTATCAAAGTAGTCTAGACCTTCCTTTTGTCTAAATCCTTTGATCACTAACCTAGCCTTGTATTTATCAATACTTCCATCAGTTTTTCATCTTGTTCTTGAATATCTAACGATATCCAAGGGGTTTACAACCCGGTGGAAGATCTACTAACTCCCAAGTATGATTTTGCAATATAGAATCAATTTCATTCTTAATTGCTTCTTTCCATTGAGGTCCTTTTGATGAGGAGACCGCTTCGTGGTAGGTATTGGGCTCACCCTCTACCATGTAGCTCAAGAAGTCTGGACCAAAGGATTTTTCAACCCTTGCCCTTTTACTTCGTCTAAGCTCACCCTCCTTAACCTCGGGTCGTTTATGTCTTTCATCTTGAATTCCATCGTCAACCAATGTTGATGGACCTGCTTGGTCATCGTTAATTGGCATTGATGATCTAAGAAGTGTTTGTCCTAGCATAGGAAACACATGTTCAAAGTACTCGACAAAATTAGGATTTACCTCCATGAAAGTGTTTTTGAGTACATCAGGATTCTTGGATTCATATACAAGAAAACGATGCGCAGTACTTTGATGTACATATCCAATGAATATGCAATCAACAGTTTTGGGGCCTATCCTAAGAGCCTTAGGAGGTGGTACAGTCACCTTGGCTAGGCACCCCCACACTTTCAAGAATGTGTATGAAGGTTTTCTACCTTTCCACAACTCTTAGGGAGTCTCGTCCCTAACTTTTTGAGGTATCCTATTCAAAAGATAATTAGCAGAGAGAATGGCGTCCCCCCCACATTTCACGGTTCACTCCTGAACTTATCAACATGGCATTCATCATTTCTTTCAATGTGCGGTTCTTTCGATCCGCGGTGCCATTTGATTGTGGGGAATAAGGTGTTGTACACTCATGTATTATGCCACTTTTTTGCGCATAAATCGGCAAAAGGTGCAACATATTCACCACCTCGGTCGCTTCTCACGACCTTAAATTTCTTTTTAAGTTGTTTCTCAACTTCATTTTTGTATAAGGTAAACTTATCTATTACCTCATCCTTACTCTTGAGTAAGTATACGTAGCAATATTTGGTGCAATCATCAATAAACATGATGAAATATTTATTCCCACCAATTGTAGGAATTGCCTTTAAATCACAAACATCGGTGTGAATTAAATCAAGGGGTTCGGTTATTTGTTCAACCGATTTGAAAGGTGATCGTGTTAGTTTGGATTCAACACATGCTTCGCATTTAGAATCGGATTCAATGTGGAATGTTGGTATGCTATTCAATTTAATCAAACGACGCATTGAATTAAAATTTACATGTCCTAGTCTACCATGCCAAACATTTGAAGACTCAATCATGTAATAGAAGTAGTAGGAGTTTTATTCATTGAATTGTTCACAACCATTACATTCATTTTGAACATACCATTAAGGGCATAGCCCTTTCCTACAAACATTCCACGTCTAGACAGAACAAACTTGTTCGATTCAAACACTAGACGAAATCCAAACTTGTTGAGCATCCAACCTGATACAAGATTCTTTTGTATCTCTGGCACATACAGCACCTTGCTCAACGTGAGGTCCTTCCCCGAAGTCATCCTCAAAATCACCTCGCCTTCACCCTTGATGTCGGCAGTAGCTTTATTCCCCATATAAAGCTTGTCTCCACCCGTGAGTTCCTTGAATGTAGAGAAAAGAGCCTTGTCTCCACAAACATGGCGGGTTGCACCAGTGTCAACGAACCATCCAGGTAGGTTGTCGCCCACCACGTTGACTTCATCTTCAACCATAGCACCTTGCTCAGTTATCAGTGCTACGAGAGGCATGCCATCCTCGTACACCATATGCGCGCGCTCACGCTTAGGCTTCTTGCATTGGTTGGCACGGTGGCCTGTCTCTTGACAGTTGTAGCACACACCTTGGAAAGGCTTCTTTTCCATAGCCCCTTTTTTCGGTGCAAGGTCCACCTTTGCTTTCCCTTTGTCCTTCTTCCCCTTATTCTTGTTACCTTTGGAGGATTGCCCAATTTCCACAACGTTAGCCTTAGCCGATTCTTGGACAAGGCTACCTTTTTGGGCAATTCTGTTGTCCTCTTCAATCTGAAGACGAATAACAAGTTCCTCCACAGTCATCTCCTTTCGTGTATGCTTAAGATAATTCTTAAAGTCAGTCAACGAAGGAGGTAAGTTCTCAATCATTGCTGCCACCTGAAATGTCTCACTAAGTATCATGCCCTCCGCGTAGATTTTATGAAGTATAATTTGTAATTCTTGGACTTGATTCATGACTGTTTTAGAGTCAAGCATCTTATAGTCAAAGAAACGGGCTACAACGAATTTCTTCGTTCCAGCAACATCTATTTTATACTTCTTATCTAAAGACTCCCATAATTCTTTGGCAGTCTTTATTGTATAATAGATACTATACAATCCATCCACGAGGCCGTTTAATACATAGTTACGACACAAGAAATCCGAATGCTTCCAAGCATCTAACGTGCTCTGAAATTGAGCGTCGTTCTTCCCTTCCTTAGGTTGGGGAGCGGTTTTTGTCAAGAACCTCGCAAGGTTCAAAGTGGTCAAGTAGAAGAACATCTTCTGTTGCCACCTCTTGAAGTTCAAACCCGAGAACTTCTCAGGTTTTTCAGCATGATTAGCCACAGTGGACGCTCCCACTGTGTTGGCAGTCAAAGGGGTACCAAGAACAGCTTGGTTCACGTTGTTGTTGTTATCACTAGTCGACATTCTGAAACAATTTAACCAAACACGTTAATTTTTCAGTTTTATAAAACTCTATTTATAAAAAAATGTCAACTATATAAAAAAATCAAAATAATAACAATTTGTGACTTCTAAGTCCAACTTTGAAGGCCAACAAAAAGTATTATTTCAATTTTTAGACAAAGGTTTATATATAACTGTTAATGTTTTCTAACAAGATAACAAACTGTAGGCTTCTAAGTCCAAAGTTGAAGACCGAACAATAAGTTATAATGATTCGAAAACCCCAAAAAAAATCTGTTTTTAAAACACAAACTATGTGAAACAAAACTCGTTTGAATCACAAATAGAATTGTTTTGTAATACACGAACGGTGTTTAAAAATCTGTTTTATGATTGTAAGAACCGCTCGTGTAAAAATTAATAAAAACAATTTAAATTTCGATTACAAAGAAATAAGAAAGCAAATACAATACGATTACAACTGAAAGAAACAAAATACAAGAATGGAGTAGAAGCAGAAATAATGTAAAAGCTGAGGATCGTGTTGAACACTTGAGGATCGTGTTGAACACGGGGCCCTTAAAACAAATTCCGAGTCTGTTAACAAGAACTCGTTTTGTTTCCTAGGGTACAACATCCGGAACAGCAAGAGTGCTTCCGGAGTTAGCTCTGACCCAAAGTGTACCTGAAACAAGAAGATTAGATCGAACAGAAAGTTGGAGAGGAGAATAGGTTATTTTAGAGTAGTGTGTCAAGATGTGTTTCCAACAAAAGGTCTCTTTGGTATTTATAGGAGTCTAATATGAATCAGTTTCGGAAAGCATTAAAAACGAAAAATAAATGTCATTAAACGTCTTCAATGGCATTTATTACGTTCTTAAAGTTTCAAACGAAACTGTTTGACTAGACCGTTACACCTCAGAGTTGTTACTGCTGAACGAGTCTGCGCGCGCGTCTACCTGTGCGCATGCGCACGACGTAAATCCCGTTCTACGTTCGCGTCTGTGCAGAGCGTCTTTTTATGTTCTACATCAGCGGAACCACTTGACTCTCCGAGCCACTGCGCGGAAGCCTCCACGCAGACCAGGACGCTACCTGGTTGTTTGCTCGTACTCGCGTGCCATCACCAACCTCTGTACCTCGAATCTACTTTCAAAAATACTAAGGCGGCTCTCGGTGTTGTGTGTGCGCAAAGTGCAAAGTGCGCCATCAAAGCGCCATATTGCGCCCATCGCCCACGCCACGCGCGCGCGCGCGTGTGCGACTGCGAGTTGGGGTGCTTCGCACCCTTCGCGAGATCCACAGTGTGAGCTCCTATGAAACAATAAGGAAAGAACCACTCATGGTCTCATCACTCCTCCTATGTGGGACAAGTTCCACCATGTTCATTTCAGCATCAAATGTTTCAATCACCAATCTTTAAGCATCGATATCTCATTCATCTTAGCTCCGTTTTGGACGTGGTTTGATTCGTTGCGAAGCTCTCACAACATAGAACATAAACCCACAAAGAAATATATGATTAAACCTCTGTTTCATATATTTATTTCTGTCCAAAGTTAGGAAAAACTCATTTTCCTATATTTTGTGAAAATAGCATTTTCACTCAATTTCCAACATCTTTTAATCAAGAAACTAGAAAGGGAATGGGTTATAACCTATAGGCTTCTATTGTTTTTGATGTTAGGCTTATATTTAAAACTTTGAGAGTGTGTTGTTTAAAAAAAATCAGGAGTAACGTTACATAATTTTCAGAGTAATATAATACAAAAAACGTAAACAAAGAATAAAAAATAAAAAATAAAAGATTGCACTACGCTGGAAAAGTTGAGGAGTAGCGGGTGCTAACCCTAACTATACATCATGTCCGCCCTGAGCATTAGGGTTTTTTTTCACATCAAACTCACACACTATAAACATACTCTCCTAAAATAACAAGATTTGCCCACAATGAGATTTCAACTCTCTTCGCCTAAGAGAGGAACAATTTCAGCACCTTAGACTATCCGTTGTGGCCCGCGAGCGACTAGCCGCGGGTCATAAACCAATCCACGTGGCTTGCTTGAACTACAACAACCTTCAGCGATAGCTGGCGCGAGCGACTAGCCGTTAGTCTACTCGCGTGTGATAGCGAGTAATTTTCGACCGTTGGCAGCCACTAGCCGTTAGCTAACGGCTAGTTTGGCTATTTAAATAACAAAACATTGTTCTTCAAAAACAAACAATACAACCTACAACATTCAAGCCACAAATCAAAAATCAACCTTAAATCTTTACAAAAAATGGATTCGTCTTAATGGCAAGGTGCTACCAACCCGCTTTGGAATTCCTTGAAGAAGAATACGGTTGTGGTACGAGCAACGAAATTGAAGTTAATTTTAGCCAAATGCCACCACTTTAGCTGGATTTTGTAATTCCCGAATCACAACCACCAACAACCCAAAGGAGAGGTGGCCGAGGTGGTGCTAGAGGTGGTGGCCGAGGAAGGTCGGCCGGCCGAAGTGTTGGTAGGGGTGGTGAACCGCCCGAGCAAGATATTCGACCAAAGCGTCAAGTGACGCCTTGGACGAAAGAGGAGAAAATAGCCCTTTATTGGGCTTGGAGTTGAAGTATCGGAGGATCGAAAAGCCGGTATATATATATATATATATTAGCAATATACTTTTTTTTAACTATATATATGTTGCAAATAATTGATTTTAACTTTATATATTTTTTTGTAGCCGCCTATCAACGGGCTAAGGTCTTTTTGTGACGAATTCGAGATCTCTTCTATGAGCAAGTAGGGAGTGAAATGCGTTCGGCGGATATGATTTCGGGCCGGTGGGCTAAGGAAATACGTGGGTTGTTTACTAACCTTCACAACAGGAATGTTGCTCGAGTGCAAGCGATCGGGTCGAACGATCTTGACGTCTATCAGTTTATTTGCGATGAGTGGAAAGAAGAGGTGTTACGCAAGTACAAGACCAATAAAACGTGGGATGAAGAATACTTGTGGAAAATCCTACGTAATTGCTCCAAATGGGTGGAGCTAATTTCGATTGAAGACATGAACGAAGGCGGTTCATCATCAAAGTGGGCCAAAACGTCTTCATCGAGTGGGTATATCCCCTCCACAAGCTCGGATGCTTACGTGGGGATTGACCTAAACTCCGATGAGGGTCTTCCCCCGTCTCCACTAGGTCGACCCGCTAGGAGGGACAAAGCGAAAGCTAAACAAACTCCTAATGAATCTAACACCGAGTTCTGGGGGGAAATTAGCAAAATAAGGACTACAATGCAGATGTCGGCGAAAGCTAAAGTCGATAAAGTTCGGTTGAGGAACATGGACTTTTTAACAAAAGACTTTAGTAACCTACCAATGCCTCGTCGGGCTATACTTCAACGAGAACAGGATCGTCTCGTGAAGGAATTTGAACAAGAGCTCAACGACGAAGAGGCGTAGTTTAGTATTTTTTATGTTTTTTTATTAATTATGTCTTTTAAAATTTTTTTATTAATGAAAATTTTATTTTTATTATTTAATTTGTGTTACAAATTTAAATATTATATAAATTTAAAATTAGGGGTGAGCAGAAATCGGTTTGACCCGAAATTACCCGAGATCCGAACCGAAAATCAACCAAAACCGAACCGATATAATTTAAACAAGTAGGAACTCGGTCCTTATATTCTTTGGAATTCGGGTTCGGGCCGGTTCTCGTGTCGGCACCGAGAATAACCGGCCTAATCAAGACCGCACCGAATTCAGTAAACCAACAAGCAAATGTGGATTGATTCTGTTATGACTAATATTCAGTGGCGAGCAATAATATCCATAAACATGTACCATAAATAGCAGAGTTTCTGAAATAGAAGAAACAAAATTTATGAACCACAAAATATCGGTATAGTTCTTGCATTTCTAGGAAGAAGAAGAAGAAGCAGCAACAACAACAAATCATATATTCTTGTTTCATCAAAGCCTATCATGGTGTTTTGTTTCCACTGAAGTACTCGAAAAAGGAGAACAAAAGATGAGAGAAAATTTATTGTAGATGATTCATGTTATTTGGGGAAAAAAAATGGAAACCAGGTGAAGAAAATTAAAATAAAAGTGAAAATTTATCATTTTTTTTTAAACGGCCAACGAATCAATTTTCGAGCGCTCTCGGGCACCCTTTTGGCGAATCAGGTATTCGAGAGTACCCGGGCCACCAACTACCACCAATTCCCGGGAAAACCCGACCACTCACCCGCCCGAAGGCACGACAGTGAAATAATCGGTAAAACCGGTCGGGATCAGGACTCAAACCAAAGCCAATGGCCGGGTCATCCCTCATTTCCCCTCCACCAATGTCCTCCAAATGTAGCTAGTGGAAAATGAACCCAAGCCTCCTATAAGAAACTTTAGGTTCTCAACCAACCGTGCTACAAGTGTTAGGACGAAAATTTATCATCTTAACTAGTAAAACTCTTCATCATCACCCTCACATTGGTACTCGCAAGACTTCTTTTTTTCCTGTAAAAACATTGGTGTCTACACCCACTTTGAATACGACAAAATATTATCAAGTACATTTGTAGATTTTGTATGATATTAAAGTTATACCTGTTTTTTATAATAATAATAATTATTATTTAATTAAATATTAATAATAGTGTTTAATTAAATAAAATCACATACATTTTACAATAGGAATTTAGAAACCATATACCCTGACTCACATCAAACATCAATAGCAAACTACCACATATCCCATAATGTGATGTCACGAGGTATATGAAAACCAGAACCCTTTAGAATAATATATTCAACTTTTGTTCAATAAAATATCCAAATACATTGAAAAGAAAAAATGCATTGACAAGACAATGCTAGGTGGAAAGCAGATAGAAATACCGACAAACTCAACCCTATAAATATAATTTAGTATATTTCCATCATTCATTGTTGCTTAATCAAAACTCAACCCTATTATAATTCCTTGAAATAACAGGGGAAGAAAGTGGAATGACGACTGACTTCAAGAATTCTGGGACGACAAACTATCATTTTTCTCTGCCACCGAACAAATCTACAAGCTCACATTTCACCACCATCCTGTTTACTCCATTGCTATTAGCTACACCTTCTTCTAAGTTCTAACCCTTATTTGAAAATGCCAACGAACTGTTATCTCCCTTCATCTCCACTGCTATGCTCACTTGCTCAGGTTAACTATCAATATGGTTTTAACTTTTTTGGCGTTGTCTTGCAAAATTATTGTTGGGTCTGCTGACCTGGAGAAGAACAGATGATTGAAAAGCCAAAATATGCTAACAGTTGATTCACACAAATAAACAGTCTTTACAACATACTCTTCCCAAAAGATTGCTGACCCTAACAACTGTTCCATCCAAACAACTTCTATGACAACTGCTGATACAAAGGACTGCTAGAGAACAACTGATAGAGAACAACTGCTGACCAAAGGTCTGATGAAGAAACAACTGCTGATCAAGTACTGAAGACTAAAGGTCTGTTGGAGCCAACAACACTTAGACTCCAACAGATGTTACAAGACCATCAGAGTTTTCCCTCAACAGTAGTTTACTTTACAGTGTTTTGTAATACAACAGTAGTTTGTATAGGGCAGATGTTTTATGTTGCTATTCTGTTAGAGGTCACTATCTTAGGTGACGTCAACACAGGTCACCAGTGGTTTAGGTTTGTCTATAAATAGAACAGTGCTTGTACTGTTCTATTGCATCACACACAAAAATTCTCTCAGACAAACAATGACTGTGTGATCAGGCTGAGGGGGAGTATTTGTACTGATTGTAATCTTTCAATTAATGAAAGCTTTTGATCAAAGAAATCATTTATTCCTATTGTTTTTATTATAGTTTATCATTCCGCTGCACTTTCCATATATACTTACATCATTCAATTCTCATCTTCTTCTAAATATATCAAAACAATCAAACTCAGATCCTAACAATTGGTATCAGAGCTTAGTCAATTAAATTCGATCTAATCAATCAATTTAATATAAACAGATCAGCTCACAATTATTGATATCGTTTGTTTGTCTGGTTGAAAACAGAGTAATAGTTTATTTTCGATTCAACCGTTTATAAACAAATTTTGTTTTTGAAAAATCAGAGAATGGCTTCAATCAATCACGATCCGCATAACACTGGCACGAACAACAAGCCACCGATGCTTGTCAGATCTGAATACAATATCTGGCAACGTCGGATGAGCCATGTTCTAGCTCAACAGAACACTGGGTGTTGGAAGTCGGTTATCTTCGGACCACATGTTCCGATGGTGCCGAGTACCGAAGATCCCAAGGTTCAGGAGCCAAAGAAACTTGAAAACTACTCCGACCAAGATTTTCAAAAAATTGAGTTAGATGCTAAGGCCTTCAGTATTGTGGCCATGGCTCTACCCAATGATATATATGCTAGGCTGTTACACTGTAACATTGCAAAGGAGTTGTGGGATGCACTGAAAGAACAATTTGGTGGGACTGAAGAGGTTATTAAAAACAATCGTGAAATACTTAACCAACAATATGAAACATTCAGTCATGTTAAGGGAGAGTCATTAACTCAACAATTTGAGAGGTTTAACTGTCTTATTAGTGAACTAAAATTGGTTGGTCTAACTTATCCTTATTCAACTTTGAATCATAGGTTTTTAAGATCATTACCAGACAAATGGGACACTATTGCTATAGTAATGATAAACTCAATTGGAGTTAAGGACCTATCACTGACCCAGCTTCATGGTAAGCTCTTGACCTATGAAAGAGAGCTTAACCAGAAAAAGAAGCTCCAGGACTCTGGAAAAGTGTCTGATGATTATGTATTTGGTAATACAGCACTTTTGGGTCATGATGAGGTGCCTGGAAATACTAAGGATAAGAGTTATGATCACTTCATTGACATAACTTCAGGTTTTAACTCAAGTTTTAACTCTGATTCTTATTCACCTAACTATGCTTTCACAGCAAGTGGTGGTGATATCCACGCATCTGATAACATATCCTTTGAGTATGATGACCTGAAATACTTTGACCCTGATGATTTGGAAGAAATGGACATTATGCACCAATTGGCCCTTCTCAGTGTAAGAACTAACAATTTTTACAAGAAAACTGGGAGAAGGTTTCCAGGGTTAACTGGCAGATCAAAGGTTGGGTTGGATAAATCAAAGATAAAGTGTTATAAATGTCATAGACTTGGTCATTTTGCTAGGGAATGTAGGAGTCAACATGGTACACCTATAATCACCTATCCAAATCAAAGACCTCAGACCAACACTTTTCAAAATTCCTATAATACCCCTGGACCAAATGTGCAAAACACTGCACATTTTGCACAGTCCTCAAACACTATTCCTGTCCAGTATGTCCAAACCACTGTTCCTCAGATCCACTATGTGCAAACATCTGTTGCTCAGGCACCTGTGCAAACGACTGTTGCTCCATCCTCTGCTCCTGCAGAGACCAGTCAACAGAGCTTCTTCACACAAGGCTTTGTTGATTGGAGCAGTCTACCAGATGAGTTAACAGATGAAAATTTTGCACTAGTTGCCAAAGCTGAAAATGAACCAGAAAAGTTTTGTTTCATGGCTATGGTAGAAGAAGTTGAATCTGAGGAAGTGGTGACTGAATCTAAAATTGTGACTGATGATGTTGTTGATGAAGTAGTTGCAGGTGAAAAACCTGAAGAAGAGGTTGTGAATCTCTCAGATCCCTGGCGTGCATCTGATGATTGTGAATGCAAGTGTGATTGTGCATTGATGGCTGCTGCTAAGGTATCTCCTCAAATTCTTAAGGATTTATGTTCTGACAGATGTGTGATAGCATTTGCTAACATCAAAGAGGTGAATGAAAACCTTAGAAAGAAAATTTTAGATGATGAAGTTAAATTTGAGAAACTTTCAAAAGAATTAAAAACAAGTTTAACTGAAAAAGAATCTGAAATAAGCAGCTTAAAACATGAAGCAACCATAACCAAAGACCAGCTCCAAACTATGATAACAAAATATCAGAGTTGTAAAAGTGAGCTTGAGTCCACCCAAGTTGAATGTCAGAAATGGGTGGAATCATGTAGAGGTTTTGAAATGCTACTCAACAAACAAATCAAAAGTCATGTGAAGTTTGGTTTTGGTTTTGAAACCACTGCTCCAGCTTTTGAAAACACTGACAAAAGGGACCAAAAGTCTGTTGAGATAGTACCAACAAATTTGCAGGGTCAAGAGATTAAAATCACTGAACCAAATGGTAAGAAAATTGTTCTAGAAAAACCAGAAGGTTCCTCATCATTCATTGAACTTGAAAAGTATGAATTTAAACCTACTTGGTCTGATGAGTGTGGTACTCTTGAGAATTTTAAACCTGTTGATTTCAAAACTCCTGAAGGAAAGACAACACCTCAGGCAAAAATCATTCCCTTGAAAAACCTTCCAGCAAATGCTCAAACATCTGCTGAAAAGAAGGCTGAAAAAGGGAAGAAGAAAGAAAAGACTGTCCACTTGTTCTGTGATTTGTGTGAAAAGAAGAATCATGTCACTAAAAACTGTTTTCTTCTAAAAGCATATGATATTAACAAAGGAACAAGTATATGTGATTCCAAAGCCACATGTTCAATATGTGGGAAAAAGAATCACAAAACCAAAGAGTGCTTGTATCTCAAAAATTTTGATGTAAAAATACAAGAGTACAAAGCTAAAACTCTTGCAAATCAGGTGGTGAGTACTTCAAAAGGAAAGCCCAAACAGACTTTCACTCCTGTCCAAACATCTGTTACTAAAAGTCTTGAAACATCTGCTCCCAGGGATGTCCAAGTAACAGATGCTCCACCCACAAGCAAGTACCCAAGAGGATATGGACAACCACCATGTCATAGTCTGTCACATGTTTATGAGGAGCCAAAAAGACCCTCTAAACCAAGAGTGAACAGAAATCCCTATGGGTATTATCATTTGTCTGGAAGTGATCAAACAACTGTTGCCCCAAGTGTTGACATTCAAGCACTGGCAAATGGTTAACAACAATTGTTGAACTTGATTCAAAAATTAGTTCAAATCACTGATCATCTTCCAAAGCTTGAGTCTGAAAAGTCTGAGGACCCATCCAAAGCCAACTTGGCTTTGGACACTCACCAAAACTAATCCATTACTGATGTGCAGGAGCTTCTGCTTGTTTAGATAGTCTTTGGTATGTAGATAGTGGAGGCTCCAGGCACATGACAGGATGTAGAGCCCTTCTTCTGGACTTCTTAGCTCATGGAGGGGGTGATATATCCTTTGGTAATGATTCAAAAGGTAAGGTGTTGGGTTCAGGGACTGTACAAGCTGGGAAACTCAAGTTTGAAAATGTCAATCTTATTGATAATCTCAAGTTTAATCTCCTAAGTGTTTCACAAATGAGTGACAAAGGTTATGGCTCATTCTTCACAAAGAAAACTTGTAAGATTATTGGGCCAGAAGTGGTGAAAAAGATTGATACCATCATTGCTGAGAGCAAAGCACAACTTGTTGCTCATAGAAGTGGCAATGTGTATGTTGTTGATATGTTAAAGGACAATCCTATGGCAAATGTCTGTTTGTTTTTTGTTGCCTCCACAAAGGAGACAGAATTGTGGCATAGGAGACTGGGTCATACCAGCCTTCAAACTATCAACACACTCTCCAAACAAAGTCTTGTCAGAGGCTTACCATCAAAAGAATTCAAATGTGATGAGCATTGTGTTTCCTGTTTAAAAGGAAAACAACATAAATGCTCTTACAAATCCATTGATGAGTCCAAAACTAGTCAATGTCTACAATTGTTGCACATGGACTTGTTTGGCCCTGTTAAAATCATGAGTCTAAATAGAAAAAGATTTTGTCTTGTCATAGTTGATGATTTTTCTAGGTTTACATGGACTTACTTTTTACATTCTAAGGATGAGACTGTAGGTATTTTGAAGGACTTTGTCACCAAAGTTGAAAAACAGTATGACTTGCCAGTAAAAGTCTTTAGAAGTGACAATGGAACAGAGTTTAAAAATAAGGAGTTGGATGACTTCTGTGTGTCAAAAGGGATTGTGAGGCAGTACAGCATCCCAAGAACACCAGAGCAAAATGGGGTGGTTGAAAGGAAAAATAGAACTCTTATAGACGCTGCAAGAACCATGCTAGCAGACTCTGGTTTGCCACTGTCCTTCTGGGCAGAAGCTGTAAACACTGCTTGCTATGTTCAAAACAGAGTTTTGATCAACCCAAGACATCAAAAAACTACTTATGAAATTTTGTTCAAAATCAAACCATTAATTTCATTTTTCAAAATCTTTGGCTGCCCATGTTTCATCTTAAATCTCAAAGATTCCATTTCAAAATTTGCAGCCAAAGTAGATTGTGGTTATTTTCTGGGATATTTTTCTACTGCCAAGGCTTATAAAGTGTTTAACACAAAGACCAAGACAATAGAAGAAACTCTGAATGTAAAGTTCAATGAACTTTCATCCCTAAAAATCCCAGCAAATCCTGCTGAACTGTTTGATTTAGATAAATTCAAATTTGAAGATGTCACTGTTAAAACTAACAATGCAGGTATTCCACAGTCTCCACAACAAGATTACAGAACAGATGCTGTGATCCCCAGTCACTATAAAATCTCTTCTGCATCAGAGGAAGCAGCTGTTCAAAACAACTCTCAAAACTCTGTCACAGCTGAGTCAACCACTGTTGGCCAGTCTTACCCTCAAACTACTGCTTCACCTCTCACAACCACTGTACACTCATCTGTTGACAAAAGTCAAACATCTGTTGACAAAAGTCAGTCCAGTTTCACACCACTTGGACCCATTCCCCCACTTCCATTTCAAACATCTGATGGCACTACAGAAGTGTAAACAGATGTTACAACAACAGAGTCACCAAACCTCTGTCCTTCACCTCAAAATGCCATCATACCATATCAGGGAGATCTAATCTACCTAAGAGCTCATCCACCAGACCAGATCATTGGCAACATCAGAGAGGGTGTGCTAACAAGAAGTCAATCCTCCAATATCTGTCTTTTTGCAGGGTTCCTATCTCTCACACAATCTGTCAAGTACCAAGAGGAACTAAAAGACAACAGTTGGGTAGAAGCTATGCAAGAAGAGCTCCTTCAGTTTAAAAGACAACAAGTATGGGAACTTGTACCACTGCCTAAGGATGTTTGTCCAATAGGTACAAACTGGGTCTTCAAAAACAAAACTGATGAAAGGGGTATTGTTGTCAAGAATAAAGCCAGGCTTGTGGTTCAAGGCTTCAGACAAGAAGAAGGAATAGACTATGATGAAACCTTTGCTCCTGTAGCAAGGTTAGAAGCTATTAGACTCTTTCTAGCCTTTGCTGTCAACCACAATATCAAGGTGTATCAGATGGATATCAAATGTGCCTTCCTATATGGCAAAATTCAGGAGGAAGTCTATGTATGTCAACCACCTGGTTTTGAAGACACATTCCATCCTGATCATGTCTACAAGCTTAATAAAGCTTTGTATGGACTCAAACAAGCACCAAGGGCCTGGTATGAAACTCTTTCCACTTTTCTCTTATCCATTGATTTCACAAGAGGTAAAATTGAAAAAACCTTATTTTTGAAATAGAGAGGGAAAGACTTAATAATTGTTCAAATATATGTGGATGACATCATTTTTGGATCCACATGTAACAAAATGTGTGAAGAGTTTAGGGAACTCATGACAGCAGAGTTTGAAATGAGTGCTATGGGTGAACTTCAGTGTTTCCTTGGACTCCAAGTGAAACAACTACAAAATGGCACATTCATTCATCAAAATAAATATGTAAAGAATCTGTTAACTAGATTTGAAATGAATGACTGTAAGCCATGTAGTACACTCATGAGTACAGTCAAGCTACTCACTATTGATGATAAGGATGAACTGGTTGATCAAACACATTACAGATGCATGATTGGGTCTTTACTGTACTTAACTGCATCAAGGCCAGACATTATGTTTGCCACTTGTGTCTGTGCAAGATCCCAGGCTTCACCTAGAAAGTCAAACCTTATTGCTGTGAAAAGGATATTCAGATACCTAAAAGGTGCTCCCACACTTGGTATCGGGTATCCTGCTAATGGAAACATTGAGCTTTCAGGTTATTCAGATAGTGATTTTGCTGGCTGTCACACCACAAGAAAGTCTACATCAGGAGGGTGCCAGTTTCTTGGGAATGCCTTAGTCTCTTGGCAAAGAAAAAAGCAGGCAGCTGTTTCCACCTCAACAGCTGAGGCTGAATACATTGTTGCTGCAAGCTGTACAGCCCAACTCATGTGGCTTCAAAATCAAAAGCTGGATTTTGGGATAACTGCACTACAGACTCCACTCATGTTGGATAGTCAAGCTGCTGAAAATATCCTCAAAAATTCAGTCTCTCACTCCACTACCAAACACATTGATATCAGACATCATTTTGTCAGAGATAGCTATGAAAAAGGTTTGATTTCTCTACACCATGTTCCAACAGAGGATCAGTTGGCAGATGTGTTGACCAAAGCTTTAGACACATCTACCTTTACAAATCTGATTTCTAGAATTGGTATGCTAAACATGGATTAAACAACACAAATGTTTTTAATAAAAGCATTAAAATGTTTCAGAAAATCAAAATTCATCCTTAAAAATAGTTTTTTGGTTGAAAAATCTGTTAAAGATAAAACAACCACTGTTTCATCCATTTTATCCACTGTTTGGTTGAAAAATCTGTTAAAGATAAAACAACCACTGTTTCATCCATTTTATCCACTGTTTGGTTGAAAAATCTGTTAAAGATAAAACAACCACTGTTTCATCCATTTTATCCACTGTTAGGTTGAAAAATCTGTTTCAAACCTCTGATCAGATAAAACAACTATTTTATTATATCTATATATATATATTTACAAATATCTATAATAATGATAAAAAAACAATTGTTTGCATCAGCCTTTTGCATCAGCTATTTGCCAAAACAGCTGTCCTCCACCAGATGTTTAACCATCAGATGTTTGCCACGTCTGCTCCTACAAGCAGAGTTTTGGCCACATCAGAGGTTTCACCAGAGCCTATAAAACTCCTGTTTTATCACAACAGTCGTTACACTGTCTCATTGTATTCAAAATACTGAAACCGCCTTCTTCATTCTCAAACCCTTAATCAAATTCCACTCACTCTCACCTTCGGAATCCATTACAATGGATCTTCAAGCTAAACCCACCCATAATTATCTCCCATATCTGGTAAAAACAGATGAAAATACTCCATTCCATTCAACCATCAACATCATCTTAAAATCCAGATACCTGATAATTCTAACCGCTTACGCCCCTATCTATCTTGATACTCTCCAAGAATTCTGGTTGAATGCTGAGTTTTTGCTTCAAGACAAAAAGCTTACTTCCATTATCTCAAAAATTGGTGAGACAAGTATCATCATTACCCCTCAACTGATATCCACAACCTTCTCACTTAATGACCTGTCAGGTAAAGACTCTTTCCCTAAAACAGAGCTTCACACAGAGTTTCAGGAAAGGGGGTATGATGCTCAAATGACTGGGTCAACACTTTTCAAAAAGTTTTTCCCGCCAGTCATGAAATTTTTCTTTCATACCCTTTTTCTCTGTGTCTCCGCTAAGTCCACTTCCTTTAATGAAATCCCATTGAGGATTCAGTACTTGGGCTATGCTATGTTGTCAGATTCTGACTTCAATCTATCCCAGGGACTGTTTATGGATTTAGTGTCAAATGTGAAAGCCATAAAGTCTGGGTCAAATAATGCTTTTCTAATTTACCCAAGAATCTTAAGTGTAATCCTTCAAAAGATTTTACCAGAAAAAGTTTTCAAAAAGGGTGAGTCTATGCAAATGAAGAGTCTAACTGATGAAACTTTCACAAGAATGTTGGGTTCAAATACCCAAGAAAAAGTATCAAAAGTGTCAAAGGTTTCAAAAACACAAACAAAGAGGACTAAGACAACAACTGTTGTCCAAACCTCTGTTGTTGAGCCCACTGCTCCTGGTGATCATGGCACTACATCCAGTGCTGTGAAACCCACACCAGCCATCTCCAAAAGAAAACGTCCATCCACAAAAACCACCACTCAACCACAAAAGAGACTTCTGGAAGATGAGATACCAGAAGATAACTCTGTTGCAACACAAAAGCAACTAGAAACCACTGTTGGTACTTCCTCACAACAGTTAAAAATATCTCAACCTATCCAAACTCCTCATGCATCCTATCACAACCCGACCAACGTGGGCCTGGTCGAAATACAGATTGGTACCAAACTTGCACAGCGGAAGTAACAATTATTATATTAAAGGTTTTAAATACAATTTCTAGTTCCAAATATATATATAAATACAATACTTAATGAATGGTTCAAAGGTATGCAAAGACGAAGCGCAGCGGTCGTCGAAGCAGTTAATGATGTGTAATCCTCAAATCAATCCAATCTCTAGCCGTGCTTAGCTCTATACGCTCTATCCCGCAACAAATATAGTATACCTCGCCTTCGCCATCCATCCATGAGTTGTACCTGAACACATGCTTAAAAAGATAGTTTGGGTCAACAAATATGTTGGTGAGTCCGTGGGTGCATTAAACTGGTTTTAAAATAAGTTTATCGTCAAAACCCGGTTTATAAGTTTACATGGTTTTCCACAAAATAGTTTATAATTCCAAAACAGGTTTACAAGTTAATACAGTTCAACATATGGTTGCACTGGTGATGTACAAGCCACACCTCAAACCTATACGCTGAATCCATCTACTCCCATTATGGATTCCCATGGCAAAATACGTGTCACAAACCTCAGTGGATGGGTTCCCCGGGTTTCCGGGTCCACTGTGTGTGGGGGTTTCCCCAAGTAGTACTACCCACATATTAAGTGGCCCAATCTCCCGTTGGGTTAATGAGTGTGAAGGTTTGGTAATCGGGAGCACACCTTGTCACATCAATGGTTTATCATACCGGTTTTACACTGGAAGCATATGTTTACCCCAAAACAGTTTAAAAACAGAAAAAGAGGGGATGGTTCACGAGACTCACCTGGATGCAATTCGTAGTATAATATAAGAATAAGTGTCTGTCATCGCGTCCTGGTATCATCCCTGTGCGAATCCTAAGTTAATGATATTATTAGTGTCGACTTTATTTATAATGGTTACGTGTGGGGACGAGCTCGAGCGTATGGTTTCTAGCCATTACCTTTCCATGTCTACGTTCGGGTTCCACCTATCCGTTTGTACTTAACAAGTAATAGTTATAACTTATCTTCCGCATTCATGGTTTAAGGGTTGTATTCTATTATCCTTATATCACGTCTCATGTCTCAAGTCCTAAGTTCAATATCGCCTCCATGATCTATGTTAAGACGCATACCATACACCTTGTCGTGATCTTGTTCTAGTTAGGTCCAAGTCTTATTTGTCTTACTATATCCGAATTAGTAGTCCAAGTCTTAAGGTTTCAATAATTAGTTTTACGTGTATAATTTTATATCTAGTACACATCGCTTATGTTTCGATTCTATTATTATGTTCAAGACAAGTGTCCATGTTGGTCTACTCCAGGTTTAGGTATACTCTAGTCGCTAAAGGATATGCGTCGATATTATATTTTCCAAGTCCATGTCTAAGTAACACTTATCATTAACTAGTTCTAATTCATACTTGAGATATATGTCGCTTCAATCCGTTTCAAGTCTTAGTTTCCAATACTCAAGTGTTGAGGGTCCAATGTCCAAAGTTCCGAATTATCTAATGTATATACGACTAGTCCAAATGTCCAAGTCTGGTGTCATAGTGTCCAACCTAATAATCTTCAATATATATGTAATTCATATCTAGTTCAAATATCCAACATTCCAAGTGTCAAATCCCGAATGCTATACTTCCTATTGTCGAGTTCCACATATCCAAACCATTAGCCGATACTCCATATGTTCCTATGTCCGAATATTGTTAGCATGCTCGTCAAGTCCCGCACACAAGTTATAACTAATTAGTTTATAAATAAATATAATTATCGAGTCCTCGAGTTCGGTTATACCTCATGTCTCGGCTATGGTTCGTGTTGACCGGGTCTGACCCGGTTGGCTACAGTTGACCGACGTTGACTGTTCAGTTGACTTTTGTTGACTCGAAGGTTGACTCCTGCTGACCCGCTCGTTGACCCGAACCCTTGCATCAACAACCAGCAAACCTAACTTCTGCCATCTCCTAGTCATCTCCACTACCAAACCATCATCACCGTCGTCACCATCTGTGACCACCGTAGCCATCATCATCATCTAGACAACGAACCACCAACTATTGAATCTTTATCCGGCAACCACGGCTCCTCTTCTGTACACCTACCCGTGCCTTAACCCACCTCATTAACCAGCAACGACCACCACTGTCACGCAACCCACACCACTGTGACCACCACCTGGAACCACCTAAAACCCGCCACTGTTCTGTCGTGAACCACCAAGTCTAGTCATCATCATCACACGTCATAAACAAGAATCCTTCACCGGTTATTATTAAGAGGGAGGGGTTTTACCTTCGATTGGACGCAGACCCGCTGAAGAAGGCTGCACCGCTGCCGGAACCACCATCCGGCTCCTCGTCGTCTTCCTTCTTCCTCCGAGTTCTCTCTCTCTCTCTCCTGCGTTTCTCTCTCCCTGCTCGTCTCTTTCTCTCTCTATGAAACTCTCTCTCTCTCTAATCTGGTAAGGTAGGTGGAAAAAGGGGGGTTTGTGGTTGTGTTGTTGGGGTCGGCTCCGCCGGAGCTCCGCCCTAGGCGGTGGCCGGAGACTCTTCAGCTCCTCCTCTTCTCTCTCTCAACATACGTATGTGTGTGTGTTGTTTTATTCAGCATAGCAGGTAAAGGGATGGGTGGTTTGGGTATATTTATAAGAGGGTTTGGATGAGTGGTTTCAAAGGAAACCATTTGTGTTAAATGGTTTTGTTGTGGGGTGTTGTCACATCATGGGGAGGACAAGTGTCCTCCCTAGTGACTCACCAAGAAGCTCGGGTGGGTTCGTTACGGTTATCAGTTCGGTTACGTGACGTGTTTTATTTAGATAATACTTATATACAATGGTTCGGTTTTTAATTCTGAACATAACCGGCTCGGTTAATATTTGTTTTGGTCACTTGTTTATTACACGGTAATAATAATAATATGCGAAAAAAAATTTTTTTTGGGGTCCGTTCTGTGTTGTTACATTCTCCCCCCCTTATTAGAATTCCGTCCGCGGAATTAATTTTTGTGCTTTCTCTGGTTGTACATACAGTACATTTCATTCTCAGATTTGGTGTTTGGGTTTATGTGCTTGTGTGTACGTATTCTTTTCATAAATCAAATCGTGGTTATAGTGTTTCCATACCAAATCCCACAATATATTCTATTGTTCTAGACTCCACACATCAATTGCTACAATTTTCTCCTCCCGAATCTTAATGCCTAAGCTCGTATCTTCCGGTAATTAATGTTCAATGAGTCCAAGTTATTAGGAGTACCAGACCTTATGTGTACAAGTGTATCCCAAGAGTTATCATGTTTGATTGGTTTAATCTAGTTTGCATCTTAGTTTCCAAATCTCCAAAATTCCATGTTTATGTATCATACCTCAAGCGTCCAAGCTTGTCTATTCGGTGTTCTGGGTGTACATTAGTCGTCAAAGGGTTGAATATCGATCTTATAAGTTCTAAGTTGACGTCCAAGCATTGCTACCTTCATCTAGTTCCGGTTTGTATACATAGGTACTAACGAATCTATACATATATTTTCCATTGTCAAATTTTTGGTGTTGATTCCATGATTACAGAGTCGTTAAGCCCCTTTTCTATTCCAAAGGGGTGGTAAAATTTTATTGAACTTATCCTTAGACTATTGGAAATTGGACACAATGTCCCGAGTGTAGATTTGCAGTGAATGAGTTATCAATTGACATTTTAGGTTTCATTCTTGGTTAAATTCCCAGTTCCATTTTCGATGTACCGTAGGTGTTTATATATAGGGTGTACCGCAGCCAACCCACCACACCTTTGGTAACCTAAAAAATGTACTAGAAATTTCAGTGATTACAGTTTGTTTTTGGTTTGATTTTTAGTCTTGTTTCCGATGCATCATCGGTGTTTATATATAGGGTGTACCGCAGCTAACCCACCACACCAATGACGCCCCGTAAACGTACTGAAAATCTCTCCAAAAACTTGATAGAACACTTTCTTGAGAAGTCCTATGTGTGTTCCAAGAGTTACTAGCTCTTAATAACCTTATTTGGGTGAGTTAAACACTAAAATACGGGATCGTGATCTTAAGATCTATCATTCTCATTCCTCTTTATGCCTAATACTTTGATTAACTTTATCTATACCTCCTAAACAATGGTTGTATTCTTAAGCTTTCCAAGTTTTCTATGGTACATAGTGTAGGATATGGCAACTAGTTGTCGAAAAATACCAAAAGGTTAGACTTCTAATCACAATATATTGCTCTTAATCAAAATAAAGGTACACAACATTCCTTAAGTACCTTGGCTTCTCGTATGGTCGCATTACTCTCTTATAAATATTTATCCTACTAAACTTTGACTGTATCCTCTTATTCTTGTCCATTGTTTCTAATAACAGTTATCGCGATCATATACGCTCCCCCGTTAGGCCTACCGATATAATCCTATGAGTTTCATACTGATAACTTGTCTCTGTGTTAGCATGTTACGGTACTAATCCAAAGGTTTTGACACTAATCTAAAAACATCATGGGCATTAAAGCGACGAAACATAATTTGAATCTTAAGAATACCTCTCGCAACATTCAATCTAGGTTTCTTCGGATCGAGAAGGATTGGGTGTTCAACGTGAATAATGCATTCTCGTCTCTGGTTTACTGACTTTTCGGTTAATGTTATGGGAATATTCTCTAGAACCTGTTTTGTGATTACAATTTAAGACACTATACTCGACTTAATTCTAGGAAGGTCGGTACAAATCAAGTTTAAATAAAAGAATCTACTAAACAATGGTTAAACTTGCAAATTTTGGTCTGAGTAAATCGAAAGATGTAAGCAAGTGATTCTATGATTTTAAACGCATAATCTATATAAACGAGGATACCCTTATATAAGATAGTCAGTAGATATTGGTTAAAAGTAAAACTTATCGGATTGAGGGCATCTTATTCACTTGGTTGATCAAGTTTCTCCTTGGTAATTTGAATTTCTTTCCAGATATAGCACTAAGTTTTGGTTAGGTACCTGGTTCTCATGGTTAGTTCAAAACAGGTTCATAAAAATTATTCATAATAATAACGTTTTTATAGTTGCATGGTACATATATAGGTTAAGAGGAAAATATCACAACAGTCAGGGGTGTGTTCATATATGTTCTATCAAAATACGCCAAGTCGTACTAAGAATAATGAATTCGAATCCTAACCTGGTCACACAAAAACATATAACAGGCTTGTTACGACTCTAAGGTAGTTTATTTTATCTCAAAAGTTTATGATCGACATGGTCAACACCTAAAATTTCGGCGACTTCTCGGATTTCTTAGAACTTTTCCGTGCCTGTAAATTCACAATTACATGACGTCAAGTGTAATTGTCAATTTACCTCACAAAATTATTCTAGTAATCTCCGTTGTAGTCATAAATTTTAGGTGTCATACAATGTTCGTATACTGGTTTAACCGGTTCTAAGTCCGTATAAGTATTCTGGCGTGTTCAGGTACTCAAGGTTCAACTTATTTTGCGGCTACTTTGGTGGGTCTTAGGTATTTCCATGGTCTTTCCTGATTAAATAGTTCTCAAATCTTAAACTACGATCTATCGGTCGTAGTCTAGGAATTTTCCGTAAGGAAAATCCTAGCGTGCTACAACCGCTGCTCTGATACCAACTGTCACAACCCGACCAACGTGGGCCTGGTCGAAATACAGATTGGTACCAAACTTGCACAGCGGAAGTAACAATTATTATATTAAAGGTTTTAAATACAATTTCTAGTTCCAAATATATATATAAATACAATACTTAATGAATGGTTCAAAGGTATGCAAAGACGAAGCGCAGCGGTCGTCGAAGCAGTTAATGATGTGTAATCCTCAAATCAATCCAATCTCTAGCCGTGCTTAGCTCTATACGCTCTATCCCGCAACAAATATAGTATACCTCGCCTTCGCCATCCATCCATGAGTTGTACCTGAACACATGCTTAAAAAGATAGTTTGGGTCAACAAATATGTTGGTGAGTCCGTGGGTGCATTAAACTGGTTTTAAAATAAGTTTATCGTCAAAACCCGGTTTATAAGTTTACATGGTTTTCCACAAAATAGTTTATAATTCCAAAACAGGTTTACAAGTTAATACAGTTCAACATATGGTTGCACTGGTGATGTACAAGCCACACCTCAAACCTATACGCTGAATCCATCTACTCCCATTATGGATTCCCATGGCAAAATACGTGTCACAAACCTCAGTGGATGGGTTCCCCGGGTTTCCGGGTCCACTGTGTGTGGGGGTTTCCCCAAGTAGTACTACCCACATATTAAGTGGCCCAATCTCCCGTTGGGTTAATGAGTGTGAAGGTTTGGTAATCGGGAGCACACCTTGTCACATCAATGGTTTATCATACCAGTTTTACACTGGAAGCATATGTTTACCCCAAAACAGTTTAAAAACAGAAAAAGAGGGGATGGTTCACGAGACTCACCTGGATGCAATTCGTAGTATAATATAAGAATAAGTGTCTGTCATCGCGTCCTGGTATCATCCCTGTGCGAATCCTAAGTTAATGATATTATTAGTGTCGACTTTATTTATAATGGTTACGTGTGGGGACGAGCTCGAGCGTATGGTTTCTAGCCTTTACCTTTCCATGTCTACGTTCGGGTTCCACCTATCCGTTTGTACTTAACAAGTAATAGTTATAACTTATCTTCCGCATTCATGGTTTAAGGGTTGTATTCTATTATCCTTATATCACGTCTCATGTCTCAAGTCCTAAGTTCAATATCGCCTCCATGATCTATGTTAAGACGCATACCATACACCTTGTCGTGATCTTGTTCTAGTTAGGTCCAAGTCTTATTTGTCTTACTATATCCGAATTAGTAGTCCAAGTCTTAAGGTTTCAATAATTAGTTTTACGTGTATAATTTTATATCTAGTACACATCGCTTATGTTTCGATTCTATTATTATGTTCAAGACAAGTGTCCATGTTGGTCTACTCCAGGTTTAGGTATACTCTAGTCGCTAAAGGATATGCGTCGATATTATATTTTCCAAGTCCATGTCTAAGTAACACTTATCATTAACTAGTTCTAATTCATACTTGAGATATATGTCGCTTCAATCCGTTTCAAGTCTTAGTTTCCAATACTCAAGTGTTGAGGGTCCAATGTCCAAAGTTCCGAATTATCTAATGTATATACGACTAGTCCAAATGTCCAAGTCTGGTGTCATAGTGTCCAACCTAATAATCTTCAATGTATATGTAATTCATATCTAGTTCAAATATCCAACATTCCAAGTGTCAAATCCCGAATGCTATACTTCCTATTGTCGAGTTCCACATATCCAAACCATTAGCCGATACTCCATATGTTCCTATGTCCGAATATTGTTAGCATGCTCGTCAAGTCCCGCACACAAGTTATAACTAATTAGTTTATAAATAAATATAATTATCGAGTCCTCGAGTTCGGTTATACCTCATGTCTCGGCTATGGTTCGTGTTGACCGGGTCTGACCCGGTTGGCTACAGTTGACCGACGTTGACTGTTCAGTTGACTTTTGTTGACTCGAAGGTTGACACCTGCTGACCCGCTCGTTGACCCGAACCCTTGCATCAACAACCAGCAAACCTAACTTCTGCCATCTCCTAGTCATCTCCACTACCAAACCATCATCACCGTCGTCACCATCTGTGACCACCGTAGCCATCATCATCATCTAGACAACGAACCACCAACTATTGAATCTTCATCCGACAACCACGGCTCCTCTTCTGTACACCTACCCGTGCCTTAACCCACCTCATTAACCAGCAACGACCACCACTGTCACGCAACCCACATCACTGTCACCACCACCTGGAACCACCTAAAACCCGCCACTGTTCTGTCGTGAACCACCAAGTCTAGTCATCATCATCACACGTCATAAACAAGAATCCTTCACCGGTTATTATTAAGAGGGAGGGGTTTTACCTTCGATTGGACGCAGACCCGCTGAAGAAGGCTGCACCGCTGCCGGAACCACCATCCGGCTCCTCGTCGTCTTCCTTCTTCCTCCGAGTTCTCTCTCTCTCTCTCTCCTGCGTTTCTCTCTCCCTGCTCGTCTCTTTCTCTCTCTATGAAACTCTCTCTCTCTCTAATCTGGTAAGGTAGGTGGAAAAAGGGGGGTTTGTGGTTGTGTTGTTGGGGTCGGCTCCGCCGGAGCTCCGCCCTAGGCGGTGGCCGGAGACTCTTCAGCTCCTCCTCTTCTCTCTCTCAACATACGTATGTGTGTGTGTTGTTTTATTCAGCATAGCAGGTAAAGGGATGGGTGGTTTGGGTATATTTATAAGAGGGTTTGGATGAGTGGTTTCAAAGGAAACCATTTATGTTAAATGGTTTTGTTGTGGGGTGTTGTCACATCATGGGGAGGACAAGTGTCCTCCCTAGTGACTCACCAAGAAGCTCGGGTGGGTTCGTTACGGTTATCAGTTCGGTTACGTGACGTGTTTTATTTAGATAATACTTATATACAATGGTTCGGTTTTTAATTCTGAACATAACCGGCTCGGTTAATATTTGTTTTGGTCACTTGTTTATTACACGGTAATAATAATAATATGCGAAAAAAAAAAAAATTGGGGGTCCGTTCTGGGTTGTTACACATCCTCACAAAAGGATCATGTTGTAAGCCAAGGGGAACCACATCATGATACATTTGAGTCACTTGGCCATATGTTCACAAGCCCCTCTCCCAGGGCTAATTCTCTTTTTACTCCTCCACCTTCACCATCACATGTTCAACAGATCATGCAACCTCTGTTTGAGGCTATTGACAAAACTCAAGAAAATCCCAGTTCCTCTCTTTCACTTGTCAATGAGAGTATACCTCCACAAGTGACTGGGACTGAGGAAATTCAATCAGCAACAAACAGATGAGGAGGTTACACCCCTAGAGTTCAATGCAACTCTAGGTGAGTTTTCAAGTGGAGCAGCCACTACTGATGTAGAGACCATTGTCTCACACCAGGACAGTGGTTACATAACTAAGACTCCCTTGAAGGCAACAACTGATGAGGCCACTATAGTGTCCCCAAAATCAGTTGGAAGTCCCCAGAACCAAGAAAAAGGGGCATCTGGTTCTCATCCTTTGGATTCACCTCTTAGGACTGAATCAATTAAAACTACCACTGGTAGGAATTCAGATGATCCTACTAACTTAGGTGATGGGTTAAAATACCAAGATTTGACGGCCAGAGTCCAAACCATTGAAACCTCTGTTGCTGATATCAAAACTGATGTCAAGTTAATATTGGAATCCTTGGCTACTCTTTCCAAGAGTCAACCATCCACAGCTGATATTGCTAGTGAGCTATGGAAATATGTTTCTCCCATCATCATAGCTCACAGAAAACTAGCAGATCAGACTCATGAAACCTACATGGCTGAAATCAGAAACATGGTAGATGCTAGGTACAAAGATACTCATGCAGACATTCAGGCCATTAAAGACCACCTGCTGAAGACCACTGGCTCTGCCCCTACCACCATTCTCAGGGATGAAGATGATGATGCATTCACAGCTGATGATGCCAAAAAGGGGGAGAGTGGCAGAGATAGATTACCAAAGTTAGATCCCTTTGGTTGTCCACCTTCACAAAAAGGTCAATCAAAGTCTGCCAACAAACCAGGGTCTACTCAAACAACACCACAAAAACAACAACAAACCAGCAAAGCTAAAGAAGTGGACAACTCTGCCAATGAAAAAGCTGAAAAAGCTACTGAAGATAAGCAAAAGAGGGCTGATACTTTGGAAGTCAAGGCAGAGTTGTTGCTAAAACAGAAAAGGGAACAACAGCAGGAAGTTGAAGATGTGGGTTCCTCTAAAAGGAAGAAAATGCCTGCTAAACATGTCAGACAACCACCATCCAAACTGGCTGTTAAAACCACTGCTGCTAAATCCACTGCTGCTACCCAAACCACTGATACCACCACAACATCTGAACCTGTTATTACTATCACTAAACCTACATCTGAACCTACAACTACATCACCACCCAAATCCCAAACATCTGCTGGTCCTACTAAGGTGCCAACAGATGTTAACACCACCACTGCTTCTACACCACCATCACCAAAAATCTTGTACAAAAGGAAGAGAAAATCAACCTTTGTTGTACAGGATGAAATCATACACACATCACCACACACCACTTCAACTACACAATCCACACCTATATCAGCCATTCCACTTTCATCATTTTCACCACACACTTCACAATTCAAATCCCATAGACTACCACCAACTATTACACCATTGGCTGTTCAGTATCCCCTTGAACTTTATCTACTCAAGGGGAAATGCAATCCTTCTATAATACTGAACAACCATCTGAAAGATCTTTCCCTTCTCTTCCACATTTCCCTGTTCCCTTAAACATTGACACATATCTAAAATACAAGGCTGAACAGGCAGAGGCCATCATTAAAGAGAAATGCAAAGGGAAGGATGACAGGACTGCTCAGGGCATCCATTCAGCGGAGCTTAGCAAATTGAGAAGGATTGAAGATTTTGCTAAGACCCTGAGCAACTCCATGTCTGCCATGCCTTTCAGCAGTGACATGGAAAGGGAGGTTAGGGATTCCTTTCTTGAACAGATCTTGGCAACCATGCCTTATAAAGCAAACAAGAAACAGTTTGCGGGCTGGACCACTCCTGCACTCAGAGAAGAACTCTTAAGAATTGAAGAGTTGGCCAAGAATCCCCAAGCTAAAGTCTCTGCCCCTGATTTTGGTAAAGGCAGAGATCCAGCCAGAGCCTTGAAGTTTAAGAGGATGAGACAAGAAATTGTGGCTGCTGATAATGGGGAGATGAGGTCAGTTGCAAGAAAGATCCCAGCCTACCCAGAAAACTAGTCTACTCTGATGAACCACTGATGAAGAGACCTCAACAGGCTTTTACATTAGACAGGTTACTGGACACTTCTGATCTATCAGCTGCTGCTAGAAGACAATTCAAGAAACAGAAAGAAACGTCTGAAGAAGATCAGAAGAAGTTTACTGATACTTACATAAAGGAGGGCCTCTTCAATCAAGTGCACTTTTTCTCAGATCCCACTACTGATAAACTCAGAGAACTCATTGGGAGACCTCCATCACCAAACTCATCAAGAATAAAAGTGCACCTCAGCAAATCCACTGACTCAAAAATTCTAAAATGGAAGGTCAATAAAGACACCCATGAATTGACTTTGCTCAGGTCAGATGGAAAAGTTCAAAAGCTAAGCATGGATGATGCATATAGCCTGTGTGCAGATGACCTCCAAACACTGCTGAACCTTGAGCTTGAAAGAGATGTAGAAGACCTATTTGCCTTGGACTTTGAACTTCAATTCAAAGGACAAATCAGAGAAAGTCTGATGAGAAATAAAGATCAATAATAAAGCTTAGTTTTGGCATCATCTGTTCTAGGGGGGAGATTGTTGGGTCTGCTGACCTGGAGAAGAACAGATGATTGAAAAGCCAAAATATGCTAACAGTTGATTCACACAAATAAACAGTCTTTACAACATACTTTTCCCAAAAGACTGCTGACCCTAACAACTGTTCCATCCAAACAACTGTTATGACAACTGCTGATACAAAGGACTGCTAGAGAACAACTGATAGAGAACAAGTGCTGACCAAAGGTCTGATGAAGAAACAACTGCTGATCAAGTACTGAAGACTAAAGGTCTGTTGGAGCCAACAGCACTTAGACTCCAACAGATGTTACAAGACCATCAGAGTTTTTGTCACACCCTCAAATTCCACTTGCGGGGTTTTACCGCGAGGCGCATGACAAACCAGGATTCAAGTCAACGGTCACAATAAACAACACTATATGCATAACACAATACCCAAAAGATATAATTATAAAAGCATAAACGGTAGCGGAAGCTTTAAATGTTTACAACCCAAAAGACATTGTTTAAAGTTTAACAAGACCATGCTCCTAACTCTAGACGCCCGTGCAGACTTGTGCGCCTAGTTCCCGTTGTAGCTACCTTAGCGACCTGAGAAAAACATGCCAAAAGACGTCAACATATAATGCTGGTGAGTTCACAGGTTTGTTCAAAAATGTTATCCAAATGTTACCATGTCCATACTATATCAATGCTACCAAGTACGCTAGCTAGGCGTATGTTTTATTACTACTACGATTGGAAACCATTACTGGACACGTTTAGCAATGTTTAGCATGTTTAGCAGCCCGTAATGTTCAGCACGATAATGTTCCTGTTCGAGACAATATGCACCCGCCCGGCCCTCCAAGCCGACGAGTGGGGCAGGTCACGCCCAATAGATCTATCCACATTTCCCCCGTTGTGCAAACCCGCACATTCATGGTTTCCCCCGGGACTTTTCAAAAGATCGTATAGCAATATAAAGTTAAAACCATAGTATGACATATGTTACCAAAACTGTTTAGCGCATGTTTTCTCCCCCAAAAGTTAAAGCAGTAAAAGTGGGGCCGTGAACTCACCTTAGATAGCGTTCTTCAAATATAAGTAAAGATGTTTAGCCCTTGATAATCCCTCTACCGGAGATCTATCAAAATGTTCACATAAGTGTTCCGACTAATAACCATAAGGTTATCTAGCCCCCGATTGTCCAGATCATAACCGAGTATGTTTTAAAACGTGTTTAAATGTTTAACCGACACACTAGACCGACCCGACATCCCGTTGGTGACCCATTACCCTAACTAACCAAGTACACATAGTTTACACACAAGGTTCAAGCATAAAACACTTAGTTTGTATCAAAAATCTCATTTTTGTTAACGTAGGGTCGAATGTAGTTCTGGGTGGTCGAAGGTGGCTTGTAAGTGGTCGAAGGTGTCTCTGTTTGGTCGAATGTGTCTCTGAAATTCCACCTTCGCCCCTTTTCCTTCCACCTTCGCCCCTTTGTAGCACATTCGCCCCTTTAACTTCCAGGTTCGCCCCCTGGAATCCACCTTCGACCGTTCGACTGGTCGAAGGTATTCCAGGTTCGCCCCTGATGTCAGATTTTTCCAAAAACGCGTCGAAAAACATCCGAAAACATCACGAAACATCACGAGTTACAGCAGTCAAGCATCATTAGTATATTCCTACGAAACCCTACCAATTTTACCCCAAAATCTATCCGTTTTACAAGTTTCCTAAAATGGTAAATTATGGAGATGTCACATCACCATGCATGAAGATATTACCCAATTAGGAAACTTTCTGAAATCGATCAATAATCAGTTTATCATACTCGGATCATTATGAACAAGAAACCCCTATCATAACCTTATCATAATCATCCCAAAAACAACCCCAAATCTAACTAAAAACCCCTTTAATCATCAAAACACCATCAACAATCAAAGGTAACACGTTTCAATCATAACCCATCATTAATAACAGCCCTAGGTTGTTGTCATGTTATCTATACAACAAGTAATCATCAATCAATGCATAATATCATATTAACACATGTTTATTTGCATAAAAGCTCATTGTTTATGAATAGGTTTTGGTTAGGAAAGGTTTTTATTCATAAGATAGGTTGATATCAGATCTGGACCCATTGGGGTTTAGATTAAAACAAGCCAAAATTGTTTAAAAAGGATTTGTAATGAAGAACACACCTTAGATCTTCACTTGTAATGATTTAGAGAGTTAGGTTATGAAAAACAAGCTCAAAACTCCTTCCCCAATGTTAATAGCTGATAGAGAGTGTTTGGAGGCGTTTAGGGTTTGTGAAATGGTGAAAAATGGCTAAGGATGGTATTTATACCATCTGCACGTTCGCCCAGTTTATGTGGTCGAATGTGGAAAAGTTCCACATTCGCCCCTTTTTAGTGGTCGAATGTGGAACTTTTCCACATTCGCCCACTTTGTTTCTACGTTCGCCCATTTTTCAAACCCCATTTCCACATTCGCCCAAAAGTTCCACATTCAGGTCATCAGCACATTTTTAACACATGTTAACAGCACTTTTAACACATGTTAACCTTTTTCCAGTTTGTCGTGTTTAATGCGTTCTAACACATCCTAACACATAAGCATGCATCTATAGTCTATACTTAGCATGTTTAGGCACGTATAATTATTCGTACATCATTTAAGCAAGTATAAGCGTACAATCCACCACACGACCCATAATCTACACATATACTTAATTAGTGTATGTAATGTCACCAACGACGGAACCCGGTACTAATGTATTCCCAAAACGACTCCCAATGATCCTCCAGATCATTGAACCCTGGACAATCCTAATTTGACCCGACTCAACTAACCCAGTTAAGTTTGTTTATAAACGTTTCTCGCTAAGGTAGACTTAGATGTTACTATTATGTTTAAGCCGAACATGCCGGGTGTCACATCATCCCCACGTTGAAAGAATTTTCGTCCCGAAAATTGCACGAAGCCCAAAATGAAAAAGACGAAAAGGAAGAGAACGAAAAGAAAAGTTACCGGTTGTCACATCATCCCCACGTCGAAAGGGAATCTCGCCCCGAGATTCACTCTGCTTCAGCAGTAGCATGCCTGGACTCGAATGCACGCTTCGGAAAGAGATGAGGGTACTTAGCCTTCATCTGGTCTTCTCGTTCCCATGTGAACTCCGGTCCACGATCCGAGTTCCAACGAACTTTAACGATGCGGATTTTACTCCGCCGAAGGCTACGAATCTTGTAATCCAGAATCTCTACGGGTTCCTCCACAATGCGAAGACGATCGTCAACCTTGATCTCTTCCAGTGGCACAACAAGAGATTCGTCAGCCAAACACTTCCTTAGGTTAGACACATGGAAGACGTTGTGAACATTACCGAGCTCCGTCGGTAAATCAAGTCTGTACGCCACCGGCCCAATCCGTTCCAGGATTGCGAACGGTCCGACGTAACGAGGGTTAAGCTTGCCACGCTTTCCAAAGCGTATGACGCCCTTCCATGGTGAAACCTTCAGAAGCACCTTGTCCCCAACCTGGAACTCTAGCGGTTTGCGACGGCGATCGGCATAGCTCTTCTGACGATCCCGCGCAGCTGCCAAACGGTTACGGATCTGTACGATTTTCTCCGAAGTTTTGTACACCAGTTCCGGGCCAGTGAGCTGACTCTCGCCTACCTCAGCCCAACACAAGGGAGACCGGCATTTCCGTCCATACAGAGCTTCGAACGGAGCTGCCCCAATACTGGAGTGGTAACTGTTGTTGTAGGAGAACTCCACCAACGGCAGGTGAGTCTCCCAACCCTTGCCAAAATCGATGACACATGCCCGCAGCATGTCCTCCAGTGTTTGTATCGTCCGCTCACTCTGCCCGTCAGTTTGCGGATGATAAGCCGTCCTCATATCCAGCTGAGTACCCAAGGCCTTATGAAGAGCCTTCCAGAAACGCGAAGCAAAGCGGGAATCACGATCAGAAATGATAGAAACAGGCACCCCGTGCCGAGAGACCACCTCCTTAAGGTAGAGCCGAGCCAACCGCTCGAGTCCATCCGTTTCCTTAATAGGTATGAAGTGTGCCGATTTCGTCAACCGGTCGACGATCACCCAAATCATGTCGCAGCCACTTGGTGATCTCGGTAGTTTGGTGACGAAATCCATCGTGATCCGCTCCCACTTCCATTCTGGAATCTCAGGTTGCTGTAGGAGACCAGACGGCTTCTGATACTCCACCTTGACCTTAGCACAGGTCAAGCATTTGCTCACATAGGAGGCTATATCAGCCTTCATGTTCGGCCACCAATAAAGTATCTTCAGATCCTGATACATCTTATCGGAGCCTGGATGAATAGAATACCGGATTTGTGAGCCTCGTCCAAGACAAGCTCCCGTAATCCCCCGAGTAAAGGAACCCAAACACGCCCAGCGAAGTAGTGTAGGCCATCAGACCTAAGCTCAAGGTGTTTGTCCGCACTGTGCATCGTTTCGGCCTTAAGGTTTTCCTCCTTCAAGGCATCCACCTGAGCCGAACGGATCCGGTCAGGTAAGGAGGAATGAATGGTAAGCTGCAAGGCTCGGACACGCCGAGGCTTCGCCGACTCTTTCCTGCTCAAGGCATCCGCCACAACGTTTGCCTTGCCAGGATGGTACTTAATCGCACAGTCGTAATCGTTCAAGAGTTCAACCCAACGACGCTGCCGCATGTTTAACTCCTTCTGGTCGAAAATATGCTGGAGACTCTTGTGATCGGTGTAAACTTCACACTTGGTACCGTACAAGTAATGTCTCCAGATTTTCAACGCAAAGACCACTGCACCCAGTTCTAAGTCATGAGTAGTGTAATTCTTCTCATGAACTTTGAGTTGACGAGAAGCATAAGCAATAACCTTCCCGCGCTGCATCAACACGCAACCAAGACCCCGAATGGAAGCATCACAGTACACAACGAAATCATCCGTACCCTCAGGAAGGGATAAGATAGGTGCAGAACAAAGTTTAAGCTTCAGCATCTGAAATGCTGATTCCTGTGGTTCGTCCCAGTCGAACTTTCGGTCCTTCTGGGTGAGAGCAGTGAGGGGTTGAGCGATCTTCGAAAATCCCTCGATAAAACGCCGATAGTAACCTGCAAGACCCAGGAATTGCCGCACCTCAGATGGCGTCTTTGGTGCTTCCCAGTCTTTAATAGCTTCGATCTTAGCCGGATCGACATGAATTCCCAGTTCATTCACCACATGCCCTAGGAATTGAACTTCACGTAACCAAAAATCACACTTTGAGAACTTAGCATACAATTGCTCCCGTCTCAAAAGTTCCAAGACCAACCGCAGATGTTCCTCATGATCCGCCTTGTTCTTGGAATAAATCAGAATGTCATCAATGAACACGATAACGAACTTATCCAGGTACGGTTTACAAACGCGGTTCATCAAATCCATGAACACCGCCGGTGCGTTAGTGAGACCGAAAGGCATGACCAAGAACTCAAAATGGCCATAACGAGTGCGAAAAGCAGTCTTCTGTATGTCAGCTTCCCTGACACGCAACTGGTGATAACCGGACCGCAAGTCAATCTTCGAGTAGTAGCTGGAGCCCTGTAGCTGGTCAAAGAGATCATCAATGCGAGGAAGAGGATAACGATTCTTGATGGTCACTTTGTTCAGCTCACGGTAATCAATACACATACGAAGGCTCCCGTCCTTCTTCTTCACAAACAAAATAGGAGCTCCCCACGGGGACGAGCTCGGTCGAATGAAACCCTTTTCCAAGAGTTCCTGTAACTGGCTGGATAACTCTTGCATCTCGGGAGGTGCAAGACGATACGGAGCTCGGGCAATAGGAGCTGCGCCCGGAGCAAGATCAATACCAAACTCAACCTGACGATGGGGAGGAAGACCAGGCAAATCATCAGGAAACACATCAGGAAAGTCACGAACCACCGGGATATCCTCGATCTTCTTCTCATCGTCAGTAGAAACGTTAACAAGTGCCAGAATGGCCGAACAGCCCTTCCGAAGATACTTACGGGCTTTCATGCTGGAAATGATACTCAGCGGAGCACCGCTTTTCTCGCCATGAACCGAAAGAATCTCTCCATCGGGGAGAGGGATCCGAATAACCTTGTCAAAGCAAACAATCTCTGCACGATACAACGATAACCAATCCATGCCCACAACGACATCGAAACTACCCAAAGGTACAGGCATAAGGTCAATGGGGAATGACAGGCCCGACAGTTCCAAGTGACACTCCCTAAGGATATGAGTCGCCTCGATGTTCTTACCGTTCGCCAATTCTATCAAGTACATAGCCTCTAAAGGTGTGGGTACTATATCTAGCAACTGACTAACATCCACAGATACGAAACTCTTATCGGCACCAGAATCAAATAAAACAGAAACATAGCGATTGTTGAGGAGGAACGTACCGGTAACTGTGTCTGGATCCTGCCTAGCTTCCGCAGACCCAATGACGAAAGCACGCGCAGTCCTGCCTCTGCCGCCATTCCCGTTACCGTTACCGTTACCGTTTCCGCCCTTCCCATTATCACCCTGCTTCAGCTTGGGACAATCACGCTTGAAGTGTCCCGTGTCACCACAGTTGTAACACCCCTGTCTCCCCTGAGTCCCCTGAGCAGCAGGAGCAGGAGTAGCCGCAGGAGTCTGAGTTGGGGTGAGTGCCACCTTGCAATCCTTAGCATGGTGCCCCAACTGATGGCACCGATGACAACGAGCGCGATCACAATTCCCCGAATGGTGAAAGCCACACTTGTTACACTTGGGATGCTTCCCAATGTATCCACCTGTCTTCTGCGAAGAAGACGACCCAGATCCCTCAGTCTTCTTGGCCGGTTGAGACGGCGCCGGCACTGCACTCTTACTCACATTCTCCCATTTCCTCTTGTTGCCTTCAGAACCCTTCACAGTCGAACCCTTGGGAGGTAAAGCGCCCTCCAAAATCTTCATGTTGGTCATCTTGTGTGCAGAACGGACGACCTCAGCCAGTGTAGGAAGGTTCCCAGCAGCTACTAACCCAGCAATCTCCGGCACCAACCCAGAGATGTAGTGCTCGATCCTACGGTACTCAGGTGTGTGCATGTCAGGACACAACACCGCCAGCTCGTTGCGTCGAACAGTATACTCCTCGATCTCGGACCCCACCATCTTGCAGTTCCAGACTTCATGTTCCAACTTCTGTACTTCCTCCCTGGGACAATACTCACTCTTCAATAACCGAACAAAATCCGCCCAAAGCATAGCATGAGCTTCCCCCAAGCCCATGTTCTGCGTAGTAGCATTCCACCATGACAAAGCAGGACCCTCAAATGTCGCAGTGGCATACTTGACCCGGTCCTCAACAGGACAATTACACATCAGGAAGACAGATTCAACCTTTTCCAACCATCGGAGCAGTCCCACTGCCCCTTCAGTTCCAGCGAAGTTATGGGGCTGACAGTCCCTAAACTTCTTGTAAGAACACTGAGGTGGAGGCGGGTTGACAGCAGCACCTGAAACATGACACAAAGATAAACCACAAAGGAAACATGACACCCCAGAACGAAACAAGGCAGGTAAGAACCAACTTACCACCCATAGCATTGTGCCCGGCCTGGAAAGCAGCCAAGGCTATGTTCACTTGCTGTTGAAGCAAGTTGTTCAGCTCTGCTTGGGTCATGTTAATGTTACCACGACCACCGCCACGGCCACCGCCGCCACGACCACCACCACGACGTCCACCACCACGTGCGCCCGACATGATCTGACAAATCAGAAATCGAGAGATTCAGATTCACTGCTAGTGTCAACCACTAGTAGCTAGAAAAGTTACGTCTAGACCTAATCCAGGACTATACATCCAAGTTCAGAGTCCACTTGAATTCTCATGCATTTCAGTTTATGATTTCGTGTGCACCCGAAATGATAAACTGTTCTACATGGTCCTCCAAGCTTTCCCTCAGCTTGAACTCAAATCACCGAATGTCGGCATCTAGCATCATGCTATCACAAGCATAAGTGCACAGGATAATGTGTGAGCAAGTGCGTCTATTGGGGTACGAAAGGGAGATGTCCGAATCCTGGACAGACCTCGAGAGTACGCGAGACTACCCCAATACACGACACTGCCGTGCAAAAACCAACGAGTCAACTCATTCTCCTTCAAACCCCGAAGAAGAACACACGAGTGTATAAAGCCAAGAGCGAGGACGGATGATGTAACAGAGAAATGCGATGATGATGTAAAGACACCCCGACAAGGTTAGTACATGTTCCAAACCGACTCAAGTATGTGACCGTCTAGTGTGTGCGGCTCGGCTATAGACTAGACTCTAAATGCAGTCCTAGTTCACTATAACCATTGGCTCTGATACCAATCTGTCACACCCTCAAATTCCACTTGCGGGGTTTTACCGCGAGGCGCATGACAAACCAGGATTCAAGTCAACGGTCACAATAAACAACACTATATGCATAACACAATACCCAAAAGATATAATTATAAAAGCATAAACGGTAGCGGAAGCTTTAAATGTTTACAACCCAAAAGACATTGTTTAAAGTTTAACAAGACCATGCTCCTAACTCTAGACGCCCGTGCAGACTTGTGCGCCTAGTTCCCGTTGTAGCTACCTTAGCGACCTGAGAAAAACATGCCAAAAGACGTCAACATATAATGCTGGTGAGTTCACAGGTTTGTTCAAAAATGTTATCCAAATGTTACCATGTCCATACTATATCAATGCTACCAAGTACGCTAGCTAGGCGTATGTTTTATTACTACTACGATTGGAAACCATTACTGGACACGTTTAGCAATGTTTAGCATGTTTAGCAGCCCGTAATGTTCAGCACGATAATGTTCCTGTTCGAGACAATATGCACCCGCCCGGCCCTCCAAGCCGACGAGTGGGGCAGGTCACGCCCAATAGATCTATCCACATTTCCCCCGTTGTGCAAACCCGCACATTCATGGTTTCCCCCGGGACTTTTCAAAAGATCGTATAGCAATATAAAGTTAAAACCATAGTATGACATATGTTACCAAAACTGTTTAGCGCATGTTTTCTCCCCCAAAAGTTAAAGCAGTAAAAGTGGGGCCGTGAACTCACCTTAGATAGCGTTCTTCAAATATAAGTAAAGATGTTTAGCCCTTGATAATCCCTCTACCGGAGATCTATCAAAATGTTCACATAAGTGTTCCGACTAATAACCATAAGGTTATCTAGCCCCCGATTGTCCAGATCATAACCGAGTATGTTTTAAAACGTGTTTAAATGTTTAACCGACACACTAGACCGACCCGACATCCCGTTGGTGACCCATTACCCTAACTAACCAAGTACACATAGTTTACACACAAGGTTCAAGCATAAAACACTTAGTTTGTATCAAAAATCTCATTTTTGTTAACGTAGGGTCGAATGTAGTTCTGGGTGGTCGAAGGTGGCTTGTAAGTGGTCGAAGGTGTCTCTGTTTGGTCGAATGTGTCTCTGAAATTCCACCTTCGCCCCTTTTCCTTCCACCTTCGCCCCTTTGTAGCACATTCGCCCCTTTAACTTCCAGGTTCGCCCCCTGGAATCCACCTTCGACCGTTCGACTGGTCGAAGGTATTCCAGGTTCGCCCCTGATGTCAGATTTTTCCAAAAACGCGTCGAAAAACATCCGAAAACATCACGAAACATCACGAGTTACAGCAGTCAAGCATCATTAGTATATTCCTACGAAACCCTACCAATTTTACCCCAAAATCTATCCGTTTTACAAGTTTCCTAAAATGGTAAATTATGGAGATGTCACATCACCATGCATGAAGATATTACCCAATTAGGAAACTTTCTGAAATCGATCAATAATCAGTTTATCATACTCGGATCATTATGAACAAGAAACCCCTATCATAACCTTATCATAATCATCCCAAAAACAACCCCAAATCTAACTAAAAACCCCTTTAATCATCAAAACACCATCAACAATCAAAGGTAACACGTTTCAATCATAACCCATCATTAATAACAGCCCTAGGTTGTTGTCATGTTATCTATACAACAAGTAATCATCAATCAATGCATAATATCATATTAACACATGTTTATTTGCATAAAAGCTCATTGTTTATGAATAGGTTTTGGTTAGGAAAGGTTTTTATTCATAAGATAGGTTGATATCAGATCTGGACCCATTGGGGTTTAGATTAAAACAAGCCAAAATTGTTTAAAAAGGATTTGTAATGAAGAACACACCTTAGATCTTCACTTGTAATGATTTAGAGAGTTAGGTTATGAAAAACAAGCTCAAAACTCCTTCCCCAATGTTAATAGCTGATAGAGAGTGTTTGGAGGCGTTTAGGGTTTGTGAAATGGTGAAAAATGGCTAAGGATGGTATTTATACCATCTGCACGTTCGCCCAGTTTATGTGGTCGAATGTGGAAAAGTTCCACATTCGCCCCTTTTTAGTGGTCGAATGTGGAACTTTTCCACATTCGCCCACTTTGTTTCTACGTTCGCCCATTTTTCAAACCCCATTTCCACATTCGCCCAAAAGTTCCACATTCAGGTCATCAGCACATTTTTAACACATGTTAACAGCACTTTTAACACATGTTAACCTTTTTCCAGTTTGTCGTGTTTAATGCGTTCTAACACATCCTAACACATAAGCATGCATCTATAGTCTATACTTAGCATGTTTAGGCACGTATAATTATTCGTACATCATTTAAGCAAGTATAAGCGTACAATCCACCACACGACCCATAATCTACACATATACTTAATTAGTTTATGTAATGTCACCAACGACGGAACCCGGTACTAATGTATTCCCAAAACGACTCCCAATGATCCTCCAGATCATTGAACCCTGGACAATCCTAATTTGACCCGACTCAACTAACCCAGTTAAGTTTGTTTATAAACGTTTCTCGCTAAGGTAGACTTAGATGTTACTATTATGTTTAAGCCGAACATGCCGGGTGTCACAGTTTTCCCTCAACAGTAGTTTACTTTACAGTGTTTTGTAATACAACAGTAGTTTGTATAGGGCAGATGTTTTATGTTGTTATTCTGTTAGAGGTCACTATCTTAGGTGACGTCAGCACAGGTCACCAGTGGTTTAGGTTTGTCTATAAATAGAACAGTGCTTGTACTGTTCTATTGCATCACACACAAACATTCTCTCAGACAAACAATCACTGTGTGATCAGGCTGAGGGGGAGTATTTGTACTGATTGTAATCTTTCAATTAATGAAAGCTTTTGATCAAAGAAAACATTTATTCCTATTGTTTTAATTATAGTTTATCATTCCGCTACATTTCCATATATACTTACATCATTCAATTCTCATCTTCTTCTAAATATATCAAAACAATCAAACTCAGATCCTAACAATTATATCTTCATGCTAGTCAATTCTACTCCAGTTTCTGGTACCCACTTACTTGAGTTCCTTTGAAATCCAATTCAAATTTGAACAACATTTCGGTCCCAGTCATCTACGGGTAACCGAAGCAGCACCAAAACCGGATATGATATTATCGGTCCATTCTTCGGTCATGGATTCTATATTGATTTCGGTCTCGGGTCGGGTCGGGTTCAAGCCGGTTCGGTCCAGTCTCACGACTTTGCTCAGCCCTATTTAAAATAACAAAGATTAAAAAATAATAATTTAAAAAAAAACTGCATAAAGCTGCTGCTCACCTCTAGCCACAATAGCATCAGGCGAATGAGCAACAGCTTTATCACCCTGCCAACTGGACGCTAACATGGCCCAATATAAGAGGATAGAGACATTGCTCACCTCTAACCAAGAGGTGAGCAAAAAAGCTGGTTCGGGAACCGAAACCGGTAAAACCGACCTGAATCGAAACCGGTCAAAACCGGTTTCACGTGAAACCGGTACTAAAAAATCTCAAACCGAACCGAACCGAAAACCGGCCTAAAACCGACGGAAAAAACGGTCAAAAGAAACCGAAACCGAACCGAAACCGGTACACAAACCGGCCAAAACCGAACCGAAACCGGTTTAAGAAAAATACATTTTTTGGCCATAAACACAAATAAAACTTTGTTTTTTTGTATTAATATTCAATTTCTTTTTTTAAAAAACCCTAAAAGTTATTAAAAGTTAAATTTTATGTAATTTATACGATTTTAAAAAGTGCGCGAAAAACCGATTAAGAACCGAAACCGAAAGAAACCGAAATTGAAACCGAACCGAAACCGGTCTTCGAAACCGGTCTTACGAATCGACAAAACCGGTCCAAAACCGAACCGGTTTGGAACCGAAACCGATTCGGCCAGGAACCGATACTGTAGCGAACCGGTTTGGAACCGAAAACCGGTTCAGCAAAAAAAACCGATTTGCTCACCTCTACTCTAACCACAACGGACATTCTTAGTATCATTGAGCTACATGTCCATATATAGATCAAGACACCTTGTATCAAGGACTAGCTACAAAAACCCAATTGATTTACCCAGCCCAACATTCAACCCATTAAGGTTAGGCCCAACAGCATTGTGACGTTTATTGAACTCTTGGTAACCAACAGGATTTAACCTACGTCGATGCCTAAAGTAAGGGTTACAAACAAAGATTTTTTTTTATATGTTGTCTTTCAACCCCTTCGTATAGATTCATAGACTTTGATGACGTTTGCTCCTACAAAACCAGCGGGATAGGATTCACATCTGATCCCTCATACCATTCAAACCACTATCAAAAAATAAGGATATGCATAATCTATATATATATATATATATATATTATATATAATATATATATATATATATATATATATATATATATTGCAAAGGGATTAATCCTACATGTCATAATCTTATGTAATCTCTCCTTTGAGAATGCCACATAGGATGTGATGTGACAACTCCAAACCAATTAAATAAATAAATAAATATGATTTAACCTAATCTATATCTATATATATATATATTGCAAAGGGATTAATCCTACATGTCATATTATTATGCAATCTCTCATTTGAGAGATGCCAAATAGGATGTGATGTGACAACTCTAAACCAATTAAAAAAAAGAAATAAATATGATTTAACTTAATCTATTATAATCTTTAACCTAATCTATTAAATACATAATCTACTAAATATAAATATTAAACCTTTATTATTTATCTCTCGTGTTTCCTCCCATAACTTTTAAACATTAATATCTTTTATATACGAGATTTTTTTAAAGAAAAAAATTACACCAAATTAACGAGCGTTTTATTATCTTTCCAACGAGTACCATAGTGCTATATAAAAATCGGAGAAAAAATGACTATTTTTTGTAACCCGACAGGTATTGTGTCGGGTTTGGGATTAGTTTAAAAAAATTGTGGGTTTGGGTCGGGTCTGAGATTAGGTGATACCCGACCCGATTACCCGAAACAACATACCGAAATACTCGAACTACATACCCGATCATATACCCATGATTTTTTTGACGCATCACATAACCTTAGACTAATGCGTTCGATATTTCAATAATTAACTTTTTTTTTCTTATTTCATATTAGTTCTTTTTAGAATAATCGATTACAAACTTCCGAATTCATTTGTAATGGCACTAGATTTATACCCCGGCGCAGAGATTCGTTATGGCAAAGATTTGTTTAAAATAATAATAATAATAATAATAATAATAATAATAATAATAATAATAATATATTTTAGTATGATATATTAGATATTTCAACCCGGGACGCTCCCGGGATAAAAACTAGTCTATTATAATCTTTTACCTAATCTATTAAATACCTAATCTACTAAATCTAAATATTAAACATTTATTATTTTATCTCTCGTGTTTCCTCCCATAACTTTTAAACGTTAATATCTTTTATATACGAGATTTTTTAAAGAAAAAAAATTACATCAAATTAACGAGCGTTTTATTATCTTTCCAACGAGTACCATAGTGTTATATAAAAATCGGAGAAAAAAATGACTATTTTTTTGTAACCCGACAGGTATTGTGTCGGGTTTGGGTCAGGTCTGGGATTAGGTGATACTCGACCCGATTACCCGAAACAACATACCCAAATACCCGAACTACATACCCATCATATACCCATGAATTTTTTAACGCATCACATAACCCTTAGACTAATGTGTTCGATATTTCAATAATTAACTTTTTATAACTTATTTCATGTTCGTTTCTTTTTAGAATGATCGATTACAAACTTCGAATTCATTTGTAATGGCACTAGATTTATACCCTGGCGCAGAGATTCGTTTTTTTTTATATTTGAATATGAAACTTATGGCAGAGATTTCTTTAAAATAATAATAATAATAATAATAATAATAATAATAATATATTTTATTATGTTATATTAGATATTTCAACCATGGACATGTTAGTTCTCTTTAGAATGATCAATTACAAACTTCCGAATTCATTTGTAATGGCACTAGATTTATACCCCGACGCAGAGATTCGTTTTTTTTATATTTGAATATGATAACTTATGGCAGAGATTTGTTTAAAATAATAATAATAATAATAATAATAATAATATATTTTTATTATGTTATATTAGATATTTCAACCCGGGACGCTCCCAGGATAAAAACTAGTATATAGATATTGCAAAGTGATTAATCCTACATGTCATACTCTTATGCAATCTCTCTTTTGAGAGATGCCATATAGGATGTGATGTGGCAACTCTAGACCAATTAAAAAAAAGGAATAAATATGGTTTAAATATATTTTAACCTAATCTATTAAATACCTAATTTACTAAATATAAATATTAAACCTTTATTATTGTCTCTCTCATGTTCCTCCCATAACTTTTAAACGTTAATATCTTTTATACACGAGATTTTTTAAAGAAAAAAAATTACACCAAATTAACGAGCGTTTTATTATCTTTCCAACGAGTACCATAGTGCTATATAAAAAACGAGAAAAAAAACAACTATTTTTTTGTAACCCGACTGGTATTGTGTCAGGTTTGGGATTAGTTTAAAAATTATTGTGGGTTTGGGTTGGGCCTGGGATTAGGTGATTACCGACCCAATTACCCGAAACCACATACCCAAATACCCGAACTATATACCCGATCATATACCCATGAATTTTTTAACGCATCACATAACCCTTAGACTAATGCGTTCGATATTTCAATAAATAACTTTTTTTTCCTTATTTCATGTTAGTTCTTTTAAGAATGATCGATTACAAACTTTCGAATTCATTTGACATTATATAAGATTTTGTAATGGCAGTAGATTTATACCCCGGCGCAGAGATTCATTTTTTTTATATTAGAATATGATAACTTATGACAGAGATTTGTTTAAAATAAATAATAATAATATAATAAAATAATATTCATTAATCATATATTGACGCCAATGGGGTGGTGGTCCATTGACAAAGGCAAAGCCTTTAAAACACCTAGGTTGTGGGAGGTCTTGGGTTCAATTCTCAAAGACTACAAGGATTATAGAGAAATTTAACCTTTAAAAAAATGATATATTGACAAGTCATTAGTTATGTTGTCATATTAGATATTTTATTATGTCATATTAGATATTTCAACCCGGGACGCTCCCGGGATAAAAACTAGTTTTATATATAAAAGAATTGAAGTTATATGATGTGGCATTTACTGGTGGTCTCAACCTCTTTTTAAATGTGTCACGTGGCATCATGTAAAGCTCTCTTTTAAATTTATTTATTTTGTTTTTTAAATAAAATCTATATCTATATTATCTTAAAATTTCAAATATGTTAATTAATAATTTTTTTCCTTATTTTCCTCTCACATTTTTTAAAATGTTAGTGAACTATTAATTATTATTTTAAAATTTCAAATATATTAATTGATATTTTTATCTTTATTTTTTTCCTTATTTTCCGCTCACAAATTTTAAACGTTAGTAACTTTTATGTATGACATTTTTTTGAATTTTTTTACACCAAATTAACGAACGTTTTATTATGTTTACAACAAGCACCATAGTGCTATACAAAAAATGAAAAAAAATGTTTTTCTTAGTGAGTTTTTTGTTCATGCAGAAAAAAAAACACAATGTGTATAGGTAATTTTTTATAGGTGTTAGCATTAGAGTTATACATTCTTTTAGGTTATGTATCAATATTAGTATTGTGAGGCTTGGTACATAGATGTGATAAGTTTTTTGTCACACCCTCAAATTTCCACGTGCGGGGTTTTACCGCGAGGCGCGTGAACCACCAGGATCCAAGTCAACGGTCATAATAAACGACATCTATATGATAAGAAAACAACGTACACTACCATTGAGTTTCAAAACCGTTCTAACACAGCGGAAGCAAAATGTATTATTACAACTTAAAAGTAAAAACTCAAAGTCTGAAATGTTTAACGAAACATGCATATGATCCCTAGACGCCGTGAGACTCCGTGCGCCTATACTCAATGCTGCTACCTTAGCGACCTGAGAAAACATGCCAAAAAGACGTCAACATGTAATGCTGGTGAGTTCACAGGTTTTAAGTTCGTAAACGTTTTCATGTGTAAAGTGATTCCTCATAAAGTGCCAAGTGTGCAAAAGTTCCAAGTAAATAACAAACGTTCCCTTACTACTACGACTGTGTTGCTAAAACCATTACTGACAAACGTTGCTCGAGTTGCTGCCCATGTGCCAAGTGCCAAGTAGAGACAATAGGGACTTAGGTTTCAATAGGGACTTAGGTTTTGTCGTATAGTAAATAAGTGCCAAGCGCCAAGTGCCAAATGCCAAGTGTCAATGTTTAAAGTGTCAAGTGCCAATGTTTAAATATGCCAAATGCCAATGTTTAAAAGTGTCAAGTGCCAATGTTAAATATGCCAAGTGCCAATGTTTAAAAGTGTCAAGTGCCAATGTTAAATATGCCAAGTGCCAAACGTGTCACGTTTCTAAAAAGGGTTACATTCCCAAAGGCGTCATGTTTCTAAAAGTGTTATGTTTCCAAAAGTGGTAAGTTTCATAAGAGTTGCATTTTCAAATCATAAACGTTGCATTGTAAAACGTGTGGCATGCTTCTCCCCCGAGAGAAAAGAGTATAAAAGAGGGGCCGTGAAACTCACCTTAGAGTGCGTCTTCTGATAACTAGAATTCCAACACGTGTATGATAATCCCAACTAATGACAACCTATCAATGAGTTTACATAAGTGTGATGACTATTAACCCGAAGGCTAACTAGTCCCTGATTGTCCAGATCTTGACTACGAGTGTTAAAAAGTGTGTTTAAACGTTAACCGGAACATCCCAGACCGACCCGACATCCCGTTGGTGACCCATTACATCAATTAGTTATGCACATAAGTTTAACACATAAGTTTCAAGCATAAGACACTTAGTTTGCATCAAAATCTCATTCCGGACATCAGATGGTCGAATGTGGTTTTTCCCATTTCCACGTTCGCCCGTTGAGCTACGTTCGCACGTTTTTCCCACGTTTTGTTCCACGTTCGCCCGTTTGAGCCACGTTCACCCATTTTTCCCACGTTCGCCCGTTTTTCCCATGATTTGTTCCACGTTCACCTATTCGAACCAATTTTATTCCACGTTCGCCCGTTTTCATCAGCATTTTATAAAACGCACCAAAACGCATCTAAACGATCCGAAAACATCACGAAACATCACCAATCACAGCAGTCAACTATCATTAACATATTCCTACAAAACCTACCAATTTTATCCCGAAATCCGTCCGTTTTACAAGTTACCCGAAATAGCAAATTATGGAGATGTCACATCAAACGCATGCAATCTTTACCCAATTAGGAAACATTATGAAATCAATCAATAATCAACTTAATATACTCAGATTATTACGAACAATAAACCCCCAATCATATCCTTATCACTATCATCATGAACAAGCCCTAGATCTAACCCAAAATACCCAAAATGGACAAAACATCATCAATAATCAATTGTAACCTATCTCAATCATAAAACATCATCAATAACAGTCCTAGATCATTGTTATAACATCTATACAACAATCAATCATCAAACAATACATAACATCACATAAAACACCATTAACACATGTTAATTTGTATGAAAACTCATTGTTTATGAATAGGTTTTGTTTAGAAAGATATTAGGAAGGTTTTTATCCATGAAAACATGTTTGTATCGATCTGGACTCTTGGGGTTAATAAAAACGAATTGAAATGCTTTAAAAATGATTTAGAATGAAGAACACACTTAGATCTTTGTGTAGAAGATGTTTGTAGGTTTAGATTATAGAAAACAAGGGCAAAAACTCCTTCCACAATGTTTAAAGTTGCTAGAGAGTGTTTTGAGACGGTTAGGGTTTGTGAAATGGTGAAAAATGACAAAGTGTGGTATTTATACTATGTCCACATTCGCCCCTTTTACCTGGGCGAATGTGCTCTCCTTCGACCCTTTCACAGGGTCGAACGTAACTGACTTGGTCGAAAGAAATTCTTTCAATTCCATATCCCAGGTTCGCCCCTTTTACAAGGGTCAAACCAGGAGTATTGTCCAGGTTCGCCATTCGTTTGGTCGAACCAGGACTTACGTTTTTCTAGTTTTTCCATTTTTTCGTGTTTAACGCATTTTAACGCACCCTACCATACGAGCATGCAACCTTAGTCTATGTTTAACATATTTAAGCACGAATGATTATCTACACATCATTTAAACACATCTAAGCATATAATCCACCATACGACAATTAGTCTACACATACACTTAATTAGTTTATGTAATTCACCAACAACGGGACTCGTATCGTGTGTGTGTGTGTGTGTGTGTGACTAACCCAATGATCTCCCAAATCATTGAACCCTGGACAATACGGACTGTGTTCCGACTCTACTGACCCCGTCAAGTATGTTTAATAAACATTTTTCGCTAAGGTAGACTTATGTGTTTATAAAATGTTGACCCAAACATGCCGGGTGTCACATTTTTTAATGGTTACAACTTCCAACTTAAGTGATTGTTTAGTTGATTAGGTTAGAAATTATAGAAGCCATTAGAATGTGAGAAATTAGAGAGATGTGATGAGTTTTTGAATAGTTACAGCTTACATAAGTGATTCTTTAGATGATTACTGATTAGGTTTTGGATTAGGGATTATAAGTTATTACTTATTAGAATACTATGAATATGCAATGATTGAGAGATTTTGTGGTTAGTTAACTTGAGTCATTTGCAATAGGTTATCATGTAAAAGAAAGCCATTTAAATGACATGACATTCAAAGATGCATTCTCCCCCTTGAGTGTGCCATGTGTAATGCCATGTTGCAAATTAAAAAAAAAAACAAATAATAATATAAAACTTAGTCTACTAAAATTAAATTGAGTTATTTTAGGAAAAAAGAATTTAAAAACAAATTTAAATTTTTATCTCTTATGTTTCCTTCCATAATTTTTAAACGTTAATATCTTTTATGTACGAGATTTTGTTTCCTCTCATAATTTTTAAACGTTAATATCTTTTATATACGAGATTTTTTAAAGAAAAAAATTACACCAAAATAAACAAGCGTTTTATTATCTTTCTAACGAGTATCATAGTGCTATATAAAAAAACGGAGAAAAAAAAGACTATTTTTGTGAGGTTTCGTTCATACAGGAAAGAAAAAAGACAAAGTGTTCATGTTATTCATTAATCATGTTTTTTTTAAACCAGGTTCTTATCTACGATGTTAAAATTCAGCCCAATCGCCATTCTATCATTGGAATTTACTCTTCTAAAGATGCATAGGTATGGTATACTTCATCAAAAGAAGCTAAGAGAAAGAATCACTCAACACTGCAACACATGGTGTCATCTTATAGCAAGATTATTTTTTTATTTATTTAATTACAAGAGTAATAATTATTACTATTAGTATTAGTATTATTAGAACTAGCTTTTATCCCGGGAGCGTCCCGGGTTGAAAAATATAACCATTCTAATAATACTAATGTAATAATATTAATACTAATACTAATAGTAATAATTATTACTATTGTAATTAAATAAATAAAAAAATAACATTGCTATAAGGTGAAACAATGTACAACTCCAATGTTAACACATGTTGTAAATAAAAATCATATTTATTGGTTTGAACATAACTAATGACCTGCCTATACATGATTAATGAATAACCTGAAACACTTTGTGTTTTTTTCCTGTATGAACAAAACCACACAAAAAAAATAGTCGTTTTTTCTCTGTTTTTATATAGCACTATGGTACCCGTCGGAAAGAAAGATAAAAACGCTCGTTAATTTGGTGTAATTTTTTTCTTTAAAAATTCTCGTATATAAAAGATATTAACGTTTAAAAGTTATGGGAAAAAACTGTTAGTCCAAGATCTTCTTACGGGTATCAAACAAACAATCGAGTGCGGAAAACAAGATTGAATGTGAAGAACAAAAGATTAACTCCGATGAAAAACACAAATAATCGCTGCTTTGTATTGCACACGGTATGAAAACCGTCGGGTACAATACACCAATCACCAATGATCTCTAGAGAAGCTCTCTAGAGATATATGTTTTGTTTTTATCAAATGAATGGTCTAACCCTAATCTGAACTAGAACATAACAATATATAGGGTCCACTAAAGCTTTGGCCCACATGGCCTAACCCAAGTCCATTAACTAAACTAAGCCCAACTACACAAATAGGCTTAATAAGACAAGCGTAAACCTACTTAAATATAGCCCAACAATATCCCCTAGGTTTATGCTGTCTTTATCATGGCTTAGTAGGAAGAATCTTCAGATCTTGATCTTCCAATCTTGGGTTCTTTCTTGTTCTCTTGGAGGTAGCTTCACAACTTTAATCATCATCAGCTTCTGCTTGAACATCTTGCTAAAAGAGAATGTGAGATGAGGATTCTCAGAAGCTCTTTTCTTTGTCAATCTTCTCTTTCTTGCAACTTTTCAGGTACTTCTTCACTTGTACTTTCATTGTCAAAAGATGATTCACTTCAGGTTCTTCTGACTCAGGTACATCTTCTCAGTGTGGAGATTCATGCTTGTCAGCAACTGGAACTCTTTCATTCTTCATCAACCCCCTGTTTCTTGATTTGTATAAATTCTGCAAATTCTCAGAATTTTGTGAGCAAACAATTTATGCAACAGAGGGTCCAGTATATACATGAACACCAAGTACATCAGTGTACTTCCATTTTAAATTTTCAAAACCTGAATTTCCTTCAAGAATCGGTCAAAACTTCAAGAATGGTTAATTTTCATAACAGATAAACAAATTAAAATAAAATTCAAACTAATTACAATGCATCCTTTTGGTGAGAATCATGTGTAAGAAGATCATATCAGCTTTGTCAAATTGTAACACACCGTTAGTATATTTGTTCTGATAAACTTATAAAAGTGTCAGAAGCAGTCCAAGACGATTACCAACATCGTTTATCCACTTAAACAAACATACACACACGTCCTCAAGTCCGATATTTTCTTATTTTCTTAACGTGTGTTAGACCGAAATAACTGTGTGTCCCACATCATGACATACCCCGCGATCTAGGTATGCATAAAGCTTCTTCATAACAGGTGAGTAAATTGCTGACATCTGTAATTTTTACAAGATCAAGATCATCGGTGATCAGGTCTGCATATATCTGGATGCAACAGAGAGACCAATGGATTCTCAACCAGGGTTAGGGCAAATACCAAATGTTTCGGTATGATCATTGCTTTAGGCTTTTGATTTGTGCCTTTAGCTTGAATTCTCTTTGAGAATATGGGTTTTGGCATTTCCTTATTGCTCTTTTAAGACGTCCTGACTGTGCCTAGGTCAGCATATATCTGGATGCAGCAGAAGGGCAGCCAGGACATCCCCAAATGTATCAACAATTTAAAGACCTGAAATCTCAGACTTTGGCAATCTATCAACGCAAGATTTAAGACCATAAAATCATACGCCGATGATGTGTTCCCCACAAGTTACACAGTCCTTTATATTTATCATTAATTTTGGACTGAGTTCGTAGTGCAGTTTGCCTGCCAGTACATCATATAATGGAGCTGCAATCACACCTGATTTAATTTTCTTTTCGATTTTAAGGTGTGTCATTTCAACAGCTGATGTACTATCATTTCTTCTTTTTCACACCACGAAATCCTCATTTTATGAATTTTCTATTGTTTTTGTATTTTTCCGAGGATATATATCCCCCTAAATTTGTGCTTAAAATTAAAAATTTAAAGAACAAATTTACAACCTAAAACTAAGAAAAATCTTTTTGTGTTTTTCTAAGACCATTCTCGAATTAATGACCAAACAATTTCAGAAATTTTAACGCATCAGGTTTTGAGCATACCTCTCTAGCTGATTTTACCTCCATTATCTCCTTTAAAGGAAACATACTCACTGTTTGAGAATTTAAAATAAACGTATAACAGAGAGATGTCACCTGTCATGTGCGTGGAACAACCATTATCAACATACCAGTGGTCGTCGACAATCCTCCTTGGATGTCCCTGCACTAAATGAGGAGATTAGTTAAACATTGGTACCCAGGCCATCGCGGTCCTGGGCACTCCTGAAGCATCTACGTAAGACACTTCTCTTAAGCACATGTCCTTTTTCTCATTTGGGATTGATGTAGCTGCCGCCTTTGCTTTCCAGACTTGTTTAGGCTTAGCATACGGTTTTGCTACTTTCGGAGTAGCAGCTTTCTGTTTCTCAGGTTGCTTCGACTTCTGTGGTTGAACAACCTTCCGTTTGCTCTTGGCAGCATTCCAGTCTCCATCAGACGGTTTAACTTTGGGATTCATGTTCTTCCTTTCCTTAGGTTTATCAACCTTCATTGGCTTGGAGTAGTAGTTATCCCTTGGTGTAACCCTCTGATTCTGTCTATAATGGGGCACATAAGGACGACTTGTGCAGTTCCTTGCAATGTGACCGGGTCTTCCACAAGTGTAGCATGTCTGCTTCTTTGCATAAAGATCATATCCCGGTCTGTTTGATCCCACTGATGAATGTGAGTGATGGGATCTGTTGGATGATTTGTTTGCAGGCTTCTTAAAGTTTCTGCTCTGCTTAGAACATCTTGAACACCCGTGTGAACAAGATTGTGCTTGTGATGATGACTGTCCTTGAACTTTCTGTTTAAATTCAGGAACCTGCTCAGAAGAGTTAGCACAGGTAGTTTTTCTATGTGGTGGCACATATTTATCGGTCGTGCCATTAACAGATAGCTCAGAAACAGTCTTTTGCACATATGGTATAGCGTCTGCAGACAAATTAGACTGTTTCACACAAACACCTGCATTGTTAGTGCAAACAAGATCATCCCCCTCAACTTTAACCTCTACTTTTACTAAATCTGCACATGAAGTAGAAGCATCAGTAATGTTCACACATTTAAATTCAGGGACTGTTGGCTTTATCACACCTGTGCCAACAGTATTGGATGAGGGAGCCTCACATTCTTGTTTAATCTCGACTGGTCTTGAGCACACAGATTTTTCAGATTCTGGCTCAGTCGAGGGTGTGTCATTTGATTCAGACGAGCCACTTGATTCAGAAACATGTTGTGGCGACTCTGCTGAATCCCCCGTTGACTCAGCTGCTCTAGAGGACTCACAGCTGGATTCACTCGATTCAACTGACACTGATTTCTCAGAGTCGGTTGTTTTGGGTGATTTACATTTGGAGTCACTTTCAAAAGTTGGTGGGGCAGCTGGTTCAACGGTCTGTGGTGCCCTGTACTCTTCATAAATCTTTTTGAATGTTTTCATGAAATCAAACTCAAAGGGCACATTTGAGTCTGATTGGCCGGTCGGTTCAATTTGCTCAATTTTCGGTTCAGTTTCAAAAACGGTTTCTTTTAAGACATTATTCAATTCATTTGTGTCATTTGAAACTGGAACTTCATCTCTCCTCACATCAAAAACTCTGTCAATTTCTTTATTTTTCTCAAAATTTAACGTCTCGGTCTGCTTTGAAGCATCTTGAGACTTGACAAAGGTTTTTGATGGAGCCTGCTCCTTCTTAGGTTGTTTGTTCTTGGGTTTAGAGATTCGGACAGGAACTGATTTAGGTTTGGAGATCTCAACTTGATCCCTCGATGGTCGACTGGTTGGCTCTTCTATTGGAGGACCGTATCCTTTAACAGGCAGAGCCAACAACTCTTCATCCGACATAGGAATTGAAGAATAGTTTTCATTGAAAGGTGGAGGAATTTCCACAAATCCAATTCCCTTATTCCTCACGTCCTTTGGTCTTAACCTTAACTGGGTATTGATCATTTTTTCAACTTTGGGACTAGAGCAATCGAACTTTTTAAAATGAAAATCGGCATTTTCAAATTTAGATTTTAAGTCGATCAATTCCGCGGTCAAAGTATCAGACAGTCGTTTGAAATGTAAATATCGACACTTGTGATCACTCACCTCTGATGCAAGCGCTTGATATCGAGTTTTTGTTGTTCGACCATTTCTTTATAAGAATTAAATTTCTTTTTAATATCCCAAGTGGCCATTTTCTCGTATTCAAGCTGCTTGTATGCAGAGAGAGTTTCTTCTCTAAAACCCTTAATTTTTAACCTGCATCGTTCAGTACAACATGATTCAGCTAAAATTTCAGCGTGTACCTCAGATGCGGATGGCACATGGTCATTCTGTTGTGCCATGAAAGCTTGAGCGGCAGGAGCAGTAAGAATGACAGAAGCAGCAGGAGTGGCAGGAGCAGTAGAAACAACATGAGCATCAGGAGCGGATGAGCAGCATGAATCAGAATTTGAAGATGTAGTATCAGAAGCGGACGAACTCACTGCAACAGAGGTGTCACTTTGGGTCTTTAGTGTGTGACGCTTATCTAACTCCTTGATTAATGAGATTAACTCATCCGGTGTCATTTTGGACCAACTTGTTTCTGTAATGATCCGATTGACATTCATAAACCAGCTACATGTTGGCTGATCTGGAATTTTTTTCAATGCGTACAAAAGAATCTTGTTGACCCAACGATTTGACACTACGATTTCAGCATTTTTCATGTCAGACAGTAGTTCAGTAAATCTACCAATAAGTGCTCCCACGGTTTCACCAGAAGTGTAACTGAAACCCTCAAGTCTCTGCTCAAACACCTCACTTTGAGAAGACATTTTAATTTTTAATAGTGATCCCCCAAAAATCTAGACGTTCCACGAAAAATTTTAGAGACGAGCACCGGGCGTCCAACCGTAGTCAACAGTAAAAATTAGTACACAGTCTAATCCACCGTAGACAACCGAATCAAACCATATGCCGTAAGGTCGATCCCCCCAAATTAAACTTGTACCCCCAAATAATAATTCTACTATTATTATTATTATTATTATTATTATTATTATTATTATTATTATTATTATTATTATTATTATTATTATTATTATTATTATTATGTAAAAAAAATCACGTGACTTAATGATGAAAAAGTGGTCCACCCTTTGAAACTATACAAGACAATTACTTCTCCACTCCATTGCCTATTCACTTTCTTTCTCTTCTTTATTACACTGCACACTTGCTTTTGCTTTTAGATTCTTTCTCCAACAACTCCAAAAAAATCTGCTCTCTATCTCTCTCTTACCTTCAACAAAAACAAGAAGCAATAACTAAGTGTCCAACAGCGGGTCAGGTTGTAGTCACGAAGGATGTCGGGTTGGGTTTGGTTGCAGGAACAGAAATGGTGGTTGTTGGTTAGCGGCACAGGGACGACGGGTTGGGTCTTGGGTCGGGTTGGTGACGGGTGGAGGCAGGTGTCACGTTGGATCTGGATGAAGGATGGCGTGTTTCTGGTTAACCAATGAGTTTCCAGGTGGGTTTCCGGGTTATAGGGTGGTTTCCGGGTGGTGGATCGTAGTGGTTCTAGGTTTTCAGGTTGGTGGTAGGTGAGTTTTCCGGTGTGGGTGCTTTTGTTCTCGAGGTTGAGCTCGGTGTAGGGTGGGGTGTTTGTTTTCTGGGTTGGTTTTCCGGTCAGACTCAAGTACGGGTGTGGTTGGGTTTCGAGCACAGATCTCTATTGTTGTGAGTTCGACCTCGAGTCAGGAGTTCGAGTAGCGAGTTCGACCTCGGGTCAGGAATTCGAGTAGTGAGTTCGAGTACAGATCGGAGTTCGACTTGGAATCTGAGTTCGATGAGGTGGTGAGTTCGACCTTGATAGCTGAGTTCGACCTTGAGTTCGATGAGGTGGTGAGTTCGAGGTTAAGAACTGAGTTCGAGTTCCAGATCTGAGTTCGATGAAGAGTTCGAGTCAAGCCTGAGGTCGACCTGGGTGAGTTCGACGTGACGTGGACTGAGTTCGAATGACCTGTTGTTTGTGTTCTCGGATCCGGGTTGTCGAGTGTCAAGATGGATATGAGTTCTTGAAATAAGAAGGTGTTTGTGTTCTCGAGTGTAGTTCTCCAATGAAGTTGTCCGGCCACACCGAATTGTAATTAATGTCCACCTATTAATTTTCCATCTTAAAATTTTGTTGATGATAACTTTTCAATAACCGACCCCCTAGAATTATGGAAACAAATTGACCACAACCAAAATAGATCTGCAATCCTTGGAAACACTTTATGAATAATCAAAATAGATCAAACACCCATCTTTATCACCTGTTCTTCGTATTCTTAATAATAAATCTGCAAAAATTCTAAAAACGCCAAAACGATTAAAATAAATAAAATTAAAAGATATGCGAATTAAACCTGTTAGAACCGACAAAACGCAGCAGCAAAAACGTTTCTTTTGATCTTCGAATGATACCGAACCGAGCCTTCGAAAGACTTCTTAGGCTCTGATACCAATTGTTAGTCCAAGATCTTCTCTACCGGGTATCAAACAAACAATCGAGTGCGGAAAACAAGATTGAATGTGAAGAACAAAAGATTAACTCCGATGAAAAACACAAATAATCGCTGCTTTGTATTGCACACGGTATGAAAAACCGTCGGGTACAATACACCAATCACCAATGATCTCTAGAGAAGCTCTCTAGAGATATATGTTTTGTTTTTATCAAATGAATGGTCTAACCCTAATCTGAACTAGAACATAACAATATATAGGGTCCACTAAAGCTTTGGCCCACATGGCCTAACCCAAGTCCATTAACTAAACTAAGCCCAACTAACACAAATAGGCTTAATAAAGACAAGCGTAAACCTACTTAAATATAGCCCAACAATATATATATCCTCGGAAAAATACAAAAACAATAGAAAATTCATAAAATGAGGATTTCGTGGTGTGAAAAAGAAGAAATGATAGTACATCAGCTGTTGAAATGACACACCTTAAAATCGAAAAGAAAATTAAATCAGGTGTGATTGCAGCTCCATTATATGATGTACTGGCAGGCAAACTGCACTACGAACTCAGTCCAAAATTAATGATAAATATAAAGGACTGTGTAACTTGTGGGGAACACATCATCGGCGTATGATTTTATGGTCTTAAATCTTGCGTTGATAGATTGCCAAAGTCTGAGATTTCAGGTCTTTAAATTGTTGATACATTTGGGGATGTCCTGGCTGCCCTTCTGCTGCATCCAGATATATGCTGACCTAGGCACAGTCAGGACGTCTTAAAAGAGCAATAAGGAAATGCCAAAACCCATATTCTCAAAGAGAATTCAAGCTAAAGGCACAAATCAAAAGCCTAAAGCAATGATCATACCGTGTGCAATACAAAGCAGCGATTATTTGTGTTTTTCATCGGAGTTAATCTTTTGTTCTTCACATTCAATCTTGTTTTCCGCACTCGATTGTTTGTTTGATACCCGGTAGAGAAGATCTTGGACTAACAATTGGTATCAGAGCCTAAGAAGTCTTTCGAAGGCTCGGTTCGGTATCATTCGAAGATCAAAAGAAACGTTTTTGCTGCTGCGTTTTGTCGGTTCTAACAGGTTTAATTCGCATATCTTTTAATTTTATTTATTTTAATCGTTTTGGCGTTTTTAGAATTTTTGCAGATTTATTATTAAGAATACGAAGAACAGGTGATAAAGATGGGTGTTTGATCTATTTTGATTATTCATAAAGTGTTTCCAAGGATTGCAGATCTATTTTGGTTGTGGTCAATTTGTTTCATAATTCTAGGGGGTCGGTTATTGAAAAGTTTATAATCAACAAAATTTTAAGATGGAAAATTAATAGGTGGACATTAATTACAATTCGGTGTGGCCGGACAACTTCATTGGAGAACTACACTCGAGAACACAAACACCTTCTTATTTCAAGAACTCATATCCATCTTGACACTCGACAACCCGGATCCGAGAACACAAACAACAGGTCATTCGAACTCAGTCCACGTCACGTCGAACTCACCCAGGTCGACCTCAGGCTTGACTCGAACTCTTCATCGAACTCAGATCTGGAACTCGAACTCAGTTCTTAACCTCGAACTCACCACCTCATCGAACTCAAGGTCGAACTCAGCTATCAAGGTCGAACTCACCACCTCATCGAACTCAGATTCCAAGTCGAACTCCGATCTGTACTCGAACTCACTACTCGAATTCCTGACCCGAGGTCGAACTCGCTACTCGAACTCCTGACTCGAGGTCGAACTCACAACAATAGAGATCTGTGCTCGGAAACCCAACCACACCCGTACTTGAGTCTGACCGGAAAACCAACCCAGAAAACAAACACCCCACCCTACACCGAGCTCAACCTCGAGAACAAAAGCACCCACACCGGAAAACTCACCTACCACCAACCTGAAAACCTAGAACCACTACGATCCACCACCCGGAAACCACCCTATACCCGGAAACCCACCTGGGAAACTCATTGGTTAACCAGAAACACGCCATCCTTCATCCAGATCCAACGTGACACCTGCCTCCACCCGTCACCAACCCGACCCAAGACCCAACCCGTCGTCCCTGTGCCGCTAACCAACAACCACCATTTCTGTTCCTGCAACCAAACCCAACCCGACATCCTTCGTGACTACAACCTGACCCGCTGTTGGACACTTAGTTATTGCTTCTTGTTTTTGTTGAAGGTAAGAGAGAGATAGAGAGCAGATTTTTTTGGAGTTGTTGGAGAAAGAATCTAAAAGCAAAAGCAAGTGTGCAGTGTAATAAAGAAGAGAAAGAAAGTGAATAGGCAATGGAGTGGAGAAGTAATTGTCTTGTATAGTTTCAAAGGGTGGACCACTTTTTCATCATTAAGTCACGTGATTTTTTTTACATAATAATAATAATAATAATAATAATAATAATAATAATAATAATAATAATAATAATAATAATAATAGTAGAATTATTATTTGGGGGTACAAGTTTAATTTGGGGGGATCGACCTTACGGCATATGGTTTGATTCGGTTGTCTACGGTGGATTAGACTGTGTACTAATTTTTACTGTTGACTACGGTTGGACGCCCGGTGCTCGTCTCTAAAATTTTTCGTGGAACGTCTAGATTTTTGGGGGATCACTATTAAAAATTAAAATGTCTTCTCAAAGTGAGGTGTTTGAGCAGAGACTTGAGGGTTTCAGTTACACTTCTGGTGAAACCGTGGGAGCACTTATTGGTAGATTTACTGAACTACTGTCTGACATGAAAAATGCTGAAATCGTAGTGTCAAATCGTTGGGTCAACAAGATTCTTTTGTACGCATTGAAAAAAATTCCAGATCAGCCAACATGTAGCTGGTTTATGAATGTCAATCGGATCATTACAGAAACAAGTTGGTCCAAAATGACACCGGATGAGTTAATCTCATTAATCAAGGAGTTAGATAAGCGTCACACACTAAAGACCCAAAGTGACACCTCTGTTGCAGTGAGTTCGTCCGCTTCTGATACTACATCTTCAAATTCTGATTCATGCTGCTCATCCGCTCCTGATGCTCATGTTGTTTCTACTGCTCCTGCCACTCCTGCTGCTTCTGTCATTCTTACTGCTCCTGCCGCTCAAGCTTTCATGGCACAACAGAATGACCATGTGCCATCCGCATCTGAGGTACACGCTGAAATTTTAGCTGAATCATGTTGTACTGAACGATGCAGGTTAAAAATTAAGGGTTTTAGAGAAGAAACTCTCTCTGCATACAAGCAGCTTGAATACGAGAAAATGGCCACTTGGGATATTAAAAAGAAATTTAATTCTTATAAAGAAATGGTCGAACAACAAAAACTCGATATCAAGCGCTTGCATCAGGAGGTGAGTGATCACAAGTGTCGATATTTACATTTCAAACGACTGTCTGATACTTTGACCGCGGAATTGATCGACTTAAAATCTAAATTTGAAAATGCCGATTTTCATTTTAAAAAGTTCGATTGCTCTAGTCCCAAAGTTGAAAAAATGATCAATACCCAGTTAAGGTTAAGACCAAAGGACGTGAGGAATAAGGGAATTGGATTTGTGGAAATTCCTCCACCTTTCAATGAAAACTATTCTTCAATTCCTATGTCGGATGAAGAGTTGTTGGCTCTGCCTGTTAAAGGATACGGTCCTCCAATAGAAGAGCCAACCAGTCGACCATCGAGGGATCAAGTTGAGATCTCCAAACCTAAATCAGTTCCTGTCCGAATCTCTAAACCCAAGAACAAACAACCTAAGAAGGAGCAGGCTCCATCAAAAACCTTTGTCAAGTCTCAAGATGCTTCAAAGCAGACCGAGACGTTAAATTTTGAGAAAAATAAAGAAATTGACAGAGTTTTTGATGTGAGGAGAGATGAAGTTCCAGTTTCAAATGACACAAATGAATTGAATAATGTCTTAAAAGAAACCGTTTTTGAAACTGAACCGAAAATTGAGCAAATTGAACCGACCGGCCAATCAGACTCAAATGTGCCCTTTGAGTTTGATTTCATGAAAACATTCAAAAAGATTTATGAAGAGTACAGGGCACCACAGACCGTTGAACCAGCTGCCCCACCAACTTTTGAAAGTGACTCCAAATGTAAATCACCCAAAACAACCGACTCTGAGAAATCAGTGTCAGTTGAATCGAGTGAATCCAGCTGTGAGTCCTCTAGAGCAGCTGAGTCAACGGGGGATTCAGCAGAGTCGCCACAACATGTTTCTGAATCAAGTGGCTCGTCTGAATCAAATGACACACCCTCGACTGAGCCAGAATCTGAAAAATCTGTGTGCTCAAGACCAGTCGAGATTAAACAAGAATGTGAGGCTCCCTCATCCAATACTGTTGGCACAGGTGTGATAAAGCCAACAGTCCCTGAATTTAAATGTGTGAACATTACTGATGCTTCTACTTCATGTGCAGATTTAGTAAAAGTAGAGGTTAAAGTTGAGGGGGATGATCTTGTTTGCACTAACAATGCAGGTGTTTGTGTGAAACAGTCTAATTTGTCTGCAGACGCTATACCATATGTGCAAAAGACTGTTTCTGAGCTATCTGTTAATGGCACGACCGATAAATATGTGCCACCACATAGAAAAACTACCTGTGCTAACTCTTCTGAGCAGGTTCCTGAATTTAAACAGAAAGTTCAAGGACAGTCATCATCACAAGCACAATCTTGTTCACACGGGTGTTCAAGATGTTCTAAGCAGAGCAGAAACTTTAAGAAACCTGCAAACAAATCATCCAACAGATCCCATCACTCACATTCATCAGTGGGATCAAACAGACCGGGATATGATCTTTATGCAAAGAAGCAGACATGCTACACTTGTGGAAGACCCGGTCACATTGCAAGGAACTGCACAAGTCGTCCTTATGTGCCCCATTATAGACAGAATCAGAGGGTTACACCAAGGGATAACTACTACTCCAAGCCAATGAAGGTTGATAAACCTAAGGAAAGGAAGAACATGAATCCCAAAGTTAAACCGTCTGATGGAGACTGGAATGCTGCCAAGAGCAAACGGAAGGTTGTTCAACCACAGAAGTCGAAGCAACCTGAGAAACAGAAAGCTGCTACTCCGAAAGTAGCAAAACCGTATGCTAAGCCTAAACAAGTCTGGAAAGCAAAGGCGGCAGCTACATCAATCCCAAATGAGAAAAAGGACATGTGCTTAAGAGAAGTGTCTTACGTAGATGCTTCAGGAGTGCCCAGGACCGCGATGGCCTGGGTACCAATGTTTAACTAATCTCCTCATTTAGTGCAGGGACATCCAAGGAGGATTGTCGACGACCACTGGTATGTTGATAATGGTTGTTCCACGCACATGACAGGTGACATCTCTCTGTTATACGTTTATTTTAAATTCTCAAACAGTGAGTATGTTTCCTTTAAAGGAGATAATGGAGGTAAAATCAGCTAGAGAGGTATGCTCAAAACCTGATGCGTTAAAATTTCTGAAATTGTTTGGTCATTAATTCGAGAATGGTCTTAGAAAAACACAAAAAGATTTTTCTTAGTTTTAGGTTGTAAATTTGTTCTTTAAATTTTTAATTTTAAGCACAAATTTAGGGGGATATATATCCTCGGAAAAATACAAAAACAATAGAAAATTCATAAAATGAGGATTTCGTGGTGTGAAAAAGAAGAAATGATAGTACATCAGCTGTTGAAATGACACACCTTAAAATCGAAAAGAAAATTAAATCAGGTGTGATTGCAGCTCCATTATATGATGTACTGGCAGGCAAACTGCACTACGAACTCAGTCCAAAATTAATGATAAATATAAAGGACTGTGTAACTTGTGGGGAACACATCATCGGCGTATGATTTTATGGTCTTAAATCTTGCGTTGATAGATTGCCAAAGTCTGAGATTTCAGGTCTTTAAATTGTTGATACATTTGGGGATGTCCTGGCTGCCCTTCTGCTGCATCCAGATATATGCTGACCTAGGCACAGTCAGGACGTCTTAAAAGAGCAATAAGGAAATGCCAAAACCCATATTCTCAAAGAGAATTCAAGCTAAAGGCACAAATCAAAAGCCTAAAGCAATGATCATACCGTGTGCAATACAAAGCAGCGATTATTTGTGTTTTTCATCGGAGTTAATCTTTTGTTCTTCACATTCAATCTTGTTTTCCGCACTCGATTGTTTGTTTGATACCCGGTAGAGAAGATCTTGGACTAACAAAAACATCAGAGATAAAAATCTAATTTTGTTTTAAATTTTAAATTATTATTTTCCTAAAATAAAGCCCTTCCCACATGGGATGACACATGGCACACTCAATGAATGAAATACCCTCTTTAAGTGTCATGTCATTAAAATGACTTTGGTTTATTATATGTATAGATTGTTATATTTTTCAACCACGAGACACTTCCGGGATAAAAGCTAGTCAGATTATAAACCAAAAATAAAATCTAAAAACAAACATATATATTATCTCCCACTTTACTCGATTACAAAATATGAAAATAGGGCTTACATAGAATTTTAGTTGTCTAATCCAATATTACTCAACCAATAGGGCTTTTAATCTTGAGCCAGGTTATGATCAATTTCACAAAAAAATGTGACTGACTCATTACCAACGTAGACACTCATTTCACTTATATTCTTTCGAGGAAACACATCATATACATGCGGAAGCTGAATTAATACGTATACATATTGAAATAAGGCTGGCAAATCGTGTCTTAGCAGGTTTAATAGGTCACTGACGACGCGAACAACACAAGTTCTAAACATAAACACAACTCGTTTAACTACTTTATATCACATGTATATAACACAGTTTTACATTTTATGTACCAAAAAAGAAAAATGATGGATATATGTCTCTTAATTCGAATTATTTTAAAAAAAGTAAAAAATGGCATAGTGTAATTTTTAGTTAACAGGTCTAATCGTGTCTTATGCCCGAATCAGTCATGATCAAGATTACTAGGGCTGGCAATCTAGACACGAATACAATAATCTGAGATGAACCTACACGATTTTAACAGGTTTCGTGTTTGGCCTTAACAGGTTTCGTGTCTATAACAGGTCGACACGTTAAGACCTGTTTATTTTCGTGTCGTGTTCGTGTTTACATGTTTCGTGTTCGTGTCTTATCATGTTCGCGTCTAAACAGGTCTTATTGTGTTTCTTATTGTGTCTTGTAGTGTATTATCGTGTCTTGTCGTGTTAACATGTTTTACTAGTTGTTCCTTATCGTATCTTATCGTGTTAACCTGTTATACACAGGTTCGTGTTCGTTTTTGAAAAAATGACACGATTAGATTTCGTGTCGTGTTTACAATTTTCGTGTTCGTGTATTAACAGATCCGTGTAACCTGTTATGCCAGCCCTAAAGATTACAAAGTTACACAACGGATTGGAAGGGAAGGTCCCCATTTATCACAAAAATTATTTCATTGTTGGAAGTTAATATGGGCTTATGAGAGAAAGAGACAGTTAGGGTATGTTTGGCAAAACTAGCTAAAAGCTGGTAGCTGGAGCTTTTTAAATATATTTTGGTATTTGGTAGATTAGTTGAAACTTTTAATAATGTATTAAATGACCAAATTGGGCATAAACTAAAAGTTTGTATGCATGTTTTTTTAATTTTTTTTATGATACAATGAGTATTTGTTTCATTTACTCATTAAAAGCTTGTAGTTAGTTGGAGTTTTTTTTCTTAAACGCTAGTACTAGTAGCTCTTCAATATAGAGCTTTTTCTCCTAACTTAAAATCTTCAAACTCCTTCAACCAAACAAGGCTTTTCATTTAGTAGTACTTTTTTTTATTAAAATCTTGAAGCTTGAATCTCTTAAAAGCTCCTTATCAAATTCAATGTTGGAACTACGACATCAGAAATTGAGATACCCATTTTGACAACCTTCCTTCACAAGAGCGAAGCAAGGGTCGACTTTTATGGAAGATAAAATAGTAGCAAGAAAGGGTACGAGTCATGAACACCACCACCAAGATCAGGACGAAAACACGGACCATGAAGTAACAATTGCATTGCGTTGCGTTGGAGACATAAACATGTGGATATTAACCGAGGGGTACATACATAATCAAAACTTCATTTAGTTTATTGAAGTCTGAAAGGTAATTATTGTAAGTTAGTGCTAATAACGAAGAAAAAAGTCGACAACAAATTTCGGCACTTATTAACCTTAGAAAATAGAGATTATGTAAGGATGGAGAGAGTGGTAATGAGAAAGGTAGGTGAGAAGTGTGACCATGCTTGAAAAAAAAGAATGCATATTACACTTAGGTGTGAAAATGAAACGTGCATCAGTACAGAGTATGGTTGTGATGACGGAGGAATATTCATGTAATAAGGAGGAAGAGCACATGGACCAATGAAAATCCTCAATGTTGCTACTCGTTACCGCAAGGAAAGAGTTGCCTAAAGTAGAGGCAAGATTCGTGGAAATGGGAGTACTCCTAAAGCTGAAGGTAATGAAAAACGAGTTAAGAATCATATAAGATTAAGGCAAAGGAAATGTACAATGGCTTTTATGATAATGTCTAAGGTTGAGGTCAATGTCAATATAAAAACAAAGTTGTGGTTATTGACCATGAGAGTTTGATTTGTTGGCACATAGGTAACAAAGATGCCACAAAACCCTTACTCAATACATGGCTAATGATATGCCATCAATTACACATATAAAACCTGCACAAATAGTCTCATAATAGGGCAAAAATTGAGCTTAAATTGATAATTATAACCACTTAATTGTTGTTATTTGAGTTTATCAGGAAATTGGAGCTCCAACTCGAAAATAGATGATTTACGGGTAAAAACAGCTAAACCAAAGATTCCTGATAATACAAGACCGAAGCATGTTCCAAGTATGTGTAAAGTCCTTCCCGGGGTTTGGACAGTGTAACATCCGGCAAAAATCGATATGTTTCCGTACGTAATTAGTATATGTAATTAACAGTTTAAGTGCATGTTTAAAATAATTGGATTAATTTAACTGATGCAGTAGAGAATAGCAAATTCCCCATAAGATGCATAGGAATGCACACGTTTAATGACGAAGCATGATAGGATCATGTGCGAATAAACTTGCCCGGTACGGACGTTGGGGATTACCGGGTAAAAATTAAATAAACGAAAAGGATCCCAGACACCCAGGATATAAAATAAAGGGTATTTTCACAAAATATAATGTGTTTTGGAACTCCAAAACCATAAGTGAAGGCTTTCCATACAAATCTCCCGGTAACGAATAAAGCACGCGTACCGCACCCGGTACGCCTATAACTCATAATTTCACCCGACAAGAGCCTAAATAACCAATCAACACTTAAAATAGACTATGTTTAAGGGTTATTAGAGGCACTTTTAATGTCCGAATAACACGCGATTAAAGTCCGAAAAATACCCGAACGACACCCGAACGACAAAGGATTAAACTTAACATATTATTTAGCAAATGTTTTGTGTTGTGGACCCACAAAATACCCAACCCAAACCGTCCCCCAACCCTTACCAAGCCTAAAATATATTTTTTGTACAAAACAAATCGATATAATCTAAAGAAGATATTAAAGATTTGATGATATCTTATGTAGATTGTGTGTGTACTTGGAGATTTCTAAAATCCTCCATTTTCCTTATAAAATTTTCGGCCAACACCCAAGAGAAATCATCCCAAGATCATGCAAATATCACACTAGTACACTCATGATCCTTATGAATCTAGGATAGATTATATGGAAGATTATTATGTCCTAGAAAAATCTATAAAATTTCCTCCTTTCTTATAATATCCACGGCAATATACCCACACACACAATCCATCCAAGATCACATGGTACATTATACAATCCTCCCAAATCCTCACTAGATTATATATGATCTTGGAAGATTACTTGAAGGATCATGAAGAATTATAATAGATACATGTGAAGAATACTTGAAACAACAAGGCAAAACTTTTCTTCCTTTCTTTCTTCTTGGCCGTGGGATTACAAGGGCACACCCACACACTTCTTACAAATTTTAACACCTCCAAATCACTCCTAAACATCCATCCTTCAAACCCCCATTGTGTGTTTCAAGCTTGGAGCTTAACCACTAAGGAAGAACACACTAAACCCCATCATAATCAAGCATTGAAAGCTTCCCTAGCCTTGTGCTAGTTGTAAGTGTGACACCCCGCATTTTCAGGTTAAATACTTTTACTGAACTCTAGTTAACTTACATGTTCATACATGGCTAGATACTTAACTAGGGGTAGTTAAGTAGGCCTAACACATGTTAGAGGTTATTAACATATGTGTTAAATATGATAAGTATTGTTTAACACACACATGAGTCCTGTATCCCGAACGTTGGTGAATAATAAACTTATGTGAAAACCATACGTGATTATGTGAACCTAAACCGAACACGTTAATAAAAATCATTAAAAGTGGAGCATGAGGTTGATTAGGGTCTTAACGCATGGGGTTACACTTGTTACGGTCCGAAATAACGAAAACGTCGATGGATAACGCGTCGGGAGGCGAAACGAAGCAAAAGCGCGCGCCTCGGACCTGTGAGCGGCCGCTCACAGGCTCCGAGCGGCCGCTCGAACATCCCTGACGGGTTTAAACCGCCTCAAACTCATATTTAAGCATCCTAAACCCCCATGCAACCCCCATACTCAACCCTAATCGCCCCCTTACTGCCCCACACGAATATTTCACTCCAAAAACTCCTGCTAAGGCTCAAGATCATCAATTGGGAGGCTCCAAGGCGCGCGATTGATTGATTTGAAGAGCTAAGGGTATAACTTATGATTTCTTACGCTTTTACCTTATGTTTTTACTATAAAAATCATATAACAAGTTTGTCCAGGTCTGAAAGTATTTTATAAAAGTTAAAACATGATGATTACAAAGATTAAAAGGGTCAACCACATTGTTACATAATGAATGTTATATGTTTTGCATGATTATGTATGTTCTTGATGTTTTAGACTTCTAGGGTTTGTGTATAATGATGGTTGTGATGTATAATTAGGGTTTTGATCAGATGTGGTTCTTACTAAAGTTGTATGATGATTATTAGGTGTTATTGATTGATAATATGCAACTAGGGTTTGATATAATTGATAATATTGCATGATTAGAATCTGGACAGATTCTGAATGTCGACTTGTAGGGTCTGTTTCGTGGCATGAAAATAATTGGTTTGATCGATTCTTTGCATGATTGTAATGTACAAGGTCTTAGCTTTTCATAATGGGGAAAACCATCGAATTTGGACATCGTTTGAGTCGTTTTTGGAATTATAATTGATTAGGGGTCATATCAGATTTTCGGATTTGTAAATTGGGCTAACTTTAAATGGTCATAACTTGAGATTTACAAGGAGTTAGGTTATGAAATTTTTACAGTAGGTCAATACTGGAAAAATAGAGCTTTTCCAAGTGGATTCATCTCGTTTGGATGAATACACAATTTTTAAGAATTTTCCTACTAAACTGACCTGTTGAGGAAATTTTCTGAACACTGCTGTGTTGTACGAATTTTTATAATTTTTGTGTTTGGAATTAAGACAAAACAAAAATAGGTATTGTCGAGGGAATCCCAAATAAAATTCAGTAAAAATTTGGGACTCTAATTCATTCGTTAAGTATTTTAAATAAATTGTTTTCCACAGCGCACAATCTGTCCTAAAAACACAGATTGTGTACGGGGTCTTTAAGTGATTATTTGGAGTTCTATGTGGTGTGTAATTGACATGTACTTGTGTGGAAACTTGTATGAGATGTATTTGATGCATTAAACTGATAATAATTGCTATGATCACCAACGGGATACGTAGGACATACTTGAGCATGTAGAGTTATTAGGTGTCACCACACGGGTTTGAACTTTTAAAAGTCTTGGATAAACGAGTTACATGGTGTGTTGGTTACGCACGTATACTCACCTAGTGACATTTGTAATAGGGAGTCGGTAGCACTTTACTATTCGTGGAATTTGGATTTTCACTTGCGACCTAAGGTGAGTTTCACTACTCTTTTCTCAAAAGCATGCGTCTCGGGTTGAGACAACTTACTTAACGTTTCTAGTCCGGTTTAGGACTACTTTTACACATCCCGGTTTTGGGGTGCATGGTTCACGTGGTGAATCTATTTTTACTAATTCATATATATGTCCTTGATGAACTAAACCAAACACATCTTTTAAGTCCTTCAAAATACCGAATCAATTGCCGGTTGGGCAAGCGGGTTAATTAGTTGATAGCGCTATTAGGTCTAACAAACCTCACATCGTGCTGGGAGCACGGATGTGAACTATTAGCTTCAAACATAATCATTGTCGATGGACAATGGTGCAAGGCATCCTTATCCCGGTTATGGGAACTTGTTCATTAGTAGTTCGGTATTCGCCGGTTTTAGTTATCATGAGTGGGCTAGCTACCCCTGACATTTGAATTAGCTATTTACTTGTGGCCAAGGAGGCCGACGTTCTTACTTACTGTTATGTGGTCTGGGAGACCGACGCTTTCATTTGGTTACATGGTTTGGGAAACCTACGCTTTTACTTACTCACCTACTTTACTCAGTGAACTCACCAACATTGTTTGTTGACCCACGATTTACATGCTTTTGCAGGTAGTTAGCTTCCGGTGCCAGAATTAGAAAGCACTGCACACTTCATTGCATTTGGGGTCTTGGGCATACACCTAAATTACATATTATGCTTTCACATTTTCTTTCATATGGTTTTAATTTGGGCGCGTTGTTTTGCGCATGGTTTTAAAAGGATTAAATTTGGTTTACGCTTCCGCAACTTAACTAAACTTGGTTTTTGAGACGAACTAAATGGTTTGGGCATTTAGAGTTCGTTCATATGACTTATGGCTATGGGATCCTGGTATGTCATGCGCCTCGCGGTATGAACCCCGCAGTGGAAATTTGAGGGTGTGACAGATTGGTATCAGAGCCATTGGTTATAGTGAACTAGGACTGCATGTTGAGTCTAGTCTATAATCATCATAGCATAAGTACACTCACAACTTAAGTGCACAACTAGCTATTAGCTACATATATCTACAACATATGATTTCAGGAGATATGTTATCTTCTAGTTCTAGACTTAAATCTTAACACGTCAATGGTGGGAACCTAGGGTTACACCAGGTGGTGCATTACTGGGAGTAATATCCTAACTAACCTCATGGACGAGGAGACAACTATAGTACAAGGGAGGGAGCCCTTGCGAGTGTTGTGGCGCACGTACACAGGAAGCTGCACGATGCGCATGACGTGGTACGATTAAATCAACTATGAAGGAATTCGAATGCTGAGACTTATCTTTTGTCACTTAGCAGGGAGACAATTAGTTTCTGTTCCTTGTTACTTGACCCTTCTTACTTCCATTCGTAACACAGACGGGACTGGATTACACAAGTAGAACTTATTTCTTACCTTAGTACCTTACGCCTAGTATGAGCGGGTGAACGTATGACGGCATATCCTCGTTTTCTCATAAGTATATGGTAGATTCATGGGAACACATTAGATCGGGATTTGTTACACACACTCTTGGGGAGTTACGTAAAGCCTGCGATGTAATGCAACATCACAAGGGAGGATGAAACCTACTAATGGCTGATAGCCACGATTGGAGGAACGAGTGGTACAGCTTACCACTAAACTGGTTCACATAGGACTAGAGAAGGAGATTGTACGTGATGAGAACCATATAACACTGACATCGCAAAAGAGGAAGGATAAGAGATGGAAGGGGAACCTGAGCAGGACGAGCACATGGAAAGTGAGGATGAAGGCTCTACTATCTAGACAGAGCATGGCGACGATTGGCTCTTACCTTTTCTTACCTATCTTTTCTTTCATTTTCCTTTGCTAACTTAGATAAGACTGAGTTCTTATGATCAACGATAGGGTGGTTGAGGCCCTCGCATCTTTCCAAGCTAGTAAAGATCTATTTTGCTAAATCATTCTTTTCCCCTGACTTCCACATTTGAACTTTCTTATACCTTGAACGCACATCGAATTTTCAAGCCTTTTATTGGTTGTAAACCTCGATAACCCCAACGGAACTGAAGGAGACCGTCTGATTGCTTCGGTAGTATAAGTCTTTGCTCTGTGCATTTGCCCCCAGGCAGGATGAGGTAATGTATGCCACATGCACACTCGATGAGTTACAGATACTTGGGTGGAGAATGTAACCCCCATGACGAAATTTAGAAACTTGTTATCTAAAGACGGATGGGTCTGAAATCGACGCCTACACTACCAAGCTACAGGAGTTAGCTACTACATGCTCACACATATTTAACCTACATTACAAACGGATCGAGCTTCATACCAAAGGGGTTATCCCACAGGTTCGTAGCATGGCTACTACGGCTCACCTACCCAGAATATAACAAACCTTTCACCTGGCTCACAAACTCACCGACGAGGCTGTTGAGCATGGTACTTTTCCAAAGCAGGGTGCTTCATCTTCTACTTTTGGTGATAACAAGAGAACGTGAGATAGTATGCGGTATAAGTCCTTCAACAATAACCACAACAGTAACAACAACAATGGGGCTCGTGGAGGAGCATTTGTGATGGGCTCTGGGGAGGCCAGGACTGATAACAACGGCGTGACGGATACGTGTTCCTTAAACGCCACTCTCGCTTCTGTTTTATATGATGCTGGTGCAGACTATAGTTTTGTGTCATCAAAACTTAGCAAACAACTAGGGATAGTTCCTACACTTCTTGATACCCCGTACTCTATAGAGTTAGCTGATGGGAAGCCTGTTAAGGTAACCCACATCCATCGTGACTGTAAGCTCGAACTAGATGGACAGTTGTTTGCCATCGACCTCTTACCTATCACCCTAAGAAGCTTTGATCTCGTGGTTGGCATGGACTGGTTGTCCAAGCAACACGCTGAAATTCTCTGTCAAGAGAAGATTGTTCGTATCCCTCTCCCTAGTGGAGAATTCTTATCTGTCCAGGGTGATCCTGGTGGTGCCATGATGGGCATCATCTCTTTCCTGAAAGCCTAGAAGTGTATTCGGAAGGGCTACCCAGCCATATTGGCTAACATTTCTGATACTCGAGCTGAAGTTGAAACAAAAATTGAGGACATCCCTGTAGTTCAGGATTTTCCAGATGTCTTCCCAGAGGAATTACCCGGACTTCCACCTGTTCGACAAGTGGAATTTCAAATTGACCGTGCACCAGGAGCCGCCGCAGTTGCGCGTGCACCATACCGCCTTGCACCAGGCGAACTTCAAGAACTATCCACCCAACTCCAAGAGCTATTGGACAAGGGTTTCATTAGACCTCGTTCTTCATCTTGGGGAACTCCAGTCTTATTTGTTAAGAAAAAGGATGGGAGTTCCCGTATGTGTATCGATTACCGGGAACTGAACAAGGTGACAATTAAAAACCGCTACCCTTTACCTCGTATTGATGATTGATTCGACCAGCTCCAGGGGTCGAGTTTCTATTCCAAGATTGACTTGAGGTCGGGGTATCACCAACTGAGAGTCCGAGAGGAGGATGTGCCAAAGACAGCCTTTCGAACTCGTTATGGGCACTATGAATTTTTGGTAATGCCCTTCGGGCTGACCAATGCACCAGCTGTGTTCATGGACCTCATGAACCGTGTGTGCAAACCCTATCTAGACAAATTTGTCATAGTGTTCATAGACGACATTCTGATCTATTCCAAGAGTAGGGAAGAGCACGAGCAACACCTACGCCTGACCTTGGAACTTCTGAAAAGTGAGCAGTTATATGCAAAATTCTCCAAGTGCGACTTCTGGATTCGTGAGGTCAAATTCTTGGGTCATGTGGTGAACAAGGCAGGAATACAGGTCGATCCCGCTAAGATTGATGCGATTAAAAGATGGGAGGCCCCTAAGACTCCCACGGAGGTCCGACAATTCCTTGGCCTTGCAGGTTATTATCGCAGATTCATTCAGGGATTCTCAAAAATCGCTCAACCCCTCACTGCTTTGACACAGAAGGGGATTACCTACAAGTGGGGAGATGCCCAAGAAGCTGCTTTTCAATTACTAAAGACTAAACTTTGCAGTGCTCCAATATTATCACTACCTGAGGGTACGGAGGACTTTGTGGTGTACTGTGATGCATCTATCCAAGGTCTAGGGTGTGTTTTGATGCAACGCGATAGGGTGATCACATATGCTTCACGACAACTAAAAGTTCGTGAGAAAAATTACCCCACTCACGACTTGGAACTGGGAGCGGTGGTCTTCGCTCTCAAAATTTGGAGGCACTACCTCTACGGGACAGAGTGCACGATTTTCACAGATCATAAAAGTCTCCAGCATATATTCGACCAGAGGGTGCTAAGCATACGACAACGCCGATGGGTCGAACTCCTGAATGGTTATGACTGTGCCATCAAGTAACATTCAGGGGAGGCTAATGTAGTAGCAGATGCCCTGAGTCGTAAGGAAACAAAACCCAAACGAGTGCGAGCCTTGCAACTTACCCTACAATCTAATCTTCATGTTAAGATACGTAAAGCCCAGGGCGTGACTTTGAAAGGGAAAACATCGGGCTTGAAACCTTGCACGGTGCTGATAAGCACCTGGAATGGAGGACATAGGGTCTTCAGCACTTCATAAATCAAGTCTGGATTCCACGTGTTGGAGATCTCAGACAACTAGTGCTCGATGGGGCACACACCCCTCGTTATTCGGTACATCCTAGTTCGGATAAAATGTACCGAGATCTCAAACTCTTTACTGGTGACCAAACATGAAAGCTGAGAAAGTCACTTATGTTAGTAAGTGCTTAACGTGTGCCAAGGTTAGGATTGAATATCAGAAACCTTTGGGCCCACTTCAGCAACCGGAAAATCCCATGTGGAGATGGGATGGCATTTCCATGGACTTTATCACCAAACTTCCTAAAACGCCCAGCGGGCACGATATGATTTGGGTCATTATTGACCGTTTGACCAAATCAGCGCATTTCATGGCAATTAGAGAGGCAGACATGTTGGAACGTCTAGCCGCTTTTGTATTACGAAAATTGTCTCTAGGCATGGGATGCCTACTTCTATCATATCGGATCACGACGCGCGATCTACTTCCCATTTTTGGGAAACTCTCCAAAATGCTTTGGGAACTCATTTGGACAGGAGCACAGCCTATCACTCCCAGACGGATGGATAGAGTGAACGTACCATCCAAACACTAGAAGATCTACTGCGAGCGTGCGTGGTGGACTTTGGAAACAGTTGGGACAAGCACTTGCCTTTGATTGAATTCTCTTATAACAATAGTTATGACACTTCGATTCAGTGTGCACTTGTTGAGGCACTTTATGAACGGGAGTGCAAATCTCCCATATGTTGGACTGAAGTTGGGGATAGCCAACTGACAGGTTCCGAACTTGTGCACCAAACTTCTGAGAAGATAGTGCAATCAGAAAACGGATGGCTGCTACTCTTGATCGACAGAAAAGCTACGCTGATAAGCGTAGGAAACCTTTAGAGCTCCGGAATGGGAACAAGGTACTATTAAAGGTGTCACCTTGAAAGGGTGTGACACGCTTTGGAAAACGGGGGAAGATGAGCCCGTGAAACGTTGGACCATTCGAGATGGTTGATGGGATTGGTCTGGTAGCTTACAGGTTAAACCTGCTTAACAAACTTGGTAGGATACACGATGTATCCCACATATCGTACCGAATCTATAGAAATGCCTGTTGGATACAACACTGATGGTGCCACTGGAGGAGATCCAGGTGGACGATCGGCTACGGTTCATGGAAGAACCAGTGGAGATTCTTGAGCGGGGCGTCAAGAAACTCAAACAAAACACTATACCTATTATTAACGTACAACGGAATTCCCGTCTAGGACCGGAATACACGTGGGAACGCATGGATCAAATACGGCTTAAATACCCACACCTCTTTTCTAAACTTGAACCTGAACATAGATCGAACGCTAAACAAAAAGCAGCTCTTTCAAAGTGAATTTCGGGGCGAAATTCCTTTCAACTTGGGGATGATGTGACATCCGGGAACCAAGCACACATTTTTATAGCTGGCTTTATTGTTTACTTGCTGAATTTCGGGACGAAATTCTTTTCAACTTGGGGATGATGTGACACCCCGCATTTTCAGGTTAAATACTTTTACTGAACTCTAGTTAACTTACATGTTCATACATGGCTAGATACTTAACTAGGGGTAGTTAAGTAGGCCTAACACATGTTAGAGGTTATTAACATATGTGTTAAATAGGATAAGTATTGTTTAACACACACATGAGTCCTGTATCCCGAACGTTGGTGAATAATAAACTTATGTGAAAACCATACGTGATTATGTGAACCTAAACCGAACACGTTAATAAAAATCATTAAAAGTGGAGCATGAGGTTGATTAGGGTCTTAACGCATGGGGTTACACTTGTTACGGTCCGAAATAACGAAAACGTCGATGGATAACGCGTCGGGAGGCGAAACGAAGCAAAAGCGCGCGCCTCGGACCTGTGAGCGGCCGCTCACAGGCTCCGAGCGGCCGCTCGAACATCCCTGACGGGTTTAAACCGCCTCAAACTCATATTTAAGCATCCTAAACCCCCATGCAACCCCCATACTCAACCCTAATCGCCCCCTTACTGCCCCACACGAATATTTCACTCCAAAAACTCCTGCTAAGGCTCAAGATCATCAATTGGGAGGCTCCAAGGCGCGCGATTGATTGATTTGAAGAGCTAAGGGTATAACTTATGATTTCTTACGCTTTTACCTTATGTTTTTACTATAAAAATCATATAACAAGTTTGTCCAGGTCTGAAAGTATTTTATAAAAGTTAAAACATGATGATTACAAAGATTAAAAGGGTCAACCACATTGTTACATAATGAATGTTATATGTTTTGCATGATTATGTATGTTCTTGATGTTTTAGACTTCTAGGGTTTGTGTATAATGATGGTTGTGATGTATAATTAGGGTTTTGATCAGATGTGGTTCTTACTAAAGTTGTATGATGATTATTAGGTGTTATTGATTGATAATATGCAACTAGGGTTTGATATAATTGATAATATTGCATGATTAGAATCTGGACAGATTCTGAATGTCGACTTGTAGGGTCTGTTTCGTGGCATGAAAATAATTGGTTTGATCGATTCTTTGCATGATTGTAATGTACAAGGTCTTAGCTTTTCATAATGGGGAAAACCATCGAATTTGGACATCGTTTGAGTCGTTTTTGGAATTATAATTGATTAGGGGTCATATCAGATTTTCGGATTTGTAAATTGGGCTAACTTTAAATGGTCATAACTTGAGATTTACAAGGAGTTAGGTTATGAAATTTTTACAGTAGGTCAATACTGGAAAAATAGAGCTTTTCCAAGTGGATTCATCTCGTTTGGATGAATACACAATTTTTAAGAATTTTCCTACTAAACTGACCTGTTGAGGAAATTTTCTGAACACTGCTGTGTTGTACGAACTTTTATAATTTTTGTGTTTGGAATTAAGACAAAACAAAAATAGGTATTGTCGAGGGAATCCCAAATAAAATTCAGTAAAAATTTGGGACTCTAATTCATTCGTTAAGTATTTTAAATAAATTGTTTTCCACAGCGCACAATCTGTCCTAAAAACACAGATTGTGTACGGGGTCTTTAAGTGATTATTTGGAGTTCTATGTGGTGTGTAATTGACATGTACTTGTGTGGAAACTTGTATGAGATGTATTTGATGCATTAAACTGATAATAATTGCTATGATCACCAACGGGATACGTAGGACATACTTGAGCATGTAGAGTTATTAGGTGTCACCACACGGGTTTGAACTTTTAAAAGTCTTGGATAAACGAGTTACATGGTGTGTTGGTTACGCACGTATACTCACCTAGTGACATTTGTAATAGGGAGTCGGTAGCACTTTACTATTCGTGGAATTTGGATTTTCACTTGCGACCTAAGGTGAGTTTCACTACTCTTTTCTCAAAAGCATGCGTCTCGGGTTGAGACAACTTACTTAACGTTTCTAGTCCGGTTTAGGACTACTTTTACACATCCCGGTTTTGGGGTGCATGGTTCACGTGGTGAATCTATTTTTACTAATTCATATATATGTCCTTGATGAACTAAACCAAACACATCTTTTAAGTCCTTCAAAATACCGAATCAATTGCCGGTTGGGCAAGCGGGTTAATTAGTTGATAGCGCTATTAGGTCTAACAAACCTCACATCGTGCTGGGAGCACGGATGTGAACTATTAGCTTCAAACATAATCATTGTCGATGGACAATGGTGCAAGGCATCCTTATCCCGGTTATGGGAACTTGTTCATTAGTAGTTCGGTATTCGCCGGTTTTAGTTATCATGAGTGGGCTAGCTACCCCTGACATTTGAATTAGCTATTTACTTGTGGCCAAGGAGGCCGACGTTCTTACTTACTGTTATGTGGTCTGGGAGACCGACGCTTTCATTTGGTTACATGGTTTGGGAAACCTACGCTTTTACTTACTCACCTACTTTACTCAGTGAACTCACCAACATTGTTTGTTGACCCACGATTTACATGCTTTTGCAGGTAGTTAGCTTCCGGTGCCAGAATTAGAAAGCACTGCACACTTCATTGCATTTGGGGTCTTGGGCATACACCTAAATTACATATTATGCTTTCACATTTTCTTTCATATGGTTTTAATTTGGGCGCGTTGTTTTGCGCATGGTTTTAAAAGGATTAAATTTGGTTTACGCTTCCGCAACTTAACTAAACTTGGTTTTTGAGACGAACTAAATGGTTTGGGCATTTAGAGTTCGTTCATATGACTTATGGCTATGGGATCCTGGTATGTCATGCGCCTCGCGGTATGAACCCCGCAGTGGAAATTTGAGGGTGTGACAGTAAGTATTCTTGATCATGTTTTGTCTTTAAAAAAGTTTATGTTTATTAGCTTAGAGCAAGTTGTAGAAGGGGTGGACTTGAATGAGCTTTTAATAATGAAACATATGATTTTTAAAGACTAAAATGGTGTTTAGTTAGTGTGGATAAATTGAAAGTTTAGTGATAGATGTTAAGTATTCTTATAGTTTTTTTTTTTTTTTTTTTAAGATCATGAATACTTGAAGAAAAATAGTGATTTGGGTAACACTTGTTAATGAAACTTGGATGAACTTGAAAAGTGATTTTAATCATCTTAACATAAAGATATAAGACTTGTTAAAGTGTTAATTTTGTTAGAAAACTAGTGTTGTAAAAATTACATCATCAACGTCTACTAATTTAGTAGGAAAATGCTAATCTTGAAAGTTAGCATGGAGAAATGCAACTTTTATAAGTTAAGGGACTAGTGTTGTAACTTTAAAAGTTGAGGGACTAAAATGGATATTTTAGAAACTTGGGTCTAGAAATGCAACTATGGAAAGTTTGGTGTCAAAAGTATAAATAGTAATTTTCCAAGGTAGATTGGTAAATACTAGTAAACGTACACATGTATTTTGTATAAAAGTGTATTTTTACAAAATGGAGTTTTATAAAAATATGGATTTATATAAAAACAAAGGTTTTTATAAAAATGTTAGACAAACTAAAACTTGGGAGAACTTATATAAAAATGAACACTTTTATATAAATGGGAATATAAAAGTTTTGGAACATTTTTGTATATAAGTTGTCAAGTTTTGTGTTATAAATACAAAAGTGTTTATAAAATTCCAAGTAATATGTGTTGGGAATTAGAAAGTTGAATAATACTTCTCGAAAAAAAACACATGTTGGAAGACTTGGAAATAGGTTAACCATATATACATGTATAAGTTAAGAAATCGGACTTGGACATGTTAACGAACTAAGACGTAAAAGCGGACAAACGAGAAAAGTATCATTACGTCAAGATGAGTAAAAATATATTTTAAGGAGTTAAAATATATATAGCTTGGGTGAAAAATTTACATAACACTTTCTTAAGTGTTGGAAAAATATTCGTGGGAGAAGAAAATATAACGACTAAAAACGTTAAACGAACATATGGACTTAACGAGGAAAATACACACACACACACACACACACACACACACATATATATATATATATATATATATATATATATGTCCGGCTCGACGAAATTCTAGTATATTTACTTAATGGGAAAGTAAATATACGGGAAGGAAAACCGAGACGAGTAAATAATATATATATATATATATATATGTAAACCGAACCGACGAGATCCTAGTATATTTACTTACTGGGAAGGTAAATATACGGTGTGGTGAGTCGAGTCGGGCGTTAAAAATATATATTCGACTCGACGAAATCTTAGTATATTTATTGAATGGGAAAATAAATATACGGTAAAGTGAGTCGTGTCGAGTGGTAAAGATATTATATCGAACGACGAGATCTTAAGTATAATTATTTAATGGGAAAATAATTATACGTTAAGTGAAGTTGAGTCGAGAATAATATTATACAAGTTAATTAATATTCATGATAGTATAAATGTAACTTGTAACAAGGGTAATCCATCACCAACGGACCTAGGACATATGTTTAATTAAACGGGGAATTATATAAATGGTGGTGTTGGGAGTTGGGTGTACAACTTGCCGGAAAAACACACGCTATGGATGTAGTGACTTACACGCACTAGGACGTTCGTAGGTGCTTGACCACGGACTTGCTATTCTCTGCTATTTGACTGTACACTGTACATTGGGTGAGTTTCACGGCCCCATTATATCGTTTTAACTGGGGGAAAGATATGTTTCTCAAATGTTGTCACATGTTTAAGTGTTTTCAAAGGATAAAATGTGATAAGTGGCATGATAAGTACTTGAGCAGTGATCGCCACTCGGGGTTGAGTCCTCTCTTCTGTAACCATTAATTCAGGTAAATGAAACCGAAGGAATATTTGGATAGTACTATTGGTGCCTGACAAGGCCCACCCCTAATCGATAGCGTCAATTATGCATCGGCGTATGCCAGGGGTGCACGTATTCTGAAATTAAGTCGTTGGGTTCCGAGAAACGACTTGGAGAGGGGCATTATTATTAGTCTTGGTTTGGTTATGGGGCTCAAGGGATTGCTCATCATCATAGTTTGTGGGAGCTAGCTACTCCTTACAAAGGCCACAAGTTGTGTAGGTTTTGCACATGTTGTAAAAACGAAATATCGATCGACAAGATCCTAGTATAATTATTTAATGTGAAAATAATTATACGGTAAAGTGAGTCGAGTCGATGGTTGTGAAAATATTGTTGTTATGAAACTAAAACCTGTGAACTCATCAATATTTTATATATTGACGTCTTTTTAAACATATCTTTCAGGTAACTAGTGCTGAGTAGATATGGGGCTAGTGCGGTGGAATTCGGGATGTCGGATACTTGGTCGAGGTTTCACCTATTGTTACCAACGGGTTGGAACATAAACGGAAATACCCCCACATTGAAACTTAATGTTCATTGTTTTATGTAATGCTTTGTGCAACGTTGTAACGAGACACTCGTTTTCGACATCCAAATAAATTAATCTTCTCTAATTAAATATAGTTTGTGTTAATCTTGACTTTGATATGCTTTCGAGCATTGCGCCACGTGTTTCCGCCATTGGCGTGGTGTGACAGAAGTGGTATCAGAGCCAAGGTTATAGCGAACTAGCATTTTTGAAAAATCTAGACTATAACTGGTTTCGGCTCGAAGACAAAGTTTTCAAAACTAAAACACAACAAAATATTTTTTTTAGAAAAGAAAGAAAATTGAACATGGGATGTACAAGGGGAAATTCCGACCGACTAGCCATGTGTGTCAATTTATGAAGTATTAGAAAATATGGATAAGATGTTTATGTTGCATAGGAATCCGATTTTCTAAGATTAGTTAATACATATACGTAGTACGGATATTTTGCCAGTAAGGATGTTGTGCCACGCTTCACATTAGTCCGCACTCTTGCATCGATCACCGGTACCAGCAAGTAGGATGGATGTTGTGGTCTACGAGGAGCTCACTCGCTTGCCTGTAGATAGAATGATCGGAAGGACTAATCTCTATCGCGATAATGGATGTCGCCGTGTTGTTTATGATTTGGAGGTGAAACTAGACCAAGTCTTTTGTTGTATGAAATCTCTGTTTTGGATCAGGAAGCTCAGAACTAGCGGGCAACAAGATTACCTAGCAACACAAATTATCATTACGGGTGCACACGTAATAATAGTTTGGGGTGCACGGTAACCTTGGTGGGCGCTAGGGCCGGGATTGGTGATCCCTCCTTGTCTTGGTTGTTCTTGTTCTTTAGATTCAGTCTTAGTTTTGATTGGCCAATGGGTTAAATGGGAGGTCTCGTCGACGTCCCTTGATTTCGATCCTAGCTAGCCTAATGAGCTTTCTTCGACATCACCTTTAAGGTACGAGCACGGAAGAGCTCGAACGTCTATTCATTTGAGCAATCTGATGTAAACCCTCGCATCGGATAGAGACGGGAGACGAAAACTTCCTTGCATAGGAGTTGAATGCCTCCACCACAAAGTTCTTCCAAAGGAGCGGGCGTACGAGGATGCGCTGCCTACCGGAGAGATGAATGCCTGGTACGATGCGAGGAATGCTAAACTTGGAACCTAGTGAAGACTTAGGGCGTGTCCCTGTGAAACTAGTACGTTTTGAGAATGGGACCCTATGTGGATCAGATATGAGACTCGTGGCCGTGTGCTGCTGTGTTATCATGGTGAATAAGATAGGTTCGATCTAACACATGCCCAAGTTGTCTTCAAGAGTCGAGTATTTTTTTTTTCTTCTCCTTGTGGAGGACAGAATCGAAGTTGCTAAGTTAGGAAGCTTGATCATTGTTAACTGGAAGGCTCGATAGCCCTTGTCTGAATCAACAGTAGTGGTTGTTCCCATGCAGTCATGGACTGATGGTGAAATCAACATGCCATATTGCACACCTGCAAGTCATAGGGCTGTGATAAACTTCGATGATGTCGAAAATTTCGGCCACTAATCACGACCGCGGCATCGTTTGCCAGTGTTAGGATGACGGCGTGTAGTGGAACAGCAAGCCCCAGTCGGCGTTTGGTGATGGACTCACTCGGAAGTGCATACAATTAACTCATGGGAAGCCACTGCTCGATGTATTGAGTGTTCAAGTATGGATTAACACCCTTTGCAATAGCGCTGGAACGTATTCCGGAGGATGATTTATGATGGGCTTAGCATATTGGTACTTATGTCATACTACTTTCCTAAGGTGCAAAGGTTATCATAAGTGTCACACCCTCAAATTTCCACGTGCGGAGTTTTACCGCGAGGCGCGTGACACACCAGGATCCAAGTCAACGGTCACAATAAACAACACTATATGATACGTAAAAACGACATAATCAAACCATTAAGTTTCAAACTGTTCCAACACAGCGGAAGCATAATATGTATTACAACTCAAAATGAAATATAAAGTCTGAAATGTTTAACAAAACGTGCATATGATTCCTAGACGCCGTGAGACTCCGTGCGCCTATCGACAGCTGCTACCTTAACGACCTGAGACAAACATGCTAAAAACGTCAGCAAATAATGCCGGTGAGTTCACAGGTTTTTAAGTAAAACGTTTCACGAACTTTTGAAAGACCAACATGATACTACCGACCGATGAAAACACTCGTTAAATGTTTGAACTTCATAACGAACCTCCCAAACGAACTATCGCCCACCGAAGTTAACGAACTACCATCCCATGGTCAACGAACTGCTTTACCATAGCTAACGAACTACCATCCCATGGCCAACGAACTACTATAACATAGCTAACGAACTACCACATAGAGGCTAACGAACTACCGCACCACGGCTAACGAACTGCCACAACATAGGCCATATAATACGGAACATAAATGAATACCTTGAACCCAAATGAACACTCCCAAAACGTAGTGAATACATGAGTACCCAAAAACATAGTTGTCACGCCTTTTAGGAAAAACACATTTGACACTCGTTTAAAGAACACAGCATGTTTTCTCCCCCGAAATTGTAAAACCAGTAAAAGAGTGGGGCCGTGAAACTCACCTTAGAGTGCGTCTTCTGGTAACTAGAATTCCAACACGTGTATGATAATCCCAACTAATGACAACCTATCAATGAGTTTACATAAGTGTGATGACTATTAACCCGAAGGCTAACTAGTCCCCGATTGTCCAGATCTTGACTACGTATGTTAAAAAGTGTGTTTAAACGTTAACCGGACATTCCAGACCGTCCCGACATCCCGTTGGTGACCCATTACCCTAACTAATCAGGTACACATAGATTATACACAAAGCTCAAGCAGAAAACACTTAGTTCGTATCAAAAATCTCATTTTTGTTAACGTAGGGCCGAACGTGGCTTTGAGTGGTCGAAGGTGGCTTTAAACTCCCACCTTCGCCCCTTTTCTTCCACCTTCGCCCCCTTAGTTCCAGGTTCGACCCTTGGAAGTCCACCTTCGACCGTTAGACTGGTCGAAGGTATTCCAGGTTCGCCCCTGCTGTTAGATTTTCCCAAAAACGCGTCGAAAACATCCGAAAACATCACGAAACATCATGAACTACAGCAGTCAAGTATCATTAACATATTCCTACGAAACCCTACCGATTTTACCCCAAAATCTATCCGTTTTTACAAGTTTCCTAAAATAGTAAATTATGGAGATGTCACATCATCATTCATGAAATTATTACCCAATTAGGAAACTTTCTGAATTTAATCAATCATTAGCTCATCATACTTAAATCATTATGAACAAGAAACCCCTATCATAACTCTATCATTACCATCCAAAAACAAGCCCTAAATCTAACTAAAAACCCCTTTAATCGACAAAACACCATCAACAATCAATTGTAACATGTTTCAATCATAACTCTCTATTAATAACAGCCCTAGGTTGTAGTCATGTCATCTACATAGCAAGTAGTCATCAAACAATGCTTAATACCACATAAACACATGTTAAATTGTATGAAAACTCATTGTTTATGAATAGGTTTTATTTAGAAAGATATTAGGAAGGTTTTTACCCATAAAACATGTTGATATCAGATCTGGACCCTTGGGGTTTAGATGAAAACAAGTTAAAATTGTTTAAAAAGGATTTGAAATGAAGAACACACCTTAGATTTTCACTTGTAATGATTTAGAGAGTTAGGTTATGAAAAACAAGCTCAAAAACTCCTTCCCCAATGATAATAGCTGATAGAGAGTGTTTGGAGGCGTTTAGGGTTTGTGAAATGGTGAAAAATGGCTAAGGATGGTATTTATACCCAGTCCAGGTTCGCCCCTTTTATGTGGTCGAATGTGGAACTTTTCCACATTCGCCCATTTGTAATGGTCGAATGTGGAACTTTTCCACATTCGCCCACTTTGTTTCTACGTTCGCCCATTTTTCAAGTTCCATTTCCACGTTCGCCCACTATTTCCACATTCAGGTCATCAGCACCTTTTTAACACATGTCAACAGCACTTTTTAACACATGTTAACCTTTTCCCAGTTTGTCGTGTTTAACGCATTCTAACACATCTTAACACATAAGCATGCACCCATAGTCTATGTTTAGCATATTTAGGCACGTATAATCATTTGTACATCGTTTAAGCAAGTATAAGCATACAATCCACCGCACGACCCATAATCTACATATATACTTAATTAGTTCATGTAATGTCACCAACAACGGAACCCGGTACTAGTGTATTCCCCAAAATGACTCCCAATGATCCTCCAGATCATTGAACCCTGGACAATCCTAATCTGACCCGACTCAACTAACCCAGTTAAGTTTGTTTATAAACGTTTCTCGCTAAGGTAGACTTAGATGTTACTATTATGTTTAAGCCGAACATGCCGGGTGTCACATCATCCCCACGTTGAAAGAATTTTCGTCCCGAAAATTTCCCGAAGTCAAAGAGAACGAAGCGATAAAAAGAAAAATTTTCCCGGTCGTCACATCATCCCCCTGTTGAAAGGAATCTCGCCCCGAGATTCACTCTTCGACAGTAATGAGTGTCGACCTAACCCAAGTAACGTTTCCTAGAACACAAACGAAATGATAACCACGAACGAAAGATGATATCAACGAATACTCTACGCCGGGGAACCGCCCTCCCCAAAGTGAATACAAAACAATGAATCCTTCTGATCGAAGGCCTACTAGAGACTACTGTGATCGGTATAAATGACACACCGGTACCGTCCAAGTAGCATCTCCAAAGGACCCACATCAGACCCATGAATGCAAAACGATAACCAAATACCAGACTGAATGCACACAATGAATACGAATCGCCAAACAACGTGAATGAGAACGAGTACTAGCATAACGAAAATCAAGAAAAGAATACTCACCAGTAACAGTATCAGGATCCTCCTGGTTCTCCCTAGCGCCAATGACATAAACATGACCACGAGTAGTTCGGCCGCCACCTTCGTTCCCTGCACCACCTGCAGTCCCTTGGTTCAGCTTAGGACAATCACGTTTGAAGTGCCCCGTCTCCCCACAGTTATAGCACCCTTGGTTCCCCTGAGGGACAGGGGCAGGGACAACCGCTTGGCCTGGAACTGTCTGTAGATTGACTCTACAGTTTTTAGCAACATGGCCCACACGCTTACAGCGGTTGCAACGAAACTTCTCACAGCTGCCATAATGATGGAACCCACATTGATTGCACTCCGGCAGTTTCCCCGTGTACCCGTCTTGCCTCTGACCCGAAGACGATCCCAAAGCCTCAGTCTTCCTTACCTGTTGTTGCGGTTGACCCGCACTTGCACTCTTCCCAGCACCATCCCACTTTCGCTTGTTGTCCGCAGGGGCTTTCACAGCAGCACTCCTTGGAGGTAGAACGCCCTCAGCAACCTTCATGTTGGTCAGCTTGTGAGCTGCCCGAACAGTGGCCAACATAGTAGTGTGATCAGCAGCGGCAACAAGTCCAGCAACCTCCGGCACTAACCCAGCAACGTAGTGCTCAATCCTTCGGTACTCCGGTGTAGCCAAACCGGGGCACATCACAGCCAACTCGTTGTGCCTAGCAGTAAACTCCTCGATCTCCGACCCAACCATCTTCAGATTCCAAAACTCATGCTCCAACTTCATAATCTCGTCTCTTGGGCAATACTCTGCCCTCAACATCTGAACAAACTCGGTCCATGGCATAGCATTGGCCTCACCCAGGCCAAGGTTCGCAGTGGTGGAGTTCCACCAGGTCAACACATGTCCCTCCAGTGTAGCAGACGCATACTTGACGCGATCAGCGTCGGGACAGTTACACATAGCAAACACCGACTCAATCTTCTCCAACCACCTAAGTAGTCCCACCGCTCCTTCAGTCCCATTGAAGAAATGGGGCTTACAGTCCATAAACTTCTTGTAGGTGCACCCAGACTGTCCCTGATTAGTGTTTCCCAGGGTCTGCTGTGCAGCCTGGAAAGCGGCCAACGCAACGTTCAACTGTTGCTGTAACATGTGCTCCAACTCTGCCTGAGTCATGGTGATGTTCCCACCACCTCGTCCACCGCCATTGCGACCCCCACCGCCACCACGGCGTCCACCAGCACGTCCACCAGCGCGACCAGACATGTTCTGCCAAACATGAGACAAGACACTCAAAACCACCAACAGATCGAGCTACCAGTGACCCAAACGAATTTAGAACATGGTTCCAGCATGACCATTAGTCCGAACACGAAGTCCACCAAGATTTTCATGCATTTCGATTTATGATTTCGTGTGCACCCGAAATAACAAATCGCTCTACATGGTCCTCTAGGCGTGCTCCTAGCTAGAACTTCAAATCACCCGATACACACATTCCTAAAATAACGCGATACTGTGTGATGAGGACACCGACACCCCGACAAGGCTAGTATGTTTACCAAACGACACGACTCGTAATTATGTGTGACCGTCTAACGTGTGTGATACTCGGCTATAGACTAGACTCTACATGCAGTCCTAGTTCACTATAACCATTGGCTCTGATACCAATCTGTCACACCCTCAAATTTCCACGTGCGGAGTTTTACCGCGAGGCGCGTGACACACCAGGATCCAAGTCAACGGTCACAATAAACAACACTATATGATACGTAAAAACGACATAATCAAACCATTAAGTTTCAAACTGTTCCAACACAGCGGAAGCATAATATGTATTACAACTCAAAATGAAATATAAAGTCTGAAATGTTTAACAAAACGTGCATATGATTCCTAGACGCCGTGAGACTCCGTGCGCCTATCGACAGCTGCTACCTTAACGACCTGAGACAAACATGCTAAAAACGTCAGCAAATAATGCCGGTGAGTTCACAGGTTTTTAAGTAAAACGTTTCACGAACTTTTGAAAGACCAACATGATACTACCGACCGATGAAAACACTCGTTAAATGTTTGAACTTCATAACGAACCTCCCAAACGAACTATCGCCCACCGAAGTTAACGAACTACCATCCCATGGTCAACGAACTGCTTTACCATAGCTAACGAACTACCATCCCATGGCCAACGAACTACTATAACATAGCTAACGAACTACCACATAGAGGCTAACGAACTACCGCACCACGGCTAACGAACTGCCACAACATAGGCCATATAATACGGAACATAAATGAATACCTTGAACCCAAATGAACACTCCCAAAACGTAGTGAATACATGAGTACCCAAAAACATAGTTGTCACGCCTTTTAGGAAAAACACATTTGACACTCGTTTAAAGAACACAACATGTTTTCTCCCCCGAAATTGTAAAACCAGTAAAAGAGTGGGGCCGTGAAACTCACCTTAGAGTGCGTCTTCTGGTAACTAGAATTCCAACACGTGTATGATAATCCCAACTAATGACAACCTATCAATGAGTTTACATAAGTGTGATGACTATTAACCCGAAGGCTAACTAGTCCCCGATTGTCCAGATCTTGACTACGTATGTTAAAAAGTGTGTTTAAACGTTAACCGGACATTCCAGACCGTCCCGACATCCCGTTGGTGACCCATTACCCTAACTAATCAGGTACACATAGATTATACACAAAGCTCAAGCAGAAAACACTTAGTTCGTATCAAAAATCTCATTTTTGTTAACGTAGGGCCGAACGTGGCTTTGAGTGGTCGAAGGTGGCTTTAAACTCCCACCTTCGCCCCTTTTCTTCCACCTTCGCCCCCTTAGTTCCAGGTTCGACCCTTGGAAGTCCACCTTCGACCGTTAGACTGGTCGAAGGTATTCCAGGTTCGCCCCTGCTGTTAGATTTTCCCAAAAACGCGTCGAAAACATCCGAAAACATCACGAAACATCATGAACTACAGCAGTCAAGTATCATTAACATATTCCTACGAAACCCTACCGATTTTACCCCAAAATCTATCCGTTTTTACAAGTTTCCTAAAATAGTAAATTATGGAGATGTCACATCATCATTCATGAAATTATTACCCAATTAGGAAACTTTCTGAATTTAATCAATCATTAGCTCATCATACTTAAATCATTATGAACAAGAAACCCCTATCATAACTCTATCATTACCATCCAAAAACAAGCCCTAAATCTAACTAAAAACCCCTTTAATCGACAAAACACCATCAACAATCAATTGTAACATGTTTCAATCATAACTCTCTATTAATAACAGCCCTAGGTTGTAGTCATGTCATCTACATAGCAAGTAGTCATCAAACAATGCTTAATACCACATAAACACATGTTAAATTGTATGAAAACTCATTGTTTATGAATAGGTTTTATTTAGAAAGATATTAGGAAGGTTTTTACCCATAAAACATGTTGATATCAGATCTGGACCCTTGGGGTTTAGATGAAAACAAGTTAAAATTGTTTAAAAAGGATTTGAAATGAAGAACACACCTTAGATTTTCACTTGTAATGATTTAGAGAGTTAGGTTATGAAAAACAAGCTCAAAAACTCCTTCCCCAATGATAATAGCTGATAGAGAGTGTTTGGAGGCGTTTAGGGTTTGTGAAATGGTGAAAAATGGCTAAGGATGGTATTTATACCCAGTCCAGGTTCGCCCCTTTTATGTGGTCGAATGTGGAACTTTTCCACATTCGCCCATTTGTAATGGTCGAATGTGGAACTTTTCCACATTCGCCCACTTTGTTTCTACGTTCGCCCATTTTTCAAGTTCCATTTCCACGTTCGCCCACTATTTCCACATTCAGGTCATCAGCACCTTTTTAACACATGTCAACAGCACTTTTTAACACATGTTAACCTTTTCCCAGTTTGTCGTGTTTAACGCATTCTAACACATCTTAACACATAAGCATGCACCCATAGTCTATGTTTAGCATATTTAGGCACGTATAATCATTTGTACATCGTTTAAGCAAGTATAAGCATACAATCCACCGCACGACCCATAATCTACATATATACTTAATTAGTTCATGTAATGTCACCAACAACGGAACCCGGTACTAGTGTATTCCCCAAAATGACTCCCAATGATCCTCCAGATCATTGAACCCTGGACAATCCTAATCTGACCCGACTCAACTAACCCAGTTAAGTTTGTTTATAAACGTTTCTCGCTAAGGTAGACTTAGATGTTACTATTATGTTTAAGCCGAACATGCCGGGTGTCACATCATCCCCACGTTGAAAGAATTTTCGTCCCGAAAATTTCCCGAAGTCAAAGAGAACGAAGCGATAAAAAGAAAAATTTTCCCGGTCGTCACATCATCCCCCTGTTGAAAGGAATCTCGCCCCGAGATTCACTCTTCGACAGTAATGAGTGTCGACCTAACCCAAGTAACGTTTCCTAGAACACAAACGAAATGATAACGAAGACTGATGTCGCTACTGCTGATATTGATCTATGGCTCAAGTAGATCCCGATGTTTTTGCTAAGTGTGTGGCTCTTGTTGAGTTTGTTGTTGTTTCTATGGATCTTCTCGAGTTGATGTTGTTGATGTATTTGAGGCTCCTGCAGAGGTGAATGTCGTTAACGAAGACGTCTCTATGACCCTTGCCAAGCCGCTATGACCATATCGGTGTCTTTGTGGAGTTCGTTGTTACTAATTCCATTCTCTTTGAGGCTTTCATTGAACTACTCGTTATCATTCCTTGGGCTCGTAGCAAGCCTAACATTGTCGATGGTTCTCAGGCCTCGGTTGAGACTGTCGATGTTGCTGTTGCTATCGTTTGAGTGATTCATACCAAGCCTACGGTCGTTCTCTCTATGAACAATATCGACTTGAGAAGTCAGCTAAATTATGTGGAACCCGTCATTCCCATTTAAGTTATGACGACTGATGCGCCGGCCAATCTAACCATTCTTACCATTGAGCCTATGGAGGTTAGGCTCGAGGCCGAAGGAATGGATGCAAATCCCACCTCCACAAGTGATCTGAGACGCACGGGGATGCGTGCTCACCATAACGGAGCTTTCTGTTGATGTGGACTATGGATTTTCCATATTAAGCGTCATATTGACGTGTGCATCCATGCTGTTGTGTTACCCCCAGCCATTGTGCATGCTCGTTGTTGCATTATTTTTGCTGATTGCGTATCCATGTGGTTGCGCTGCATTGCTGATGATGCATTCCTATTGTTTACTGCTCCTGCAATTAGCCTTGCTGTCGTGTTTCTATGTGTCATACGGTTCCTGTTGCGGTGTTGCCTTGTCGTCATGCTTCTCTGTTATCGTGTCGCTCCTGTGCGGTGTTCCATTATAGATGTGTTTCGTGGATGTATTGCTGCGGCTGTCAGATTACCTTGATGATGTGATGACTTGTCGCTTGCTTCGCTCGTGGTTCCCTCGGGATGGAGACAACACCTAAACCCCTCGTTACCGTCATTGTTCTGCTATGTGATTGTTTGGTGTCGACATTGGTTACGTGAGATTTTGGGTGTTTAACAGACTTTCTAGAAGTCGTACTGAGATACTCTAGTCTGAGTGTTAACCTGTGTAATCCTCTAAGTCACGTGATTGTTTGGATAATTGACCGGATCAGGTGAAAACCCTTGATATGCTCGCGCATTTCGTGAGCATTGCCTCTTCAGAACCTAAGGCATCAGTGACGCCGTGCCCAACCTTAACCTTTTACGTGCAATTTGGTCGACTAACGATCGGCTATGCAAACCAATGTCGAGAAGAAATCCTGGGATCCACACATGAAGAGGCGAGGCTCGTGATATGGGATTTCGAATACGTCTCGAACCTGAAGGTATTGGGTGATTGTGAGCAATATTATGACCCATACCTTTGGGACTAGCAAGAGTTGAAAGACTCAATTCATTTATTGCTCATCCCAGCGGATTCGTTTGATGTCATACATGCCGACGTGTCATACTGATGGTTATGGAAATACCACTGTGGACCCACCCATGGGCGTGCATTGGTGAAGTCCCTGTTACATGATTCGGAGGTTTTATGAACCCTGAATCCAGAAGGGCGTGTAGCATTATCTACTCTATAAGGGAGCTACCCTATCATTATGAGATGGTCAATCAGCTCAGCCCTTCGATTAATATTGTTATTCCCCTGATGGTGGGTTTGTCTTGTCTTGGTTTCGTTGCGTAGGTTCTTGGGATAGTGGAACCCTTTTGAGCTTGGGTCGATAGTGGTGTTCCCAGTTATCCTTAGGAAGCATTGCTCACGTTAGAGCAAAATCCCTTTGTCTTTGACAAACACTGTTGGAGACAACCTAGTGAGATGAGCTTCCAGGTCAGGGCGTATGGTACCTGACTAAACAGGATGAGCTTGAAGGCTTACATATTGCGCCCATATGTGTGACTAACTGGGTCATTGAATGGGATGCCTTATGGGAAGGATCAAGACTATTGCTTGTGGTGCGATCTCAGTCGTTCGTTTGTTTTAAGTAACGACTTGGGCGCATGAAGCCGTCAAGCCAAATGTGAAACTATGCTAAATGCATGCATCTATGACTCGATTCCACCATTTACCTAAAAAGATTCCGAAAAGATGGAACCATCGGCGAGTGAGGATTCCGGTTTCAGGACTCCCTTCACTCAAATCTCTACATGAGATCTGATAGTCAATTCGAGGGTGTGTGGCCTGTACTATTCAGAATTGACTTACTGGTTGTTAATACCGGTGGGACTGCCGGTGCCCATGAAGCACATATAATAGAACTAGTACTGGATACCCATGTTTTGGGTGAGCTACTGGTGTTCGGTATACTTGTCGCAATGGGAGCCAACATGTTGATACGTTCTAGAAACCTTATACTCTGTCCGTTGCGACAACAATTTAAGATGTTTCGTATATCTCTTTCCGGTATTGACCTATGTGCTGGAAGCATCTGGTCATTGGTGTTTGAGTCGACTGGAAATTCTCGAGGATTGTGAAATCGTACGGCCCGGGCGTCGTGTATACACTGCCGACTGTCAGGGAACTGAGGGGTGAAGGCGACGCAAAAAAAAAACTTTCGACCTCCATTAGTCCATACTAAGCGTCCTAGTACCATTAACCGCAATTGCTCAGGTGGAAAGTAGCAATTCAGTACCTAGAGGATTCCCCGGAAATAAAGTCCCATCTTGAATATAGTTGTTCGGTCGACAAGAACCTAGTATATTTATCTTAATGGGGAGGTAAATATATGGTAAAGTGAGTCGAGCCGAAGGGTAAATAAAATGGAATACCCGACGAGGTTTCCAAGGGGACTTTTAAACAATTATGTGGTACAGTAAGATCACATGTTTGACATTACCATGCCACCCGAGGTGTTTTCGTGGTCGGATGTGATGTTTGATTGTTGTTTGGAACCCTTTCACTCCATACTCATCCGTAAGATCTGAGATGAGGCATATGGATAGCTACCTATACTCTTGGAGAGTCGTGGCTAGACACTGGGCTGCCGACTTCCATTATATCGGATTGTAGTAGTCACTCTACCTCAAGTTCGACAAAATTTGTACACAAGCATGTGATACTCTATTTGCAATAAGTATGGCTCGTCATCCATGAACTAATTGAACGTACTTGACGGAACTGCTCCGCATTGACACGATTGATGTCCGTGGCACATCGAATCCATGAACTTCGTCACCAAAAATTTCCTATGTGATAGGAATTATAATCCCAGTGTTCGGGGTGTATTACTCAAAGCCCTTGGAGGGCATACGTGTACATCTCCAGTACGTCGAATGACAGATGGAGATAGATACATAACCTGGTTTGAGTTATTCGAGTGATGGCCAGTAAATCTTGAAGTTTAGAGACTGCTTGGATGAGATGCGAACCTATTAAGAAGTCATACGAACAAGGCATAGGCCTTAAGGACTTTGAACTAATAATAGGTTTACACTGAGAGTCATACTCTGGGAGAGTGTTGGTAAGCATAGAAATTATAGTAGGCCAAATTCTTGATACTCTAGTGGCACGGAGATATCGATCAAAATTGGTCTCGTGACGATTAAGCTCGAATTATCGCAAGAGCTTATTGGGACTCTTGATGAATCCCGCAAGTCTGGCCTGAGGAAGCATTGTCAATTCCTCGACCGACGGAAGTCCGGTTGACGTTAAGCTCTACTATCTCGGGAAACCAATAGATGTATCAAAATGGGATTCCCAAGAGCTTAGTCGTAGTTGGACTGTGATAGTGTGCTTCTTAGAGCACTAAGCGGGAACCTAGCATGAACCTGGGTTCACCTAGGAAAGAGGAGATCTCGTGAAGCGCAAACAACCCGCCCTGTTCAAGGATACTATTGTAATGGACAACTTGAACTGAATTCCGGGACGGAATTCTCTTAACGGGGGGAGAATGTAACATCTGGCAAAAATTGATATGTTTCCGTATGTAATTAGTATATGTAATTAACGGTTTAAGTGCATGCTTAAAATAATTGGATTAATTTAACTGATGCAGTAGAGAATAGCAAATTCCCCATAAGATGCATAGGAATGCACACGTTTAATGACGAAGCATGATAGGATCATGTGCGAATAAACTTGCCCGGTACGGACGTTGGGGATTACCGGGTAAAAATTAAATAAACGAAAAGGATCCCAGACACCCAGGATATAAAATAAAGGGTATTTTCACAAAATATAATGTGTTTTGGAACTCCAAAACCATAAGTGAAGGCTTTCCATACAAATCTCCCGGTAACGAATAAAGCACGCGTACCGCACCCGGTACGCCTATAACTCATAATTTCACCCGACAAGAGCCTAAATAACCAATCAACACTTAAAATAGACTATGTTTAAGGGTTATTAGAGGCACTTTTAATGTCCGAATAACACGCGATAAAAGTCCGAAAAATACCCGAACGACAAAGGATTAAACTTAACATATTATTTAGCAAATGTTTTGTGTTGTGGACCCACAAAATACCCAACCCAAACCGTCCCCCAACCCTTACCAAGCCTAAAATATATTTTTTGTACAAAACAAATCCATATAATCTAAAGAAGATATTAAAGATTTGATGATATCTTAAGTAGATTGTGTGTGTACTTGGAGATTTCTAAAATCCTCCATTTTTCTTATAAAATTTTCGGCCAACACCCAAGAGAAATCATCCCAATATCTTGCAAATATCACACTAGTACACTCATGATCCTTATGAATCTAGGATAGATTATATGGAAGATTATTATGTCCTAGAAAAATCTATAAAATCTCCTCCTTTCTTATAATATCCACGACAATATACCCACACACAATCCATCCAAGATCACATGGTACATTATACAATCCTCCCAAATCCTCACTAGATTATATATAATCTTGGAAGATTACTTGAAGGATCATGAAGGATTATAATAGATACATGTGAAGAATACTTGAAACAACAAGGCAAAACTTTTCTTCCTTTCTTTCTTCTTGGCCGTGGGATTACAAGGGCACACCCACACACTTCTTACAAATTTTAACACCTCCAAATCACTCCTAAACATCCATCCTTCAAACCCCCATTGTGTGTTTCAAGCTTGGAGCTTAACCACTAAGGAAGAACACACTAAACCCCATCATAATCAAGCATTGAAAGCTTCCCTAGCCTTGTGCTAGTTGTAAGTATTCTTGATCATGTTTTGTCTTTAAAAAGTTTATGTTTATTAGCTTAGAGCAAGTTGTACAAGGAGTGGACTTGAATGAGCTTTTAATAATGAAACATATGATTTTTAAAGACTAAAATGGTGTTTAGTTAGTGTGGATAAATTGAAAGTTTAGTGATGGATGTTAAGTATTCTTGTTGTTTTTTTTTTTAAGATCATGAATACTTGAAGAAAAATAGTGATTTGGGTAACACTTGTTAATGAAACTTGGATGAACTTGAAAAGTGATTTTAATCATCTTAACATAAAGATATAAGACTTGTTAAAGTGTTAATTTTGTTAGAAAACTAGTGTTGTAAAAATTACATCATCAACGTCTACTAGTTTAGTAGGAAAATGCTAATCTTGAAAGTTAGCATGGAGAAATGCAACTTTTATAAGTTAAGGGACTAGTGTTGTAACTTTAAAAGTTGAGGGACTAAAATGGATATTTTAGAAACTAGGGTCTAAAGATGCAACTATGGAAAGTTTGGTGTCAAAACTATAAATAGTAATTTTCCAAGGTAGATTGGTAAATACTAGTAAACGTACACATGTATTTTGTATAAAAGTGTATTTTTACAAAATGGAGTTTTATAAAAATATGGACTTTTCTAACATATGGATTTATATAAAAACAAAGGTTTTTATAAAAATGTTAGACAAACTAAAACTTGGGAGAACTTATATAAAAATGAACACTTTTATATAAATGGGAATATAAAAGTGTTGGAACATTTTTGTATATAAGTTGTCAAGTTTTGTGTTATAAATACAAAAGTGTTTATAAAATTCCAAGTAATATGTGTTGGGAATTAGAAAGTTGAATAATACTTCTCGAAAAAAACACATGTTGGAAGACTTGGAAAAAGGTTAACCAAATATACATATATAAGTTAAGAAATCGGACTTGGACGTGTTAACGAACTAAGACTTAAAAGCGGACAAACGAGAAAAATATCATTACGTCAAGATGGGTAAAAATATATTTTAAGGAGTTAAAATATATATAGCTTGGGTGAAAAATTTACATAACACTTTCCTAAGTGTTGGAAAAATATTCGTGGGAGAAAATATAACGACTAAAAACGTTAAACGAACGTATGGACTTAACGAGGAAAATACATATACATATATATATATATATATATATATATATATATATAGGAAAAAGATCAATTAGGAACCAAGGTACTAGTTAGGAACTTAGGAACCAATCTGAGCCATTCATCTTTTAATCTTGATCTAGGGGTAGGATGGTAATTAAACAATTATGTTTTATATTTTAATTTTAAAAAAAAAAGTTTTAAAAATGGAAGTTAATAAATACACGTTTGATTGCATTCATCTTCTTTCTACGAATTCATAACTTCCTCCTAATATCATTCAATTGCCTTCCTCCAATCTCTCAACATCTTAATCACGTTCGATTTCAAAGAGAAACAATAGAAAAACTTTCGGCTCCCATCGATTAAGATATTCAAGTGATGGATAATAATCATATACATGAAAGCATTCAATCAGTTTCTCACGATATTGAGGATCATGATACACAATCACAACCTTTTTTGCTAAATAGTGTTGAGAATCAAGGTATTTGTGTATTTTTTTTTAGTTTTTTAATTACTTTTTGTTCGAAATTCAAGTTATTGTGATTTGTATTATGGATTCAGTTTTGATTTTGCGAAATTCAACTTTCGGCTTACAGTTTTCGAAGTACACAGAATTATACAATAGTGTATTTTTTGCGAAATAATTGTTTTGTATTATACAGTTCATCTTTTTTTACGTACAAAATTGGAATTATACACTGGTGTATTACTTATTGTTATTCGTTGAAGCACACAGAAACAATAAGATTTCTTCTTAGTTTAATAGGTTAGTATACACCAGCGTATATTTCCTGAAGCTTACAGATACAATAAGCTTTTTTGAAGCGTACAGATACACTAACATTATCTATACACAGGTGTAGATTAGTTTAGTGTTTGTTATACACCAGTGTATATATGCTTAAGCGTAATGAAATAATAAGATTTTTTGAAGCGTACAGAAACAATAACATTAATATACACAGGTGTATATTAATTATATAAAATGGAATGTGTGACACTATTTTTTACTAAAGTTCGGTTAATTAAGTTCTAATGTGCATTTTTTTATTGTAGGTTCCTCGTCCAGCAAAGTATACGAGTCTCCTGGTGGGACGAGATATTGGACGCCTGTTGTACCAGACAATGTTAAACCATTTGTAGGTGCCAAGTTTAGAACGTTTGACGAAGCTATCATAATGTATGAAAATTATGGAGAGGCAGCCGGTTTTGGAACTCGTTTGTCTACATTTATTTACAGTAGCTTTAAAATATGTATAATTATACAATATACACCGTTGTATAATATCACTCGTACAGTAGGTAATAGTTCGTTGATGTATATACATGGAAGCATAACACAAACAAGAAGTTTTATAAATACACTAGTCAATATAACAAATATCTATATACATAAGTGTATATAGATGTTTTAACCATTGATAGTGTTAAACAATGTTTTAGTGTTCTATACATTGTTGTAAATACAAATGACATATACAATATACATTGATGTGTACTTTTGTTGAATGATGTATATACATTGTTGTATAAACGATGTATATACATTACTTTGTATATACATTTGATACACATAGTATACATTGATGTATACTTGGTTTTTAGATTGATAGCCTTAACTATTAGTTGTAGGATATTTGTTAACTATACGTTGATATATACAAGATAAACACGCAATTCCACTGACAATAATTTTGATGTTTCCAAAACATAAGTGAACTAGGCATATCATTCAAAAGATGTAGATATGACAAAAGTTTTAGAAAAATATCAAAAAACACTAAACAACTTAAATACAGAATAAACATTGTAATAACATTCAAATCAACTTTTGCTTTTTCAAGCGTCCAAGCTCATTCGCCTCCTCAATAATACGACCCCGCTCTTCATTTGCTTCCGACGACATAATCTTCGCTGCATACTTCTTCCTAAGCGTTGCCAACTTCGAAGATAGTTTTTTCTTTTCGTCGGGTAAGCCGCTATGCCAACGCTCATCTGTTATACCCATCCATGTTTCCATGTGGCGCATCAAGAACACTCCACAATCTTTGACGTTATCCACCGTAGCATAGGTAAGCTCTAGCCTATATGGTATGGTTTACCAGAAACGTTCGAAGCACCTGAATTCACATAATATAAAGCCAAAACAAAAGTTATACATCATTGTATAAAAAACAAATATTTGGATACATACAATATACATCAGTGTATAATCCAATTGTTGCTATAGAACAGTGTTTAGTATCGTTATATTCAAACAATTATACATTGGTGTATAGTCCAATCATTGCTACAAAAACATTGTACTGTACCATAATATTCAACTATACGTCAGTGTATAGTCATATTTCAACAATTATACATCAGTGTATAGTCCAATTAATGATACAAAAACATTGTACTTTACCATAATATTCAACAACTATACGTCAGTGTATATTATGTTTAATTATATTTAGTAGTGTATAAAATATATGAAATGCAACATATATACATCAAAGTATATTACGTAGCTTTTATGCTAAAAGTCGTTTGTCATCATAAAATTCAACCAACTATACATAGGTGTATATTCAAAAAATACACCTAAAATCCTACACCTAATATCGAATCTCGATCAGCCTGAAATCCTACATCCCTGTTTATTGTTTATACATAGGTGTATATTCAACAAATACACCTAAAATCCTACAAAGGTGTATATTCATCGAATCTCTGTTTTAACAAACCATTGTATTATAACATTTTGTTTTTTTTGTAGCTATAATTTGCCGTTAAAAAACCATTTTCTACATCGAATCCCTTCGCTCTTATTCATATTTTATCTTGTATGCATCAATGTATAGTTAACGGCAAATCCTACATCCGTGTTTATTGTGTATACACAGGTGTATATTCAAAATATACACCTACAATCGAATCTCGAACAGCCTGAAAATATTTTACTAGGGTTTCAAATACCCTTTTTTCTTAAAATCAACAACAACGTAGCAATAACATATTTGGATCATATTTATCAAATCCTCAGAATAAATCGATAAACTAGAAACTTCAAAACGAATTGGTTATGAAAACAAAATAAACGACGATTGACTAAGAGTAACAATGATATAAACGATTGATTAAGAATAACAATGAAATATCACACCTTCATACGTACATGTATACAATTTGTTGCTATTCATTGGATTTCTGCACATTCTTTACGTATGTTGAAGGATACAAGATCGATGATTATGATATTATTGTGGTGTTTTGTCAGTTACAATGGATAATAAATAACCTATTAATAATCAAATACCTAAAGACAATATTACCCCTTGATTTAATTAAAAAATTAATTAATGTTTAACATATTTACCATCATGCCATTGAAGATGGATGGATGAGATTGGTTCCTAAAGTTCCTAACTAAGGGTTGGTTCCTAATTGAACCCTACCCTATATATATATATATATATATATATATATATATATATATATGTCCGGCTCGACGAAATTCTAGTATATTTACTTAATGGGAAAGTAAATATACGGGAAGGAAAACCGAGATGAGTAAATAATATATATATATATATATATATATGTAAACCGAACCGATGAGATCCTAGTATATTTACTTAATGGGAAGGTAAATATACGGTGTGGTGAGTCGAGTCGGGCGTTAAAAATATATATTCGACTCGACGAAATCTTAGTATATTTATTGAATGGGAAAATAAATATACGGTAAAGTGAGTCGTGTCGGGTGGTAAAGATATTATATCGAACGACGAGATCTTAAGTATAATTATTTAATGGGAAAATAATTATACGTTAAGTGAAGTTGAGTCGAGAATAATATTATACAAGTTAATTAATATTCATGATAGTATAAATGTAACTTGTAACAAGGGTAATCCATCACCAACGGACCTAGGACATATGTTTAATTAAACGGGGAATTATATAAATGGTGGTGTTGGGAGTTGGGTGTACAACTTGCCGGAAAACACACGCTATGGATGTAGTGACTTACACGCACTAGGACGTTCGTAGGTGCTTGACCACGGACTTGCTATTCTCTGCTATTTGACTGTACGCTGTACATCAGGTGAGCTTCACGGGCCCATTTTACCGTTTTAACTGGGGGAAAGATATGTTTGTCAAATGTTGTCACATGTTGAAATGTTTTCAAAGGATAAAATGTGATAAGTGGCATGATGAGTACTTGAGCAGCGATCGCCACTCGGGGTTGAGTCCTCTCTTCTGTAACCATTAATTCAGGTAAATGAAACCGAAGGAATATTTGGATAGTACTATTGGTGCCTAACAAGGCCCACCCCTAATCGATAGCGTCGATTATGCATCGGCGTATGCCAGAGGTGCACGTATTCTGAAATTAAGTCGTTGGGTTCCGAGAAACGACTTGGAGCGAGGCATTATTATTAGTCTTGGTTTGGTTATGGGGCTCAAGGGATTGCTCATCATCATAGTTTGTGGGAGCTAGCTACTCCTTACAAAGGCCACAAGTTGTGCAGGTTTCGCACATGTTGTAAAAACGAAAAATCGATCGACAAGATCCTAGTATAATTATTTAATGGGAAAATAATTATACGGTAAAGTGAGTCGAGTCGATGGTTGTGAAAATATTGTTGTTATGAAACTAAAACCTGTGAACTCACCAATATTTTATATATTAACGTCTTTTTAAACATATCTTTCAGGTAACTAGTGCTGAGTAGATATGGGGCTAGTGCGGTGGAATTCGAGATGTTGGATACTGGTCGGGGTTTCACCTATTGTTACCAATGGGTTGGAACATAAACGGAAATACCCCCACATTGAAACTTAATGTTCATTGTTTTATGTAATGCTTTGTGCAACGTTGTAACGAGACACTCGTTTTTGACATCCAAATAAATTGATCTTTTCTAATTAAATATAGTTTGTGTTAATCTTGACTTTGATATGCTTTCGAGCGTTGCGCCACGTGTTTCCGCCATTGGCGTGGTGTGACGGACAGTGATAAAATTGACTCGGGGTTGACCAAGCACGCCCATGCTCCCTAGCACGAGGGCCCCGCACGCTAGAAGAAAAAGCAACCAACTTGGGAGACAAGAAATCCAACTTTGTCAATAGGCACGCCCGGGGGCTTGACAGAAAGTACAAACAAGACAGATCCTACAGCAACAAAATGTACATTGGGCAGTGGAAAATTGTGCACCACCATTGAGCACGCCCGTGCATGCCCTGAAAGCTATATAAATAGCAAGCTCAACTCAATCATTTGGTGTTCCTTCTTAGGTCGACTTCCTAGCTTCTTCCAGAGTTCGTGGGGTCTTGTGGGATGCCTTATGGCCATCCTAACCCACCACAAAGGTTATGATTCATCCTACCTTGATTATCTTGGTCGGGAATGGAACTGTAGGAGTAGTTACATGCAATAAAACATCGAGGGTCGTGAGGATCACATTAGATACATAGGATCAAGGAGGTGGAAGCATCCATGTTCTTGTGTTGAACATAATTTATGGTTTTATCCATCCGGTATCTTCTGTACCTATTTCTATTTGTAGACTTTTATTATTATTATTATTAGTTTATTTTTTGTTATTTAGTGTGTTTATCTTTGATGTGTGAAAATGTGTATTAAATAAATTCGGGTCAAGTTTTAAAAATGGATAAACCCGCTAAACCACACACTAACGGCAAGTGCACCGGTCGCAGTGTAGCAGAGCAAGTAAGTCCGGAATATCGATCCGTGGACACAATGTGGCGACTCTCGGTACTAGACCTCTATCGACTCCTAGCCTAGCAAATTGGATTTTTGTGATTTTTTTTATATAATAATTATTAAAGTAAATAAATTAAAAATAAACTCAAACTAATAGATAGCGGAGGGTTAATAAGGGGGGAAAGCAGAGATGGGAAAGGCAACCACCTAGGTATCGAATCCTACTAATGAAATTGGAACTGCCCCGGCTTTGGAAACTATGTTGGCAATCAGGATCTTATAATATTCACCCCTAGTATCCTAGTGGCTCCCGGATCATTTACCAAGACTGACCGAAAAGGAATCCTAAAGGTTACTAATCTCACTGATTGGTTAGATCACCTCTCGGTCTCACTAACTATGCTAAAGTACTCGCTAGAATGGTTTAGATTTCTCACTCTCCAATCACAATACACCCTAAAGTGCAAGGAGTAACCTGTAAAATCAATCTATGACACAGATAAGCAAATAATACTAGAGAACCTAGGAAAACCTGATCTCTCAGCGTTTCTAGCCTAAACCTCTAGCACCAAAGACAAACCTGACTACCTATCACCTCTCGGTCTCAAGAGTAGGAAGAATACTAATCACCTCTAAACTCCCAATTAATGTTCCTATGGAATTTAGGCCTAAAACCATAAAGTAAGCACAAAGCAAGTAATTCTAACAAGCATCGAAACATGAAAGACATTCACTAAGACACTCGTGGAACATTAAAAGATCATAAATCAGTAAAGAGTATGCACACACATCATAGAATCATAAACAAGTTTCTTACTAAAACATAAATCCAACTATAAAATCCAAATCCGAAACATAAACCAAAATCAAGTAGTCATGTCAAACCTAGGTGGCCACTAATGTTTTAGCCAAACATAATAGTAGTGGAACAAGATAAAAACATAAGTTCAAAATTAAATATAGTCATGGTCTCAATATTTATAAACACCGAGTAAATAAATATAAACCAAGAAATTATTATAACCGAACTCGTAGCTTCAATCTTGACCCGTGCCTTCCTGGCCTTCACTTCCTCTCCTATATTTTTTTAGAGCTGCTGCCTGATTCTTCCTTTGGCTCCAAATTTCGGCTCCGATGATAATTATTCGATCTTCAAAAACACCTTGGTGGCTCCAAGATATTATGTACACTTTCTCCAATTGTGCACTAATTCATTCATATATATAATATCCGTTCCAAAACATATAGGTATCTTTAGGTTTTTTTTTATTTTTGTTTGGACTTGGGCCCCACAAGTCCATTTGACTTGTTTTAAAAAGAATTTTAATATTATTATTATTATTATTAGTAGTAGTAATAGTATACTCCAAGCTCGCATCTCGGGTGTTTCTTGGCTCGACCAAAATTTCTCGCTTACGCTCCAACGTCCATGAACACCGGCTCTCAAGTGTTTGTGTCTCGATAAAAATTCATTTGTTTTGAGCTCCTTTTCCATCAACACCTATAAAATAATAAAATACATAAATATATAATAGAAACGACACAAAACGAATAAAAACTTAACCAAATAATATACAAAATACATAGGAAAAGAGATGTGTTTTGCAACACATCAAACATCCCCACACTTAAAACTTTTGCGTCCCGAAAAAGAATTATACAAAATCTTAAACATTTTCAACAAAGCACTTAACAAAAACGATAGCATCAAACAAGGTCAAAAGCAGGCTACGAAATCAATAAGCATAGCGGTTTCACAAGACTTACATCGTTCAAAAGGCTGACTAGTCAAGATAATACAATTTTAAAAACAAGGCCTACCTGGTCAAGCTTCACTTACCTTCAAGTAACCGACTATGCACCTGTAAGCACCCCTCACAATATCACTCATCTCTCGGTTATATATTTATTTGGAGTGAATCTCTCAAAACCGAACTATGAAGCAAAATTATCATAAGCTTGTACGTCAATCAAATCTCCACCTAATTGCTAAAACTAACACAAATCAAGAGGACTTCGAAAGGGTAGGCAATGGTTAAAGGTAGGGTATTTTGTTGGGATAAATTGGCTAAAAAGAAAAATAAGAGATAAACCGGATAAACCATAAACAAATAAACAACTCTTTGGTCTTCTCAACCCACAACCTTTATTATTTTTTTTTCTTTTCTCACGTTTTCATATATCTTTTTTTTTTTTTTTGTCAGCTACTCTTTATGCTGATATATTTTTTTTTTCTTTTTTTCACATTACATAAATATATACAATCCGGTAATCAATATAAATAAAATGGGTGACAAACGAAAGGTTTAGGCTCAAAGTGGTTTCTAAAGGTAAAAATGGCGAAACGGGTCAAATAACAAAAACAAACGAAAAGGCTAAACAAAAATGGGTAATCCTAATGCCTCTATCATATTTGTGTCAAGTCCAAGCCTAAGGTCTCAAAATGCAACAAAACGCACAAGTTCTAAAATAATGCAACAAAGTCGGTATATCACACATGAAACGAAATAGTGAATATTTATATATAATATTTAAAGGCTCCAAACTCACTGTCATGTGGAAATATGGGTTACCGATGCTAGCAAGTGCAAAGCCAGTTAACCATCTAGCTTGATCCACTATCCCAGGCACCCCAAACATTTTATTTCATAAAAACAACTCAGTCAAGCCTACTATCCCGCAACTTAAAGAAACATATGCTAAGACCCGTAAACCTGACAATCGACTCCGCTTTTAACCGACGTATTGAAAAGGCTCGTTTACTAAGAGCAAAAAGGATCGGGACTAACATCAAACCAACTTTTTTTTTCTTTTTTTTTTAATTTTTTTTTTGTTTTTAACTTTTTTTTTTTTGACTCAACCTACAACTAAGCAGAATAAAACGAAGTTTTTCCATCCCCACACTTAGAAAGGCACAGTGTCCTCAATGTGCTCCAGAAAACATCGCAAAATAAAAATAGAATTTTTTTTTTTATTTTTTTTATTATTTTTTTTTGCAAAAATAAACAAAATAACTATATAACAACAATAAATGGAACGAACTCGCCTGGAATATGTGGTGGTAGTGCGCAATAAGTGTCACGTCCGTCCATCATCTACAGCCGTATAGCATTTCATTCGCAGCCATAGTTGGAATCCTGCAAAAATAAACTAAAAAGAAAATAAAAGTAAAATGACTCAATGACAAGTGAGATGCCCGTTTACAAAAAATAATTTTATGATCGACCCCACCCGAATGGAGATTGAGTACGGGTGGGGGAGATCCAACAGTGAAAAGGGCCAAGGCAATCCCACACGACTCGATAAACTAAAAATTAAATAAAAAAAAAGAATGAAAATAAAATAAAATAAAAAATATACTTGGCGGTTGATGATACAAACTCTACACTTGGGTTTTAACCCAAGTTCAATCAGGTGGCTTCTCTTTTATCCACCCTTTATCCAACCCGTTTAATTCAGATCGTTCACCATTATTTGTCGAAAGACGAATGGTGAATCTAGAAAAACGTTTGAAAAATTCAAACGGGTCAGAGCACCTAATCCTACACTTACCTGGACCAAACTTGATATGTGGCATATGATGAGGGGTATGGTCCATGTGATTGTGAACCCTCTCCCGTGATGGTGGCGGCACGGGCCGGCAATCCTGAATGTGCCAAGGTGGTTCGGTCTTTTTCTTCGTTACCACCTCTTCCACTTTTTCCTCGTTTGGTGTATTGATCTCCGTTGTTGGCTTCCCTGCAAGTAAAGTTTCTAAAAATAACATATCGCCAACAGGGTCAAATTCATCTTCTTCAAAAGTTGGTAAATTAACCAATTCATCACCAAACTCGTCCTCCCAAGATGGTATATGCATATATTCTTCTTTTTCATCTTCCATCTTGTTCTCCTTCTCACTAACTTCTTCAATCAACCCGACATCTTCTTCAACCTCACTATCACTCAAATCATCTTCAATGGGCTCTTGTTGGACCGGAGGTGGGACTTCTTCGTCCATTATCGTCTCCGGTTCTGGAGTGATATCAAATGGCTGTAAGTATGGATTTTCCCCTTCATACCAATTTACAAAGATCCTTGGTACTGAAGAGGCAAGAAAACTATCGGGCTCCCTAAAAACAGGCATATAGTGATTTTGCATTTGTGTGTAGATGCCTTCTTCATTGTAACCAGCCTGGTCGCGCTCTCTTATGTAGTCTGCTACAGTCTTTCTCCCACAAGCATCTGGCATCCTAAAAATCTCACTGCAAACAGACACTAAACAAACAGATCACGGCACCAGCTAGAGAGAATATACAAAAAATAATAATAATAATAATAATAATAATAATAATAAATAAATAAATAAAAATAAAGAGAAGAAAAATAAATAAAAATATCTACAAAATAACTAGATCCCCGACTCGGGCCGTTCTCGAAAGCGCACTGTGTCCCCGGCAACGACGCCAAAAACTTGATGTGTGAAAATGTGTATTAAATAAATTCGGGTCAAGTTTTAAAAATGGATAAACCCGCTAAACCACACACTAACGGAAAGTGCACCGGTCGCAGTGTAGCAGAGCAAGTAAGTCCGGAATATCGATCCGTGGACACAATGTGGCGACTCTCGGTACTAGACCTCTATCGACTCCTAGCCTAGCAAATTGGATTTTTGTGATTTTTTTTATATAATAATTATTAAAGTAAATAAATTAAAAATAAACTCAAACTAATAGATAGCGGAGGGTTAATAAGGGGGGAAAGCAGAGATGGGAAAGGCAACCACCTAGGTATCGAATCCTACTAATGAAATTGGAACTGCCCCGGCTTTGGAAACTATGTTGGCAATCAGGATCTTATAATATTCACCCCTAGTATCCTAGTGGCTCCCGGATCATTTACCAAGACTGACCGAAAAGGAATCCTAAAGGTTACTAATCTCACTGATTGGTTAGATCACCTCTCGGTCTCACTAACTATGCTAAAGTACTCGCTAGACTGGTTTAGATTTCTCACTCTCCAATCACAATACACCCTAAAGTGCAAGGAGTAACCTGTAAAGTCAATCTATGACACAGATAAGCAAATAATACTAGAGAACCTAGGAAAACCTGATCTCTCAGCGTTTCTAGCCTAAACCTCTAGCACCAAAGACAAACCTGACTACCTATCACCTCTCGGTCTCAAGAGTAGGAAGAATACTAATCACCTCTAAACTCCCAATTAATGTTCCTATGGAATTTAGGCCTAAAACCATAAAGTAAGCACAAAGCAAGTAATTCTAACAAGCATCCAAACATGAAAGACATTCACTAAGACACTCGTGGAACATTAAAAGATCATGAATCAGTAAAGAGTATGCACACACATCATAGAATCATAAACAAGTTTGTTACTAAAACATAAATCCAACTATAAAATCCAAATCCGAAACATAAACCAAAATCAAGTAGTCATGTCAAACCTAGGTGGCCACTAATGTTTTAGCCAAACATAATAGTAGTGGAACAAGATAAAAACATAAGTTCAAAATTAAATATAGTCATGGTCTCAATATTTATAAACACCGAGTAAATAAATATAAACCAAGAAATTATTATAACCGAACTCGTAGCTTCAATCTTGACCCGTGCCTTCCTGGCCTTCACTTCCTCTCCTATATTTTTTTAGAGCTGCTGCCTGATTCTTCCTTTGGCTCCAAATTTCGGCTCCGATGATAATTGTTCAATCTTCAAAAACACCTTGGGGGCTCCAAGATATTATGTACACTTTCTCCAATTGTGCACTAATTCATTCATATATATAATATCCGTTCCAAAACATATTGGTATCTTTAGTTTTTTTTTTTATTTTTGTTTGGACTTGGGCCCCACAAGTCCATTTGACTTGTTTTAAAAAGAATTTTAATATTATTATTATTATTAGTAGTAGTAATAGTATACTCCAAGCTCGCATCTCGGGTGTTTCTTGGCTCGACCAAAATTTCTCGCTTACGCTCCAACGTCCATGAACACCGGCTCTCAAGTGTTTGTGTCTCGATAAAAATTCATTTGTTTTGAGCTCCTTTTCCATCAACACCTATAAAATAATAAAATACATAAATATATAATAGAAACGACACAAAACGAATAAAAACTTAACCAATTAATATACAAAATACACAGGAAAAGAGATGTGTTTTGCAACACATCAATCTTCTTAACTAATTCTTGTTTGTTTATCTTTGTGACAGATTCAATTAGTGAATAAGTTGATAAACCTCTAAAATCAACCCTAATTTAAATAATAAAATTAACTATCATGGGGTTCGTAGGGCTTCCGGTAGTCCCGAGCTCGATCCAAGGCAAGGAAACCGGTAGTGAGACAGATCATTCGGGTTTCTAATATCCAAACCGGATTCTAAGCAATGGCTTCTGAAGTGGATCAGATCCGAGTTTCATGTTTCTGGTTCTTACCGGATGCGTGAGTGACTTTCTTGGCAGAGGAGTATTCCCTACAGGTGCACCAATGATATTCGGATTGCACACATTTAGGATATGTTCCACCTTTGTTAAGGACTTCATTCAACTCGGGAGATTATGGCTTGGGTTTGTTAAGTCACATGATCACTAAACCAGACTTAAATTTATCTGATCAATAAATCATTAAGTTGCACTTTTAAAAGATAAATTAAACAATGATACTTTACCCAGCTCTCATTAGTACAACGCCGTTAACTTCTTAGAGGATCTCCCATCACACAAGCTGATGGCATGTGAGATCCTTCAGTACGAAAAGCGGTGGAAGGGATTCCCGGTCAGAATTAAGCCTCTAGATAAATTTAGGAAGAGAAATTAGAGAACGGAGTGCTTAAACGAGTAGCTTGGCGGTGGTTTGGGAAGTGACTAAAAAGCAGGACTCAAGCTTTCCAAAAAGCTACACGACAGTGTGAGTTAGGTAATACCACATTGTCAATCAGGAGAAGACCGACTTACGGGCCAGCAGTCCAAAGACACCTTTATGGGGAATCGTACACTTCCCCAGTGCGTGACCCATAGAATTGCCAGAACGTTATCCCTTGTTTATTTCTTTTCTCATCCCCAACTCTGAAGGGACCATTTACCCCTGTTCTCCTCACTGATAATTAAACTTAATACTGCTTTTATAATAAAATTGACTACTTATATGGAGGGTCCCCGAGATGTGCATGTCTGTTATCCTTACTATTTTTATCTTTTTATTTTAAAAACCAAACCCTTTTCAAAAACCATTTTACCTTTTAGGACCCCTCCGTTTTATTTTCCTCTTAAACCCCGATTAGTTGACGTGATGAAAGGTTAATCAGGGGAAAGTGTGTTCTCTGGAATACGATACTCGGTATTTACCTTATAAATATATACTATACTTGTCAGGTTCTCTGTATATGTGGTGGTTTTAGTTTCTAAGTATTTATCGTTTACTTATAAATTTGAAACTTGTTTAAAGGTTTAGTAAAAATTCATCTTTTTCCCAAAACAATGTTTTGAATTAACACATCAGGTTTTTGGCACCGGAAAAAATGATTTCTTTTCTAATTACTAAAACCAGACACATCAGATAAGTAGTCACATCATCTTAAAGGTTGAAGCCAGAAGTTTGGCCTCAAGATGCAAAGGAAAGTGGGATGAACAAACTTGCAAACTTGGATGCCAAACCCATTGATGGGATGTCACTGGTTATCTTAGATCAGGGAGTGTTAAATTTCAAATTTGTACTCGGTATAAACATCATAGATAAGGTAAAAATTGTTCCTATAGCATTTACAACCACCGAATTCATGTTAGACTGAGACTGAGTACTTGTGATGACTATGGAATCGAGTGCTAGAACCTGATTCAACATAAGATAAAACATAAAAAACATATTCGCATCAATATATGCAACTTAAGATCTATTTAAATAAGAAAAAATTAAAGGTAACATGCTACATAGAGGCGTCACATAAGACTAAATGTCGTCCTTGACGATTACGAGTGCGTAAAATTGAAAGATGCAAAACTCCAAATTGAGAGAGGTTGCAAAGGTGAAAATGCTACGATATGAATACATCAAGTGTCATGGAGAAGAAATGAGCATATTCGGTTTAGGTGGGGCATAATGTGACAATCTCCCTAAAATATAGTTAATAAGACTAGGAATATTCAAAAAGTTCCAAATGAACTGATCTTGAATTGAGATGTCAAGGAAGGATCTAGAGAGATATGGAGACTTCCTTAACGAAGATATTGAACATTCATTGAAAACCGTGGAGTTAGAGAGGTCTTTGGAAGTCCTAGAACTTTATGCATAGATATTGTGAAGAATTTTTCTAAACTGGGACATTTTAGAATAACATTTCTTAATTGTTTTATATAATCTTGTTTTTCTCTTGTGAAAGTGTTCTCCAAGCAATACAAAATGTTAATTGTTTTATATAATCTTGTTTTTCTCTATAAGTCGTTTGGAGTGTTTTAATATTGACTTAGTTTTGTTACTAAATGCTGCATTTAGTAAAAATAGGCCCTTAAGTTAAAGACTTATAGATATAAACAAATTTCGTTAGTATGTTGAAAATTATTATAATTTAAATGTTCACGTGTTGAACTGAGTTGAGCCAAGGCTAGTTCGGGCTCAACTCTAAGTCTAACCGAGGTAGCTCAAATTTTATAACGAGCTGAATTTTTGAGCTTTGTATCGGCTCATCTATAAATCAAGCCAACCTGGCTCAGCTCGCTTCGTTTTGTCTCGAGTTCAAGTACTAATTAAACTTATTTCCCCTTTTCATTTGGGGTTCAAGTAGTACTTGTGTCAGATACCAAAGTTCACAATTTATTGTGAGGAGTTATCTATTAGGTTTGTTCGTTGTTTGGCCGATGTTTGTACATGGATATATAGGGATAAAAGACATAAACTTTCTCCTTTTGGCAACGTGGGATAAGTCACAGATGTAACAAACAGGGAGGAGAAGTGAGCGATAAAAAAGTGCAACAACTAGGTGTCAAAACTATGATCAGCCTCACTTATGTCAACTCTTGCCTCAATGATTTTGTATTTAAATCTGGATGTACTAGTAGCTTTTTAATATAGAGCTTTTTCTCCTAACCTAAAAGCTTCAAACTTCTTCAACCAAACAAGGCTTTTCATTGAGTAGGAGCTTTTTCTTAAAAGCTTGAGGCTCTTAAAATCTCATTACCAAACATACCCTTAGTAAATTCAATGTTGGAACTACAAAATCAGAAATTGAGATACCCATTTTGACAACGTTCCTTCACAAGAGGGAAGCAAGGGTCGACTTTTATGGAAGATTAAATAGTACCAAGAATGGGTACAATTCATGAACACCACCAACAAGATCAGGACGAACTTCGCCTCATGAAGTAACAATTGCATTACGGTGGAGACATAAACATGTGGATATTAACCGAGGGGTACATACATAATCAAAACTTCATTTAGTTTATTGAAGTTTGAAAGGTAATTATTTTCAGTTAATGGTAATAACGAAGAAAAGAGTCGGTAACAAATTTCGGCACTTATTAACCTTAGCAAATAGAGATTATGTAAGGATGGAGAGAGTGGTGATGAGAAAGGTAGGTGAGAAGCTTGACCATGTTTGAAAAAAAGGAATGCATATTACACTTAGGGGTGAAAATGAAACGTGCATCAGTACAGAGTATGGCTGCAGTGATGGCTCATAACGAACAAATGACTGTCATTATACTTGCGCTTGTGAGAAATGGTTGCAATGACGGAGGAACATTCATGTAATAGGGAGGAAGAGCACATGGACCAATGCAAATCCTCAATGTTGCTACTCGTTACTGCAAGGAAGGAGTTGCCTAAAGTAGAGGCAAGACTTGTGGAAATGGGAGTACTCCTAAAGCCGAGGTAATGAAAAACGAGTTAAGAATCATATAAGATTAAGGCCAAGGAAATGTACAATGGCTTTTATGATAATGTCTAAGGTTGAGGTCAATGTCAATATAAAAACAAAGTTGTGGTTATTGACCATGAGAGTTTGATTTGTTGGCACATAGGTAACAAAGATGCCACAAAACCCATACTCAATACATGGGTAATGATATGCCATCAATTACACATATTAAAGATGCACAAATAGTCTCATAATAGAGAAAAAAATTAAGCTTAAATTGATAATTGTAGCAACTTAATTGTTCCTATTGTGTTTATCAGGAAATTGGAGCTCAAACCCAAAAATAGATTATTTTCGGGTAAAAACAGCTAAAACCGGAGATTCCTGAGAATACAAGACCCGAAGCATGTTCCAAGTATGTATAAGTCATTCTCGGGGCTTAAACGGTGATAAAATTGACCCGGGGTTGACCAAGCACGCCCATGCTCCCTAACACGAGGGCCCCGCGCACTAAAAGAAAACGTAGCCAACTTGGGAGACAAGAAATCCAACTTTGTCAACAGGCACGCTCGTGCTCGACAAAAAGTACAGACAAGACAGATCCTGCAACAACAGAATGTACGTGGGGCAGTGCACGACCGTGCACCACCATTGAGCACACCCGTGCATGCCTGACAGCTTTATAAATAGCAAGCTCAACTCAATCGTTTGGTGTTCCTTCTTGTGCCTTCTTGGCTCGACTTCCAAGCTTCTTCTAGAGTTTTAGGGTCTTGTGGGAGGACTTAGGGCCATCCTAACCCACCACAAAAGTTAGGATTCATCCTACCTTGATTATCTTAGCTGAGAATGGAATTGTGGGAGTAGTTACATGCAATAAAACATCGAGGGACATGAGGATCACATTAGATGCATAGGATCAAGGAGTTAGAAGGCTTGTCTATAAGTTGGAAGTGTCACACCCTCAAATTATCACTTGCGGGGTTTTACCGCGAGGCGCATGACAAACCAGGATCCAAGTCAACGATCACAATAAACAACTCTATATGAAAAACGTAAACAGACATAACCATTAATTTAACAAGCGGAAGCGTTTCAGTAGCATTTAATCAGCTATGCTATCATTTCAAAAATTGTTCAAAATACTTTTATTACAAAACGTGCACTAAGTCTAGACGCCAATGCAGACCCGTGCGCCTAGTCCCGTTCATTGCTACCTTAGCGACCTGAGAAAAACATGCCAAAGAGATGTCAACATATAATGCTGGTGAGTTCACAGGTTTGTTCAAAATGTTACCAAAGTGTTACCATGTCCATACTATATCAATGTTACCAAGTACACTAGCTAGGCGTATGTTTCATTACTACTACGATTGGAAACCATTACTAGACACGTTTAGCAATGTTCAGCATGTTTAAGCAGCCCGTATGTTCAGCATGATACCAATGTACCTGTTCGAGACAATATGCACCCGCCCGGCCCTCCAAGCCGACGAGTGGGGCAGGTCACGCCCAATAGATCTATCCACATTTCCCCCGTTGTGCAAACCCGCACATTCATGGTTTCCCCCGGGACTTTCCAAAAGATCGTATAGCAATATAAAGTTAAAACCATAGTATGACATATGTTACCAAAAACCGTTTAGCGCATGTTTTCTCCCCCAAAAGTTAAAACAGTAAAAGTGGGGCCGTGAACTCACCTTAAGTTGCGTTCTTCAAATATAAGTAAAGATGTTTAGCCCTTGATAATCCCTCTACCGGAGATCTATCAAAATGTTCACATAAGTGTTCTGACTAATAACCATAAGGTTATCTAGTCCCCGATTGTCCAGATCGTAACCAAGTATGTTTTAAAACGTGTTTAAATGTTTAACCGACACACTAGACCGACCCGACATCCCGTTGGTGACCCATTACCCTAACTAATCAAGTACATATAGATTACACACAAGGTTCAAGCATAAAACACTTAGTTTGTATCAAAAATCTCATTTCTGCATCAGAACGGTCGAACCAGTCAGTTTTAAGTCTCCTTCGCACCTTTTTGTCTCCTTCGCACCATTTTTATCTCGTTCGACCGTTTGATGTTTCCTTCGCCCGTTTTATCACATTCGTCCAATATAAACCCAGGTTCGACCCTGGATCCCTCCTTCGCACCATCGACTGGTCGAAGGAGGCCAGGTTCGCCCCTGTTGTAAAATTTTTCCTAAAAACGCTTCAAACACATTCAAAACGACCCGAAACATCATCAAACACAGCAGTCAAGCATGGATAACTTATCCCCACAAAACCCCATCGATTTCCCCCGATAATACGTCCGTTTCAGCCCTTTCCCAAAATGGTAAAGATTATGGAAACATCACTTTCATGCATGAATTATTTACCCAATTTGGAAACTTTTGAAATCGATTCATGTTTAGCTTAAAATACTCAGTTTGTCGATTATCCAATCTTTCTTATTCATTCTATTAATCATAAATATTCATATATCAAGTATTAATCCAATAAAACCCCCAAATATCAATATATCCAATCCTAACCCTAGACAACAATATTCCAACATTAATAACAATCCTACATCATGTTTCTATCATAGATATAGCAGCAAATCATTGAACAATACATAACACCACATAATACACAATTTACATATGTTATTCATCATGAAAACCTATGTTAAATGATCATGTTTTGATTTAGAAAGATGTTTAAAAGGTTTTTAATCATAAAAGCACCCTTAGAACAGATCCGGACAATTAGGGTTAGATGAAAACGAATTAAAATGCCTTTAAAAGATTTAGGGTTATGAACACACCTTGGATTCTTGTTTAGATGTTGTAGATGGGTTAGATTATGAAAAAGAAGAGCAAAAACTCCTTCCTTAGTGTTTAAGATTGTTTGAGAGCGTTTTGGGACGGTTAGGGTTTGTGAAATGATGAAAAATGACAAAGGTTGGTATTTATACTAATCTTCCTTCGCACCAACTTATTGGTCGAATGTAGTCTCCTTCGCCCCTTTCACAGGGTCGAATGAGCCCTGTTTGGTCGAAGGGAATTTCTCAATTTCCACTTCCCTGGTTCGCCCATTTTACAAGGGTCGAACCAGGCAACTTCTTCTCCTTCGACCACTCGAAGTGGTCGAACCAAGACCTCTTTTAAACTAGTTTTCTAGTTTGTCGTGTTTAACGCATTCTAACACATCTTAACACATAAGCATGCATCCTTAGTCTATATTTAACACATTTAAGCACAGATAATCATTTACACATCATTTAAACACATCTATGTATATAATCCACCACACAACCCATAATCTACACATATATTTAATTAGTTCATGTAATGTCACCAACAACGGAACCCGGTACTAGTGTATTACCAAAATGACTCCCAATGATCCTCTAGATCATTGTACCCAGGACAATCCTAACTTGACCCGACTCAACTAACCCAGTTAAGTTTGTTTATAAACGTTTCTCGCTAAGGTAGACTTAGATGTTACTAATATGTTTAAGCCGAACATGCCGGGTGTCACATCATCCCCACGTTGAAAGAATTTTCGTCCCGAAAATTGCGCAAAGCCCAAAAAGAAAGAAACGAAAAGAACAGAACGAAAAGAAACTTACCGGATGTCACATCATCCCCACGTTGAAAGGAATCTCGACCCGAGATTCATTCCACTTCAGCAGTAACATGCCTCGATTCAAAAGCGCGCTTCGGAAAGAGATGAGGATACTTAGATTTCATCTGATCCTCCCGTTCCCATGTGAACTCAGGTCCACAGTTCGAGTTCCAACGGACTTTAACGATGCGGATTTTACTCCGACAAAGGCTACGAATCTTGTAGTCGAGAATCTCGACAGGTTCCTGCACAATGCGAAGACGATCATCAACCTTGATCTCTTCCAGTGGTACAATGAGAGATTCATCAGCCAAACACTTCTTCAAATTAGACACATGGAAGACGTTGTGTACACTACCGAGCTCCGCCGGTAAGTCAAGTCTGTATGCCACCGGTCCAATCCGATCCAGGATTGCGAACGGTCCAACATATCGAGGGTTAAGCTTGCCACGCTTTCCAAAGCGTATGACGCCCTTCCATGGTGAAACTTTCAGAAGTACCTTGTCCCCAACCTGGAACTCTAAAGGTTTTCGACGGCTATCGGCATAGCTCTTCTGACGATCTCGTGCAGCAGCCAAACGTTGACGGATCTGTACGATTTTTCTCCGAAGTTTCGTACACGAGTTCCGGACCAGTGAGCTGACTCTCGCCCACCTCGGCCCAACAAAGTGGTGATCGACATTTCCGTCCGTAAAGAGCCTCAAACGGAGCTGCCTTGATGCTAGAGTGATAGCTGTTGTTGTAGGAGAACTCCACTAACGGCAGGTGGATCTCCCAACTTTTACCAAAATCGATAACACATGCCCGAAAGCATGTCTTCCAAGGTTTGAATTGTCCGCTCACTCTGTCCATCAGTTTGCGGATGATAAGTCGTACTCATATCCAACTGAGTACCCAAAGCCTTGTGCAGGAGCCTTCCAGAAACGCGAAGCGAAACGAGAATCACGATCAGAGATAATAGAAACTGGCACTCCGTGCCGAGCAACCACCTCCTTAAGGTAAAGTCGAGCTAACCGCTCGAGTCCATCAGTTTCCTTAATAGGTATAAAACGTGCCGATTTTGTCAGCCGGTCAACAATCACCCAAATCATATCATAACCACTAGGTGACTTTGGCAGTTTGGTGACAAAATCCATCGTGATTCGTTCCCACTTCCATTCTGGAACCTCTGGTTGTTGCAGGAGACCAGACGGCCTCTGATACTCCACCTTGACTTTAGCACAAGTCAAAACATTTGCTGACGTAAGAAGCTATGTCAGCCTTCATGTTCGGTCACCAATAAAGTATCTTCAAATCCTGATACATCTTATCGGAGCCAGGGTGAATAGAATACCGGGACTTGTGAGCTTCATCCAGAACAAGCTCGCGCAATCCCCCGAACAATGGGACCCAAACACGTCCCGCAAAATAGTGTAAGCCATCGGTCCTGAGCTCAAGATGCTTGTCAGCACTGTGCATCGTTTCAGCCTTAAGTTTTCCTCCTTCAAGGCTTCTAACTGTGCAGAACGGATCCGGTCAGGCAACGACGAATGAATGGTGAGTTGTAAAGCTCGAAAACGGCGAGTGTAACATCACGCATTTAATACTTGTACGTTACGCATGACATTTAATAAAAACGTCAAGTTTCATTATTATCCTCGCATTTATTATTTTTGTCGCTAATATGGAACCCTAATGATATATATATTATTATATATGTGTGTGTGGTATTAAAATTAAAAATCAAAAAATGTTTGCCTTGGCCGGGGTTCGAACCCGCGCCAAAGGGCCGCCCAACCTTACACACGAGTGCACCAACCAACTGGGCTGACCTTCTGTTTGTGATAAACCCAGACTCACATTAAACTTATACACAATTAAAATCCTCACAGTTGACAATAAAAGTCAACTGTGGGATTCCTTGTTGCCCAATCCGTTGTATTAACGCGTAATCGTGCTATATTTGGTATACTCGTGCTATAACCGGCCCATTACAACACGATTGCACAACTATTACACGGCAATTGTTGCCCTAATCGTCTTATTGGCCGCGTTTTATAATAAGGAAAGTCAACGATTCAATTAACCCTAACCCTAATCTATTAGTATAAATTGAGACCTCCTGGACCTTGAAAACTCGCTCATACCTCTCCCTCAATCTCTATTTCTCTCTATTACTGCTCTGATCGTTGTTTTTGTTCGTGGTTGACTTTTCTCATTGACCCGATCATAATCATCATCACCACACTGTGAGTTTAATTTATTTGGTGGGTTTAGTTCATCGGCATCCAAGCAACAATAGCCCCAACATTAATCGGGCTATTGTTGCCTGGATCATCTAATTGCATAGCTAGGGTTCATCGCGTTCATAATTTGGGGATAAAGCTTCTGGTTCATCGTGTATTTATTAATATTAAAACAGAAGTCATCACAACCACCGGCCTAGGCCAGGTGGTTGAGACACTAGGCTTCCACACGGGTCACCCGGGTTCGAGTCCCGGCACTGACCAGCCTTTTTGCATTCTTTTCTTTTCTTTTCTTTTTACTATATAATTAATTATATATATATATTAAATCCTTTAAATCTTTTAAAATTCTTTTTAAATACCTAAACTCTTTTATAAATTCTAAAAAAATTATTATTACTTAATCTGATATAAAAGATTTATTTACAATTTTTATTTTCCAGAAATTCTTTTATTTAATAATTATAATAATTAAATCATTTTTATACTATTATATTTATAAAAATCCATTATTATATCAAAACAGTTTTATTAAATTCCACAAAAATTATCCTAACTTTTTATAAAGTTAAACTTTACTGAAATAATTTTTAATTCAGTAAAATCATTTATTTATTTTTTTAATCAATTTTTGTAAGATTTAATCATATTTAATTCATAATAAATCCAATTTTCATCATTTTTGCACCAAAATTTTATACAAATTATTTTTAATCATTTGGAACAGAATTGTGATTTTTAAAATAAGATTTCTTTAATTTTAGTATTTTTAAATATTAAAGTTAATAATTGGCTATTTATGAATAAATAGATTTAAAAATCTATTTTAAATGAAATAATTTTATAAAAATTATTTTATTGCTTCAAACACTTTATTGTACTCATTCAAAATTCAAACTTTATAAAAAGACTATTTTTCATTAATTATCCAATTTTCTTTATTTAATTAACATTTTTTTTAAATTAAATTTAACAATTGATTATCCCCTAATCGAAACCCTAGAATGCACATATTAGTTTATATAGACTTAGACTTATTATATATATTACCTCATTATAGGGTAATATTTGGAATCACTTTGGGCAACACAATTATCATATCTTTTTCAACAAGTTAACATTTGCTAAGGTGAGTTTACATAGCCCCTTTTATCACCACTTTTGGGGTGAAACATGTTATAACACTTTTCATTGCAATTCAATCATCAATGTGTTTGTGTGTTTTCTATGTTGCATATTGTCTTGAACATGATTAGAGTAAGCACATTCTAGCATAATCATTAACATTGATCAGCCGACGGTATACATTGATAGATCTATTGGACTGACAATCCCACCCGGATACGTGCCTCCTACCAAGGTTACGTGGGTGTTTGTTATCGCATAACATATTGGGACCATAAGTGTATGGTATGTATCATTTTATAACAGTCAGCAGGGTTGATTATGCACTCGATTTATTTCTAATATGTTTCTCACATATGGGCTAGATTAACATGACACATGAATTGCTTAACATTTTATTCATTTATCATCAAAAACCTATGTAATTCTCACCAACTTATGTTGACCCAAAATACTTTCAAAATTAACATGTTTCAGGTAACAATGAAGCTGAGGCTTGAGTTAGCATGAGGATTTATCTTGAAGTTATTTGAAGTTTTTAAAGTTATTATTTGGATGTTATGTATTTGAATTCTTAGACTTTATTTCACATTTTGGATATTATGTTTGAATAAATTATTTAAAAATTTATATTATACCATGTGCTACTGAAAACAATCATCAATACGTGGCACCCCGACGTTTCCGCCATCGGTTGGGGTGTTACAGATTGGTATCAGAGCCTTGGTTATAGGGAATTAGGTTATTAGAAATAATCTAGACTATAACCTTAGGGACTAAAACAGTACTTGCTTCTCCTACTTGTAACCCTAATTGCTTCCCTAATCCTATCCTTATCCTATGCCTTAAACCTACTACTCCTAATTGTCTGCTGCAATCCTGATCCACCATTAGATTAATAGGACAAAATCCTCAGGTTTAACCTGAACCCCCTTGAGATCTCGTCGAAGTTCTAGATTTTAATAACGAACACGTGCAATCTGGAAGGGTGAACGCCTGTATTCTGAGTCTTCTGTCTAGGCTGGCATTGCGCATATATCCCAATCAGACGAGGGACCCGGATGCCTACCTGGGAATTCTCGGGATGAGTGTTCACTTATAGGCTAAAGCATGTCTTCATATGTTATTAGAATTTAGAATCTTTGATAAGTCAACGTTTTCGTTTATTCGTTTTAATTAATGAATAAATGATTACATTCCTTATATGAACTCTCATTCATTTCATTGTGTCTATTACAGATCATGCCTCCTCGTCGCAGCACTCGCAACAGCAACGGTGAGAACCCGCAGAAGGTAGTGATAACCATAACCACAACCATGACCAAGCTCCTAACCACAACAACAATGGGGTCGATGCTCAACTGGCTGCGATCATTTCTCAACAAATGGCGCAGCAAATCGCAACTCTGGTTCCCAACTTGCTTGCTCAGGTCATCCAATTGAATGGGAATGGTCACAACAACGGGAACGGGAATGGCAATGGTAATGGCAATGGCAATGGACCCCAAGCTTGCACCCTCAAGCACTTCAACTCTTGTAACCCTCCAAAGTTCAGCGGTGAAGAAGGAGCTACTGGACTTCTCCAATGGTTTGAGGGTATTGAAAATACCTTCATCAACAGTGAATGCCCCAATAATTTCAAGGTTCGTTACGCCATGAGTGTTCTCCATAAACGAGCACTCACATGGTGGAATGAAGAAAAGCGTACTCGTGGGGCCGAAGTTGCTCTTGCTATGACTTGGGACCAGGTCAAAGAGATCATGAAAGAGGAGTTCTGTCCTCGAAATGAAGTCAAAAAGCTTGAGGATGAGTTTCACACCTTGGCTCAAGATAGTGGGGAAAATCTTGCCTACAACACCCGCTTTCATGAGCTTAGCTTATTGTTGCCACACAAGGTTACTCCTCTGCCGGTAGCCATCGAGAAGTACATCGGTGGTCTGCCCATGCAAATCCAGGACACTGTTTGGGGTAGAAATCCTGCAACTCTGGAAGAGGCCAAACGTCTAGCGGCCACTCTTACTGATAATCATGTGAAGAATGGTACTCTGGTTCGCAAGGGCTCTAAGAAGACTGTTGCCAAAGATACTCCACAGCCTGCTATTGAAGTCAAGCCTGAGACCTCAAGCAACAAGAAGCGCAAGGCTAGAAACTATATGGTTGCTGCTACTCCACCTGCTGCCCAAAACCCAGCCAAGAAACCATACACCGGACCTCACCCTCTGTGCAACACCTGCAAGTATCACCATCCCACACAGGTGCCATGTCGATTCTGTACTAAGTGTCAAAGGTATGGTCACCTGGTGAACGTCTGTCGATCTCCTGCTGCCCAAGACAACAACAACAACCCAGCTCCCAACCAAAACCAACAAAACAACAGGCCTACTCGTGGTCAATGCTACGAGTGTGGTAACCCTAATCACTACATCAACAACTGTCCTAACCGTAACCGTAACCAAAACCAGAACCAAAACCAAAACCAGAACCGCAACCAGAACCAAGGTGCTCGAGGTCGCGCCTACAATCTCAACGCTAATCAGGCTCGTGACAACAATGAAGTGGTGAATGGTACGTTTCTCATTAATAATCACTATGCATCCATATTATTTGATTCAGGAGCTGATAAGTCATTCGTGTCACTGAAGTTTGAACCTTTACTTAACTTACCCCACACTAATCTAGAAGACCCTTTTGTGGTAGAGGTAGCTAACGGGAAGTCTATTTCGATCGGTTCTATTATTCGTAACTGCTTGTTGAATCTCGATGATCATACCTTCCCTATCGATCTTATTCCCATGCATCTTGGTAGTTTTGATGTTATAGTAGGCATGGACTGGTTATCAACTCATCGTGCCGAAATTCTGTGCTTCGAGAAAGTCATACGCATTCCTCTCGAATCTGGTGAGATTTTGAAGATCTATGGTGAGAAACCCTGTGGTGAGCTTAAGCTTATGTCTTGTACTACTGCCCAAAAGTACTTACGAAAGGGGTATACAGCCTTCTTAGCTAACGTGATAGAGAAGAAGGACAAAGGCAAGAGTATCCAAGACATTCCTATTATTCGTGACTATCCTGAAGTCTTTCCAGAGGATTTACCTGGTTTGCCTCCTGCTCGACAAGTGGAGTTTCGTATTGATCTTGTTCCTGGTGCTAATCCTATTGCTAAAGCTCCTTATCGTCTTGCACCCTCTGAGATGCAAGAACTTGCTAGTCAATTACAGGAACTTTCTGATAAAGGGTTCATTCGCCCTAGTTCTTCTCCATGGGGAGCCCCTGTCTTATTCGTTAAAAAGAAGGATGGTTCTCTTCGGATGTGTATTGACTACCGTGAACTCAACAAACTCACCATCAAGAATCGTTATCCACTTCCTAGGATTGACGATCTCTTCGATCAACTTCAAGGAGCAACCCACTTTTCGAAGATTGATCTTCGTTCTGGTTATCATCAGCTTAGAGTCCACGATGAAGATATTCCCAAGACAGCTTTTCGCACTCGCTACGGACACTATGAATTCATGGTTATGCCCTTCGGTTTGACCAATGCTCCGCGGTATTTATGGATCTGATGAATCGGGTTTGTAGACCCTATCTCGACAAATTCGTGATCGTTTTCATCGATGATATTTTGATTTACTCTAAGTCAAAATCCGATCACGAGCAACATCTTCACTCTATCTTGAGTCTCCTAAAGAAAGAACAACTGTACGCCAAGTTCTCCAAATGTGAATTTTGGCTTAAGGAAGTTCAATTTTTGGGACATGTCATTGATATGAACGGAATTCATGTTGATCCTGTGAAAATCGAAGCTGTGAAGAATTGGAGTGTTCCTACCACTCCCACAGAAGTCCGTTCTTTTCTTGGGTTGGCTGGTTATTATCGTCGATTCATCGCAATTTCTCCAAGATCGCTGTTCCTCTCACTACCTTAACTCACAAGGGTAAACCCTATGAGTGGGGACCTAAGCAAGAGGAAGCGTTTGAAACTCTTAAGCTGAAACTCTGTGAAGCTCCTGTCTTATCTCTACCTGATGGTAATGATGATTTCGTGGTCTACTGTGATGCATCAAACCAAGGTCTCGGTTGTGTTCTCATGCAACGAGGAAAGGTTATTGCTTATGCGTCTCGACAACTCAAGATTCACGAGAAAAATTATACCACCCATGATCTCGAATTGGGTGCTGTTGTCTTCGCACTCAAGATTTGGAGACATTATCTCTATGGGACCAAATGTGTGGTGTTCACGGACCACAAAAGTCTCCAACATGTCTTCGATCAAAAGAATCTTAACATGAGGCAACGACGTTGGGTTGAATTACTTAACGACTATGATTGCGAAATTCGCTACCATCCTGGCAAAGCGAATGTTGTGGCTGACGCACTTAGTCGTAAAGAGCGTGTCAAACTCCAATGTGCTAGAGTTCGTACCGATCTCCAAGATCGCATTCTCCAAGCTCAACACACCTCAGTCACCCAAGGTAACATGTACGATGAAATGTCTTGTGGTGCTGAGACTCAACTTGAAACCAAACCCGATGGTCTCCTTTATTTTCTTAATCGACTGTGGATTCCCGACCGGGATGATCTTCGTACTTTTCTCATGAACGAGGCTCATAAGTCTCGTTATTCTATTCATCCTGGAGCTGACAAGATGTACCAAGATCTTCGTTATTCTTATTGGTGGCCTGGTATGAAGAAAGACATTGCTCTATTCGTTGCAAAATGCCTCACTTGTTCCAAGGTTAAGGCTGAACATCAACGACCATCTGGTATGCTTGAACAACCAGAGATTCCTGTCTGGAAATGGGAGAGCATAGCTATGGATTTCATCACCAAACTCCCTCGCACACCCAAAGGTTTTGACAGTATTTGGGTAATCGTCGATCGTTTGACCAAGTCCGCTCACTTTCTATCTATTCGTGAGAAGTATTCTGTGGAAAGGTTGGCAAGGATGTACGTAAGTGAAATCGTATGTCGTCACGGTATACCTTTGGACATTATTTCTGATCGCGACGGTCGTTTCACCTCTCACTTTTGGGAATCTCTACAAAAAGCTTTGGGTACTAAGTTGAACCTGAGCACTGCTTATCACCCTCAAACGGATGGTCAGACTGAACGAACCATCCAGACACTTGAGGACATGCTCAGGGCGTGTGTCATCGATTTTGGTGGCGCATGGGATTCTCATCTTCCTTTGGTTGAGTTTTCATACAACAACAGTTATCACGCCAGCATTAACATGGCTCCTTTTGAGGCACTCTATGGTCGGAAATGTCGTTCTCCTGTCTGTTGGACCGAGGTTGGTGAAGCTCGTATTACTGGACCCGAACTAATCCAGGAAACCACAGACAAAATCCAGCTTATTCAGGATAATCTTCTCAAGGCTCGAAGTCGCCAAAAGAGTTATGCTGATAAACGTCGTAAACCCTTGGAATTTCAAGTTGGAGACCTTGTGCTACTTAAGGTATCCCCTTGGAAAGGAGTTATTCGTTTCGGTAGAAAGGGAAAACTAGCTCCTCGATACGTAGGCCCCTTCAAGATTCTTGACAGAGTTGGGAAAGTGGCTTACAGACTTGAGCTTCCACCCGAGCTAAGCAATGTTCATCCAACCTTCCATGTTTCGAATCTCAAGAAATGCTTAGCTGATGAGAACCTTCATGTTCCTCTTGAGGATGTGCATATCGATGAAAGCATGCACATTATCGAGAAACCCGTCGAGATTGTTGACACTGGAGTCAAGAAACTCAAGCGCAGTCGTATTCCGATCGTTAAGGTTCGTTGGGAATCTAAACGAGGCCCAGAGTTCACTTGGGAGCGTAAAGACCAGATGAAGTCGAAGTATCCGCATCTCTTTCCACCAGACTCTCCAACTCCAACTTCGGGACGAAGTTCCTAAAAGTAGGGGAGACTGTAACATCACGCATTTAATACTTGTACGTTACGCATGACATTTAATAAAAACGTCAAGTTTCATTATTATCCTCGCATTTATTATTTTTGTCGCTAATATGGAACCCTAATGATATATATATTATTATATATGTGTGTGTGGTATTAAAATTAAAAAATCAAAAAATGTTTGCCTTGGCCGGGGTTCGAACCCGCGCCAAGGGCCGGCCCAACCTTACACACGAGTGCACCAACCAACTGGGCTGACCTTCTGTTTGTGATAAACCCAGACTCACATTAAACTTATACACAATTAAAATCCTCACAGTTGACAATAAAAGTCAACTGTGGGATTCCTTGTTGCCCAATCCGTTGTATTAACGCGTAATCGTGCTATATTTGGTATACTCGTGCTATAACCGGCCCATTACAACACGATTGCACAACTATTACACGGCAATTGTTGCCCTAATCGTCTTATTGGCCGCGTTTTATAATAAGGAAAGTCAACGATTCAATTAACCCTAACCCTAATCTATTAGTATAAATTGAGGACCTCCTGGACCTTGAAAACTCGCTCATACCTCTCCCTCAATCTCTATTTCTCTCTATTACTGCTCTGATCGTTGTTTTCTGTTCGTGGTTGACTTTTCTCATTGACCCGATCATAATCATCATCACCACACTGTGAGTTTAATTTATTGGTGGGTTTAGTTCATCGGCATCCAAGCAACAATAGCCCCAACATTAATCGGGCTATTGTTGCCTGGATCATCTAATTGCATAGCTAGGGTTCATCGCGTTCATAATTTGGGGATAAAGCTTCTGGTTCATCGTGTATTTATTAATATTAAAACAGAAGTCATCACAACCACCGGCCTAGGCCAGGTGGTTGAGACACTAGGCTTCCACACGGGTCACCCGGGTTCGAGTCCCGGCACTGACCAGCCTTTTTGCATTCTTTTCTTTTCTTTTCTTTTTACTATATAATTAATTATATATATATATTTAATCCTTTAAATCTTTTAAAATTCTTTTTAAATACCTAAACTCTTTTATAAATTCTAAAAAAATTATTATTACTTAATCTGATATAAAAGATTTATTTACAATTTTTATTTTCCAGAAATTCTTTTATTTAATAATTATAATAATTAAATCATTTTTATACTATTATATTTATAAAAATCCATTATTATATCAAAACAGTTTTATTAAATTCCACAAAAATTATCCTAACTTTTTATAAAGTTAAACTTTACTGAAATAATTTTTAATTCAGTAAAATCATTTATTTATTTTTTTAATCAATTTTTGTAAGATTTAATCATATTTAATTCATAATAAATCCAATTTTCATCATTTTTGCACCAAAATTTTATACAAATTATTTTTAATCATTTGGAACAGAATTGTGATTTTTAAAATAAGATTTCTTTAATTTTAGTATTTTTAAATATTAAAGTTAATAATTGGCTATTTATGAATAAATAGATTTAAAAATCTATTTTAAATGAAATAATTTTATAAAAATTATTTTATTGCTTCAAACACTTTATTGTACTCATTCAAAATTCAAACTTTATAAAAAGACTATTTTTCATTAATTATCCAATTTTCTTTATTTAATTAACATTTTTTTTAATTAAATTTAACAATTGATTATCCCCTAATCGAAACCCTAGAATGCACATATTAGTTTATATAGACTTAGACTTATTATATATATTACCTCATTATAGGGTAATATTTGGAATCACTTTGGGCAACACAATTATCATATCTTTTTCAACAAGTTAACATTTGCTAAGGTGAGTTTACATAGCCCCTTTTATCACCACTTTTGGGGTGAAACATGTTATAACACTTTTCATTGCAATTCAATCATCAATGTGTTTGTGTGTTTTCTATGTTGCATATTGTCTTGAACATGATTAGAGTAAGCACATTCTAGCATAATCATTAACATTGATCAGCCGACGGTATACATTGATAGATCTATTGGACTGACAATCCCACCCGGATACGTGCCTCCTACCAAGGTTACGTGGGTGTTTGTTATCGCATAACATATTGGGACCATAAGTGTATGGTATGTATCATTTTATAACAGTCAGCAGGGTTGATTATGCACTCGATTTATTTCTAATATGTTTCTCACATATGGGCTAGATTAACATGACACATGAATTGCTTAACATTTTATTCATTTATCATCAAAAACCTATGTAATTCTCACCAACTTATGTTGACCCAAAATACTTTCAAAATTAACATGTTTCAGGTAACAATGAAGCTGAGGCTTGAGTTAGCATGAGGATTTATCTTGAAGTTATTTGAAGTTTTTAAAGTTATTATTTGGATGTTATGTATTTGAATTCTTAGACTTTATTTCACATTTTGGATATTATGTTTGAATAAATTATTTAAAATTTATATTATACCATGTGCTACTGAAAACAATCATCAATACGTGGCACCCCGACGTTTCCGCCATCGGTTGGGGTGTTACAGCGAGGGTTCGCAGACTCCTTCCTGCTCAAGGCGTCCGCCACAACGTTCGCCTTGCCAGGATGGTACTTGATGGCACAGTCATAATCGTTCAGGAGTTCAACCCAGCGACGCTGCCGCATGTTCAACACCTTCTGGTCGAAAATATGCTGAAGACTCTTATGATCGGTATATACTTCGCACTTGGTACCGTACAAGTAATGTCTCCAGATTTTCAACGCAAAGACTACCGCACCCAGTTCCAAGTCATGAGTAGTGTAGTTCTTCTCATGAACTTTGAGTTGACGAGAAGCATAAGTAATAACCTCCCGCGCTGCATCAACACGCAACGAGACCACGAATAGAAGCATCACAGTACACAACGAAATCATCCGTGCCTTCCGGCAAGGATAAGATAGGTGCAGAACAAAGTTTAAGCTTCAGCATCTGAAATGCTGATTCTTGTGGTTCATCCCAGTCGAACTTTCGGTCCTTTTGGGTAAGAGCAGTGAGGGGTTGAGCGATCTTCGAAAATCCCTCAATGAAACGACGATAATAACCTGCAAGACCTAGGAATTGCCGCACCTCAGATGGCGTCTTTGGTGCTTCCCAGTCTTTAATAGCTTCGATCTTAGCCGGATCGACATGAATTCCCAGTTCATTCACTACATGTCCTAGGAATTGAACTTCACGCAACCAAAAATCACACTTCGAGAACTTAGCATACAACTGCTCTTGTCTCAAAAGTTCCAAGACCAACCGCAGATGTTCCTCATGATCCGCCTTGTTCTTGGAGTAAATCAGAATATCGTCAATGAACACGATGACGAACTTATCAAGGTAAGGCTTGCAAACGCGGTTCATCAAATCCATGAACACTGCCGGTGCGTTGGTGAGACCAAAAGGCATGACCAAGAACTCAAATGGCCATAACGAGTGCGAAAAGCAGTCTTCTGAATGTCAGCTTCCCTGACGCGCAACTGGTGATAACCAGACCGCAAATCAATCTTCGAATAGTAACTGGAGCCCTGAAGCTGGTCAAAGAGATCATCAATGCGAGGAAGAGGATAACGATTCTTGATGGTCACTTTGTTCAGCTCACGATAATCAATACACATACGAAGACTTCCGTCCTTCTTCTTCACAAACAAAATAGGAGCTCCCCACGGGGAAGAACTCGGTCGAATGAAACCCTTTTCCAAGAGTTCCTGTAACTGGCTAGACAAACTCTTGCATCTCGGGAGGTGCAAGACGATACGGAGCTCGGGCAATAGGAGCTGCGCCCGGAGTGAGTTCAATACCAAACTCAACCTGACGATGGGGAGGAAGACCAGGTAAATCATCAGGAAACACATCAGTAAAGTCACGAACCACCGGAATGTCCTCAATCTTCTTCTCATCGTCAGTAGAAACGTTAACAAGTGCCAGAATGGCCGAACAGCCCTTCCGAAGGTACTTACGGGCTTTCATGCTAGAAATGATACTCAGCGGAGCACCGCTTTTCTCGCCACGAACCGAAAGAATCTCTCCATCAGGGAGAGGGATCCGAATAACCTTGTCAAAACAAACAATCTCCGCGCGATACAACGATAACCAATCCATGCAACCACGACATCAAAACTACCCAGGGGTACCGGCATGAGGTCAATGGGGAAAGACAAACCCGACAGTTCCAAGCGACATTCCCTAAGGGTGTGTGTCGCTTCGATTTTTTACCATCAGCCAATTCTATTAAGTACTTAGCCTCTAAAGGTGTGGGTACTATATCTAGCAATCGACTAATATCCAAGATACGAAACTCTTATCGGCACCAGAATCAAACAAAACAGAAACATAGCGATCATTAAGAAGGAACGTACCGGTAACTGTGTCTGGATCCTGCCTAGCCTCTGCAGATCCAATGACGAAAGCACGTGCAGTCCTGCCTCTGCCGCCATTGTTCCCGTTACCGTTCCCGCCCCTCCCATTATCGCCCTGCTTCAGTTTGGGACAATCACGCTTGAAATGTCCGTGTCACCACAGTTATAACACCCCTGCCTCCCCTAAGTCCCTGACCAGCAGGAGCAGGAGCAGCCGCAGGAGTCTGAGTTGGGGTGAGCGTCACCTTGCAATCCTTAGCATGGTGCCCCAACTGATGGCACCGATGACAACGAGCCCTATCACAACTCCCAGAATGATGAAACCACACTTGTTGCACTTGGGATGCTTCCCAACATACCCACCCGTCTTCGACCCAGAAGAAGACCCAGATGACTCAAACTTCTTCGCCGGCTGAGCTGGCACCACACTCTTCCCCACACTCTCCCACTTCCTCTTGTTCCCTTCAGCAGCCTTCACAGTAGCACCCTTGGGTGGCAAAACGCCTTCCGCCACCTTCAGGTTAGTCATCCGATGAGCTGATCGGACAACTTCAGCAATAGTGGGAAGATTCCCAGCAGCCACCAACCCAGCAATCTCGGCCACTAGTCCAGACACATAGTGCTCGATCCTCCTGTACTCGGGTGTGTGTAAGTCAGGACACAACACCGCCAGCTCGTTCCTCCTCACAGTGTACTCCTCAATCTCCGACCCAACCATCTTGTAACTCCAGACCTCATGCTCCAACTTCTGTATCTCCTCCCTCGGACAGTACTCACCTCTCAAAAGCTGCACAAACTCCGCCCAAGGCATAGCAATAGCCTCCCCCAATCCCATGTTCTGAGTAGTAGCATTCCACCACGACAATGCAGGCCCTCAAATGTCGCGGTAGCATACTTCACTCGGTCCCCAGCAGGACAGTTACACATAACGAACACAGATTCCACCTTCTCCAGCCATCGGAGCAGTCCCACCGCTCCCTCAGTTCCAGCGAAGTTATGGGGTTGACAGTCCCTAAACTTCTTATAAGAGCACTGAGGTGGGGGTGGATTGGCACCAACACCTGAAACACGGTACACGAGTAAAACACAAACGAAAGGACACGAAACTCAAAAATGAGGCAAGGTCGACAAAAATCAACTCACCACCCATGGCATTAATTACGGCCTGGAAATTGGCCATAGCCATGTTCACTTGCTGCTGGAGCAAGTTGTTCAGTTCAGCTTGGGTCATGTTGATGTTCCCACGACCACTGCCTCCGGCACGACGACCACCGCCGCCAGCACGGCCACCGCCTCCACCACGACATCCACCACCGCGAGCACCAGACATGATCTAACAAACAAGAAATTGAGAGATTCAGATTCACTCCCAGTGTCAACCACTAGAAATTTACAAGAGTTAACCTAGGGACAAATTCAGGACTATACATCCAAACTCGAAGTCCATCGGGATTTTCATGCATTCCAGTTTATTATTTCGTGTGCACCCGAAATGATAAACTGCTCTACATGGTCCTCCAGATGTACCCCTAATCCAGACCCCAGTCACCGAACATTGTCGCCTATGTGGCAATAGGTGCAAGTGTAAGAAGGCATGTGTGTGCTAGAACCAACAAATCAACCCCTCCTCCTTCAATCCCGAAGAAGAAGACAAGAGTAGGTAAGAACCCAAATAAAAACGGATGATGTAACGGAGAAGCATGATGATGATGTAAGGACACCCCGACAACGTTAGTACATATCCCATTAATAGACCCAAAGTATGTGACCGTCTAGTGTGTGCAACTCGGCTATAGACCAGACTCTACATGCAGTCCTAGTTCACTATAACCATTGGCTCTGATACCAATCTGTCACACCCTCAAATTACCACTTGCGGGGTTTTACCGCGAGGCGCATGACAAACCAGGATCCAAGTCAACGATCACAATAAACAACTCTATATGAAAAACGTAAACAGACATAACCATTAATTTAACAAGCGGAAGCGTTTCAGTAGCATTTAATCAGCTATGCTATCATTTCAAAAATTGTTCAAAATACTTTTATTACAAAACGTGCACTAAGTCTAGACGCCAATGCAGACCCGTGCGCCTAGTCCCGTTCATTGCTACCTTAGCGACCTGAGAAAAACATGCCAAAGAGATGTCAACATATAATGCTGGTGAGTTCACAGGTTTGTTCAAAATGTTACCAAAGTGTTACCATGTCCATACTATATCAATGTTACCAAGTACGCTAGCTAGGCGTATGTTTCATTACTACTACGATTGGAAACCATTACTAGACACGTTTAGCAATGTTCAGCATGTTTAAGCAGCCCGTATGTTCAGCATGATACCAATGTACCTGTTCGAGACAATATGCACCCGCCCGGCCCTCCAAGCCGACGAGTGGGGCAGGTCACGCCCAATAGATCTATCCACATTTCCCCCGTTGTGCAAACCCGCACATTCATGGTTTTCCCCGGGACTTTCCAAAAGATCGTATAGCAATATAAAGTTAAAACCATAGTATGACATATGTTACCAAAAACCGTTTAGCGCATGTTTTCTCCCCCAAAAGTTAAAACAGTAAAAGTGGGGCCGTGAACTCACCTTAAGTTGCGTTCTTCAAATATAAGTAAAGATGTTTAGCCCTTGATAATCCCTCTACCGGAGATCTATCAAAATGTTCACATAAGTGTTCTGACTAATAACCATAAGGTTATCTAGTCCCCGATTGTCCAGATCGTAACCAAGTATGTTTTAAAACGTGTTTAAATGTTTAACCGACACACTAGACCGACCCGACATCCCGTTGGTGACCCATTACCCTAACTAATCAAGTACATATAGATTACACACAAGGTTCAAGCATAAAACACTTAGTTTGTATCAAAAATCTCATTTCTGCATCAGAACGGTCGAACCAGTCAGTTTTAAGTCTCCTTCGCACCTTTTTGTCTCCTTCGCACCATTTTTATCTCGTTCAACCGTTTGATGTTTCCTTCGCCCGTTTTATCACATTCGTCCAATATAAACCCAGGTTCGACCGTGGATCCCTCCTTCGCACCATCGACTGGTCGAAGGAGGCCAGGTTCGCCCCTTTTGTAAAAATTTTCCTAAAAACGCTTCAAACACATTCAAAACGACCCGAAACATCATCAAACACAGCAGTCAAGCATGGATAACTTATCCCCACAAAACCCCATTGATTTCCCCCGATAATACGTCCGTTTCAGCCCTTTCCCAAAATGGTAAAGATTATGGAAACATCACTTTCATGCATGAATTATTTACCCAATTTGGAAACTTTTGAAATTGATTCATGTTTAGCTTAAAATACTCAGTTTGTCGATTATCCGATCTTTCTTATTCATTCTATTAATCATAAATATTCATATATCAAGTATTAATCCAATAAAACCCCCAAATATCAATATATCCAATCCTAACCCTAGACAACAATATTCCAACATTAATAACAATCCTACATCATGTTTTTATCATAGATATAGCAGCAAATCATTGAACAATACATAACACCACATAATACACAATTTACATATGTTATTCATCATGAAAACCTATGTTAAATGATCATGTTTTGATTTAGAAAGATGTTTAAAAGGTTTTTAATCATAAAAGAACCCTTAGAACAGATCCGGACAATTAGGGTTAGATGAAAACGAATTAAAATGCCTTTAAAAGATTTAGGGTTATGAACACACCTTGGATTCTTGTTTAGATGTTGTAGATGGGTTAGATTATGAAAAGGAAGAGCAAAAACTCCTTCCTTAGTGTTTAAGATCGTTTGAGAGCGTTTTGGGACGGTTAGGGTTTGTGAAATGATGAAAAATGACAAAGGTTGGTATTTATACTAATCTTCCTTCGCACCAACTTATTGGTCGAATGTAGTCTCCTTCGCCCCTTTCACAGGGTCGAATGAGCCCTGTTTGGTCGAAGGGAATTTCTCAATTTCCACTTCCCTGGTTCGCCCATTTTACAAGGATCGAACCAGGCAACTTCTTCTCCTTCGACCACTCGAAGTGGTCGAACCAAGACCTCTTTTAAACTAGTTTTCCAGTTTGTCGTGTTTAACGCATTCTAACACATCTTAACACATAAGCATGCATCCTTAGTCTATATTTAACACATTTAAGCACAGATAATCATTTACACATCATTTAAACACATCTATGTATATAATCCACCACACAACCCATAATCTACACATATATTTAATTAGTTCATGTAATGTCACCAACAACGGAACCCGGTAGTACTAGTGTATTACCAAAATGACTCCCAATGATCCTCCAGATCATTGTACCCAGGACAATCCTAACTTGACCCAACTCAACTAACCCAGTTAAGTTTGTTTATAAACGTTTCTCGCTAAGGTAGACTTAGATGTTACTAATATGTTTAAGCCGAACATGCCGGGTGTCACAGGAAGCATCCATGATCTTGTGTTGATTATCATTTATGGTTGTATCCATTCAGTATCTTTCGTACCTATTTCGATTTGTAGACTTTTATTATTAGTAGTAGTTTATTTTTTGTTATTCGGTGGTTTATCTTCTTAACTAATTCTTGTTTGTTTATCTTTGTGACAGATTCAATTAGTGATTAAATTGATAAACCTCTAAAATCAACCCTAACTTAAATAATAAAATAAAACTATCATAGGGTTCATACGGCTTCTGGTAGTCCCGAGCTAGATCCAAGGAAAGGAAACTTGTAGTGAGACAGATCCTTCGGATTTCTGATATCCAAACCAGGTTCTAAGCAATGGCTTCTGAAGTAGACCATATCCAAGTGACACGTTTCTGGTTCTTACCCTATGTGTGAGTGACTTTCTTGGCAAAGGGAGGATTCCCCAGTGCGTGACCCATAGAATTGCCAGAACGTCATCCCTTGTTTATTTCTTTTCTCATCCCCAACTCTGAAGGGACCATTTACCCCTGTTCTCCTCACTGATAATTAAACTTAATACTGCTTTTATAATAAAATTGACTACTTATATGGAGGGTCCCCGAGATGTGCATGTCTGTTATCCTTACTATTTTTATCTTTTTATTTTAAAAACCAAACCCTTTTCAAAAACCATTTTACCTTTTAGGACCCCTCCGTTTTATTTTCCTCTTAAACCCGATTAGTTGACGTGATGAAAGGTTAATCAGGGGAAAGTGTGTTCTCTGGAATACGATACTCAGTATTTACCTTATAAATCAATACTATACTTGTCAGGTTCTCTGCATATGTGGTGGTTTTAGTTTCTAAGTATTTATCGTTTACTTATAAATTTGAAACTTGTTTAAAGGTTTAGTAAAAATTCATCTTTTTCCCAAAACAATGTTTTGAATTAACACATCAGGTTTTTGGCACCGGAAAAAATGATATCTTTTCTAATTACTAAAACTAGACACATCAGATAAGTAGTCACATCATCTTAAAGGTTGAAGCTAGAAGTTTGGCCTCAAGATGCAAAGGAAAGTGAGATGAACAAACTTGCAAACTTGGATGCCAAACCCATTGATGGGATGTCACTGGTTAGCTTAGATCAGGGAGTGTTAAATGTCAAATTTGTACTCGGTATAAACATCATAGATAAGGTAAAAATTGTTCCTATAGCATTTACAACCACCTAATTCATGTTAGATTGAGACTGAGTACTTGTGATGACTACGGAATCGAGTGCTAGAACCTGATTCAACATAAGATAAAACATAAAAAACATATTGGCATCAATATATGCAGCTTAAGATCTATTTAAATAAGAAAAAATTAAAGGTACATGCTACATAGAGGCGTCACATAAGACTAAATGTCGTCCTTGACGATTACGAGTGCGTAAAATTGAAAGATGCAAAACTCCAATTTGAGAGAGGTTGCAAAGGTGAAAATAATACGATATGAATACATCAAGTGTCATGGAGAAGAAATGAGCATATTGGGTTTAGGTAGGGCATAATGTGACAATCTCCCTAAAATATAGTTAATAAGACTAGGGATGTTCAAAAAGTTCCAAATGAACTGATCTTGAATTGAGATGTCAAGGAAGGATCTAGAGAGATATGGAGACTTCCTTAACGAAGGTATTGAACATTCATGGAAAACCTTGGAGTTAGAGAGGTCTTTGGAAGTCCTAGAACTTTATGCATAGATATTGGGTAGAATTTATCTAAACTAGGACATTTTAGAATAACATTTCTTAATAGAGAAGTATGAATTGGGGTATCAATTGATAAATGAAACCTCGAAGTTACTTGTGAAGCCCTCATGTGAAAGTGTTCTCCAAGCAATACAAAATGTTAATTGTTTCATATAATCTTGTTTTTCTCTATAAGTCGTCTGGAGTGTTTTAATATTGATTAGTTTCGTTACTAAATGCCGAATTTAGTAAAAATAGGCCTTAAGTTAAAGACTTATAGATATAAACACATTTCATCAATATGTTGAAAATTATTATAATTTAAATGTTCACGTGTTGAACTGAGTTGAGCCACGGCTAACTCGGGCTCAACTCTAAGTCTAACCGAGGTAGCTCAAACTTTATACAGAGCTGAATTTTTGAGCTTAGGATCGGCTCATCTATAAATCAAGCCAACCTGGCTCAGCTCGCTTTGTTTTTTCTCGAGTTCAAGTACTAATTAAACTTATTTACCCTTTTCATTTGGGGTTCAAGTAGTACTTGTGTCAGATACCAAAGTTCACAATTTATTGTGAGGAGTTATCTATTAGGTTTGTTCGTTGTTTGGCCGATGTTTGTACATGGATATATAGGGATAAAAGACATAAACTTTCTCCTTTTGGCAACGTGGGATAACTCACAGATGTAACAAACAGGGAGGAGAAGTGAGCGATAAAAAAGTGCAACAACTAGGTGTCAAAACTGTGATCGACCTCACTTATGTCAACTCTTGCCTCAATGATTTTGTATTTAAATCTGGATGTAATATTTAAATAATAATTAATACTAATATATATAGGAAAAAGATCAAATATAAACCAAGAGCCTAGTTAGGAACTTAGGAACCAATCTTAGCCCTCCATCTTTGATCTTGATCTAGAGGGTATTAGTGTAATTATACATTTAAATAATTTTCTTTTTATTCTAATTATAAGTTATATTGAAAGCAGTTACATATTACCATGATTTAGTTTCCTTAAAATCTCATACACTTTAATCTCTAATTCAATTCATATTAACAATCAAGAAAATCAAATAACTCACCCACACCATCTATCTACACCCATTCATCCACAATCACGTTGATGAGCAAATTCATATAAGATCTCCATTCATCTATCTACACCCACGCCGAAGAGCACATCGTCTATAATCACGCCGGACATTAGTTTCCTCAAAACCACGGCGATCGATAAAACCCTAAATTGCAGGGGATGCTGTTGTTGAAAAAGATAAGAGAGCACTGTAATGTCGTCGTTGATTTAATAAATTGTTTTTTATTTTAAAAAAACGTTTTCGTTATATAAGTTCGGTTGATTTAAGTTATTGTTTGTTAGTAAAAAAACAAGGGTATTTATTTTGTTGCAGTGATATAAATGCATTGCAGATTCTTGACATCCTCGTTCGAAACATGGATTTTGTAAAGGTTTTCCTTTATTTTGTTGATATTATTGCAAGACATATAAGAAACTAGGGTCTATAGACATTGTTGATATCATCGGTTCTTCTTTTTAGAGAGAGGGAGAGAGAGAGAGAGACAGCGATGAAAAGATTTATCTGTTAGTTGTTATACACCAGTAGTGTATAGTATATGTATTTAATACTATCATTCTTTACCAGTGTATAATTATACATCAGTGTATATTGATACATTTGATTAGCACTACTATTTATACACCAGTGTATAATTATACATCAGTGTATAATATATGTATTTAATACTACCATTCTTACCAGTGTATAATTATACATCAGTGTATATTGATACATTTGACCTCATTATCTTATTTAAGGTTTGATCGATTACCTTTTCCATATAATATACACCAATGTATATTATCCAAAACTATATAACATCATGTACTGCACATATTGATGAAGAATGATTACCATGGGGAAAAATAAATACTTTCCTAAAATAATGGGATTATAAAGGAAACTAATTAAACATGTGTTATTAATACTCAATATACAATTTCCACATTGCCCTTTGATTTAATTAAATATTTAATTAATGTTTTACTTATTTACAATCATGTCATTAGAGATCAATGGCTAAGATTGGTTCCTACTTAAGGTATGGTTCCTATGGTTCCTACTTAAGGTATGGTTCCTATTTGAACCATACCCTATATATATATATATATATATATATATATATATATATATATATATATATATATATATATATATAGGGGAAAGTTAATTTGAGAACACCTATATTTCGTGCGAACCGAGAGAACGCCATCTAAAACCATTCAAATCAAAATTTTCATTTTACACTTATCTTTATTACTAAAACACAATTCCAAAAACACAATTTACGCGTAAAAATTTTAACGTATACGGAAATAAATTGTTTTTACACATGTGTAAATTTACTGTTTGTACATGTGTAAACTGTTTCATTTACACATGTGTAAAAAGTTAATTTGAAAGTGTTTTTGCAAGAAAAGATGAATTATTTGGAAAGAAAATTCGTTTTTTAATGTTGTATTTTGATTATAATTAGATTTGTATTGAAAAAAATGATTTTGATTGGTTTTCTCATTTGTTCTCACGGTTCTCGCGATATTTAGCGTTCTCAAGATAACCCTCCCCTATATATATATATATATATATATATATATATATATATATATATATATATATATATAGGTAAAGTATATGGAGGAAACCCTCCTTATTTGGTAAACTCTGGAAACTCTGACTTCCCAACATTTTTTTTTTTTGAAAAAAATAGGGTATGTAATATACATTTTTTTAAGCATTTCGGGCCAAAAAAATCGAAAAAAGCGCCGAACGGTTTTTTTTTTAAAAAATAAAAAACGTCTACTGTTTACATATAGTTAACACATTGTTAACACCTGTTATTAGCGTTAACATGTGTTAGTCAAAATTTTATTTTTTTTTTAAAAAAAGTACTCGGCGCTTTTTTAATTTTTTTGGCCCAAAATGCTTAAAATCATGTATATTACTTGCCCTATTTTTTTCAAAAAAAAAAAATATTGGGAAGTCAGAGTTTCCAGAGTTTACAAATAAGGAGGGTTTTCTCTATAACCATTCCCTATATATATATATATATATATATATATATATATATATATATGTATATGGTAGGGTTCAAATAGGAACCATTGCTTAAGTAGGAACCATAGGAACCACTTTATAGCCATTGATCTCTAATGGCATGATTGTAAATAAGTAAAACATTAATTAATTGTTTATTTTAATCAAGGGGTATTATTGACTTTTGTTCAATATGCTTTATTAGTAGATAATTAAGTCTTAATTTGTAACTGAATAATTATTAACTCCCATTTATTATACTCAATCCTTATAAAATCTCCCTATCAGTTTTTTTATTTCATTCATCATCATCGACATATATATAAATTGGTGTATATTAGTTTCTTTTTTGTTTTTTCATTCATCGTGAACACCGATATACATTGGTGTATATAAGTATTTTTTTCTCATTTACCATCATTATCGACACAGATATACGTTGGTGTATACCAGTTTCTTTTTTGTTTTTTCATTCATCGTCATCACCAACACAAATGTACATTGGTGTATATCAGTTTCCTTTTTGTTTTTTTTCATTCATCGTCATCACCAACACAGATATACATTGGTGTATATCATATTTTTTTTTTTCATTTATCATCATCATCGACACATATATACAATGGTGTATATCAGTTTCTTTTTTTGTTTTTTCATTTATCATCATCATCGACATAGATATACATTGGTGTATATCAGTTTCTTTTTTTTTCTTTCATTCATCATCATCAACACAAAATATACATTGGTGTATATCCATTTTTTTTCCAGCTTACATGACTATAATTTGTACACACATATACATTGGTGTAAATTAAAAACGTATTTAATGTAAAACCAAACTGAAGGTACACAAGTGTATGTATGCATACCCTTCAATGATTAACAACTCTCAATATTTATCATCTTCAGTGTACAATGTACAAACCTATAAAACATAAATTTATGAACTAAGTGAGTGGAAATTAAAAAATGTCTTGATTATAATCTGGTTCATTGACCAATTATGATATGGAATTGATATGGAAGTATTACACATAAATGTATAATATGAAAAATCACATATAAGATCTATAAAAATACAAAACCTGCAAAATCGTGTATGAATTACGTGATTGAAAATAATTTTTTTACCTTAACCTTGCACACTAGTGAGGTACGACCATACGACACACAATGAATCAACAACATACATTATGATTTCTTGAAGATATTGAATCGTTTGAGACTAAAAAGGGTAATTAGTTACATCCAAATTGGTAACTGATATATATATATATATATATATATATAGGGAAAAGATCATTTAGGAACCAAGGTACTAGTTAGGAACTTAGGAACTAATCTGAGCCATACATCTTTTAATTTTTATCTAAGGGTAGGATTGTAATTGAACAATTATGATTTATATTTTAATTAAAAAAAAAGTTTTAAAGATGGAAACAAGATCACGTACGATTCAAAACTCCTAATATCACTCAATTGCATTCATAACTTCCAAAATTTACGATCCAAAATTTCAATATCTCGTACGCTTCATTCGACCAGGCATCAATCGATTTAAGATAACCAAGTGATGGATAATAATCATATACATGAAAACATTCAATCAGTTTCTCACGATATTGAGGATCATAATACACAATCACAACCTTTTTTGCAAAATAGTGTTGAGAATCAAGGTATTTGTGTAATGTTTTTTTAGTTTTTTAATTTCTTTTTGTTCGCAATTAGGGTTTCAGTTTTTGCGAAACAGGAGGTTTGTATTAGACACAGCAGTTTTTTTTTACGTACAAAAATTTTTCATACGTACAAAGTTTTGGAATTATACACCGACGTATAATTCAGATCATGTTGCGTTATAGCAGTTTTCGTACGTACAAAGAGTTATACAATTATTCACTGTCGTATATTAGTTTAGTTTTTGGAATTATACACCGAAGTATAATTCAGATCATGTTTCGATATAGCAGTTTTCATACGTACACCGATGTATAATTCAGATCATGTTGCGATATAGCAGTTTTCAGATCATGTTACATTTTTCATAAGTACACCGATGTATAATTCAGATCATGTTGAAGCGTACAGATACACTAACATTCATCTATACACTGATGTATATTAGTTTAATGTTTTGTCATGAACACTGATGTATATTAGTTTAATGTTTATTCATCTATACACTGATGTATATTAGTTTAATGTTTATTCATCTATACACTGATGTATATTAGTTTACTGTTTTGTTATACACCAGTGTATATATGCTTAAGCGCAATGATATCCTAAGATTTTTTGAGCGTACATAAACAAATAACAGTAACATACACAGGTGTATATTAATTATTTAAAATGTAATGTCTGACGTAGGTTCTAATGTGCATTTGTTTATTGTAGGTTCCTCGTCCAGCAAAGTATACGAGTCTCCTGGTGGGACGAGATATTGGACTCCTGTTGTACCAGACAATGTTAAACCATTTGTAGGTGCCAAGTTTAGAACGTTGGACGAAGCTATCATAATGTACGAAAACTATGGAGAGGCAGCCGGTTTTGGAACTCGTTTGTCTACACGAAAACAAGTAGATGGAGTGACTATAAATAGGTACATTTTGTGTTCAAATGCAAAGACAACAACATCGCTTGAAGGTGCTGAAAACGTTGAGGAAAAGGCTGAAAGATCTCGTTGATCTAATATTAAATCAATTGGATGCAATGCGTGTGTAAGAATGTCTGTGTATAACTAGTAGGCCTATACACTGATGTATAATTGTGAAGTATGAATATACACTGACGTATATTTGTTGAATATTATGGTACATTACACTGTTTTTATAGTACTAGTTGGAATATACACTGATGTATAATTGTGAAGTATAAATATACACTGATGTATATTTTTTGAATATTATGGTACATTATAATGTTGCATATACACAGGTGTAATTAAATAGTGTTTTATGTTTGATGTTTGCATCAGTTGCTATAGAATGTCTATGTATAACAAGTAGGACTATAAACTGATGTATAATTGTGAAGTATGAATATACACTGACGTATATTTGTTGAATATTATGGTACAGTACACTGTTTTTATAGTACTAGTTGGACTATACACTGATGTATAATTGTAAAAGTATGAATATACACTGATGTATATTTGTTGAATATTATGGTACATTATAATGTTGATTATCTATTAAAGATTCAAACTAAAATTGGATATGATTTTGGGGTTTCACGGGTTTCAATACTAAATTGATTCTTATTAATAATAGTTTTTGCTTTCTATAATATCAACCCATTAGCAATGCACCAATGTGTATCATGATAATATTCAACTTCAACATCATGGTGTATGCAAGAAGAAATATACGACAGTGAATAATAGCAGAAAACACATAAAGAAAAACAAACAGTACTTTTATTATTAGGTAAACTAATACATAATAAAAAAAATTGGACATCGTTTCAATCAAATACTAAAACCAAATTTTTTTAAAGGACAGTGTCGTGCGTCATGATATCCCAAACGACCACAGTTGGTACAATAACGTGGATTCCTATTAATGTACTCATAAAACCACATTGTATGCTTCATTGCCAAAAATTACATCTCCTTCTCCAAACTCAAAAGCTCCGTGTCCTAGCATTAGAGCACATTCATTATGTAATTTACTTGTTGTCAACTTCACCTTGTAACCAAAACCTAAATAAAATACACACAAAACATATAGTTCACAATAGTGTATACTGAAGTCAAACATGCTTTTTAATCATATAGTCAATTATATACACCAATGAATACTTAATCCATACGGTAACAATGTGCGTATGTTATATACACTTGTACATTTTATATACACCAGTGTATATAAAATGTACACTGATGTATATTCTATGTGTACAATTGAATATACACTGATGTACAAAAGGTTGGTGTATTCATTAGTGTCAAGTATATACACTGATGTATATTCTATGTGTACAATTGAATATACACTGATGTACAAAAGTTTGGTGTATTCATTAGTGTCAAGTATATACACTGATGTATATTCTATGTGTACAATTGAATACCCCAAAACCTACGTAAAAAAGTTTGGTGTACACTCAATATACGATGGTGTATATTAAACTCTGTACCACATTCGATGATCGTACATTACAAACCTAGGTTTTTTTAATAGGGTTTCAGAAACCCTTTTATAAAGAAACAACAATTACGGATTAAAACATAAACAATGCGATCGCCAAAACACTAAAACATAAACAATCAAACCCTTAAACGATTAATCAGATTTTTTCAAACCCAAAAAACATAAAATCGATTTATGAAGAAATAAATTTTTACTTACAATAACCGATCGATTAAAGGAAATAAAAAAAAAAAATTGGATCTTGATACATACCTGTATAATTGTCGATCATCGTTATTATGTGCATTTCTTCCCTTTCTTTGATGTATAGAATAATCGCACAAATTAGGTTAGTTGTGGTGTTTTGTCAGTTACAATGTATACTAAATAACCTATTAAAACTCAAATACAAAAAGACAACATTACCCCTTGCTTTAATTAAAAAGTTAATTAATGTTTATCATATTTACCATCATGCCATTGAATATGGATGGATGAGATTTGTTCCTAAAGTTCCTAACTAAGGGTTGGTTCTCAATTGAACCCTACCCTATATATATATATATATATGGTTAGGGTTGGGGATTTCTTAATTTTAGTTTTAATTTATGGAGAGAGATGAAAGCAAATGAAGAGATAATCAAGTAATAATTTTTTTAACTTCCTATTATGCCCTTTTCATTCAAAAATAAAAGTCAATAAGATGAGTCGTCTAGATTGGTTCCTAAGTTTCTAACTAGGGTATTGGTTCCTATTTGATCTTATTCCTATATATATATATATATATATATATATATATAGGGGAAAGTTAATTTGAGAACACCTATATATATATATATATATATATATATATATATATATATATATATATATATATATATATATGATTTGGTTCAAATGAGAACCTTTTCCCAAATTGAGAACTGTGAGAACCATTCTAGGCCACACATTTCTCTAAGACTTTTTTTTTTTTTTTTTTTTTTTTTTTTGCAAAAATCGCTGCTTTATATGCAGGGAAAATTTTTTTTTTCTTTTTTTGTATTTTTTTTCAGTATACACATGTGTATAATTGCATTATACACATATGTATAATGCAATATACACATCTGTATAACTGAAATATACACATATGTATAATTGCCATATACACATATGTATAAATGAAAAAAAATCAAAAAAAAATAATAAAAAATTTTTCCTTACATAAAAATGTGCGATTAAAGCAAAAAAAAATTATTATTATTATTATTATTTTGCCTTTATATGAAATGTGTGGCCCAGAATGGTTCTCTCAGTTCTAAAATAGGGTTGGTTCTCTTAGGATCCATACCCTGTATATATATATATATATATATATATATATATATATATATATATAGGGTAGGGATCATACGAGAACCAACTTTAGGGAGAGAACCATTGTCAACACAAACAAAAAAAACATAAAAACACCACCTCCACCCCCTAAAAACCTAAACCCACCCACCTCACTCGCTAAAAACCTAAACCCCCCTTCCCCACACCGCCCCAACCCCCCCCCCCCAATTGTGAAATGCACATGTGCAGCTAACCCCACACCCCCCAAAAACCAAAACGCTCCATCCCATCCCCCCAAAAAAGATATCCCGTCTTCCACCATACCCAAAAACTAAACCCTAAAGCTAAACCTATTAAAAAACTTAACTACAATGCATGTAGTACAATTATCTTATTTTATAGTTTTATATAGAGGTTTTTTTACTTTTATTCACCAACAACCCCAAAAATTCTAACCCTATTCCCATCATACCTAAAAACTAAACCCTAAAGCTAAACCCATGAAAAAAAAAAAAAAAAAACCTAACTATAATAGTGAAATGCACTTCGCGTTTATTTAAAGATCATAGAATAATTTTTTTTCACCTTATATATCATATCACGTCCATTTAATGATCATTTCATTATGCCAATTGATAATTTATTCAAAAGTGTGCTCTAATAGTGAAATGCACATGTGCATACGGTATATGTATGTATATATATATAACAGCAAAATGCACATGTGCATAAGACCTGACGTAATTATGACGTAAAAAATGCCATTTTTTTGTTTTTTTTTTATTTTTTTGTATTTTTTTATTTTTTTTTTCAGAAAGATTAACACTAAAAAAAAACATTTTGGTGTTTTTACTTTTTTTATTTTTTTATTTTTTTAGGTTATATAATTTTTTTATTATTGTTTTTTATTTTTTGGTGGAGGGGTTTTTGTGTTCACACTTGGTTCTTTGGTTCTCTCCCTAAATGGTGGTTCTCAAATGATCCAAATTCTATCCTATATATATATATATATATATATATATATATATATAGGGGAAGGATATTTTGGAAACCCTCTTGAGTTGAGAAAACCTTTGGAAACCCATGTAAAAAACCATTATTTTTATTTGAAAAAAATAACCAACGTAAAATACATGTTTTTAAGCATTTTGGGCAAAAAAAATAACAAAAGCGCTGATGGGATTTTTTTTTAAAAAAATAAACAAAGTTACTAAAAAAACATATGTTTTCAGCTATTTGCTGTTTTTTATCAGGTGTAAACATGTGTTTTCGCAGCTTTGTTGATTTTTTTTAAAAAAATCCCTTCGGCGCTTTTTTTATTTTTTTGGCCCAAAACACTTAAAAACATGTATTTTACATTGGTTATTTTTTTCAAAAAAAAATAACAATTTTTTACATGGGTTTCCAAGGTTTTCTCAACTCAAGAGGGTTTTCATTTTATAATTGGCCTATATATATATATATATATATATATATATATATATATATATATATATATATATATATATATATATATATATATATATATATATATATATATATATATATATATATATATATATATATATATATATATATATATATATATATATATATAGTAGAACAGGTTAATTTAGGCCCTGTGTGTTTGCTCACTCAATACACCCTTAGGACCGCCCCTAGCTAGTTTACACATACACATTGAATAGTTCATTCTAAACAACTTTCTAACTTACAAGCCGTATTCTTTTGACTTTTGCGAATTCTTTTTGTAAACCATCCATTAAATACATGTTCTACTCAATTGTAACTGATGAAAACAGTTAATACTTTCTTAATCTGTTCATCCACGGCAAATTACTTTATAAGTTGCTAAATGGTAATGTCATGCAATATCACACTTTCGTTATGAGCATGATTTTACAAGTTGAATGGACAAATCAAACGTGATCTTCTAACCTCGTGAAATATGCTTGCTTATAATAGAATATATTGTATTTATATAGGAATTTCTATTGAAATATGGACAAGAATGGGCCTATGTCATATAGTTCACAAATTTAATAGTAGTTGACTATTTCGATTTGTGACAATCTTTAACCGCATATCCTACCAGTGAATAAATCAACTGAAAAAATATATTAATAAATGTCATTTTCTGTGAATTGGATAGTTGAAAGTTCGATTTCATTGTAGTAACCGATTAAAAACAGATATCATAATAAAAGAATTAATCATGATTTCCCAATGTTTGGCGGTGACAGGTATAAATTTGTGCTTAGAGAATTTAAGCATCAGATTGATCCCCTTTATCAACGGTTTGTCACGCACATTCAAAATGTTCAGCCAGACGGTAACTGTGGGTTCCAATCTGTAGCTGTGGCTTTGGATAGGGAGGAGGAAGACTGGCATTGGATCCGCCACCTTCTTGTACAAGAGATGATGGGTCATTACCAAGAGGATTGGTTCGAGATTATGAACGCATTCGAGACCAACGGGTTCGCCCGCATATACTCGTCCTTTGATTGGAGGGGACTCGGGGATGCACCCAATTCAAAATGGATGGAGATGCCTTTGACTGGATTACTGATTGCTCAGGCATTTGGTGTGGTCCTTCAATTCTTCAGTGCTGATGGAGCGAGCACATTCTTTCCTATTCAAAGTCATCCTGAAAGCGTGCCAGAACATCGGGTCATTTCGATAGCCCACGTGAACGACAACCACTACATCATGCTTAAGCTAACAGACGACGCTCCGATGCCTTATCCGAGTGGAGCATGGTCGGGTTGGGTAGATGTAAATCACAACCCATGGTTAGCACTATATAAGGATCGTCTTGATGAGGGGCGTAGGCTATCTCAAAAATCTCCAGAGTGGTTTGACCTAACTGGTTGTCCTGATTCTTCTGATAGTTCGGTGTAAATTTGTTTTTATAATGTATAATGATTTATTAAGTACATTTTTTATTTTTTATTATTATTTTACATATACAATATGAAATGAAAACGTTCTTTTATAAAAAAAAAAACCTATACCACCTAATTAAAACTAACAAAATTAAAAAAAAAAACCAAAACTTCTACTGGGCCGTAGAAGGAATTTATCTACGGGCCGTAGAGACCTCTACGACCCGTAGGAGTCTGGAAGATGGTCGTAGAGGCCACCTATGGGTCGTAGAGGGCATTGAGTCTACGGGCCGTAGAGGTCTCTACGACCCGTAGAGGGCATTGTGTGTGTGAGAACTGATAGGTCCACGATCGAACCTCGTCCAAACCGTTTTTTTAAAATTTTATTTACCTACGGACACACACACATATATATATATATATATATATATATATATACATATGTACGGACCTGCCAACCCCCCATGATGGATGAAGCAGTGTCATGTTTTGACAAGGGTCTAAGGGAAGCCACCCCCCATGATGGATGAAGTAGTGTCATGTTTTGACAAGGGTCTAAGGGAAGCCATTGAAGACATAGTGGTATCTGGGGGGCCTTTCTTCGGTGACCTACAGTGGCGGATGGCGTCTTTGCCGATGCGTATGGGAGGATTAGGACTCCTCTCTGCGAAGGATGTCAGCATGTATGCGTTTGTGGCGTCGCGAGCTCAGTCTTGGAACCTTCAAGACCACATCCTACGAAATAGCGGGGTTGTCGGCGCAGACTTAGACTACGTGCAGGCCCTCGAAACGCTAAGTAACTATCTCCTAGGTTTTGATATTGGCGGTTTTTTTAACAAGGACACCGCCCCCCCCCCCCCAAAGCCTCAAAAAACTTTGGCGAATGCCCTTTATGGCAAAATCGCTCAGAGCCTGGGTGAAGTTTTTGGTATGTCCCCCGTCAGAGGGCAGTTATTGAATGCTTGCAAAGCCCCCACGCTCAAGATTTCTTGACTGTTATCCCGATCGAAGGTCTAGGCCAAAGCATGTCCGCTATTGAATACAGAGCCATTCTTAAATATCGTCTGATGATCCCAATGTACCAAGAGGATGAAATCTGTCCGATTTGCCATAAGGCTTGCCTGGATGAATACGGGGAACATGCGGTTCATTGTAAGGAGTTACCCGGTTTCAAATATCGGCATGACTGGGTTCGAGACATTCTGTGGGACATTTTAAGACAGGCTGGGTTCTCAGCCAAGAAGGAGGCCCCTGTGAACTTTCTTTCGGATCCAGCAGAAGGGAGATCCACCCTACGACCAGCAGATCTCCTGATCTTTGGGTGGGCCTGGGGAAGCATGCTTGTGTTGACCTGACGGGTGTATCTCCCCTAGTTGGGTTGAGGGATAGTGGCTTTCTAGCAGAGCAAGCGGTCCGGAAAGCAGAGGAAAAGAAGGTAGAAAAACATGCTAAAGCCTGCGAGGAGAACCAACACGTTTTTGTACCCTTGGCTTTTGATACCTTTGGCTCATTGGCACCGGAGGCTATCCGTTTCCTGACCAGGGTTCAGCGGGTTATTCAAAGTAGTGTCTCGGCTCTGGGTGGGCATGGCTACGTCTTTAGTAGATTAGGATTTGCTATTCAGAAATGGGTGGCGGCGCAGCTTGTTGCCCGCCTACCCGTTATCTTGATGTAATTTTCGTTGTCCTGGATTGAATGAAATATCATTTATTCTAAAGAATTAATGATAAAACTAACCAACTAATGATAATTGTAGGTCCCATTTGTAATGCAATCCAATAAGAGATTACAAGTTTAGGGGGCGTTTGGGATTGAGTTGTAAAATGACTTATTGACTTATTGGTTTTTTGAAAAAAACCAATAAGTCAATAAGTCGTTTGGAAAAGCACCAAATCCTAGCTTTCAGAAATGACTTATTGACTTATTGGTTTTTTCAAAGAACCAATAAGTCAATAAGTAGTTTTCCACCATAATCCCAAACGTGGTATGCTTAATATGATTAATAGAGTGGAAATCTCTTATTCCCCTCACGTGAGAAACTAGAATCTAAATAAAACTAAACAGAGAAGAATCACACAAACAAGATCTCTCTAAACACTACTTTGGATTAATATTAATCAACCCACACATGAAAGGGATTAGGTTTCTGCTTTCTCTCTCTAGAAAACCTATAGCCAAAAACCTTACCCGAAATGATAAAGATCTATATATATATTAGTCTGGGCCCATTGGCTTGGATCCCTAATGGGCTTAATTCACCATTAGGGCCAAAGTACAAGTTGGAGCCGAGACCATTAATTACAAAGACAGTTAACTAAATACAAAAGTAATCATACAATAATTATATGACAACGGTAATTATCGTAAATGTATGTGTAGTGGTGGGGGGTTATGGAAGGTTATGGGTATTAAAATATTAAAAAGTAATAGAAAGAGGTTATGAGGGGGTTATGAAAAAAGAGGGTGTAGTGGGAAGAGAAGTTATAGGGCTTTATAAATGATTGGGTAATCATTGCTTTTTATTGTTTTTTTTTATTATTATTACTCTTTTTATAAAAAATAATATTAATGATAACCCCTACCAACCCCACACACTACAACAACATCATTATCATCAAGACTTCCACATCTTCTTCTTCAACCTAAAATAATAACCCCTTGTTCACCTCTTTCTCTCTCTCAATTTTACACAGACACAATAATAATAATAATAATAATAATCATCATCATCGTCGTCGTCTTCGTCGTCGTCTTCTTCTTCTTCTTCTCTTCTTCTTCTTCTTCTTCTCCCCAACGTTCAATCATCAACCCCAATGTGCACAACGCCCGTTATGTGTATAACGATCCACACCATAACGCCCCCATAGCGCCGGCGGGGGCGGTGTGCCGGGCGTTATGGGGACCGATAACGCCCAGATAACGCTCGACTACACACACTCTAATATTCAAAAATTAAAGCAATTTTATCACCCTTTCTATCGCCACCACCCACCATATCGAACTAGACGGCGGTGGTGAAGGAAGAGGCTAAGATTTCTACCGCC